>OZ038450.1:17787991-18004067 GCA_964036195.1 Sphaerolaimus hirsutus
TATTTCGAGGAAAAAGTGGCGAGTAAAATATTTATGTTCAATTTACCACTTATTTCGAGAAAAAAGTGGCAAGTAAACTATTTATGATTAGTTTACAATCAGTAATGTGTACAACATTTTGTCAGGCAGCCGCTGCAGACAAAGCCGCTGAGGAACAGCGCGGCCGGCAGGAAGAGGAGATCACTGCCAATGTGGTTGGTTTTTGTTTGGAATATTTCAGTTTTTGGATAGGTTTCAAACGGGATTGCGGTGTCGGAATTTAATTTTCGGGATCGGGTTTGGGTTGTCGGAATAGGTATTACAGTGTCCCGTTTGAAATCCAGTTGTGTTTTGTGTAGGTGAACCTATTATCAATTTTACAAACAAAATACCCCATTTTCAGTCATCGGTGACCAGTGTTGGTGAGTAAAATGCTTATACTAGGTAGATAGAATTACCCAAACTCACACAAGTATAACTACCCAACCAACACAGTGTCCACTACTGTCACACCTGACACCACTAATGGCACCACTGACACCACTGACACCACTGACACCACAGTTGACACCACAGTTGACACCACAGTTGACACCAATGTCACGACTTCCACACCCGAACCAGCGACATTTAGAGTGTTGATGGGTGAGCAGGTTTCAGATGAAATCTGTGCACCCTGTGAAGCCTGCCGACCCTGCCCTGTGTTGGTGGCTTATGGTCCACAGAAACCATGTGCACCAGAGAAAGTTTGCCCGCCAGAGAAAGTTTGCCCGCCAGAGAAAGTTTGCCCGCCAGAGAAAGTTTGCCCGTCAGAGAAGGTTTGCCCGCCAGAGAAAGTTTGCCCGCCAGAGAAAGTTTGCCCTCCAGAAAAAGTTTGTCAGAAGTGTGCACCTGAGAAAGTCTGCCCGCCAGAAAAAGTTTGCCCGCCAGAAAAAGTTTGCCCGCCAGAAAAAGTTTGCCTGAAATGTGCACCTGAGAAAGTCTGCCCACCAGAGAAAGTTTGCAATAAAACGGTGCATGAGGAAATTTTGATGTCAGAGGAAAGTTGTCCACAAGTCTGTTCCATGGGGTTGGCTACCCACATGGTTTTACATAGTCCTAGATACTTGGGCTATGTGTGTACTTGGCGCTGTGGACACAGAAAAAGGTGAGTACAGTTGTAAGTATTGAAAAAATAGATTGATATACCAATCAAATAACAAGTAACTCAAATAACAACTTTTTAAATTTAGATTTTACTTTGTTTTGTGGTGCTTTCTGTTGTCTCCTCCCCTGAACGGTGTTGGTAGATTTTGCGATATCAGTTATTTCAACTTTCAGTTCAACTTTCACGAGCAGCACCACGTCGTCGACCAGCAGCACCACGTCGTCGAGCAGCAGCACCACGTCGTCGAGCAGCAGCACCACGTCAACTTCCACCAGCACCAGCAACATCACGCCGACCCCCATCAGTACGAGTTCGACTCTAGCCACCACTACATGGGGTGGTGGGGGCCACCCAGCAGCTTTCCACTGGAGACGTTTCGTTTCGACCACGGTCCGGGTCATCAACAAAATCATTTCTTTTCTCAGTTGTGGTGTGGTGTCGTGTGGTGTATCCTTCTCAGATGGTGTTGTGCTTGTGATTTCCTTTATTTAGACACTATCCCCTAGAATATTATTTCACGAGAGTGTTGAAACACCTTCCTATTTTTAATGAGCAGAAAAAGTCATTTTATTCATCTTTTTACAGGGTATATCTGTGACTTTTGACATTTTACAGCAAATTTGTCGTGACTTTTGACATTTTACAGGGTATTTTTGTGGCTTTTGACATTTTACAGCAAATTTGTCGTGACTTTCGTCATTTTACAGGGTATTTTTGTGACTTTTGACATTTTACGGGGTATTTGTCGTGACTTTTTACATTTTACAACAAATTTACCGTGACTTTTGTCATTTTACAAGGTATTTATGTGACTTTTGACATTTTACAGGGTATTTTACATGACAAAATCGAATATTACCGTGACTTTTGACATTTTACAAGGTATTTATGTGGCTTTTGACATTTTACAGGGTATTTTACATGACAAAATCGAATAACATGTTTTTCTGCTCATAAAAATAGGGAAATTTACGCAAACACAACCAATTTTTACGCGCAGCCATCGACGCGCTGCCCGAAGGTGCACTGCGAGTGCACGTGCCCGAACCCGTGGCTCACCTGGCAAACGATGGTGATAATGCTGTACTCATTTATCACACACATCGTAGCCGGTGTGCTTCTCGCCAGGAAACAGGTGGGTTGCGAAATGGTTTGTTTTCACCGGAAAAATATGTGACGTGAAATGTCACAAAAATTTGTCACTTTCGTCACAGATGCGCAAGCGTCGCGAGCGCCGCCGCGCCGCTAAGCGCAGCAGCCGCCGGGGCGGCCGGTCTTCTCGCCAGGGGTCGCCCCAGGGGTCGCCGTCCCGCCAGGGGTCGCCGGATCGTTCGGCCATGCCGTCGCTGCCTTCGAGGTAAATTTTTATTACCTGACATTTGACACTTAACTTTACACTTTACAGGGTGAGGGGATAATAAAGTCACGAGGTCGGGACTGGGGTTGGAGGGGGTGTGGAGAGGGTGTGGGTAGGATATTCAAGGGTGTTTATTTATGTTCCAACGCAGGGGGCCGATGTACGTCGCGCCGCCGCACGCTCAGCAGCACATGCCCGCGGTCGTGCTGCCGTTGAGCACTTTTGGGGACACAAGCTGCAACACGACGGTGGATCGCAGCCGCCGCGACCCCAACAGCTGCAACACGACGGTGGACCGCGACCAGGGCAGACGCAGCCGCGCCCGCAACGCGGTCAACGTGCACAACAGGTGGGGGGTGTCTGTAATTGGGGGGGTTGGTTGCAGTTTTGGAAGGGGTAGTCCCGCACCCTGTAACTCGTTTTTTCCTCAAATTGAGTGACAGGTAAATACTTATTTCAAAGTGGTAAATAAAATGCGTTACAGGGTGCGGGACTGTTCCCGGAACCCCTGCAAAAACACGGTTTCGCTTAGGCTGCGCCACGCCGACGCGGCCCGCACGCCTGGCACGCAGCAGCAACTCCAGGACCCCTACGACTACACCCAGCAGAAGGCCTACGCCCAGCAGGTGGCGCTTTTAAACCCTGTAAAGTGTTAAGTAAAGTGTCAAGTGTAAAGTAAAGTGTCAATCTTGACTATTGAACTTTTTATTTAACACTTTACTTGACACTTTACATGGCTTGAAACTACCCCAGGACTTTTACACCCAGCAGGATCGCTACGCGCAGCAGCAACAACCCTCCGGGACCGGCGTGCAGATGAGTGATTGGGGGGACTACCCCTCCCGCGTCTGAAATGATTGGAATTTTGATTTTTTACTGCGCACAGGGCGCAGTCACTTAGGGTTTTTTTCAGAATTTTTTCAAAAATATTGTATACTCGGCGGACCGCAAAGTATGTGCAGAATCCTACCATAATTATTGGTTCATTATTCAGATGGGTTATGGTACGTCTCCATACTAAGTGTGATGTCCGCAGAGTAAGGTATTAAAATAAATTCAATTTTTCACGCCCCCCTCCTTGCTAGCTTGTCACCCCCCCTGCTAACTATCAAACTAGTCGAGTGCGAAGGGGTGAAAATGTTCTCGAATGGTACCCCCCCACCCTCTAAAAATGAACAAACCTAAACCCCCACCCTGGTGAGATATGTCTGATGCAAAATTCGAAATGGATCCATGAAATGTTATGGTTACGGTTTGGGTGTTTTGTTTAGGTTTGTTCATTTTTAGAGGGTGGGGGTACCATTCGAGAACATTTTCACCCCTTCGCACTCGACTAGTTTGATAGTTAGCAGGGGGGTCCATTTATCACGCAGCATACCATTCCATTTTTTGTATTTCATTGTACAGAATCGGACAGCGTGCACGCTACTCGCCATTTTTCTAGGTATTGTAATTTGTCGCGCCGAATGTTACAAAATTTCAGTCAACAGATATTTGCAAATCAATAAATTGAATTATCATTTCGAAAAGGGGTAACATTCGGCGCACCCCCCGTGATTGATCGATTATGGGCATTTTTTCACTGATTATAAATCATTCAGGTACTGCAGTTTTTTTATAAAATGTCAATAATTCACGGTACCTGAATGATTTTGGTACAAAAGCCTTAATAATATGACTATCCCAGTTTTTAGATTTTTGCCGCCTGTTTTTTTCAGTCGCAGCCCTTATTTTGTATTTTTTCTCTGAACGGTAATGATATGAAAACTGAAATGTTTCTGGCTGAACTCATTGATTGAGCATTCAAATGACTTTCCTCCCAATCAATATTCGATCTGTCAGAAACCTTCATTTATCACTGTTGAATTTTTCACACTCGATATATCAGTCACCTAAATAACTGACAAAATTTGAATGCTACTGATAAAATACGATCAACTGTAAGCTGACTTCTGTTAAGACTGGGTTCGCGCCACGTCGACGGCGCCCCCTGGGGTGCGCCGCGCCGTGACGCGACAGCTGCCGCGCGGAGGGTCGAGGAGACCCTCCCTCTCCGGTTTTTGCGCGCCCGCCCGCACGCACGCGTCGCAGCGACATGGGGGGTCTGTCACCAGCCGCCCTACGCGGGCGGCACTCGCCCGTTGCCCCTCCCCGTTTGTCCGCGGCCCGCTGGGTGGGGCCGCCCTAGTAGTTCATCTCGCGTCCAGCTGGTAGCCGAGGGTGGGGGGTGTCGTTTTTTTGGGACCCCTGAGGGGGTACTTTTTTGGGGGGACCCCTGGTGGGGTGTCATTTTTGGGGACTCCTGGAGGTTATGCACCTCACGAACGAGTGTGGTGACTACCTTAGAAGAAAGGACTGACACAAGTTATTTGAACATAAAAAAATAAAATGTTTAGTTGAACAAAAGAGACGATCTGTTGTGATTTTGAAAAGTTTATTGTTCATAACCATCAATCGATAACCGACACCAAGCAATGTAGGCAAACGAAACATAAACAAACAACAACCATGGGGTAACGGTTAGATACTCAGGATTTATTGTTACAAGTCATGTTAACAGTGATGTCCCTACCACGGTGATGGACAATTTTTTTCTTGTTTTTAGTGTGGTCTACTTCGAGGGTCCCATCCTCGTCAGAACCCTCAGCAATGTGGTGATAATGGTGACAGTGTTGATGCAGAACAGTGTGTTGATGGCGAAGTGCTTCGCCAACAACGTTACCATCACTATATTTGTAAAGAACACCCCATGGAATCAAGTTAACTGGTCTATCACTCTCGTCGTCCTCGTCCACCATGTCTTCATCGTCCTCATTTGTTGGTTGCTGCTCCGCAGCCGCCGGAATGATCCTCCGGAGTGGGGGTGGTATGGGGGTTGGAGGTCGCACTCCCGTTACGTACGCCGGACACTGAGTCCCTTCCTGCGACCATTACCGAATAAATTGATGACATTTATGACTGAAAATTGATCTCACCTTTCTTCCGCGCAGGCGACTCTCCATTGGGACCATCCCACTGTTCATATTCTGTCGGATTTCTGTAAATGTTTCTTTCCATTTCATCTCGTTTGTTTTGTCTGCTACGTAAAATTTCAACCATTCTCTCGTGACGATCTCGGCAATGTTTACACATCCTTATGGAAACGCTGATAGACTCATCCCCCCACATAATACTGGGTAAATATTTTGTTCGAACACTGCACCAGGAACAAAGAGCGAATATGAGGGTTGAGTAACTTGTCATAGTAGCCAACGGTCGATTATATTTTTTCCATTTATTCCATTTTGGACCCTGTTCCTGGTTCGATGACACATCACCGTCAGGTTGTTGCTGTTGGTTCCCAGGTTCCGCACACCTACCTTTGTTATCGCTGTTATCCGTTACGTCAGTACCAACTCCACTATCATCACTCAAATTTCGACCTTGTTGCTGCGCCATCTCAGCTTGTCTCAATTTCTCACGTAAGGCGTCTGTTGTCAATGCCACTGGAGCAAACATTTGGTGCTGATGCTGTCTTGGTTGGTTGGTTGAGTTTTTTCACTTTGTTGCTCAGAAGAGAACAAGGAATGACTGAAATGTGAGAAAAGCGCCACTTTTATACCCATCCCGTTCAACCTTTGCCTGTGCAGAGAAAACGCATTTTGCACTGAAATAGGAATTCTGCTAGACCAGAAATTTTTTTCGTACACTTTTATGACTAATACACGTATATTTTGATCTAGCAGAATTCCTATTTCAGTGCAAAATACGTTTTCTCTGCACAGGCAAAGGTTGGACGGGATGGGTATAAAAGTGGTGCTTTTCTCACATTTCAGTCATTCCTCAACCAGTTGAGCAGAAAAATAACTGACTAACTGACCGACCAGCGATCATGTCCAGCGATGCGAGCAAAGTGGCCTATCAGTGTATCACTGATCGGGCCTACAGACCAACGACCGCGCTATACGCCCCGTTCGTCAAATTGTTCAGCGCTTATGACTACGAAATTCCTCCTTACGGAGGGCGTGCTCTGGTGCTGTTCGATCTGAGATTGAGGGCTCCGCATGGTTTCTACCTACGTATGGCCAGCAGGCTGGGTCTGGCTCTGTACAATGGTGTGGTCACGCACGCCGGTGAGTTTTACTATTTTTTCTACTTTTACTGATCATAATGATCTCTACCCACCCATGTGCAGAGAATTTGTTCTGGTATGGGAATACCGGGGTGCTGCTTTTCAACTTCTCGGACAAACCATTCTACGTGCATCGAGGCCAGCACGTGGTCGACGTGACGTGCGAGCCTTACGTCACACCGGAGCTGGTGGAAATTCCGGCAGGTGTCAAGATTCACATGGGTCCCCCTCCCAGTGTTGAACAAGGCTTCCACAATTTCCTGATGCGCACCGATTTCGCTGGTGGGAAGAACCCCATCCCGAAGGGTGAGTTTCATTCAACAAATTGTCTACACAATGTTGATTGGGATCATAGCTGTGCGTGCAGGTCACAATGAGGAATGGGGTTCTTCGTGGTACAGACCGACCAACTACAATCAGTGGAAACACGTACACTCCAATATCGGTAATGCCATGTTCCACCTGCAAGTCCCACCCTACAAAAATTTTGCCCTGCCGCCTCCGCGAAAAGAGCCCGAGTACCAGCTGTTTGACAAACCACTGGAGAATTGTGAAAGCCAGGACAGGAATGATGATTTATTGAAAACGATTGTTTAAGTAAGTGTTAATTAGCTAATTAGGTTAGTTAGTACCATCACCATTCATGGAAGATTCAATCAATGTTTTTTTATTCTTTTATTAGTTTTATTGCATTTTGAGTTAAACGTGTCAATGATACCACAGGAAATAACATTCTAAATAATAATGCTATGTTACTTTTGCAACGATTTATCACCTTTATCACTTCCCCTACTGTAATTATTCGTGTATGAGACACTAATACCAATTTTACAAATATTAGTGCATAAATACCACATTTTGATGAATCTGATTTCTGAGGTTGTATGCTATTTATTACAACATTGTTACAACTTGGTACAAACTGTTTCAATAAAAATTCAATAGTTTCACTGTGGAGATTTTTTGCACCCAAACTATCAAACAAAATGGCAGAATCACACCCACTACGAAATAATGTAACAAAATGACCGTAAGGCAAATCACGATATTGTAAAAAAACAATAACAGCTTGTCTTTCACTTAGTGGAAATGTATTTTCCAGCGTTACACAAGATACTTTCGATTTAGTAATGGGATCACTTAATAAAATCTGACGAATATCATTAATTTCCATAATCAATAATTAGCATTACTCAATATTGTTCTATCAGAATATAAATGAATAGAAGCTATAGTAAACATGAATACTAACACCGTCAAACCGTTGGGACCAGTTGGGTGATGAAATCTAAGATCAATACCTAAACTTCCAATGCTGTGAAGATTGCTTTGTTCTCCAGTAACTGAACACGCCGTAGGATCAACGGCCAGTAAAAACCTTCCTGTTTTAAAATCGTCAAATGTCACCGAATTTTCAACACCAAAATTTTTCTTCAGACATCTACATAACTCGACATAGGCAAGTTCAAATCCGAAGTCTGACTGTGGGAACGCGTCAAATTCAAAAGGATTCAATGGGTGTCGTGACGAACCAAAAATTACCGATGCCCTTTGAATATTAGCTGGTGAAAATTTAAACTTTGGTAACGACACATCATTAGTGAGATATCTATTATTATCCAAAAATTGTAAAAAAACGAATGAAGGAAGTTTACCACTCATAATAGCACTAGTTGACGATTCTTGACACCCAGATTGAATTTGTACCCTCGCCACGCGGCAATTCAAAAAGTGCATTTTCAATGGTTTTGTAAGTAACATTTTCTCAACCGCCAAGCCAATTTCAGCCGCTGGCTGTAAAAACCGACCAAATAACTCAACTTTCAAAAATTTGAATTTATATTTTGACACTTGTTCGAGAAAACCCGGTGCATCAGTTTCCCTTTTGAAACATTCTAACATAAACGCATCATTGTGACGTTGCAATTGAAATTTTATTGGAAAGGAAGGAGGCCAATACCTCTTCACACTGAGTAAATCCATCACTAATGGAGCCATACTATTGCAAATTGTCGAAGCTTCTATCATTCTAGCACGTTGTTTGAAAGATTCCGTTGTCATTAAATTTGATTTACTGAATTCTTCTACAAACCACCCTTGTATTTCCTTCTGTTTGTTATACTTTTTCATATCTTCTAAAACGTTATTTTTCAATTCAGTTACGTACGCGTAGTCTTCAACGCATTCCATAATTATTTGTTCTTTTGAGAAAATTTTCATCGTCCTCCACATAGTTTGACCAATACCCGGAATAACGGCAACCCAATCCGTGCAAACTTCGTTCGAGTCACCCCAAGTTGTAAAAATTTGACTTCCATCATCTTTTGTCACTTTAAATCGTATTCTAACCCACAAGTTACTGAGATCAAGGTAATACTGAGATGAATTCACTTCGAAAGACCAACTGGTACCATCGTCCTGGTGTTGAGTCACCAATGGAATAGGTAAAAAATTTTGTTGTACAAATGAGCTATCTATGACAGGTGCTTTGTAATACAATAGTTCTTCGGGTGTTACAAAATTACTATCAATATCAGGTTTCGATTTTAGTAATGTTTCTGGTGCGACAACCGCGCTTCCAGCTTCATTTGTTGCAGCCATTTCTGTCAAACTCACAGTCAACAATAATAAATGTGCGAGAATATAACAACGTTTATATACTAGTGACCGATCACTAACAACGATATTCACCTCGGAAATAATGGTATCGTAACAGGATTCTTCTTCTTACGTCTGCGACGTCCGCCAATTTTTTGCCCCTTTCGGCGTCCACCAAGAAAATTCTTGATCAGTTTAGATGAACCAGTTTTACGCCCCCGTCGGCGGCCACGACGACGTCAACCCCTTCCTTTTTTTGCTCCCATGCCGACAGATTTTGTTTTCAACTTTTTTTTCCTAGTGACCTTTTTCTTTCTTTTTGTACCTGTATTGCTTTGACTCGGTTGTGGTGTATTGACGACGACTGGTTCAGTTAAAAGTCTAGTAGTTAGAAAGTCTTCACTCCCTAAACCAACGACACCCATAAAGTTTGCTGAATCCTGAATACTTTTTTCATAAAATGTTGAATCTGGTTGACTCAACAACCCGTAATTATGTCTGTGAATTTCCTGACAATCTTGTTCCACTTTTTTATTATCCATTTTGATACACACGTACACTGATAACTAACGCATTGCTATTTATATACTAGTAGAGGCTGGGTTCAATGCAACAGGGGTCTTTTACGCAAAATTATAGACATGAAAATACGTGCATTTGATAAAAACGATGCATGTTTTGAACCTTCCGTTAAGAATGCAAAATTTAACCGATCAGTAAATATGGATCCAATTGAGAAAAATGTTACATTTTTCGGTTCATATCTGATATTTTCAACTATCATTTGATTATTCAATGGTACATGTCCAATAATCACTTTGTTGGACCCAAAAATCGTGTTCTGTAGAGATGAAACACAGGCAACGTAGAACATTTTGTGACCTATAAAATTACTTATTCCGTTTTCCATATTACAAATATTATTTTCTATTTGAGACCAGATAAATTTTGACTTCATACCTAGTAATTCTTGTAGAGGTTGCGAAAACATTAACATGGTACATTGAGTGTTTTTTTCAAAAGACACGATATTATCAATTATTTTATATGTCAATATATTTTCTTTATTTACGTCTCTCTCGTTTTTTTCACTATTAGGTTGCAAGCTTTCGTATCTTAGAATCACTAATGAATCATGAATATTTTCATCTATCAAATCACGTTTTTCAGCTGTTACCATGCGAGGAATGTTCACGTCTTTTTCATAAGTCACCCTGCGTTTCTTGCGTGTCATATTATGTTGAAAATCTCTGTCTTTTTGATATGCTTCAATTTCTCGCAAAGTAATAGCCCAATGTTCACCGCACTTTTCTGTGAGATCAGACAGAGACTCACATTTAATCGCATCATTAATTGAATTTGAAATGCAAGACAAAATATCTTCCTTGGAAGGTACTTTAGTAAGTATATGTTTTTCACCAATTTTAGCGAAGAGTTTTTCAAACTTAATCTTCGCAAAATAAAAGTCTCCATCCGCGTCGAAAATTACAAAAAAATCTTTCAATGGGTGATTAAAAAAGTGCGTGCTCTTGTCCAAACCATTTATGTATAGATACTGAAGTCCTAGCTCCCAATTTTCGCTAGCGTTAAACATTACATTATTTGGAAAATTGAATGTTAAATTCTCTCCATCTAACACTAAATCTAAATTTGCTTGATTACAATAGGTTTCCATCTTTACGTGTTATCAGTAACATTCGATGTCGAAACGTTAAACGTAAGAATATCATTCAAAATTTTCCACGTATTATGTGGAGGTATAGTACTTATCAAATTGCGTAACAAATTCAATGACTGACCATTCAATGACAGTCCATACGTACTTATAAAGATGAGTAGTATAACGATGGTAGTTAATTGCAACGTTGTTATACCAGATTGAATAATAAATTTCTTGTTCACATTACACTCCTTATCATTTGTTCTAATTCGTGATGTAAATGGTTGTGTTGTTTCTGATTTTGTTTTTTTGTCATCGAAGTAAACATTCACATTACTAGGGAGCGGATTTTGTTTTATACCGGATGTTGCCGCAGCAGCGCTTCTGGTCAACATTTTGTTACTGTTCCGTAGCTAAAACCAAATCTTCAGCGTAGAAAACAGTCGGAAGTTTTAATTGTCCGTTCCTGTCTTTTGAAATCTTATACGTGTACGGTACTAAATTAGCATTTATTTCAGCCACAAAATACGTATTTTCACTAAATTTCTGATCAGTTGATTTTGCAAATGTTTTGTGTACACGAACATGTACAATGTCGTTGATTTGAAACTTCGGTTTTGGTCTGCGATTTTGTGGAATATGTTTCAAGGACCCTCTATTCAATTTCGGTGAAAATCTTTTCTGAAATATCTTGCGATCATCCAAAATGGTGACCTCTATGGGAGCTTTGTTATTTAAATACTTTCTAGGTGTCATGTTGATCGAATCGACCAAATGTTTGAGAATGTAATAATAACGTTTATAATTCGTAGTTGTGAAATGCCTACCCAAACGAGATCTGATCGTCCCAATTATTCTTTCCACGGGACTATTTTTCTGATATGATGCCAATGGTCTGAGATCAATTCCATTTTCCTCCAAAAATGATCTAAAATCATTACTAAGAAATTCTTTCGCCATGTCACAAGTGACGGTGGTCGGAGCACCGCCTCTAGCTCGTACTTCTTCCAACATTTCCGCGAATTTATCCCTAACATGTTTAGCTGATTTGTTCTTTATTAATCTAAAGTGAATCATATCTGAAAATGGACACACTGCTAATAACACGCCAACATAATTGTAATTTGGTTTAGCTGGAGCAAAAAATGCTATATCAATGGATAGTGTTTTGTAAAGTCCCGTAGCTATTACAGGTCTCGTTTTTCGTTTACTTCTCTTAGTTTGTTTCGTTAAAATATACCCACGTTGTTTTTGAATCCAACTTAGCACATTTTTACGTGTTATTTCAGGTTTATACTTCTTTGCTTCCCTATACAATGTTTCAGGTGCTGAAAATAAACCTTTTGTTATTCGTTTGGCTCTTATTTTCCCACGATCCAAATTCCCAGTCCACAAGTAACGTAAAATTTTATCATATTTAGTTCCAGACATTTTCAACCCAATTTATTGGAACTTTTGTTGTTTTACCACGAGACCACGATGACGACGTTCCTTTCCCCTTTCCCCTTGGACTCAAAATGTTGTTTATGTAGGTTGCAAGGTTCTGTCTCTTGTGTTGTAATGGTAAATTTACCATTTGTTTGCTCAATTCTCTCAGACCTACTGGTGGTCTATGATCACCTATTTTAGTTTCTTTTGATTTTACCGAAGCTAAGTAACGCACAAGCTCGTTGTAATCACTCCCTGGTACTGGAGTTTTTGTGTCGGGTGAATATATCCTATTCTGACTATCGACTATCAAGTTTCTTTTTTTTAATTGTTTATCAACTGATTTGAGTGATTTTATCATTTTTGGTGTATCAAAATTTTCCGGATCATAACGAGGAGTACCTTGAATTAATGGAGATGTTTCTCCAGTTTTTCTCTTTTTGTTAGTGGGTGTTTGTCCTGAATCGTCGAATTCCACGCGTCTTGATAAAGTTTGTCGTCTCAAAGAAGGTTCTGTCGTGGTTCTACGTGAGCGGATTATAGATCTACTTAATCTATCTTCAGATGGACTATGAATATCTGATTGTTGATTTTGAAAAACTACACTTGGGGAATAAAATTGTTCATCCGTGGATAAATTATTTCGACGGTTAGAACGTCGACGATGTTGACCTTCAGATTGTACGGGGGTAGATTTGAACTCCGGTGAAGCTATTTGACCCACATTACTGTCTTGTTCCCCGTCATGTGCTGCCTGGGAGGTTGGTGGTCTTACATCATGATCATCACCAGTTAAATTAATAGCACCACGAGTAGCAAACATTGTTTCCTCTTTATTAAATGGTTTAAAATTATATTTTGATTTTAAAATAGTTGATATTTTTTCTCTAGCTGCGATCAAAAGGTGTTGTTTTTCAGTCAAAGTAATGCGATCACTATTAATGATACGATTTATAATTTTTTCAAGAGCATGTTTTTCAGATTCGTCGGAGGCCACCTTTTTTAATACCCACTTGAAATCTTTAACATTTATTTTACTCTGCGACTTAGATGTTGTTTCCATATCCTTTATCCAATTTGATTAAAAGTGGAGACAGGATAGACTTTACAAAACCGACAGTTGCGTGTTCTGCTAAAACTTTGCGGACTTTACTCAAACTCGCGCTATTAGCCAAGGATAAGACTCTACTAGTCAATGGTCGATAATAATCGATTCGTTTTTTTTGTCCTTTTGTCAAATTTTTGCGGTATGAGTCATTCGCCAAACAATTGTACAAACAATCCATAAATACTATAAGAACCGTTAGCGGTATCTTCTTTATATAGTTTCTCAATTCAAAGTCGATATTTATTTCATTCATTCCTTTCAAACTTCCGATATGTTTCACAATTCTCGGTACTCTTTTACCACCCATATTCATAGCGTATAAACGTTACCTCCTTCAATGGCATTTGATAAATCATAAATGATAATTTCATCGGAATCATCTTCATTAAATACGTGTGACCGTACTTGAAACATTGGGTTAGTGTTAGCTAGGAAACTCACGATTAAATAACCGTATTTTTTTTGCATCACAGCATCATTATAAGCTTGTAAAAATTTGTGTCTCTGAGAACTGCGACCAAACCAAGATGTTGCTAAATTATTAACAACCATAGACATGGGATAGCGAAAAAGTACCAAAAAAGAACAATTTCTACGTATAATACGCATTTGAGCTGCAAAGTATGGATCTTGAGACATAAAAAGTACAATCAAATGTTTAGCGTGACTCACTACATTAGAAAATAATCTACTGGTATACGCTACGGGCATATTCAATTGCAAATCATCGTAAACTATAATGGTAGGCGTTGTATCATCTTCCAGCTGATCCAAGTTAACAACTTGATTGCGTTCCAATATATTCACTTTATCGACACCAAAATTGTCCACGAGTGTTGGGTACATAGATTCTTGATTTTTCTGATTAGATCCCGAACAAATTATCACTTTTTGAACTGGTGGGTCCAAAGCGAAGCTACCCTCTAAAGCTGTGCGTAAAAAATTCACGCAAAAATGTGTTTTACCGGCTTGACTCGGTCCTACTATCAAATAAGATTGTCTCCAATCTACAAATTTCACATCGTCATGTGAAAAAACTCTTTCAGAACTTTCATCCATGTCCACAGCTCTCAAATCAATTCGTGTGGTAATAATTTTGCCGAATATCCCCAGGGTATCGAATAGGTTCTATGATTATTAACGTAATGATATCGCTTGGTCAAATGATGAGTAACTCTTTTATGTACTACTCCCGTAGATACAGCTGTGAGTGATTCAGTATTTCTGAATTGCAAATTTGACGTATTTATAGGTTCAGCATGAATGTTCTCATAAAAATATGAAATTAATTGTTTTTTGAAAGCATTAGCTTGTAAATTCAACACATTTTCACTGGTCAAACGTATACCTTTAGCTTTGACATCGGCAAATCCGTTACTAGGTTCGTCCTTCTTTCTAAATATATTTATATACATTTTTGGTGCGATACAACAGAATTCACTAATAAACAAATCTGTTGGGATTTCATCCTTCAATCCTCCTAGATCATTTGGTGTAAACTTTGGAACCATTTGTCCTTTTTGGGTGCAAAAAATAGCGCTGTCTGTATCACAATACAGTAACCTATTATATTCAAACTTTTCCAATAAATTCTGTAAAATAGCTCTAGCATGACTCGTTACATAAAGAGCTAAAATTAAACAGCTATTTTTGGAATTATGTACAAAATCTCCAACTTTTTGTAATTTGATTCTCATAACCTTAGGTGACATGGAAAACAATTCCATTATTTCATTTTCATTATTAAAAACGGTGTTGAAAAATTTAGTTGGATCCTTCACAAAAAGAAACTTAGATTTGTTCGCGTTCAAACCTAGTTGACCATAGGAGGAATTCATTAAAAGTTTACATATCTTTGCTTTCGTTGGGTTAATTTCAAATTTTTCAGATGTTATATCGTATTTTTCCTTTTCTATAAATTCTTGGCAAAATTTATTCTTGTCTAATTCATTATCAAATTTTTTTGATGCAGCTAATTTCTTGGCATACAACACATCTATAAATTCACTAAATAAATTAGTTTTTGGATTCTCTGGAGTCCACTGACACACGGTATCATAAACGAGTCCTTCGTACAAGCGTAAAATCTTGTAACCTCTCTGCAAAGCCAAATTCAAACAATTCACTGAATATGTTCCATAAATACTTCTCTGATTGTCAGTACATTTACATCGATAAGATCCATCTGGTTTTGGTAATTCTTTTTTTCCAGAGGCGTACATTGAAGCGCAATTAAAACACAAAGTGAAAATTGAGAAGTCTCCTACTTTTACCGGTAAACACGGTAAAAAAAGATCCTTTGGAGCCAAAATATCTGCTTGAAAAACTCCCGCAGCATATGGTAAATTTTTACCTTGGAAATTATCCAATTCTCGCAATGATTCCCTACACAAAATGTATGGAACACCAACTGGAAAGGCACAGTATTTCATAACAAATGGATACATCGAAGTTACATCAACGTATCCAATCACCAAATCTTCGCGGTATTTTTCAGCTACATTTTCTCTGAATAATGTACCATCGACATTTGTACTGCAGAATGTACGGAAACAATTAGTTTGACCTCCATAATATGCCTTCCTGATGTCTAACGGGTCGCGCACCTTACTGCGATTATATATTTGAGCAAATTCAATACATGTATCTCTTAAACGTTGAATATCGCATCCAAACCATGATTCAACTCTAATTCCAGTAGAATTTTCAATAATCCATTTGCGTTTCATAGTCATAGCGTAATTATGTTGATGTGAAAAATGCATCTGAGGTGCAATGGCATTCCTATTTGTCTGGCACGTTGGGCATCCATGAAAAATGCATCCATTGTACTCGAGAAAAAAATCTATTTTTGTGCGGGTGTGATCTTTGAATATCACACAATCTATTTTAAAAGTCTTTTTTACCCCAGTAGTTGGATCTATACACTGTACCGGATATTCTCCACCGTCAGATCGTGAATATCTAATATACTTGTAACCAAAATGTTCAGAGAGCGCCAAAATAGATTTGAGTGCTGACCAACTTTGCCTATCATTAAAATTAAAAGAATTATTTATGGGTGTATGTAAAATCATACCGCAATCAACAAATTTACATTTCCAAATAAAATTTGCCAAAGAACTAATAGATTTAGCATTCAAATGAGGTATTATTTGGAACATGGAATAAATTTCTTGTGAAAACTTCATAAATGCTTCTTCTAAAATTTCTACATCATTTCGTATATACGCATAACAATGTTCTTTAACGTCAAATGGTTCACCTTTGTGTACGTAATACCATTTCAAAAATTCATCTTGCTCACACTTCTTCATATTATTGATATCGTAATAGTGAGGTTCCGGTAAACTATCGTACTTGGAGAATAAATTGGTTTTTGTAATAAAAATATGTGGATTATAACCTTTCAATGTTTTGCACTTAAATGCCTTACCCAAATCCGACAGAGACATTGGGAAATATTTTAGACTACATAAAAAGCTTAAACATTTATTGATACGCATGTAAAAAATACGTTTTCCATTACTAATACACATTTTTGGCATCAATCCATTTTTGATTAGTAATTCCAATATTTCACACAAATCAAAACTCAAATTATGAGCTATTACTGTAGCGTTACTATTTACTTTATTATCCATAACGTAAAAATAAAACTCCTCAATAGCTTGCAAACCATAAAAAAATCTAGCAAAATTTCTGCATTCAGAACAAGGTGTTTGAGTAAAAAAACATTCATTACACCTCCTTGTTGCATACACGGCATAAGTCTTGTGTATCTTTCTTTTTGCCAAATTTTCCCGCTTCATCTCAAAATTAACTTCATTTATGTTAGGTCCAATTTCTTCACATGTTTGCATAAACGTTTCGGTATCGTAAAAAATTAATTGAAATTTCTTACCTGGATTTTGTTGTTCATAAGTTACTGGTTTTTTGAAAAAACATTCATATTGATGATCTCTAAACGATTTTTCAATAGACACATATTCTCCACAATAATAACACTTTGTGAAACCACAAAATTGATGTTTTCGCCCTAAAACAATTTTTTTCTTACATGTCAAACAAATTTGTACTGCTTGACACACGGTCAATTCATTCTTTAACTTTTCTCCATTTTCTGAATCTGCAGATATATTTTCATATTCGTCACAATCATCCGTAAAATCCTCATCTATTTCTATTTGTTGAATGCTCGAAGATTTACTCCTTGGAAAAATATTCACTAAATGTTGTTCATAACAAAAATCATTAAAAAAATTTCTATTACATGTTTCACAGTGAACAGGCCCTCTATTACTTTTACCTTTGCACAATTCTTTGGAAAAACATAATGGACATCTACCCTTACCACACCAACAAGATTGATTTATATCGTACAATATAGTCGAACAACAATCAGTGACAGAATATGAATTTGATACCGCTGTTATAGATTTTATCAAAGCAACGTGAATTTCACCATAATACAACAAATCAATCCAAATTATATTTTTACCACCTGCTTCCGGTAATTTAAAAAAATTACCCAGTCCTCCGTCTTCATATCGCCAAATTCTAACACCAAACAAAAATCTCTTCATTTTTGGTTCCAAGCTATTTATTGCATGGATCAAAAACTTTGTCTCTTTAGTGATATTTCCACTATCTCCATACCCATAAGATTTTGCCAACTTCAAAAAACCTTTCATTTCGTTGATTAAATTATTGTATTTACCCTTTCTAGTTTTACGCATAATACGTCTATAATATGTATACTTTTTGATAATTTTCGATATCAAGAAATAACGTCCAATGTATAAACACGTGGCCAAGCATTTATCCTTTAATTCTGGTAAATCAGGTGGATTTAATATCGCCCCTTTGAAACTTCTGATTCTTTGTTCAGCACTCGCTAGAGATTTGAAATCTGATCTAAATCCATGCGCAACGTGTACGTCTCTTTCTACAGTGGTTACATGTACAAAAAAACCATTGAGTAATGAATGTTCATCTAATGCTTCCGACTGAAAAATTAATTCAACTCTGTTCAATATAGCTGAAATTGATAAATTTCTTATATCTGTAATTTTTGTCAAAATATATCCTTTATCAAATGCATTACTCATAACCTTGACACCCGCATACATTCTACATTTAGATTTGTCTTTCTCAGACAAACAGTCTTCAAAAACAATCGTCATGCATTTTGTAAGTATGTATTCTAAAAACAAAATAGGTTCAGAAACCTTATCACCCAAACCTGGTATAAATTGAACATCGTAAACAAAATATTTTACCAAAAATTTCCCATTTTCTTCTTGATATGGTTGAGATATTTCAAAATAATTTTCCCACTCTGGGAATTTTTCTTCAAATTCAGTAATATTATTTTTAAAATATTTATATTGATCCTCAATGGTCAATTCAGCAGCTGCATCTGTGGTTTCACTCATGTTATCGTAACTCTCCTCATCGGAAAAACCGTCCTCTTCAGGGTGAAATGGAGCAATATCGTCATACTGTTCCTGTTCAGCTTCATCTGGTTCAGAGTCCACCAGTTCATACTCAGTCGGTTCTGTAGCAGATGTTTCTTGTCTGTCAGCCATTTCCTCGATCATCCAGAATGTCGAAGTGAATAATATGTACCAAAAATGAGCCCCTTATATTCTGTACTGATGTGTTGTGTTTGTTAGACCAAAAATTTATTTTGCACCACCAAAAATTTATTTTGCACCACCAAAACTTTATTTTGTAACACCAAAAAGTGAGTCGCCACACAAAAATATGAAAGAATATATTTTGCCTCACCAAAAATACACCCGAGTGGACCTATAAAAAGGTTACCAGAATTCACATTTACATAGACCTCCAAAACCTAAAAGGATTTCTCACATCGAAAGGAAGACCACATCATTGCAAAGGACCTGAAAGCTGACCAACGAAAACTACAAATACACAGGTAAGACAAGTTTATGAATTAAGTAGAATATTGTAATTGATGCATCCATTTTGCAGTTCAAATGGAATTCACAACAGTTGATGTTGAAGTGGAATTCTTGACATTACCTAGTAATGTTTACGTACACTCTCACATTAAAAGTAAAGCTTTTTACAACCTATTCATATTACACAAGGAAAAAATCGATAGAGAAACCTTATCTATTAATTTTATTGCAAAAAAAATACCAATCTGTAGATTGGCATCGATAATTAGAGAACGTTGCGGTATTTTACCCAAATCCATAAAACTAGATGTATTATTGAGAACACATTTCATGAGACATTCATTGAAAAAACTTTTCAAAAAATTTGGATACCAATTTATAAAAAACAAAAAAATTCACGTAACTGTTTATTATCACATTGAACATAAAAATTTAACATCAAACCAACAAATTGCATTTCTCTCCATGACATTAGATGACTTGAAAATTTGCATTAACAGAAAAAATCCAATTTACATTTTTGTTCAAGATGATGATAGTAGTAGCGTAGAATCTATGGAATAAAATACACGCAGATGGGGAATATAAACATAAAGGAAAAAAGATTAATAGAGAATATTAAAAATAAAGGATATATTAATGTTATAAACAAAACAAAATTAAAGGACAATTACAAAAAACATGTTGAATATTTAGATGACTTGAAAATTTGTATTAATAGAAAAGACACTATTTACATTTCATTTGTTCAATATGAGTAGCGTAGAATATCAAATGAAATCCACGCAGATGGGGAATATAAACATAAAGGAAAAAATTGAAGTGGAACTAAAAAAAAGATTAATAGAGAGTATTAAAAATAAAGAATATGTTTACGTTGTAAAGTTTTTTTGGATGCCTAGGAGCATAAACAAAACAAAATTAATGGACAATTACAAAAAACATATTGACTATTGGACTAGAGATGAAACACGTTGCTTACCAGTTGGTGAAAGATGTTTCAAAAGTAAAGAAGACGCACTCAAGTGGGCGCATTGGAAATATCCCGATACTTCTGATAGCATGATTAATTATTTTGTGATATATAAGTTGAAAATAACTTCCATTGATCTGACTGTACATTTTTAGGTATCGCAATATGGTTGATGACATTGTTTCAAAAACCGAGGGAAATAAAATAAAAAAGAAGAAGCGTGAAAGAATCACAATGGAAGTACCTTGGACAAACAGAAAAAAACAATTTGAACGAGGATTTAAAAAACACTTGAGACAGTTGAAAAAACGAATAATACAACCACATTACATATTTTATTTCATGACAATAAATTGGAAAAAAGATTACAAATCAAATTTATCAAAAGAGGAAAAAACAAAAACATTTGATAATATATTTAATAAATCACAAATGGAATTATTTCCAACAAAAACCATGGCAATAAACACCTACGCGGAACGATTTGCAAAAGAGAAATTTGACAAAGATGAAAGTCATTACCTATTCGCAATAAGAATAATTGTAAGAGATAAAGTCGAAATATTAGATATTGAAAACATTGAAGAATTCCAAGACAGCATCAAAATAAAAACGGATATAGAAAACAATCTGCAAATACACACAGATAAAAAAGAAAACAAAAATGACGGAGTTACTAGTTCAATTAATGACAGTAAATGCACATGAACCAGAAAAGTCAACAGAACATTCAGCAGGAATAGATCTTAAAAGCGCTCATGATTACGTCATACCGTCTCGAGATAGATGTTACATTGAAACAGATTTAAGGATCAAACTTCCCCATGGTTGTTACGGACGTATCGCTTCTCGAAGCGGACTTTCTAGGTTATGCGGTATCGAAGTAGGTGCAGGTGTGATCGACAAAGACTTTGATGGTAATATTGGTGTTATGTTGTACAATCATGGTTATAAAAATTATCACGTATTGGCTGGTACTCGTATCGCTCAACTTATTTGTGAAAAAGTTACAATGCCTAAAATAAAAATTGTTGAAGACATTGATTACAAAATACCTACACGTTATCAGAATTCGATGAATTAATAAACTCACAAACTATACATCGTTGTTTAAGTATTAAATATACTAACATTAACATTAACCCAGTACATAAGTGTATGAAAATAGACTTGGCCGTAAGGTGAAAGTGTGGACGAAACGAAGGGTCTCACTACTAACTCCCCCTGTCCTGAATAACTCCCCCTCAGGGTTTTTTTAATTCAAAACAGTTCAGTTCAGTTAACAGTTCAAAAACAAGGTTTTCATGCTAAAACTAGTGTTCATCAGCATCTGAACCATTCAAATACACATTGTGGATACAGATTAAAAAAACCTGAGGGGGAGTTATCCAGGATGGGGGAGTTATTCAAGGGAGGAGTTATTTTTTCGTCATCTGGCCAACAGGGGGGAGTTTTTTTCCTCATCTGGCCAACAGGGGGAAGTTATTCAAGAGGGGATGTTATTCAAGAGGGGATGTTATTCAAGGGGGAGGACTTTATTTGTTATTTATTTAGGCAGTTATTGTTGCATTCTTCTATGTCTGCATTAGTTACACACAACCAATTAGTAATGAGAGTTTAAGAAATTTCTGGTGAAATAATAAACACCCTTCAAAATTTCAACCATGAGAAAATCACCGCCAGGGGGATTTGGAGGATATACAGTATGTAGAAATTGTTGGTAATTGTAAACTTATTATGTGGTGAGCAGGGTTGGTTTTATCAAAATCATTTGTGTACAAATTGTATAAAAATTGTATAAAAATAAAATTTTATTTTAATTTTATTCTTGTTTCATTTTATTTTATTTTATTCCAAAATAATAATAAAAAAATAAAATGGTCCATTTTACAAAAATTTTACAAAAATTTTACAGAAATTTTACAAAAAATCAGAATCTTGCATGCAAGGTCAGAAAAATGTGATAATCAGACCTAAACACAAAAAAACGTGTGACAAATTTTTCCATTACTTTGCAAAAGTTGCATGCACTAGGTATTGTTAGCTAGTTGCAGATGTAAAGTTATAATTATTGATAAGAATGGTTTGCATTTTCAGTAGAAGGATTACTGGAGTGTGCTGGGAGCATTTGTAAAACATCATGCAAAGTGTCAATTGTCATGACAAATCTAGTAAAGAGTCAATTGGCATCTCTAATGTCAAGCAAAGTATAATTGTCATGACAAATGTCATGCAGAGTGTAAATTGTGTATCTGAATCTTATGTTTTGGTATCCAAACCTTATATTTTGGTATCCAAATCTTATGTTTTTGTATCCAAATGTTCACATAAGATTTGGTTACAAAAACAACAAGATTTGAATACAAAAGAAAAGATTTGGATACAAAAGATACGATTTGGATACAAAAGATAAGATTTGGATACAATTTGCTTTACAGTTTCCACTTTAATTTTTATTTGTCATGACAATTGACACTTTACTTAACATTTTCATGAAAATTGACACTTTCCATTCCATTTCATATGACATTTTAACACTTTACATGGCTTGAGACTGCCCCAGCTCCGAGAATAAACAGGTTGAACTATAAACAACAGAAAAAAAATTTACAAAAAATATTAATTTTTATACAATTTTTACAAAAATATGAATTTGTATACAATTTTACAAAAAATTTACAAAAATTTGAATTTTTATACAATTTTTATTTTTATTTTGAAATTTTCCATTTTATTTTATTTTATTCTTCAATTTTCCATTTTATTTTTATTTTATTTTTATTCTTTTCTGAGATTTTGCCAACCCTGGTGGTGAGCACATTTGTGAAAAAAGTACAAATACTCAAGAACAGACTGAGGGAATGTTTAAGTTTCTATCAAAAAATGTGTCGCTGTTACACATTTACCGTATTTGCCCAAATAATTCTCCCTAGAATGATTACCTCTCTGTCATGTGTGCGAGGAAAACACAATTCCCATTTAAGCATAGGTATAAGCATAGCATGCACAACAGGGGTTTTGTAGATTTGGAGCCCCGCGGGGGTTCAAATAGATAGCAAATCGCTCCTCTGGAGGGATAGATAGCTAAAAAAATTGGGGGGGGGGTTGGGGGGGTTTGGGGGGGTTCGCGGGGTTCAAAATATAGGCATAGAAGGGAGGAAAACGAGGAAAATCGGTAAAAGTAGGTGAAAAATAGCTAAAAATGGGGTTATAAGGACACATAGTACTAAAAATAGCTAAAAATCGGCAGTTAGACACATGAACTTGTGATTTTGGAGGTTAAAATCTATATAAAGGTATGAAAAATAGCGATTTTGAGCGAAAATTGGGATATAGTTTCTCAAAAATCCCTCCAGATAGGTAGATAGCTGGCCGATTTTTTTTTTTTTTGGGGGGGGGGGTTAGGGGATAGTAGCCCAAAATTTTGCCTCCGGGATAGATAGATTCGCAAATCCTCGAATAAGATTCCCCCTGTTGGCGATGCAAGGAAAAAATAACTCCCCCCTCGAATAACTCCCCCCATTGGATGACAATGATACAATACAAAATTCAAAAGAATATTAGACTACAGCAGCAACAACAGATAAATGATGTGTATGCAGTGTATACGCACCATTTTGTTGTTGTTGGACAGTTAAATACATGAATTCCATGAGTTTACAAATTACATCCATGCGATGAATTAAGTCCAAGTTTTCTGATGAAAAAATAACTCCCCCCTCGAATAATTCCCCTCCTGGTATAACTCCCCCCACCAAAACGTCTGAGGAAAAAATAACTCCCCTGGGGTCTTGTTCGAGGATTTAGGGTAGCTGAGCGGGCCTCCGGGATAGATAGATAGCTGGTGGATTGGGGGGGGAACCCCCCCCCCCCCTACTAAACCCCTAATGCACAAACTGCCTCATTTCCCCGGGCCCTCTAATTCACGATACCGAAGCGGCGGAAGCTTCCGAGCCGATCTATTAGACGAGGGGGTAAGACACGAAATGGCGTCAGGCTCGGAGGGAAGTGGCGCACCGGCACACATCCTTCGTCAGGTTGCTTGTCATTTATCTTTGGGTATGGCAGATACGTTTTCCCGGTTAGCCAGGTATTCATAAAATGGGGGATTTTTAATTTACCAAGAAGTGACTTCATCTCTGTGATGGCGTCGGGAGACTCCTAGGCTGGTTCAGGTCAGATGAAAGACCCCGAAACCTGAACCAACCACTAATTTTTACCCAGGGGTCTCCAAGATTTTGGCCCCCGCGGGGGCTGCATAGGTAGCAAATCGCTCCTCCGGAGGGATAGATAGCTAAAAAATATTCTGGGGGGGGGGGGGGGCTGGAGGTGCTGGCGGGGGCAAAAGACAAAGTATAAGGTATTCATGGTTTTTCAAGGTATAGAATAAACGAAGGGCAAAAAAGTCGCTAAAAATAGGTTAAAAATGGCTAAAAATAGGAATATAACAATGTATATAGCCGAAAATGGCGATTTTGGAGGTGAAAACCTATAAAACGGAGGAAAAATTAGCAAATTGGGGCAAAATTTCCCAAAGATCGCTCCAGATAGATAGCTGAGCGATTTGGGGGGGGGGGTTCAGGGAGTAAAAATTTTGCCTCGGGATAGATAGCTGGGCGATTTGGGGGGCAGCTCCACCAGCCCCCCCCTAGGAGACCCCTGTCTATACCCCACTTCAAGCCAACTTGTCTTAAATTTAGCCGGTTTCAGAGTTTTTATAAATTATCAAGTTTTATGTCCAATTTGAAAAAGGCATGTGTTTTAACTTTTAAGTGGCTATTTCACCTATTGTTACTGTATTTCTTCTAATAGAACGGTACCTCCAATAGAACGGCAGGTTTTGGCATGTTTTTACACTCACGAAAACAATAGAACGGCGGGTATAAGTTATGTTGGGAGTGTGCCATAACAAAAAACCGAATGGTGAGAACATTCATAGAATCCAAATAGATTTTAAATTTCAAATCAATGCTCTGACATTAAAATATTGCTCAAGCTTCATCAGCTTCAAGCTCAGTACAAAGCTATGCTCAAAGGTTGAAGGTGTAGGGTTGGCCGATGTTTTTTTCTAAACGTTTTTTTATTAAAAAAAACGTTTTTTTATAAAAAAACATGACATCCGAAATGTTTTTTTTTTTTTAAAGCATCCACCGAAATTTTTAGTACTAAGCACAAGGTATTTTGCAAAATTTTTGCGCGCAAGCGCGCAATTTCACACACAAATTGACATTGGTGGTTGTTTTCATTAGTTTTGTGGCATTTTTAGTATCAAAGTATCCATTTATATATGCTACCATGGGTTAATAAGTCGTCATGTCGGTGTAGTATATAATATTGAGGTAATGTGCTTCCATGTACCTCCACAGTGTGTAACTTCACTCCCAAAGTAACAACCTCCTTTTATAACCTTGTTTCATCACTATTCCGTGCCAAAGTTTACCTGAAGTCACGTACATTCAACTATAAGGCGATATACAAACGTATCGACAAAAAAATGGATATTTTTGACACAAATCACCACTTATAATGCTATCCCATGGCTCAACAGCCATTATATGGTCATATATAACATCACAGAGTATTGCCAGTCTGATATACCTATATATTTATGTTGACACAAGGTCATATCTGGGAGCTTTAAAAAAAAACGTTTTTTATACATCGAGTTAAAAAAAACGTTTTTTTCAACCCTATGAAGGTGTGAAAAATTTGGTGAGAAAAGGCTTATAGAATGGCAGCCACCAATAGAACGGGACCTCCAATAGAACAACGGGTAAAAAGTTGACGATAAAATAGAACGGCGCTCTTCTATTAGAAGAAATACTGTAGTATTGTTCCCCTCACTGCCTTCTATGTTGAAATAGACTATATTTATATCGTGGCCTCGTGAGCCCCCTACTAAAAATCAGCTATCCCTCCAGAGGAGCAATTTGGCATCTAGCCAGCTCTACGATGGCCAAAATCCGGAGACCTCTGGTAACTGCCCACACCTTTAAGCCCCCGATTTCACCCCAGGCGACAAACATTCCAAAAAGCGTAGAAACGGCCCCCCGCAAACGTACCCTAAGCGTCCATTCGCCGCTGCAAAACTCGCATCAAAAAGCCGCGTCACACAATTGACAAATATCCAGGATGTTTTACACTGAGATCGGTTTTGAATTTTATTGAAACGCAACGAACCATCCACCGAAACAAAAAAACGGCTGACTGCACACTTTACAGTGAAATCCAACTATTTAGTACTAAGTGTGATCTTTTTCCGTCACAATAAATTGGCTTCAGCATGGGCGAATTCGGTGCATGAATATTTTTAGAACACAAATTCTTGAATAGCGAAAATCGTGTCATTCTAAATATATCTGTAAAGCATGCAGGTCGACCAGTATGGAAACTGATATAAATCTGAATAATGCAAAATTTTCTGTATTTGCTCGAATAATTCCCCCATTTTGAACAAATTCCGCCTGATAAAAATGAGTGAGGAAAGAAACTTCGGAATAATTCCCCACGTTGAGCATATGATAAATTATGTCCAATTTGACGAAAATGGCATGTTCTATTAAGATAAAACATACTCCGTGAAATGAGATGATAGCAACATTCTAGAACATTTTGCAGAAAAAAGTTCCCCCTTGAAAAGTTTACCATCAGAAAAGTCTGACGAAAGAATAAGTCCCCAGGGGAATTATTAGAGCAAATGCGGTATACATATAAATCTTACAAATAATACAAATCAATACAGTAATACATAAACATATTCATCCAAAGGACACTAGAGTTGCACCATGCCGAGAGTGAGTATTTATATAGTAAATATGAATATGTAGTAATCAGCATGAAACGACTGACACAAACAAACGAAATACAGAAATATAGAAAGCGCACAGCGATGACAAAGTAATCTAAATATAGCACACAAGAATGGGAAATTAAGTATCTTCACGCGAGAAATTGACCGCATGCTTTGCACCGAAATATTCAGCATGACCGAAACTGAAAATTATGTGTCTTTGCCCAACAATAGCCAAGCATGCGATCCACTCAGAATACATCAATATTAAAAACAAACACCAAAAGCAAAGTGAAAGACAAAAAATGGAATTTAAATGAATGGAACCCAGCCGCTTAGAAACTCAACTGTTACATCATGTATACGTACGCACTTAATGTACCTATATCTGCCAGTAAATGAATGTACCTAGATGAATGCACATGTATACAAAGTGCGAAACATCATAGCACAGGGGTAGGGAACGAAAGGGGGTTGGGGGAACCATCTATCCACGCTTTTTACAGTTATCTAGCCTCCGGAGGAGCGATTTCCAACCTTTTCAACCCCCCGGGGGTACAAAATGTTACCTACCCCTGTAAAATCTAAAAAACTTAACAAAAAAGTGACATGTAAATACAGTACAGCAACAACTTGACTCCTAATTGCCCTTGTAGCTTGAATGCAACCACAAAGCTGACAGACAACACTTGAATGTCACTTACTGAACAAATTTGCCTGCCAAGTGTAATTTTACACCGCGTAAAAACACAACCTGCATTTTTAGCACAAAAAATGATATGTAAAAGAATTCATATCATAAGTCACCACCAAAAAACCGCTCACGTTGAATTCACTTCACGACGAAAATGGACCGGACAAAAATAATCGTGTAAGCGCCACAAAATCGAATGAATAAATTGATCAAATTGGAATAGACCCTGCCGATGATCATAAATATCATTTTAAAAATGATCAAATTTCAAAATCCCTAGTAAATACGGAAGTGCGGAAAATGTACAAAATTTTCCCGAAAAAGGAATCACATTGCGAATCACGCTGTAATGCCCAAGACTGATGTTTCCACCTAGACAAATGCCGTCCACTGAGAATAACAAAAAAAAATCAAATAAGGCTTGATATGAATGCAATTGACGCATTAAAATACCTTGATACATGCCGTCCTACTGACGGACTTATGGACAAATATTTTAATAAAAAAACTACCGAATTCCAATCCTTTCCGAAATCGATTCACGCGGCGATGCACATGTGAAAAAAACACAAATAGGCCTGTTCTAAATGCTCACTGATGTAAGAAGCAGGAACTTGCAAAAACATTGTTCTAAAAAAAGTTTTCAAGTCACTGCTTGCACAGAAAAAAGAGTAAGACGTGCCTGAATACAATTCAGGTCTTAGGACAGTGTGACAAAAAAATGCACTAAGCATTCCCAATGCTAAATCGCTACCACATAAAATGCGTTACATTCCAAAGCCAAGTCAACTAGTCACGCCATGGAAGAGTCATAACGTGTCAGGTGTCCAAAATCAGCGATGTCAAAATCAGTAAAAAGGTCCAAATTTGGTAAAATGTCCAAAAATCGGTAGTCCAAGTCCAAGCCGCTGCCCAATGAATGGGACAGACAGCGGGCGCAGCTGCAGTGCGGGAACATGTGAAAAATAAATTTTTGTCAATGCAATAAAATTGCATCGTATTTATAAATTATTAGCTTACAAAACAGGTATTTCGCAAGTGGTCAAGTTTTTCTATACATCAGCTTTCAGATGTTTAAAAATAAATTTGAAAACAAACACAGCTAAATCGGGTTGATGTTTATCAACCAAATAACATCCTATGGAAATTTTTATGAAGAAATATTGGTCGATTAGGCTGAAACGTGCAAAAATACATTTCTGTGCTACAAAAATTCATAGCACAGACAGAGAATCGACACCAGCAAATGTAGCCATTTGTGTGAAAGGAACATACAAATACTTTACCTACATCTAAAATTTTCCTGTGGTTCAAATAGAAATAAATTTTTCTCAGGATGAATGAATAAAGGACCATTTACAGTGAAATATGCTGTCAAAGGCTCAATACATGTAGCATCTTTGAATAAAACTTTCAGATGTCACCTCCCCAAGAAAATATCAAATTATCAAAAAATAACACTGCACACTATTCGCTTTAGGAATGAATATTTATGGAATGATGGTAAAATCTTGCCATGTGGCAAATAGAAAATAATAGTTAGAAAATATCTTTCCACACTTTACTCAGCCAAAAGTTTGACATTAGATCTATGTGAATTGAAAGAGTCAATAATCAAACAAAAATATTCAACTGAAGTGCATATGCTTACAACAGTAATATTAACAAATATTGCATGATTTCATGCAAATTCCATCTGCAAATGGCAATTGAATCCTCCCAACCAGCCTGCAAAAGGCCCCGTACATTTGGAAACCTTCCAAATTTCCAATAAAATGGAAATGGACTTAGACCAATATAAGCAAAAAAGTTCAAATTTGGTAATAGCAAATTAAAAAAATCACAAATGGAAATGAAATAAGAACCTCTAAGTAAACCAGCAACAGATCAATACTACTTTCCATTGGCAACCTTCCAAATTGTTGATTGTCATGAAAATTAAGTGAGACCAATGTGGTGTTCCCAGACACATTGGTTATGTTTGTCATACACCTTTGCAACTGTTTTGCTCGAAAACAATGAGCAAAAGGATTTGCCATCAAAAAACTGGTGAGTAGCTCCACAATGAATTGCATTTGAATTTGGCTAGACATAGCAGCAAAAAGTGGAAAAGTAGTGTCAACCAATTCTATCCAGTGCAATCCAAACATCAGAAAAAAACTGGAATTATTTGGAAGCATCTCTGCTAGCAAGAGAAATACCATAAATAGATCTAATTTTCCAGGTGTTAAAATACATCCCACATAAAACTATGAATATGACACCAATCTAACAACTGTTTTTACTGTCCAGCTACATTCCAGCTGACATGTAATGATAACCTCTAGCGTTTTTTCCCTCAGGTAAGCAAATATATGAAAAAAGTGCATATGATTATAATTATGGGTGCAATCTAGTCTGGTCAGTGATAGGTGCCACGGGTAGACCACAGTTCTGTGACAACTATTAGATTAGACACTTTGTGCATTTCAACAACCAGATTACTATCTAAATTAGGATACTCTGCGGACTGCATCTTATGCATTTGTCTGAAGGAAACGTTCCATCATGTTGTCATAGAAGAAATAAATATTACCCCCACAAAAATGTTGCAGAAAAAAAATACATTTGTCGCTTGTACGCGACACCACCTTTTTATTCTTTAAATATTTAGCTTTTTTGTGAAAGTGCATGCATAAGTATCTTGTTCACATGTTATCGACTAACACATTAGTAATTTGGAATGCATAAATACATTAAAGTCCACAGAGTATACCTGTGAAAGGTAAAATGTTACAGCATTTCACTCAGCAACTTGTCAAAAAATAGGGAGGAATGTGAATACAGTATGCAGAACTGCACCAAGGATATGCCTCATGGAAAGGTGTCATATTGGACATGTGTTGAGTAAGTGGGTAGGCACATGGACAATATGACACCCTGCACTGGGCCAGACACTTGGTGCATCGCAGCTGCACACATACCCCAGCCAGATGTCTGCATGCATATGCACTGTCATTGCACAGTTTACAAGAATCACTCAATGCAGCACAGCGGCTGATTTCATGCACATTCAGCAATGCAATTTACACTGACAAATTGCATTCAGACAAGAAATAATGTGAAAATGTAAGCTACAAAAAGATGAACACATGAGACAGAATTTTGGGAAAACACAACAGTCAACAAGTCATACTGAAAGACCCAGTCAAGTGGTGCAGGTTTGCAGCTTGTGCACATGGCAGAAAACTGGGCAACAGCCAAAGGGGCAGCTGTTGCATTGTCCATGTGTGGAGATCAGTGGGAGCGCACACAGACAAGGCAACACCCCAGCAGGGCTGGACCATTCTGCTGTGTGCAGCCAGCTGGGCTCATGCCCCTGCTCAGCCACCCAGCACCTGATTGCATCTCTGCTGCCCAGTTTGTCGGTGCCATTCATATGTAAGCAGTATTGCAGCAGAAATCTTCAGTAGCAGCAGCATATAATGGGTTTTAATTTATGTTATTTGGGATGATGTTACCAGTTTGCAGCAAAAATGTAGCAGACTGTACTTTTTGTAAACACTGATAAGTTTCGTGCATATACACAGTAAAATGCTTGCCCTATGTTACAATTGTGAAAACATTGTTAGTTGTTGTGCACTATGGGTAACTTGGGTGAATAACTGACTAACACTGACATTCCAGTTGCACCCACTGGAATTACTTAACAGACTATGGCATGAGGTGCTTCAGCTGCTGCACTTGCATACCAGCTCTGAGGTCCACTCCCAGTGCTGGGTGGCACATGCTGTGGGTGGGTAGGCCACAGTCACATGATACCCATCCACTGGGATTGGACCCTCAGAGCATTGCAGCAAGCTGCAACCTGTTGTGCTGCCATGGAGATGTGGCCAAGTTGTGCAGGTGTGGAGCTTGTGCACACAGCAGAACGCTGCGGAAAAGCCAAATGGGACACCTGTGATGCATTGTCCATGTGTTGAGATCAGTGGGTAGGCACACAGACAATGCAACACCCTCACAGAGCTGGACCCTAGTGCTGTGAGTGCAGCCAACTGGGCACATGCCCATGCCCAACTACCAAGCACCTGCTCGAACACTGCTGCAACTTTAGTCAGTGACATACATATTTCAGAAGTAATGAAGCAAAATTATTTAGTAACAGCATGCAATTAACATTGGATGAAATTTTAATTGACACAGGTGTTTGTGTCACCGGTTCTAAATGTAGGGGACTGAATTTATATATATATATATGTGAGCACTGATTAGAGTTTGATGCATATGCATGGTAAAACACATGTACTGTGCTGCAGTGGTGCCTGCAAACACATAAACTATTATTGACTGTTTGAAAAATGTGAGAAGTGCTTGCCAAACACCAATGTTCTATGCATACTTGTTGGAATTGATCGACACATTGTGGAACAATGTGCATCAGCTGCTGCACACCAGCTTTGAGGTCCACTCACAGTGCTGGGTAGCACTTGCTGTGGGTGGGTAGGCCACAGTCATGTGATACCCATCCACTTGGAATGGACCGTCAGAGCATTGCAGCCAGCTGACTGCACACAATCATGCTGCTGTCACACAGTTTACAAGCCTCTTCTGAGGCAGTGCAGCAGTGCACATCACACAATGTTACATAAACAGTGGAGTCACAACTAAGGGCACTAGTTTTTTTCAAAAGTGTTTCTCAATCTATTGAACTTCTCTACTCAACCTCCTAGACAATTCTGGGAAAAAAATCAAAAATAGGTCACATTAGAAGACTGAGCAAGTTTATTCATGACAATGCAAACAGGGGTGTGCCTCAGTGCAAGTACGCATTCAGCACATGTAATCTACTCCCACTCAGGGGTTTAGTGTATTTAGACAACTCCAGGCGTTCATATAGTAAATAACTCCTCCAGGGACATATAGCTGAAAACATCTATTAGGAGGGTGGCAGGGGTACAATATAGGCTTTTTCAAGGCCTAGAAACAAAAAGGGAAGACAATCACTAACATAGGTGAAAATGACTTTAAAAAAGGTACATAAACAAACACGATTTGAAATTTTGAAATCACGATAGCTTTGAGCTTTGAAAGTGAAAAGCTATGAAAAGTACATTACTTGTGCTGGGAGCTTATTTGCTCTTACTTGCCTACTTACAACATGGACATACTCCAGATTTTTGATTGAGAGTGGTGGATTGAACACAGAAAGTGAGGGTGGAAGTGCCATCAAAACTTTTTCCTGTAATGACAGAATGTGCCAAATGTTGACAGCACACAATGGCAGAATTTGCATTTGCAATGGCACCAATGCCAATGTCTACTATTTACTCACCTAAAGTTATGGTATTGGACACTGAGTTCAGTGTATTTGTAGTGGTGTTTAAATTACTGAAACATAAATATAAATAGTTGCGGGGGGAAAATGCGCTTGCATGCAATTTTTTTGTAAACTGCCAACAAAATTGCTAAATGTAAGTGCCTTGCTAGGCATCTTGTATGTTTGGCTGGGCAGGGCCGTATCCAGGGGGGGGCGGGGGGGGGGCTGCAGCCCCCCCCCCCTCCCGGGATGAGACCAGAAAGTGGCCGAAAAATGGCACTTTTTTAACGTCAGCGTAAAAATTTTTTGTACGCAAGCGCGCATTTTTCACCAGACTTGATGTCTAAGTAGTAGATTTGCTCCCTGTGGCCGAAATCTTTAAAAAATATACTCAAATGTGTGCTGCTTGCTGTATTTGTATGTATATTTACATACGTATACAGCGTTCCATGGCGCTGGCGCCAATGCCAATGGCGCCATGGCGTTGCGCCTACTAGTGGCGCCAGCGCCATGGCGGCATTACGCCACTCTGTACATAACATTTTAGCCCCCCCCCCGCTCATCGGCCTCCGTAAACAAGCAGCCCACCCCCGCTCAAAACTCCCGGATACGTCCCTGTGGCTGGGTACACCTCACCCACCCAGAATCCGACACACCTTCCCTAATTGCAGCTTTCTACCCAAAACCATGGTGACAATCCAGAAGAGAATTCTAAACCCTAGATTACATAGATGACATCGTCAGCCAAATGGAATTCATTGTCTCAATTATAATGCGCGACACTACACAACAAACTTGCAAAATGTACCTATGCTAGGATTGGGACGATATGACTTTTCGATATCAATTTTCAATATTCGCTATATTTTTTCTGAAACTTGACATTCGATATCGATACGATATGGACCCTCGATATAAATAAAATGTTCACTTAGGTAAATGTTGTACTTTGCTTTCCACACTTAAATCTACCGAAATATCACTTCTAAATATCGAAAAATATCAAAAAATGGTCGATGTTCGATATCGGTATTTTTTCAAAATTTTCAAATTTTTGATACGTATCAATATTCGATATAAAAATGTACCTAGTTGATATCCGATATTCAATATGATATATCGTCCCAACCCTAACCTATGCAACATTCCAAAGCAGACCTAACCTGCAGATTGTCAAGTCTAAAGTGGACCCTCCTAGAGCTCACAAACCAATTTTTTTGCAGCGAATCGATTTAAAATCCAACACCCCTACCCTAACCGCGGCATTCTATCCAAAACCATAGTGACCTGGGGCCAGATTTAATTCTCCCTACAGATTTGTAGGGTAGGGCGTACGCCCGACAGATTTTTTAAAGTTAAGCCGCATCGACGCACATGCACCGAGAGCAAGGCGGTTCGTAAAATATACGAAACCATCCTTTAAGGTTGCCGATATTGCAATATGACGTATATCACTTCGATTTTGGCTCGGAAATAACGATTTCGTCATTTCTTGACCGTCTGCCAATTCGTTTTTTATTTTATTTTGTCGGGCGGGTTACTCGCATAGGTCACGCTTTTGTGTAGTCAGGTGGTCACTTTTTTAGTGTTCACTGTCTGCAACCGAAACCATGAGGGCAGCGACAAGAAAGAAATGCATGCACGAGCGTACAAAAGCGCGACTTATGCGAGTAACCCGCCCGACAAAATAAAATAAAAAACGAATTGGCAGACGGTCAAGAAATGACGAAATCGTGATTTCCGAGCCAAAATCGAAGCGATATACGTTATATTGCAATATCGGCGACCTTAAGGGATAGTTTCGTGTATTTTACAAACCGCATTGCTCTCGGTGCATGTGCGTTGATGCGGCTGAACTTTAAAAAATCTATCGGGCGTACGCCCTACCCTACAAATCTGTAGGGAGTATTAAATCTGGCCCCAGGGGTCTCGAATGGGGGGGGGTGGGGGGGGGGGGGGTCCTCCCCCCAAACCGCCCAGCTATCTATCCATCCCGGAGGCCGCTCAGCTATCTATCTATGACCCAGCAGCTGTAGGCAACAAAGACCACATGGCAACAGCGCTCAGTGGGCAACTGCGTGCGCTCAGTGGGACACAATCACCACCTTGCAACCACGGCACACGCGCAGTGCCCGCAGGCGCCCGCCAAGACGGCGCCATTCTCATAAATATCATGAAAATATTTATCTGCAAAATGTTTTCCGCCGAATTTCATAGATTTATTAATGAAAATATTTGCACATGCAAATCGTATGATTGATATGCAGCTAAATATTTTTGTTTGTATTTATGACAATAATTATTGCATTTCGAAAAATCAATTGGCATGTGTAAATGTTTGCATATGCAGAGCGATTTTTGAGAAACTATACCCCAATTTTCGCTCAATATCGCTATTTTTCATACCTCTTCATAGATTTTCACTTACAAAATGATAGTATTTGTCTATTTTTAGTACTATATGCTCTTGTATACTCATTTTAAGCTATTTTACACCTACTTTTAGCGATTTTTCTCCCTTTTCTTCCTTCTATGCCCCGAAAAAGCCTACATATTGAACTACCACAACCCCCCCCCCAACCCCTCCCCCCAGAAAAATTTTCAGCTATCTATCCCTCCGGAGGAGCGATTTGCTATCTATCCAACCACTCAGAGGGTCAAAATTCAAGTTACCCCTGATAGTGACACTCCAGAAAATAAATCTAAAGCTTAGGTAGATTACATTTGCTGACCTCGTCAGCCAAATAGAATTCATTGTCTGAATTATAATGCGCGCGACACTAACAAGAACTTGAGCAAACAACAAACAGCAAAATGTATGCAACATCCCAAAGCGGACCGACCGTCATCCAGCCCCATGCCAATCGCAGCCAGCTCCACTGGTATCCAAACAGCGCTCATACGAAATAGGGACTCGTCGCCGACGCAGCACATTGATGTCATCTGAAATTTTAGATTGAGAGTTGGGAAGCGCCAGCGGTCTTGTAGATTTGGACACGCCACAGTTGCGGGGGTTGACACCACAAAATGCAACCCTTGTAGGGTCCAAACAAGATCCCCAATCGATCCCAATAACGACTCCACACAATATCAGGGATTTTGTGGTTCTGATAGAGAACCGAAACCCCAATACCGATTCAGATTCCAAAAAAACAATCCCGATCCCGTTTGAACCGTATCCCCCACGCCCACAGACAGCTACAAAGTTTCTAAATTCGCGCAGTCATTCCGCCACTTTGAAGGAAAAATTTGAGCCCCCCCTTTCGCCAGGCTCCGTAAACAAACAGCCCCCCCCCCCCTGTTCAACACTCCTGGATACGCCCCAGTTTGGGATGGGAACAACCTGAATTGTGGAGTTCTCGATAGCTTGTCAACTACTGCGCGTAGGGCCATTTGCATGATTCCAGGTACTTTTCCCCGGTAGACAACTTGCCCCCGGAGTGTGTTGTATTAGCGTTTTGTCCGTGTTGCATTAGCGTTTTGTCCGTGTTGCATTAGCGTTTTGTCGTGTTCCATTAGCGTTATGTCCGCACGGACATAACGCTAATGCATCACACCACGGGGGAAGAAGTCCATGGGGGGAGACGTGAAGTTAACGCATTTGCATGACTGATACAAACAGGAAATATATTGACCTTTGAGATGGTAATAACTGCTGGGGCAGCGCGACGTTGCAAGCGAAACGAGCCATCGCGAGGAAATTCTCCGTCGCCGCACAAATGCACGTCGCCTGAAAGCGGATTACGCTCAAAAATTGTTTAAAAAACACATTTCCTCATGTGAAATGCCAAGCACCGTCAATTGACGAAATTCAATTGTCGAGTGATATGTTGATATGTATTTTCCACAACGTGCGTGGTGTATGAAAAAATACCGTATTTCCTCGAAATAACTCCCTCCCAGTTCAACCCACCTCAAAATTCTCTCTCTGAAAGCTCACCCCAGGGGGGTATTTCAAGGAAATACGGTACCGATAAATAAACAATAAATAAATATTTAAATCGCGATAGGATAAATGAAGATGGATTCAAATGGATTTGTAAACCGGCGATGTATTTACATCTCAGTCGTCATTCCAACCAAATTCAATTCCTTCATTCATTCTGCGTTATATTTACAAAGCACACGGAAATGGGTGGGGACAAACAACAAGGAAATGCCTCAAAAGTCACAGCCGACGATGGCAAAAACACACATATTATATACAGAAACGCATTGAGTTTCAGTGCCTTTGTTTAACACAGAAACACGGAAACTCGACAATTTTGAAAAACACGGAAACTCAAATGAGGTTTTTTGGAGAACACGGAAACACAGTAATACAGAAAATACAGAAATGTTTACAAAAACCGTTGTTTTCCAAAAAAACTTGTTTTGAAAAAAACACACACAGAAATAAAACATATAAACCCCATTTTATTCATTTTTGAAAACTCAAAATGCAGAAAGTGTTTTTATTTTGAGAACTTACCCATCTTTGGTCACAGCTAGTTAAATATGGCACGAAATTCACTGCGAAAAGCCAGTAGATCAAAATCAACAAAAAAACAAATATCCAAATCACTTGGCACACTGCCAACAGCCACAGATTCCTCCCTTCATTCACAGCCAACGAAAGCTTGAGATCAGATCTGCAGAAACATAAGGTCGCCAATTTCGCAATGACGAAAACACAACGGATCGCTGCACACAGTGGAGCCAAACTACAGCCGTTCATTGAGCCTGTGCCTCAGTGCACGTAAACTCCCAGTGCATGTAGATCTACTCCCAGTGCATGTGTGCACCCCGTTCGGTGTGCGGTGCGGCCGCAACTCCCCCCGGTCCACATTTTTGACATTTCTCCAACACTAGTTCGGAATTTCCGACTAGTGTTTGCATTTGTAAATATTTTTGTATCTATATGCATTTTTTTGTTTGCAATATCAATTTCGAAATTTTCACTTTGCAGATAAATACAAAAATATGTACTAATGGACGCAACGCAGCCCGCGGGAGGGGGGGGGCAAAGTTGTCGCCTTAGGATGGATGGATGGATGGATGGATGGAAAGTAGGGATGGAAAAAAGCGCTTTTTTCAACGGCCCCGCTTTTTTAAAAAGCGCTCTTTTTTAAAAAAACGCGCTTTTTTCGCTTTTTTTTTAAATGTCAAAAAATGTCCTAGAAAGCTCCCAAATATGGTTCTAAGTAGGGTGTCAACAAAATTTTTTAACGGAAACGGAAACGGAAAAAAATTTGCAGCGGCTGGAAAACGGAAAAAGAGGCCGGAAAAACGGAAATGGAAAAATCAAATTTGCATGGAAATGGAAAAACTTGCTGAAATTTTGCCGGAAAACGGGTAAAATTTGCTGAAATTTTGCTGGAAGTGGAAAAATTTTGCAGTAATTTTGCTGGAAACAGAAAATTTTTCACAACATTGACAATCTGCATGAATTTTTACCAGTTTGGCTGATCAGAAAACAGAAAGTTGAGCCAGAAAAATGTAAAATGAGGCAGAAAAATGGAAAATTGAGGTGGAAAATGGAAAAAAGTGGAAAAACTGGAAATTGAGGCGGAAAATGGAAAAAAAAGGTGGAAAAACTGAAAATTTAGCTGGAAAATGGAAAATGAGCCGGAAAAACGGAAACGGAAAAAAAAGTTGCCAGAAAATGGAACGGAAAACGGAAGAAAAAAAATTCAGCAGCTGGAAAACGGAACGGAAAACAGAAAAAATTTGCCTGCGGAAAACGGAAATTTGACACCCTAGTTCTAAGTCAAACAAGTGGCAGTACTTGTGATGATATATAGTCATAGAATGGCTGTGGAGCCATGGGATAGTAATACAGGTGGGGTTTTATGCAAAAAAATCCACTTTTTATGTTGACTCGTTATGTAAATGGCTATTTGTCAAATGTTCGTGAGTTCAGATGAAGTTAGGCATGACATGGTGCTTAAATAATGTCATAAAAGAAGGCTAATACATTGAGACTAGCATTTCTTACTGTACAAGTATGTGGAACCACATTGGCTGGATATTATATACTACACTTACATATCACAGCTTATTATTATATGAAGAATGACACTAAAAAAACACAAAACCAATGAAAACAACCACCAGTGGTAATGCAATGGTGAAATTGCGCGCTTACGCGCCAAAAAATTACAAAATACCTAGTGCATAGGTAAAAATTTTTTTGCCAGCGCTCTTTATAAAAAAAGCGCTGGGACCCTTGCGCTTTTTTTAAAAAAAGCGGCGTTTTTTTAAAATAAGCGCTTGAAAAAAGGTCCCCCCCCCCGCCCCCCTGGCTACGTCCTTGCCACGGTCTGATATACCTATATAAGGACCTTTATTTAAAAAGACGTTGTTTTTTTTAAAAACATGGAGTTAAAAAAACGTTTTTTCAACCCTAATAAGAAGTATGAAAATAAGCGATTTTGGGTGAAAATTGGCGCACCGCACACTGAAATTTTGCGTTCAGCGTTTGAACGTTTTTGCACGCTGAACTACAAACGCTGAAATCAATATCTAAAGAACACAACATTTTTGAAGTGTAAAAAATTCTACTCGCATGTGAATTGCGCGAAATATTGCAAATTCCGAAATTTTAACGCTTCAAAAACGTTGCGTTCTTTAGATTTAGATTTCAGCGTTTGTAGTTCAGCGTGCAAAAACGTTCGAACGCTGAACGCAAAATTTCAGTGTGCGGTGCGCCAATAGGGGTAAAATCTCTCAAAAGCGCTCCAGATAGCTACGCAATTCGCAGGGGGGTGTTCAGGGTAAAGTTGCCAAAAAATTTGTGCCAGGGATAGATAGATAGCTGGGCGGTTTGGGGTGGGGTCACCCGCTCCCCTCTCTTACCCCTGCGGGTATAATGGGCCTATAATGGACCTACATGTGGGATGGGTTTACATGCGGAATAGGCTTCACCCGTCAGGGCGGCCTCCAAAAGACGAAAGTTGTAAAAAAGTAAAAACGAACCACTGTGAAAGTGTCATTTGTCGGCTGCTTCACACTGTATTGAGAGTCCTTCAGCCCAATTTGGTTTCCATGTTATTTTGAGAATTAATATATCAATAGATGCATTTGTGGGCACTACCGTATATCCTCAAAAAAGTTTTTGAGGGAGGAGTTATTCCAGGGGGGAGTTATTTTTTTCGTCAGAATTTTCAGTAAAATATCTGATTGATTCACTGCACACATGGGGTAAATTTGGTCCTCACACTCACAAAAGGTGGACTTATTCGTGAGGGGAATTAATCGAGAATTTCGAACGTCTGTCACTTCAAAAATCCGTATCTGGAGCATTTCTTAACCGATCTTTGTGAACCAGGGGTCTTCAATGGGCGGTGGGGGGTTGGGGGTGCTACCCCCAAGCTGCCCATCTATCTATCTAACCTGGAGGCCGCTCAGGTACACTCTCGGCAAAAAGTCTTTACGTTCCTGGCAGGGGTCTTGTAGATTTGGACCAACGCGGGGGTTCAGATAGATAGTAAATCGCTCCTCCGGAGGGATGGATAGCAGGAAAAAAAATTTTGGGGGGGTGGGGTGGGGTTTGGGGGGGTTCAATATATAGGCTATTTAGAGGTTCAGATCCTCAGAAGCTAAAAAAAGAGGAAAAAATCGCTAAAAATAGGTGAAACATAGCTTAAAATAGGTTAAGAGTAGGTACAAATGGGTACATATAAACACATAAATAGCCAAAAATAGCTGAAAATGTGCGATAAGACATATGTACACATTGATGATTTTGACGGTGAAAATATATAAATAGGTATGAAGTAGCGATTTTGTAGTAGCGGTATAAATAAGTAGCGATTTTGAGTGAAAATTAGGGTTTCTCAAAATTTCTCAAAAATCGCTCAAGGAAATGAATAGATGTGCCGATATGCCGGCTGACCCTACTATTTTCACGTAAATATGTCGCGTTTCCGGAGCCAGAAATCATGTTATAGTGGAACTTATAGCAGGCTATTTCACCATCGAGCGTTCATGACTTCAAGTGAAGTTCAGCATGGAAAAGTGCTTCAATAAGGTTGTAAGAGAAGGCTAATACATATTGACAGAGATGTTACACACTGTAGAAGTATATGGGAGCACATTGGCTGGATATTATATACTACACTAGCATATCACGGCTTATTATTACACGGTAACATGAATAAATGGAAGCTTTTACACTAAAAATGGCCCAAAACCCATTAAAACACCACCAATAGTAATGTTATGGGTCTTTTTCAAAGGTTTTTAGAAAAAACAAACAATTTATTTTATTTTAAAACCCGACTATCGAAACCGTTTTCTTTAAATCTCCATAGGGTTGGCCGATGTTTTTTTTAAACGTTTTTTATTTAAAAAAAACGTTTTTTTAAATAAAAAAATGACGTCCGAAATGTTTTTTTTTAATAAAAAACATCGACCGAAATTTTTAGTACTAAGCACTAGGTATTTTGCAAAATTTTTGCGCGCAAGCGCGCAATTTCACACACAAATTGACATTGGTGGTTGTTTTCATTGGTTTTGTGGCATTTTTAGTATCAAAGTATCCATTTATATATGCTACCATGGGTTAATAAGCCGTCATATGTCGGTGTAGTATATAATATTGAGGTAAAGTACCTCCACAGTGTGAAACTTCACTCCCAAAGTAACAACCTCCTTTTATAACCTTGTTTCATCGCTATTCCATGCCAAACTTTACCTGAAGTCACGAACATTCGACTATAAGGCGATATAGGAACGATATGTCAACGAAAAATGGATATTTTTGACACAAATCACCACTTATAATGCTATCCCATGGCTCAACAGAGATTATATGGTCATATATAACATCACAGAGTATTGCCACTGTCTGATATACCTATATATGTTGACACAATGTCATATCTGGGAGCTTTTAAAAAAAACGTTTTTTATTTAAAAAAACGTTGTTTTTTTATAAAAACATCGAGTTAAAAAAAACGTTTTTTTTCCAACCCCAAATCTCCGTCAACATTTTTTAGTACTAAGCGCTGGGTATTTTGCTATTATTAAATGCACAAACGCACAATTTCAAATGCACATTACCATGATCTTGGCAGTGGTTTTAATTGGTTTCACGGTATTTTGAGTGTAAAAGCTTCCATTTAAAAGACGCGCAGCCCGAAGGTACCCCTTATGATAAGTTGGCGGTCGGCCAAAAATATGGAAATCACTATAAATAACAATTAGATAAGCTGAAAATAGGTATATAACGATGCATATAGACAAAAAAATAACAAAATGAAGGAATTTGAGCGATTTTGAGAAAAAAAATTGGGGGAAAGCGCGGAAAAGTACAATACGTAACCGGTAACTTTGACGTGAGCCAATTTGACATATATGACCCGATCAGCGCAGCCGCGTCTGGAAAAGTTTCGCATAAATCATGCATGAATTCATTCAATTGGGCGAAATGTTGACACCTGCGACGTGGGGATTGTAATTTTATTAGACATATAGGATACGACACACGCGAAATGAAAATTTAATTTTTTTCGTAATAATACAGTTTTGGATATGTATTTAGTAGAAAATGGCGCTGGCGACATGAATACCATTAAATGGATTGAGGGCCGGGTGTTGCCTAGCCCTACATTCTGCCGTCACAAAACGGTGAAACACTGCCCCAAGCAATGAGCAAAGCGCCCCTGAGTTACACCGCAGAGTGCTGATGAAGTCATAACTCCCTGATCGTCAAGACGGCGAAATGAACGAAAATACATTTCAAAGTGCAAAAGGCTCACTGTGTCGATTATCGCGATTTAAATTTGATCGGAATCGAAAGCGTTATATTGCAACGCAGAGCAAATTGATTTGGGTGAGAGTTAAAGGTATGGACCGGGAAAAGGAGCCCAGGCCGCGGGCCGAAAGTGGCACAAGCGTCAGTTTAAAACTTGCTGTGTTTTTCTCTTGCCTTTTTCAGAGGTGTCAAAATTACGCAACTTTTTTCAAGATAAATATACCTATGTACATACATGTACATACATGTCAAATATTTTTTACGCAACCGCGAGTACAGGAAATGTAAAGGTGATTTTTTGCTTGTATTCTTGAGTGAAAGGGACAAAAATATTTTTTCCTGGACAGTGTAATAGTGAGTACTTTTTATATAATATGCAAACGATGGTACGTTTTTAATGAAAAATATAAAACCTACTTGAATTGGTGGCAAATGTAAATGGAAAATTCATAAAATTATGTTTTAAAAATCCCACATGCAAGCTGTCAAGCTGTCATTTTGTGTGAGGGAGGGTGCCCCCAAGTAGGGTGTCAAAAAATTTTATTACGGAAAACGGAAAACGGAAAGGTAAAAATATTTCACTTTACGGAAAACGGAAAGGTAAAAAAAAATTTGTGCCGGAAAACGGAAAACGGAAAGGTAAATAAAAAATTATTGGCCGGAAAACAGAAAAATGAAATGCCGGAAAACGGAAACCGGAAGTGAAATTTTTATGGAAATGGAAAAAATAAAGTGAAATTTGCACCGAAATGGGCAAATTTGCAGTAGGAAAACCTGCATGCCAGTTTGCCTGTTTGGCTTTGATTGTGGTAGCTGTACATTCTGCAACTATGGATCATGCCTTTGACTTCACTTGTAGTTCAAGCTTAACTGAACCAACAAAAAATCATCAAAAGGTAGCAAAAATACACTACAACAACAATAAGAATTTAGCAAAAGTGAACTTTGATGTAACTGAACAGTAAAAAGTATACTCAGTGGACTGCTAGTGTCCAAAATTACTTTGTGTTTTTTGCAGATTTGGATACAGATAAAAATTATGAATGACACAAGAACCTGGTAGTTAAAAACACCTTAGTGGAAAAATACAAATACAGATTGGAAAAATGCCAGAAAACTGAAAATCGAGCCAGAAAATAGAAAAATGGCCTGGAAAAATGGAAACGGAAAGGTAAAAAATTTTCAGCCGGAAAACGGAAAAATCACCTGGAAAAACGGAAACGGAAGGGTAAAAAATTTTCAGCTGCCGGAAAACGGAAAACGGAAAGCTAAAAAATTTTTGGCTGCCGGAAAACAGAAAACGGAAAGGTAAAAAAATCTCGGCCGGAAAATGGAAAACGGAAAGGTAAAAAATTTTCCTGCGGAAAGGCAGAAACGGAAAACGGAAACGGAAATTTGACACCCTACCTAGGGTTCGAACGATATGACTTTTCGATATCGATATTCATTATTCGATATTTTTTTCTGAAACTCGATATTCGAAATCGATACGATATGGAACCTCGATATCGATATTCGATATTCGATATTGAAAAATGGTCGATATTCGATATTTGATATTTCGATATTTTCGATATTCGATATTGCGATTTGCTTTTGCTATAGCAAGGCATATTTCAAGTGGCATATTGTATTTTCATGTGGTTGCACACATGGTTAATCAACTCTTTACTGAAATGTGAATGGTACAAGTGATTTTAACAAGGTTTACATCACTCAAAAGAAGAACATGGCAGAGAAACATGATGAATCAAAGTGTATCAGACAAATAAAAATTTGGTAGATATTACAGTTTATACTTATAACCTAATTGCTTAAGGTCATGTTGCAAAAAAAAGCATATCATCATTTTCTAGCTTCAATTTTAGCACTTCAACAAAAATCACATTATAAATACTGTACTTTTACTCATCAAATACAAAACTATAAGCAAACCAGATCAATCATAAATATCTCAAAATGGAAATGAAAACTTTATTTAGGGACACAATACAGGTTCGATATAACGAAAAAATGGTCGATATTTGATATCGATATTCGATATTTTTTCAAAATTTTCGATATCGATATTCGATATTTTTTAAAAATTTTCGATATCGATATTCGATATGAAAAAATGGTCGATATCCGATATTCGATATTCGATACGATATATCGTTTGAACCCTAACCCTACCCCCAAGTATATACTATATATACCCATGGAGGGCACCCCCCTCTGGCCACCCTTGCTGCTGAAAATATTTTTTTAAATATTTTTTTCTGGCAAATACAAATGGAGAATCCATACAATTTTTTGTTTGGGCGAGAATTTTATTAATTGATAAATTTGGCTAGGGACAATTTAGGTCACTAAGGTTTTTTGACATAGGAGATGGCAACTCCCTGCAGCCTTTCCCACCCCTCACAACCCACACAAACCCGCACCAAAATTTTGCTGTAGATCAAATCAAAAAATATTTTTGAGCAAAACAAGGAAATTTCATGCTTAACTGCCCCAATACTTTCATGGGTCACATGCACATGGAGCCCAGAATTAGGTTCCTCAGTGTCTGGAGTAACCCATGGCTGCTCCTTCGACATTCATTTGCACACACTATGTTTTGATGGCCGCCGGTAAAAATGGGTGAAAATGCCATGACAAAAGTGTAACATGATCTTCAGCAAAATTTTGGTGCGGGGCTTGTGTAGTTGTGTGGGTTGTGAGTAGTGATGGAAAAGCGCCAGAAAAAAGGGCGCCAGGCGCCATGGCGCCATTCGGAATGTGGGCGCCAAGCGCCAAGGGCGCCACAGAAAAAGGGCGCCATGGCGCCATTCGGAAAGTGGGCGCCAGGCGCCAGGGGCGCCACGGAAAGAGGGCGCCAAGCGCCAAGGGCGCCATGGCGCCATTTGGAAAATAGGGCGCCAGGCGCCAAGGGCGCCAGGATAAAGAAGTGCGTACAACACCCTAAAAGTGCTAAAAATGTTTCTACAGCACCGTAGTATACGCATTCACTTCTTTATTGGCGTTTTCCAGGATGTAATGCACAGAACAAGACTAGCTACAAAACATTTTGTAATAAAATCCACATGCCCAATTCAAACACAATAGAAATTGTCATTTGACAACAATCCATTCACTTCAAATAGACATTCAAATAGACATTGTTCAAAGACTTCAAATGTTTCCATGAAATCGACAAAAACGGAATTGCAACTATATGAATCCGTTTATTTATGATTTTGCAAGTTCAACGGTCCATCATTCTTATCTTCTAATCTGTCAGACACATCTGATGAACCGCTGGATGAAAGATTTCCACCCGTTCACACCACTTCGTCCATTTTTCCGGCGAATTTATATTATCCACGCGTGCGTTTTTATTTTTTTCGATTTAAACAGCGCTCACCTTGAAACCCTGCTGGCGCCTTTTTGGCGCCCTATTAAAGCAGAGCGCCAGGCGCCAAGGGCGCCACGGAAAATGGGCGCCAAGCGCTAAAAAAATAACTATATAACTACTATGTATAACAATGAGAATAGCGATTATGAAGGTCACAGTTTTCAAAATGGAGCGAATTTGAGCGATTTTGGGCCAAAAAAAGGGGCGGGCGGGCGGGCGCGGGCATGCCTACCCAATTAAATCTCGAATTGCCAGACACGCCCGTCATGTCCTCCCTCTCAGGGATAATCTGCCCAATTAAATCTGGGGCCAGACCACAAACCCCAACATACTCAAATGACATCGAAATCGGCCAATGTGCAACAGCATGGGACCAGTTGTTAAAATGTATGTACATTTACTCGAAAAATACGCGTACATTTACGGTAAATGTTTATGTATGCGGTAAATACATTTACATATACTTTTTCAAAAAGTAATGTACTTACTTTTACGCGTACATTTACGGTAAATGTTAATGTATGCGGTAAATACATTTACATATACTTTTTCAAAAAGTAATGTACTTACTTTTACGCGTACATTTAAAAAGTACACGCGTACAGAGAAAATGTATTTTTGTTGCTAAAATCACAATTTTCTGCCGCTAAAGTAAGACAATTTTGAAGAAATCATATCATTTTTTTCTAAAAAATACTCAATAATCACTAAAAATGACATATATTGTGTCTTTCAGTGTAAAACTCACTCTCGCATGTAAAAATTGGTGTAAAAATACGTTTTCCAGGGGAAAAGTACTCGCTTTTACATTTTCCTTGGGAAAAATATTTTACTCACATTCACATTTACGCACGAGTAAGAGTACAAAAAGTATTTTACATTTTCTATACTTTGTGGTAAGTAAAAATAAAATACTTACATTTACATATAGTTTTGAATAAGTTCAGTAATTCTAACAACTCTGCATGGGACACATGAATGTAAATACATATGTATGAAATCACAAAAAATCACTAATTTTCACCCTAATATTTACCTAATTTTTGAGGCACATATTTCAAAATTTGACACATTGACACTGTAAAAGTATGTGGGAGCACATTGGCTGGATATAACTACACTAATATATCACAATTATTATTACACAATAGCATAGAATGGACAATGGATGTGGAGCAATGGGATGGCATTATAAGTGGTGATTTCTGTTATAAATATCCATTTTATGTCGCATCGCTACGTGTGTCGACTTGTTAGGTATGGCGTCTTTTGTCGTACGTTCGTGACCCCCCTCCCCCTTGAACAACTCCCTCAAAAACTTCCCGTGAAAAACCAACTACCTTGCGGTCTTATTCGAGGATATATGGTATAATTTGAAGCACACAGCAATTTAACTAAGCACGGAAACTGCATCCAGAATTGGTCTCCGGCAATAACTTTGTCGCGGCCAAGAAATCGTGAGTACGAATTGCTTACTGGACTCCTTCCTGGATGCTTTTTTGTTACTGTCCAAGTACATTTTGTGGGAAGGCCACTGCTCCCATATATTTATGTTGAGGGTAAATGCGGAAAATTTGAAACTTAATTATCAACATTTGCAACTTGACAATAGTCAGCGGGCGCGCCCATTCAACCACTGGTAGAGAATTGGAAAATAAGCAACTGCATTTTTTCTAAATAAACTTTTTTTAGTTTTACAAGTAAACTGACAAGTAAAACTCTAAATGTGAAAATCAAAAAAAATGTTTGAAATAATTTCCACACAATTTTAGATGCTTGATATGTAAAATTGTAAATTGATTTGCAGGTGCGCGAACAGCGTTTGTCAACAATATCGGAGATTTCGGAACCGGAACCGGGCTCGAATCAGTCCCCCGACACATCTGCCACTGTTCGTTTCAATTGTTCCAAATTGCACTGTGTAGAATCTGCGTTGTTTTGATGGACACGTCTGTGCCAATGGCACACAAAGGAAAATGCTTCCGAAAATAAGAAAGTTGGACCCAGGTTATCATATTTCCTCGAATCAACCCCCCTTGGATTGACCCCCCCCCCCCCCTCGAATTGACCCCACTTCGAAATACTCCCAGGTCTTGGCGACCGGGGGAGGTAATAACACCCCCCTCGTAATACCCCCACACGGATTGAGTGTTAAGGGAATGTGAACGACAAAAAGGTAGTTTGTGATAATGGGATACATTATAACAGTGAATGAGTTTTATTTATTAGGACACTATTTACGACGGTTTCATTCGCGCATTACTTACGCTATTCACGGTATTTAGAATTTCCCACAACTTCTTCAAATTTCGCCCATAAATGCAGCCATTTCTATGAAGCTGTTTCATATAGAACCATGTGAATGCAACAAGCAACATTTGAGAAACCCCTTCAGGTTGAGACGCCGGCGGGCGGAAGCGAGGGCGGGGCGGCGGCCAGTGAACAGCCGGCGCAGGACGCCACTTTCACAGTGGTTGGTTGCATCGATTCGAATCAAACTCAAAGTGGTGCTCTATTTCATGCAAACTGCCCCAGGGGGCAGTCCCAGTCTTCCTGTCAGTAGAGTGAAATCTAAAGTGTCAAATGTCACGTGAAAACAAAGTTCCTCAGAAAACTCGACTTAATTCATTGTAAATATGAATGCATTCTGTTTTAACTCATGTAATCCGGGTATTTAACAGTTCAACAACAACAAATCAGTATCTATACACTGCGTACACATTATGTATCTGCTGTCGCTGCTATACATTATTTTGTATCAGAAATTATCATGAAATTCATAGTCAAGTACGCTTTTATATACCTAAAAACGGCAATCAATGTGTCCAAATACGTAGGGTATATTTGGACATATCAACGTGCATCGCTACACAAACTAGTATAGATATGTGTAGCTGCGATGCAAACTATGCAAATATTTCATCATGTACATTGCATACATGATGTACATAATTCCAGACGGGGGTATTTCAAGTAGCGTTTATTTTTTCCCAAGCTCGAAAACACCTGGGTGTATTTCGAGGGGGTGGGGGGTTTATTCAAGGGGAGGGTATTTCGAGGAGATACGGTAATTAATTGTTCTCTGCGTTTTTCAGAGAGATTCAATTATACTTTAAGATTATAAAGAAAGTATCAAGACCCCCTATCTACATTTTGCGGCTGCGCCGACCGGAACAGATTATCGCTTCAAACAGTCTTTTTTGAAACGTTTTTTAAAAGCGGTTTCGATGCCTGTTTTTTTGGGGGAAAAATAACAAAAAATTTTCTACAAGACGGTTAAGAAACACCGGCCATCCCTATTTCCATACATAGATACGGCGTCATTGGCTCCTAAATGCAAATTGAATCCAATAAATTTAAACCTTCACCAGACTCCCCCCCCCCCATTTTCAGTGCGAATCGTGCGACAGCGACAGTGGTAGGGCGGAAACGAACTGCACCAACGCCCTGAGCCTGGGCGCGCTGCTGAGCCACCGGGGCAGCTCCCAGCACGGCCATTGGGTGGCGGACGTGTGCGACGCCAAGACTGGCCTGTGGCGATCTTGCGACGATCGCAAAGTCGAGCGAACTGAGGCGGACATTGTGAGGAAAGAGAGGAGGTCAACCGTCGCCATGTTGTTTTATTGCAAAAGGTCTGTTGGATGGGGTTTGAAGTACCGTATTTCCTCGAAATACCCCCCCCTCAAAATACCCCCCCCCCCCCTCGAAATACCCCCCCTCAAAATGGACACTATGAACTTATAAACCCCCCCCTCGAAATACCCCCCCCCAAATTTAGTGTATAGATAACGTAAATGACAAAGGCTGCGGTTTGTCATCCCGACAATGCAGAACACACGTTAAAAACGATGACTCTGTTATGTGAGAACAGTGTTTGTACGTCTACACACTTATAAATGTCTTTAGAGTCTTATAAATGGCGATTTTTGTTGCATTTTTTGACGTCTGCGTACGTTTCAGACGACATTTTAGTACTGGGATTTCAAAAAATTTCTGGCGAAATAATAAACCCCCCCCCCCTCGAAATACCCCCCCCTCGTTTAACCCCCCCTCAAAATTCTCACTCTGAAACAATAAACCCCCCGGGGGTATTTCGAGGAAATACGGTAGTTTCAGGGACGTACCGTATTACCTCGAATTATCCCCCCTTGAATTAACCCCCCCCCTCCTCAAAACAGGCTGGGAAAATAATAACACCCCCTCGAAATACCCCCTCCGGAACGATGTACATCATGTAAACTCGGCGGACATGAAACGAATCAGTGATTCGGCCCTTGGTTCCCAATGATTTATGTTTTTTTATTGGAACTTGAATGGGCGGATCCCATTCTGTTCACGATACATTTTATTCAATCCGACTTTTTATAAGAGAACGATATGAATGTGATATACATATCATTATAGAGAGTCATCGGATTGTAAGGCCTTAGGTAGGATCTTATCGTCTCAGCCCAGACAGATTCCTCTGAAAAATTACGTATAAATTTGGCACACGTCCAAATTCCTTGCGTTTCATACCAAAAAGATTAAAGACACACGATTTCTGTTCGCGTCACCGATAATGGCCGCGGAATGCGATTAAGTAAACACAAGTTTCAACTAGTACGTGGGTCGCCATTTGCTTAGGTAATTGGATTCCGCGACCATTATCGGTGACGCGAACAGAAATTGTGCGTCTTTAAACTTGTTTGCATGAAGCGCAAGAGACTTGTGCCAAGTTTAAGTATTCACACTCGTACAAAAATCCCATAGAACAATGACTTCCGAAAACTCCGCCGAGTTTATGCAATGTACATGATGTATTTATTGCTGCTAATTTGCATTGCAACTACGCGTAGACTAGTTTGTGTAGGTATCTACGTTTTTATGTCCAAATATATCATGTTTGGACACATTTATTACCTGTTTTGGGTAGCAAATGCCTACTAAACAGCTTCCCAGACAAGTTCACCACCCATTCTTTTATTTCACTTTGATTGTAATATTTCCGTCTATGGGGGTGTTATAAAGCTGAAACTTTGAATATAAATATAAAGTTGTAACACCTCTGCTCTGCTTCAATGGGGGGAGGTGGGGCGACTCACTACAGGGTGGGTTGCCCCATATGCAACAATTTTGTGGCTTTTTCAGTGTCCCAAACAAGTTCACCACCCACTTGATTAGCTACACTATAAGGGCCATAAATATCTCCAGCTGTGTGGGCAATAGAAAGCTGAAATTTGGGGGATGTCTTGCAAACAACCCCCCTCACAATACACCAGTGGGTGGCAGCCGATGACCCACTACAGCATGGGTCACCACATATAGTTGTTCATTTTTTTAAACAACCCAAGTCTCCCAAACAAGTTCGCCACCCAACTGCATTATAAAAAATGTTGTGAGAACACACCTGATATAAAATTGAATCAGATTTTAACCCTAGTTCTGCTCATTAAATTTTTTTCAGTAGGGCACCCAGCCCGTCCCATAAACAGCAGACTGAAAATTTCACTTTAAACCAAATTTTTGTTTCACACTTAAAAAGTTGGTTTACAAAGTTCTCTAGGGAAGGGTCTAAGGTTCAAAGTTACATAAACAACATGACCTCTAAAATGCCCCCAAAATGAAATTTATTTGGGGTGAGTATTATGATGCCATAATCACATCATCATAGGAACAAAATTTGACAAAATTTTAACTTTTTCATTCACCCCAAATAAATTTCCTTATGCAGGCATTTTAGAGGTTATGTTGTTTACATAACTTTGCACCTTAGACTCTCCCCTAGTGAACATTGTAAACCAACTTTTAAGTGTTTAACAAAAATGGTTTAAAGTGAAATTTTCAGTATGCTGTTTATGGGACGGGGTGGGTGCCCTACTGAAAACTATTTTTTTGAGCAGAACTAGGGTTCAAATCTGATTCAATTTTATATCAGGTATGTCCTCACAACATTTTTTATAATGCAGTTGGGTAGCGAACTTGTTTGGGAGACTTGTGTTGTTTTTAAAAAATGAACAACTTTATAAGCAGCGACCCATGTTGTTGTGGGTCGTCGGCGGCCACCCACTGGTATATTGTGAGGGGGTTGTTTGCAAGACTTCCCACAAATTTTTGCTTTCTATCGCCCTCGCAGCTGGAGATATGGCATTCGTAGTGTAGCTAATCAAGTTGGTGGTGAACTTGTTTGTGACACTGAAAAAGCCACAAAAATGTTTGCATATAGGGCAACCCACCTTGTAGTGAGTCTCCGCACCTTCCCCCATTGATACGGAGTAGCGGGGTGTTAGGACTATGTACTCATCAAATATTAGCTTTATACCACTCCCATAGTCAAAGAAATTGCATCTGAAGTGAAATAAAAAATGGGTGATGAACTTGTCTGGGAAGGTGCTTACTTGTATCATAAATCATCAAATATTTACGTTCCCAGGGGCAGGGTTGGTTTTATAAAAATTCATTTTAGTAAAATTGTATAAAAATTGTATAAAAATTTTATTTTATTTTTATTTTATTCTTGTTTCATTTTATTTTATTTTTTTTTATTCCCAAAAGTCATTAATAAAATAAAATGACACATTTTACAAAAATTTTACAAAAATTGTAAAAAAAATTTACAAAAAATCAGAATCATGCATGCCTGTCCAGAAAAATGTTATAATTAGACCTATACATGAAAAACCTGTGACAAATTTTTCCCTTACTTTTCAAAAGTTGCATGCAGTATGTATTGTTAGCTAGCTGCAAGTGTAAAGTTACAATTATTGATAAGAATGGTTTGCATTTTCAGTAGAAGGACTAGTGGAGTGTGCTGGGCACATTTGTAAAATGTGATGCAATTTGTCAATTGTCATGACAAATGTAAAGTAAAGTGTCAATTGTCATGCATAATGTCAAGTGTCATGTCAAATGTCATGCAAAGTGTAAATTGTGTATCTAAATCTTGTGTTTTTGTATCCATAGTATGTATTGTATCCAAATCTTATGTTTTTGTATCCAAATGTTCACATAAGATTTGGATTCAACAACAACATAATTTGGATACAAAACATAAGATTTAGATATCAAACATAAGATTTGGACACAATTTGCTTGACAATTGATACTTTATTTTTTACATGTCATGACAATTTACACTTTACCTTACATTTGTCATGACAATTGACACTTTGCATGACATTTTACATGACATTTGACACTTTACACTTGGGACTGCTCCCATATCCAAGAATAAACAGGTAGAAACTCAAGCAACAAGATAAAATTTAAAAAAAAAATGAATTTTTATACAATTTTACAAAAATACGAATTTATATACAATTTTACAAAAATTCGAATTTTTATACAATTTTTATTTTTATTCTTAAATTTTCCATTTTATTTTATTTGATTTTATTCTTGAATATTCCATTTTTTTATATTTTATTTTTATTTTTTTCTGAGATTTTGCCAACCCTGCCCAGGGGCATTATTTATTCGTCAGAATATTTTGATGGAGGAGTGAATCGAGGGGGGAGTTGTTTTTCATCAGAAAATTCAGTACGTAAATACGCACGTCGCCGCTGTAGGTAAAACATTATTCGTGTTTACGTTGCATATGCTGCACTGCATTTGCATTCGATGAATCAGACCGTGGTTTTTTGGTATGTCTGTCTTCATCAAAATGTTTTTAATGTGACATGCCTTATTTGCATCGATCATAGGGGGAGTTATTCGGGGGGGGGGGGCGACTTATTCGAGGATTACGGAATGTAAACGTACCGTATTTCTCCGTGTATAAGGCTCTCCGATCATAGTGCCCGGGGCATTATACACTGCAAAAAGTTCCATGCATAGTGCCCTGGCACTATGCAACGCAGAAAAAATATTAGGTATCCACTCAAATCGGATGAAGTCCACAAAGGGACCGAATTTTCCCATACTGGCACTTGTTGCATAAATATGTAACAATTTCATATGTGGCGTGTTGCGGCGCGCATCTGGTGCACGCGTCTGGTTTGGTATTTTCGTTTGATGTGACCTTCACCATGCAATTATGCATTGACGGCGCCCTTTCTGGTATACAAAGACATGTGGATTGAAATGCATAGTGCCCGGGCACTATGCACAGCACTTGGAAAGTGTTCGAAAAAAGACGTCAAATTTGTATAGTGCCCGGGGCCTTATACACGGAGAAGTACGGTACATACGTATTGAGCTTATAGATAGACAGACACTTGATTAAGTCCATGTAGGTAATGGTGATTTTGACATGCAGGGCCCAATATGTATTGGTACCTCTTGTAACGATAGAATGCGTGCTTGCGCGCAAAAATCTCGCAAAACACCTCGAAAATGTCTACTAAAAGTCACATCCTGTTATGTTATGTCGTTTAAAAATCTGCTTCAATATTTAGGCCGCTGCATAGCGACGTGCCCAGCGACTGGTCGGGGTCGCAGGCGCCCAGCGCCAGTGCAGCGATGCAGACGCTCATCTCCGACGACAATGCAGGCGAAAATGGGCAGCGGGGGTTCGTTTCTGGGTGACTCTGAAATGGCGTTAAATTGGGGATGCCTTGGGGTGTTGTGGTGGATGTCGCTTTTAGAGTTGGGTCTGATAAATAAACGGATATTCATGCCGTTTGGCCCTCAAAGCCGTGAAACGTCGGTTAGACCTCACAGGGCATCTGGGTATATTGGTGTGTCGCAAAAGATTTCGCTGTTTCCTGATCGTCTCCCATTAGATCGTCCTGGACGATCATAGTGGGGTTTCAGCCGGGTTATATCAGTTGGAATTACATCTCTTAATCGTGTCCAAAACTCAACATGCTCGGTCCACCCTTCCCAAGGATATCGACGTTTCAATGAAATTTCGATGTTAAATCGGTTGGAGATATAAACGGTGTAGCCTGTATCATCCACTTTTATAAAATAAATTTCGAGGTAAAATTTTATGCTTCAATTTTACGTAGAGCTGTATTTCTAACCCAGGTATTTACCCCGCCTGAAACACCACTAGGATCGCTAGGATTGCCCAGAATGATCAAATGTGAGATGACCCGGAAATGGTAAAAAAAACTTTTGCGACACACCAGTAAAAATGCAAGCATAATACCTTTTTAATGGAACCAAATTTTTGCACTGATTCACTGGGGCAGTACACACTGAAATTTTCAATTTGTTATCGAGTTTTTGCATGCGGAAGCGAACTAATGTCTTTAAAAATTCGAAAAGCGCCAGCGTCAAAGGAATTGAGGCGTCTACTTCTAAAAGTCGACAAGTCCAAAATATGAAAATTCTGCGTTAGGCCCGGAAACGTCATCTGGGGCTACTCCCGCACATTTTTCAAAATTTTTCATAAATTTTTTGACCTCACATGTCCATATGGCATAGTGCCAATTTTGACATTTTTTGTGAAAAATGCAAACAATTTCAGCAAGAAGTCGACAAGTCCACTTAGTTTAGAGCAAGAAGTCGACAAGTACATCCTCTTCATCCTTTTTATGGGTAAAAATAGCAAGAAATGTGATATGTCCGTCATGGACAGCTACTTCTTAACCTCGACAAGCCCATAAATTGCCCATAAGGGAGAATCATTCAGGCCAGGAACGAAAATGTTTGTTAGTGCAAGAAGTGGACAAGTCCATTTCTCTCCCCAAAAGTTTTGCTCTGTCCAAATTGAATTTTATGGACACCCCATTTTTCACGTATTCGTTGAGAGAAGGGGCTGAACATTTGATACTTTATTGTCAACATTTGGAACTTAATGGTAGGCGCGAGAGAGCCAACTTGGACACGCAGAATGAACCTGGACTTGGATCGGAAACTTAAAATGCGATTTACTCAAAATCGCATTTTGTGGACTTGTCGACTTTTAGAAGTAGACGCCTCAATTTTATGGTTATGATGCATCTGCAGTTAATGACATGTCGATGTTTACAACAGGCATCAAACTGCATTTACCTCAGTCGGGTGGGGGTATTTCAAGGAGAGTATATTATTTTCCCAACTCGCTCAGACTTGGGGGTATTTTAAGGGAGTAGGGTAATTCAAGGGGGTATTTCAAGGAAATAATTACGTTACATTTTGTTGGCACGTTTCCCTTTTTTATATTTTTTTGTTAATTCGTACGTATAAGCACTTGCAGTATTTTGCGTGACTTTCCAATGCATAGTTGTAAATACGTATTTACTTTTACTCGATAAATACGTATACTCGAGTACAGAGTAAATAAGTTTATGTTTCCTCCAAATAAAGTTCCTGAACTCGCTTTTACGTATACTTTTTCAAAGTACTCGAGTACAGAAAACGTATTTCAGATAGCCTTTTATGGTGATTTTGCGAAAGCATAAAAGAGAAAAGGGAAGAAAATATGCAAAAATAGTGGAAAATCGTCAAAAATGGATATATAAGTAAACACCTTCCCGGTCACGTCCGGCACCCAATTTTTGATTTTACTTGTTACATCCTATCCCCAGTTCTAGGGCGCGCCAGAGGCTAAAACTTGGGGGATATATTGGCGCAACCCCCCTCTACTTCGCATGAATTGTGGGGTCGCGACTTTCCTTTACAGGGTGGGTCGCCCTTAGTGCAAAATTTTATTGGCTTTTTTGGTGTCCCACACAGATCCGGCACCCACTGATTTCTGGGCTGTGGGAGGGGTATAAATTTAAAATTTTGGGGATGTGTTACTAACACCACTCCCCTACTATACACTATTCAATAATGTGAGACTAATGTGAAAAATTTCTCAAAAATTCACTTATTCTCTAAAAACACGACTCCTCAATAGATGGATGACAAAACAATTCACTTATTGGAACTTTTTATTAGACACTTGAAGAGCTGGTTTACGATACTTTAAAGGGAAGGGTTTGATGTTTAAAGTTATATAAAGAACCATATTTCTAAAATGCCTGCATTGTAAAATTTACTTGTGGCAAATTTTATGACATCATAATGACATCATTGGTGGAAGAAAAATTTACAAAATTTACACTTTGAAATTCCACCCGAGTAAATTTTGCAATGCAGGCATTTTATAGGTATGGTTCTTTACATAACTTTAAACACCAAACCCTTCCCTTTAAAGTATCATAAACCAGCTCTTTAAGTGTCGGATAAAAAAGTTCCAAAAAGTGATTTTTTTTGTCATCCATCTATTGGGGAGTAAATTTTTTTAGAGAATAAGAGAATTTTTGAAAATTTTCACATTAATCTCACATTATTGAATAGTGTATAGTAGCCGAGGGGTGTTGGTAACACATTCCCAAAATTTTAGATTTATACCCCACCCCTCCCACAGCTCAGAAATCAGTGGGTGCCGGACCTGTGCGGGACACCAGAAATGCCAATAAAAATTTTGCACTTAGGGCGACCCACCCTGAGAGGGGTCGCCGCGACCCCCCCCCCCCCAATTCATGCGAAGTAGAGGGGGTTCCACCAATATCTCCCCCAAGTTTCAGCTTCTGGCGCGCCCTAAAACTGGAGATATGATGTCACAACCACAAGTAACATCAAAAATAGGCTGCCAGACGTGACCGGGAAGGTGTTTACATACATCTCCAAAAAGTGCTGAAATTTGGCAACAAGTTATAAAAATTAGTGGTTTTGAGTGAATATTGGGGTGGCTTTTCTCAAAAATACTCACATTTACATTGTCCAGAGGCAAGAATACGTTTACTCACATTTACTCATGAGTAAAAGTAAAAAAATCTTTACGTTTTCTGTTCTCAGGGGGTGAGTAAAAATAAATAGTTTACGTTTACGTATACTTTAAAAAAAGTTCGGTACTTTAAACAACTCTGTTCCAATGTTGTTCTTGCAGCTTTGCGAACCTGGGCAACTCGTGCTACATGAACGCCGCGCTGCAGGCCGTGCTCGGCGTGGGCGGCTTCGCTGCTGATTTGGTTCACATCAATGCAGCGCACGGCACGAAATTTGCACCTACATCCTTGTTTAGGTGAGTCTCTGCACCAGGTACCTTTTCCAAGCTCTGTAAAGTGTAATCGTATCTATGTCAAGTGTCAAATGTCATACAAATTTGTCAATTGTCATGCAAAGTTCAGGAATAAAATAAAATTTTCTCTGTTTTCGTTTTGATTGACACTCTACATGCCATTTGACGCCTGACTTCACACTTTACAGTGCTCGGTACTGCCACCAGGGGTCTCCAATGGGTCTCAAAATCCCTGCTCTGCACTTTGGACATGTGGGATTGAGTATGCCTTGTAACGTGGTCCGCTGTCTGCGCTTTTGATCGACTGCTCAAAAAGCAGACAGCTACAATCATTGTTAATATCACAGAGTTTCTGTATTTGGTTCCCGCAGAAAATTAGCAATGATGAAAAGATGCTTTTTATTTCTATTTTTGTAATCCAAATGTACACATTCCGCGTCGCAGGGCACTCGTGTCGCTGATGGGCGTCAGGGATGACATTTTGGAATCTAGCGAGTTGAAACGCGGCTGTTTGCAAGCGGTTTATAAAGCGGTGACTGCCGACGGGCGCCATAGATTTGAAGCTGGCCACGAGCATGATGCAGATGAGTTTCTGAAAGCCGTGCTGTACAGGGTGGCCGATGAGATTCGGTAATTTCTTACATGATATTTTGCTCTATTTCTTGCTGATTTGGAACTTTCCATTGGAACTGAGCCATGGAATTGAAACATTCCAATTTTTTCAGCTATCCTTCACTGTTAGGCGTTTTCGAACCTTTTGTCTTTTTGAGCCTTGTATAGTTAACCCACCCATCATGGTGCTTTTTACTTTATTCCATTCACATTCATGCGATCAGGCAATGAGTACTGAAAAATACTTATTTGCGATAATAATTTTTTAAATAATTTTCCAGGATTATTGGTGGCATCGAAGACCCAGTCAGAAAGCATTTTGGCTTTGAGTTGAAACGGCGCACCGAGTGTCTGAAGTACGTTGACTACTCTCTATCTGAAGTTACTTGTTCTGTTCTGAGGATTTTTGTGATAAAAGAGCCCATGTAAATGTGACACCTAGGGATGAAAAATACGTTTTTTTCTATCACCCCATTGAAAACAACGATATTAACGTCCGAAATATGGTATCTAGTTGAAATATTTCTCGTGTATTTATATCAGACAGGGCGTATCCAAGATTTTTGACTGGGGATGGGTTCCGTTGGCTCCGCTCAAACTCTCCACTGCTCGTTGTTTAAAAAATTGCTTCCATCACCGTTGTGTTTTTCATTTAAAATGCTGGGAAAAACGTCAGCCGTCCCTAATGACACATATACACGTCAATTCCCATTTGAGTCCTATATTTAGCTTCATATCCTTCACGCCTTTGTAACTGGCCCGTGTCACAAGTTTGCCACCCCAAAATTCCTCCAGTTGTAATCAATCGACCGAGCGAATCGACCGCACCTTGGATCTCCCATTGCCGCTGCCAGCAGCTGGACTTGCGCAAGATGCTGTTTCTTTGCACACTTTGTTGGCTGATTTGGCCAAATGGGAACTGTTGGATTACAAATGCGGCAACTGTGGCCACAACCAGGCGAGGAGTAGAGTGGTTTTTGGCACTGTGCCAAAGTTAGTTGAGTTTCGTACGGAACTAAAATTTTTACGGCTTATTATTCATTAGTAGTTTTATAATGGGTTCTATGTCTGATATTGCACATACAGGGTGCGGCAATTTAGACGCCCCTCTAGATTTCGAATAACTTGTCACTGGGTGGTCGGATAACCGGATCAAATTTTAGGTCAACATCACCAACTAAATAGGAAAGGATCCCTGAAAATATGGCTGCGATAACTCCACTCGTTTACAAGTTATTCATGCAAACGGTTAATTGTCACTTTTCCACCACCTAGCTTTACGACCAATTACGCAAGCGCCTGCCGATTTCGTTATGGGCATAGCGAATTGGTGGCGGGCGTGCACGCATTTGGGCATGCCACTGTGAAAAGAAAATCAGGAATAAAATGAAGAAAAAAACAATCCGATCCCGATCCCGGTCCCGAAAAGTCCATCCCGTTTGAACGATATCACACCATGGTGGAAAAGTGGCACTTACGCGTGTGCATAAATAACTTTGTAATCGCTTGCCATTAAAGTTTGCTATCGCAGCCATATTTTAGGGATCCTTGCCTAATTGATTGTTAATGTTGACTTAAAATTTGACGTTAATCCGACCACCCAGTGACAAGTTATTTGAAATCTAGAGGGGGCGTCTAAATTATCGCACCCTGTACATTCAATATCTCAATACATCTCTACTCCATGCTTGACATAAATACCATTTGACTCTTGTAGATTTCGATACCTTGGGTGATTAAGGTAGAATTTAAAGTAAGGATAGATCCTCTGGGGGGATACACAGCTGAAAAAATTTCTGGAGTGTTACGCGGGGTTTTTTTCAATGTATAGAAGGCATGCAAGGATGAAAAGGATGCAATACAAAAATGCATAAGAATATTAGCCCACGGCAGCGACAGCAGATACATGATGTGTATGCAGAGTATACACATCTTTATGTTGTCGTTGTTGGACAGTTAAACACTGAATTACGTGAGTTAACAGACTGCATCCACTCAATGAATTACGTCCAAGTTTTCTGACGAAACAATAACCCCCCCCCTTGAATAAGCCCCCCCCCTCCAAAATGTTGACGCAAAAATAACTCCCCTCTTATTCGAGGATTTAGGGTAGATAATTTAATGGCTTTAAGCTGGAGCTGAACCCTATGCCTACGCATCAAAGTTATCTCATCTCCCTCGCAGTGTGCTAATGGTTTTGCTGAAGCGAGCGCAATGGGCCGGCGCGGGCAGTGAGAAAAATGCCCGCCCCCTGAAGATACCTCAGGCGATCAACTTCGAGGCATTCACGGATGGCTGCGAAGCTGGCGTGATCGACTTGGACGCATCTGTGGACGGCTGCGAGTCCGGGCAGGAGGACGCCTCGCCTAGCAGAAATGCCCATGCGCAGGCGGCTGAATCGTCTCTTGCCCGCGTGAGTTCATTTTATCTGCTTTCGAGCACTGGAGCACATGCCGCATGGGCATAGCTGAAATCGAGGGTAGCATTTCGAGGGGGGGGGTCGGCCTGCCGGCACGTATTTATATCTCGGGAACCGCTCGGTGAAAATTGTTGATTTTTTAATATAATATGGTTTCAGGTCGGGGCTAATTACAAGTCCGAGGAAATTTCGCTACGATGCCCCAGACCGGAGATAGAGTGGGTCTTTAAAAAGATGGTCATTTGCGAAATTTTTGGGTGACGCCCAGAACATGCAACTTTTGAACATCAATATCTCGGCTCTTTGTGAACTGATTTTGGTCATTAAATTTTTTAAACAATCACAAATGTTTGGAGAGTTCATTTCTGTGATCAAATCGGTGACATACTGTGCATATACCGATTTGGCCCAATTTCCGCTTGCAAAATTTCGGGCAAAATTATTAGTTTGGTCATGCTATCATATACACTTGATCGCGAGAAACACCATACCGAAAGAATAAGATCGATATCTCTCTCCGATCAAAAGTTATAGCGCTTTAAACTTCCGCGTACAATTCCTATAAATGACCTCATGAAGAAAAATGCATGGAACTTTAAAACGCCATTTCTCGGCCATTTGTCAGCCGAATTTTGAGTTACAAACACTTAAAATGATCAGAATAACCTGGAGAAACATTTTCATTCTCGGATTATCTATATATTACTTCAGATTCCCTACACAACAAAATAATGCAAACTCTTGTATGAAATTGTCATGATGAAAATTCATATAAAATAATCTGAGAATGAAAATGTAATCTCTTGGTTATTCCGATCATTTTAAGTGTTTGTTGGTCAAAATCGGTTGAAAAATGGCCGAGAAATGGCGTTTTAAATTTCCATGCATTTTTCTTCATGCAGTCATTTATAGGGATGGTAGGCGGAAGTTTAAAGTGCTATAACTTTTGATCGGAGAGAGATATCGATCTCATTCTTTCGGTATGGTGTTTCTCGCGATCAAGTGTATATGATAGCATGTCCAAAATAATTTTGCCCGAAATTTTGCAAGCGGAAATTGGGCCAAATCGGTATACGCACAATTGTATATCCAAACTCTCCAAACATTTGTGATTGTTTCAAAAGTTTAATGACTAAAATCGGTTGACAAAGAGCCGAGATATCAATGTTCAAAAGTTGCATGTTCTGGGCGTCACCCAAAAATTTCGCAAATGACCATCTTTTTATAGACCCACTCTATCTCCGGTCTGGGGCATCGTAGCGAAATTTCCTCGGACTTAATCGTAATTAGCCCCGACCTGAAACCATATTATATTAAAAAATCAACAATTTTCACCGAGCGGTTCCCGAGATATAAACACGTGCCGGCAGGCCGACCCCCCCCCCCCTCGAAATGCTACCCTCGATTTCAGCTATGGGCATGGGGCGCGCGCTCAACCTTTCACATTCAAGTGAAGCTGATCGCTCACTGCATCACCGCTCACGACATTTCAAAAAATACTTAGTGTGGCTAATTGCAAATGAATCTCGTATTGATTATGAACAGTAGCATTTGCTGATTATTTTTCTACTGTTTCACCAATGTAAACTATTGTGGCTTATAGAAGCAGCGTTCACAATGCCTAGGTGTGAACTGTGACGACGGCAAAAAATTATGAAACGTTTCATTTTTACGGGGAAAGTTTCATGTATGTTAGAAACTGTTCACATGGGTTTTTTGATGACTCTGACGGGCCAGGCACCCTACGCACATATGCCAGGTACGCACATTCGCCGGCCACACACAAAATGAAAACCCGGTACGCACATGACTGGTGCTATGTGCATTTTTGCAGTTTTCCAGTTTTGGATTGTTATGAGTTTTGGCGACTGGTCAGTCAAGTGACATGTCAAGTAAGTTTGAGTGTCTTGTCACTTGACTTCTCGGTCAACTGAAAAAGTCAAATTTTCAATTTTTCTTGTCACTTTACCAAGTGCTCAAGTGACAAGAAAAATCTTAATTTTCGATTTTTTTGCGGTTCACCGAAAAGTCAAGTGATAAGCCATCTGAGGCGTCTAATTCTAAAAGTCGACAAAAATCGCATTTTACGTTTCAAACCCAATTCCAGGCCCGTGGTGCGTATCCAATTTGGCACTCTCCTGTTTTCCATTAAGTTCCATATGTTGACAATAAAGTGTCAAATTTTCAGCCCCTAATCTCAACCTATATGTAAAAAACGGGGTGTCCATAAAATTCCATTCGGTCCGAGCAAAACTGTTTCGGGGAGGGAAATGGACTTGTCGCTTTCTTGCACGCGAGAACGTTTTTGTTCCCGGGGAAGCCGAGGCTGCCTTATGGGAAAATTATGGACTTGTCGCCTTTTAGCAAAATTACAGCATCAGCCATGTGCCTACCGCGGGGCGGGTTCAATTTTGTGCACAACGGGCATATGTGCGTAACAGATATTTGGGCGTAAACTGGTGGCACATTTAAATGGAAAATTGACTACATCAAATGTGCGAAATTTTCTCATGTGAAATATTTCAATTCAAAGTGACAAAAGTTGTGAGACATGCCATGTAAATTGCCAAACGACCGGTAAAAAAAAGAAAATTTGACATTTAACAGGGTTTGACACACGAGTTTTGTTATGACATTGGAATTGACATTACTTACACACAATGGAAACGCACCGCATTGAAATCGCTGTTGGAAAAATACCCGCGAAATTCGCGAGCTGAATTTGAGGGTGTTCATTCGAGAGGAGATTGTGCCTAGATCGTTTCGAGCGGGGGGGGGGGGGGTAATTTGAGGAAATAGTGTTATGTAAAACGAGTGCAGATGGCAAGGGCTGAATTAGTTGTCGAAAATCCATGCAGGAAAATTCTTCGAATGCGGCGGCCGAGTTGAATGCGACCAACGAGTTGAGAGCCGCCCGGTTGGATGCAGAAATCGAGAATTTATTGAGCACGGAACAGCCGAGCGCCGAGCATTTGCTGCGATTGGAGGTCAGTTCAAATGTTTTTTTTTGTATTTTCAAAATTCTACTGATGTTACTTATCTGCTATATTTTTAGCTGGATGCTTAGTTTTATTTTGTGGCGTCAGTACAACAGAAAATGGCGCCAAACTTTGCAGGCATATTTCGAGATCGGAATTTTAACTCACACCAATTCTCGACCCCTTTCCTCGAAAAGAATGGCGCATTTTTGCAGTTGGTTTCAGCACGAATGGCGCCATATTGCGTCTTAAAGCAGAACTGTCTAGTTTCAGTGATCTGTAAATCCTTTTGCAGGCGCTGAGCCAAATTGCTAATGAATTGAGCGAAGAATGTGCGCCGCCCGAAAGCATGCAGCCGCCTGCGAATGGCGCCATGGCTCGCAGGTGGAACGAGCTGCAGGGCAAATTGGAAAATGCCACTCAGACCTTCAAAAATTCGCTCGCGTTCATCGAGCTGGTCGAGGAGTTTCAGAATTACTTCAATGTAACAGATGGAAACATCAAGCTGGTGCAGACTGTGGGTTTACTAATTTTTTTATTATACCTACCGTATTTCTTCGAAACACCCCCAGGGGGTTTATTTTTTCAGATTGGAAATTTTGAGGGGGGGGGGTATTTCGAGGGGGGCTTATTCGAGGGGGGGTATGATTTCAGCAGAGATTTTCGAGAATAATCGTAGTAACAAATTGGCTATTTCATACACCAAACTGGTAAAATATGCAGCAAACGACGTTGCACTTGGACGTATCAACGTGTATCGTTATACACGAACCAGTCTATGTGTATCAGCGATGCAAATTTGTCCCAATTTATAAATCATGTATATGGTATACATGATGTACGTTCTTCCAGACGGGGGTATTTCGAGGGGGGGGGTTATTTTTTATTGCAGACGCCAAACTGCACGGCGCGTTTGCATCACTGAACCTATGCGCACAAGAGCGAATCGCAGAGCATCCGGTCGTCGGGGGAGACAGGGCACGCGTCGGTGGCGCCGCTGGGCAGCTGTGCCAGCTGGCTGGCCAAGCACCTGCCCGAGCGCGTCGCCAACCTGCGAGCGATGGCCGCCCGAGCGCAGACCGCGGCGCACGGCCCCCTGCTGAGGGGCGTGTTCGCGCGCGAGCAGTGCACCAGCATGGAGCAGGTGCTGCGCGAGTTGCAAGACGACGGCCGCCGGTTGGAACAGCACTTGCACAGGTCAGCCCGCTTTGCCGCTCTGTTCACACGGGGACAACGAGTCCCGGCGAACGATGGCGAGCAGAAAAGCGTTTTGAATTGAAGTCATCGACCTATTTGCAATTCACATGCATTAGTAGTTGGGGGTAGCTATGGAAAAGCGCCATGGCGCTAGTGCCTGGCGCTAGCGCCAACGGAAAAAGCGCCATGACGCTTTTAGCGCTTGGCGCTATTTTGTTGTGGCGCCAAACCCATAAAGAGCGCCATGGCGCTTTTGGCGCTTGGCGCTATTTTTGCCTGGCGCCAGGAACGAAATGCCTGGTGCTGACGCTTGGCGCTAGCGCCAAAGCAAAAAGCGCCATGGCGCTTCTGGCGGTTGGCGCCATCTTGCTCTGGCGCCACTGGCGCTGGGGTTCGGAAAAGCGCCATGGCGCTTAAGTTCTCGCTCTTTTTCCATCACTAGTTGAGGGAAATGCGTCTGCCATAATTGCTTAGGGCATTTGCAAAACATAAAAATTTATCGAATACCCTGAATATATATCATAGTTGTTAAAACGTATTTACGTTTACTGAAAAAATACATGTACTCGAATACTGAGTAAATACGTTATTACACGTAAATACTTAATTACATTTCCTCTGAAAAAATAATGGTGTTCACATTTACGCATACTTTTTGAAAGTACGTATGCGAGTACAGGAAATGTATTTTATGGGGAATTTACAGGCATTGCCCTTAACTCGAAAATCATGAAACTTTGAAGAATAGAAGAAACATACTCCTGATAACTATTTACTTATCACGAGCAAAGGTACATAAATATTTGATGTATTTCAGAGCAAAACTTTTAAAAATACACATTTTTACGTTTTCTGTGCTAAAAATACGCTAAAAATATGCTAATCATGTGCTCTTTTCTGCGTTTTCCTTGAAACTTGAGTAATTTACTCACAGTTCACGCAGTGTAACAGTAAAAACTTTTTACGTTAAGTTTCTGCATGAGGCACTCACTTCTAAAAGTGGAAAACTCCAAAATTGAGTCAAGCATGGAAACAGAATCTAGAATCATTTCCGGATTAATTGTCCATTCGTCAAGTATACCGTATTACCTCGAAATACCCCCAGGGGGTTAATTATTTCGCCAGCAAAATTTGAGGGGGGATAATTCGAGGGGGGGGGGGGGATAATTCGAGGTAATACAGTACTCGAGTACTGAATAAATACATTTACATTTCATCCAAAGAGTGCCCTTATATACCAATTTATGGCTATTTTCTATATTTTTATATTTTTTTCTTTTTTTGGAGGAAATGTGTTTCTCACTACTCGAGTATACATATTTTTCAAGTAAACCTAAATATGTTTAAAAAACTAAGCAGTAAACATAGCGAACCAGTGTATTCTGAAAATGAATTGTTAAAGTAAATTCTCATTTAGTAGAAAACGGATGGTTTCGTATAATTGTCAAACGCTATATTAGCGCAGGCTAATTTTACACCCACACTGTGCTGCTATTTCACCGATGATTTCATCGTCGTACGTTTCAACGTACGTCTGTTCTCATTTCAGAGTGTTGAAGAGTGTCGAGCAAGTGCACAACTGCGTCACGACCATGTCCGAGCTGCTGGAGGACGTCGACAAAGAGCACAAAAGCATCCAGGTGGAATTGGCCGCGCGCCAAGGATGGCCCAAGGAGCAAATCGAGGAGTTTGCCGCGCTGTTTAGCAGAAGAATGGTCGAATTGGACAAGATGGATGAAAAGGCGGTTATAGGGATGCGAGTTGCGATGTATGACTGGCAGCATTCCAAATTTGTCGATTTGTGTGTGGAATCGACGCGACTGCAGCAGGAACTGAAAGTTTGTTCGATCTTTAATAATTAAAAGTTGTGCAGTGCGGAACCAAGCGCCAATTTCGCACATTGAGCAGGGACAAATCGCGTGGTAATTCGTGGCAAGTGATAAGTAACAAGTGATAAGTGACAAGTAAATTCTTGAACAAAAACTTTTGCTTGTGACTTTTGTGACTACCTTATTTCCTCAAATTGATCCCCCTCGAATTTACCCCCCTCGAAATAGCCCACGGTCTGAGCGACCTGGGGAAATAATACAGAGTACAGAAAACGAGTACAGAAAACGTATTTTAAGGGGACAGAAAATGTCATTCTGCCAGACAGAAAGTGACAAACATGGGACATTTTCCTATGAAATACTTATCAGTAGAGAAAAACACATCGTTGATGTATTTCTGTTGAGTAAAAATTGAAAAAACACTGATTTTTACGTTATTTTTGTGAGAAAAATACCCACTTTTACGTTTTCTGTGAGAAAAATACCCATTATTACGTTTTCCCTGGAAAAAATACTCGTTTTTACGTTTTCTCTGGAGAACAAGTATCTTACTCACTTTAACGCTGCGTAAACGTTGAAAAAAATACTTAAAGTTTTCTGTACTCAGGCTCAGTACTTATCAAAAATACTTTACGTTTACGTTTACTTTTAAAAACGTTTAGTACTTTCAACAAGTCTGGAAAAAAACGCCATGATGAAATACGGTAACTTGATGGACGCAAAGTATGCTTCCATAATTACTTATGTCTTATAGTCGATAATATGTGAACAGGAATACTTATGTTGACACTTTCACAAAAATATCTAAAATTCTGAATCTAGTCGGAAAAAATCAAAATTCGTTTTACAAAAATGACACTAAAATAAAAGCAGTGTTTTCAAATGATTTGCGATGATGATTTGATACGCCGCAAAAAATCTACGGTCCTAGTGAAAACACGAACAAAATTGTTATTTAAACGTTTTTTTCTTTTATCAAAAATTTTATATTTTATTTATGATAACGTCATGGTGGAGTGTTTCCTTCAGAAAAAAATGCATAGGTATTTGAGCATATAAAGATAAGTATACTCGGCGGACATTATACTCTGCACTCGCACTCATCTATGTCTCAAGTTGGAAGCGTGCCAATGTAAGAGTAAGCATGCGATTTTTATATGAAAGATGAAAAAAATCAGTGTTGTGAATAGGTTAACATTTAGCATCATAACAACTATTACTTTTCCAACTTTTTGTGAAAATCGCATGCGTAAAACAATCGTTGACACGCTTATATATATATATAGTTATGTGAACGCGCAGGCCGAACTAGAGGGCCTGAATTCGTTGCTGTGCATGCACCAATCAGCGCTGGCCACCCTCGACTCCGCCCACGCGACGCTGCAGTCGGTGCGGCAGGTGTTGTCCGATTTGGGGAGCTTTCTAGAGCAAAACGACCCCACTGGAATTGATTTCGTGATTGCGCTCGTGGCTGTATTGGATCACGAATTCGAGAAATTGGAAGTGATGGTGGGACATTTGAATGATGCAGTTTCCCAGGGCCAAAACAAGCTCGATCCAGACATTATACAGGTGGAGACTGCTTCATTGTGTATTTTTACATATATTGATTTATGAACATATTGGCACTCAATCCATTTAAATCTGACAGACAAAAATTAAATTATTTGAAAAAGTTGATGTTTAAACGTTTTTATCTCTAACGTGACCATCGAATGGCCTTGGATATTTTGATTAAGATTTACAGTTCATAATACAATTTTGATTGAGAGCCAGTGACGTAGCTAGGATTTTTGAGCGGGGGGGGGCGTATTGTATACGGAGGCCGACGAACGGTTTAGCAATTAATAGTTGTTAAAACGTATTTACTTTTACTCGATAAATACGTTTACTCGAGTACAGAGTATATACGTTTACGTTTCCTCAGAAACAAGTTCCGGTACGATATAAACTATACGGTTTTACGTATACTCTTTGAAAGTACTCGAGTACAGAAAACGTATATCAGATCGTCTTTTATATAGATTTTTAAACGCATGGAAGGGAAAAACGGCAGAAAATATGCAAGAAAATATGGTAAACTAGTCGAAAATGGGAATAGAACCAAATATATATAGTCTAAAATTGCGTAAAATAGGCTAAAAGTTATGAAAATGAGTGATTTTGAGCGAAAATTTTGGCAATATTTCTCAAAAGTACTCACGTTTACGTTTTATGTTGGGAAAAGTAAGTTTACTCACGTTTACTCATGAGTAAAAGTATAAAAAAATTACTTTACGTTTTCTGTACTCAGGGTGTGAGTAAAAAAATAAATACTTTACGTTTACGTATACTTTGAAAAAAGTTCAGTACTTTTAACAACTCTGTAGCCATTTAGCACGTGTACCGCGTTTAGCAATTTGTAGCTGTGTTTATAATATTGAGACGCAAAGAAGTATAAAGGAAATTATCAGGTGCGAAATGCGCGATTGCGCGCAAAATTTTTTACGATCAACCTACAAAATCGCCATAGAAATGTGCCATTTCCAGCAACTTTTCTGTCTGGCCCGGGCAGGGGGGCGCCCCCCCCCCCGCCCCCTGGCTACGCCACTGTAGAGAAGCAATACTGTCGATAGTCAAATTCAATTACCGTATTTCCTCGAAATACCCCCCCCCCTCGAAATACCCCCCCCTCGAAATACCCCCCCTCAAAATGGACACTATGAACTTATAAACCCCCCCTCGAAATACCCCCCCCATATTTACTGTATAGACAACGTAAATGACAAAAGCTGCGGTTTGTCATCTGGGTAATGCAAAACACACGTTAAAAACGATGACTCTGTTATGTGAGAACAGTGATTATACGTCTACACACTTATACAAGTCTTTAGAGTCTTATAAATGGCGATTTTTGTTGCATTTTCGACGTCTGCGTACGTTTCAGACGACAATTTAGTACTTGGTTTTCAAAAAAATTCTGGCGAAATAATAAACCCCCCCCTCGAAATACCCCCCCTCGTTTAACCCCCCCTCAAAATTCTCACTCTGAAACAAAAAAAACCCCGGGGGTATTTCGAGGAAATACGGTACTTTTCCGCATTTCAATCATTAATACAGCCTTATATCACAGGAGCTGATAAATGGGCTCAACGAAATCGAAGACACGCTGAGAGACATGTGTGCCGCGCGCGAAGCCGCCGAAAAATACTGTGAGGAAAATCAGGTTAATTGTCGTGTGACCTTCATATAAAATGCAGCCGAATATTCGTTTGAAATTGTGCATTTTATTATATATTTTATACTTTGTGAAGTAATTTGAGATTTTCCGATATTGAGATTGTCATGAATAGTGATGGAAGAGCGCCGCGTCGACAAGCGAACAATACCCCCTTTGAAAATCCTCCAGTCAAAAAGCTTAGCACCATTCCTTGAAGTAAAATTAATGGCGCCAAACATGTTTGGTGCCATTGACGCCATTTAACCCCGAATGACACCATGGCGCACTCGATGCAATTTTTGCCATCGCTTTGCCCACTTATTTTGAAGCGTATTTGTCCAGAAAAATGAACTGCAGAATTTATGCAATATCTGCAAAGAAATTATAAAATTTATCCTCCAGGATAGAGTGGAATGCTGAATCCCCTTTTATGTTAATTGATGTCACTGTGTGGAGAACACATTTTTACAAACACTTGCAACTTCAGTATGGCACACCGGAGGCGCACGAGAATGAGCCGAGCACCCAAGAAGAGCAGCCGGCCAATGACACGTTCATATTGGTTGGTCTCATCGATCCAAAGAATTCTAGCTTTTCTCAGACTTACTTACGAACTCAAAAATTACAGTAATACAGTACGGAAACGTATCTAGGCTAGGGTTCAAACGATATATCTTTTCGAATATCAAATATTGGATATCGGCCATTTTTAATATCGAATATCGATTAGGGTTAAAAAAACGTTTTTTTTCAATGCCATGTTTTTAAAAAACACGTTTTTTTTTTACTTTTTAACGTTTTTTAATTAAAAAACGTTGTTTTTTAAAAAAGCTCGCAGTCTGCAGGTCGCAGATATGGCCTTGTATCAACATATATAGGTATATAAGAGAAGTGGCAATACTCTGTGATGTTATATATGACCATATACTGGCTGTGGAGCCATGGGATAGCATTACCAGTGGTGATTTGTCAAAAATAGGGATGGCCGAAAAAGGTGTTTTTTGTTTCAACAACAAGGTTTTTTAAACCCGTTTTTTTAAGAACAGGGTTTTATTTTAAAATACAACCGTTTTTTTCAAAAGCTCCCAGATCTGGTCAACATATACAGGCAAATCAGACAGGTTGTGATATTATATATATATTTAGCCATAGAATGGCTGTAGTGTCATGTGTAGTGATGTAAAAAGCGCCAGACTTTTGGCGCCAAGCGCCAAAAGCGCCATGGCGCTTTTCCGGAACTAGCGCCAAGCGCCAATGGCGCCACAGCAAAATGGCGCCAAGCGCCAAAAGCGCCAAGGCGCTTTTCTGGACCTTAGCGCCAAGCGCCAAAGGCGCCAGGGGGCCATGGCGCCAAGCGCCAATGGTGCCAGCGCCAAAATGATATTGCCTTTAATGATACAGGTGAGACAAAGTACTATTTTCTTCACCTTCAATAACTTGTATTGCCTCCAAAAAGACAAAAATGGTCAAATAATGGAAATCAATAAGTTTTCTTGCTCAACACACAAGTGTAACTAATACTGGTTCAAATAGATAGCAAATTGCCTCTCTGAAGTGGTAAAAGCTAAAAGATTGTCTGGGGGTTGGGGGTTGCAGCGTTTCAATCTATTGGATATTTCAAGATTTAAAGTGCAAACTGTGAGATAACAGGGTAAAAATAGCTAAATTACATACTGTATTTCCTCGAAATACCCCCCCGGGGGTGATTGTTTCAGAGTGAGATTTTGAGGGGGGTTAAACGAGGGGGGTATTTCGAGGGGGGCTTATTATTTCGCCAGAATTTTTTTGAAATTCCAGTACTAAATTGTCGCACGCAGACGTAGAAAAATACAACAATAACCGCTATATATAAGAGTCTTTTGACTTATTTAAGTGTGTAACACTGTTCTAACGTAACAATTCATTGTTTGAAACGTGTGTTTTGCATTGCCCGAATCACAAACTGAAGTTTTGTCATGTATGTTCTCTGTACACTCAATTTGGGGGGGGGGGTATTTCGAGGGGATGGGTAATCATTTCAAAGTGTCCAGTTTGAGGGGGGGGTATTTCGAGGGGGGGATTTCGAGGAAATACAGTATCTGAGTAAAATATCTATGTAAAATAATTACATACATGGCCAAAAATTGCTGAAAATAGGCAATAAGGCACATGAACACCGCGGCGCAATTATCATTCTATGGCGCTTTTTTGGCGCTTTAAAAAATGGTAGCGCCAAGCGCCAATGGCGTCACTGGAAGGTAGCGCCAAGCGCCAAAAGCGCCATGGCGCTTTTCGGAAACACGGCGCCAAGCGCCAATGGCGCCACAGCATTTTAGCGCCAACTTGCCAAGCGCCAAAAGCGCCATGGCGCTTTTTGCTTTGGCGCTAGCGCCAAGCGCCAGCGCCATGGCGCTTTCACATCACTAGTCATGTGATAGCATTATAAGTGGTAATTTCTGTCAAAAATATCCAATTTATGTCGACTTATTACGGATATTGCCTATTGTTGAACATTTGTGACTTCAAGTGAAGGTGAGCATGGAAAGTGCTTAAATAAGAATATAAGAGCAAGCTAACACATTGGCAGTGGTGTTTCACACAGTACAAGTACGTGGGGGCACATTGGCTGTATATTATATACCACACTAGCACATCGTGGCTTGTTATGACCAACGATGGCAAAAACACACATATTAAATACGGAAACTCATTGAGTTTCCGTGTTTTTGTTTAACACAGAAACACGGAAACTCAACAATTTTGAAAAACATGGAAACTCAAATGAGTTCTTTTTTGGAGAACACGGAAACACGGAAACACAGAAAATACGGAAATGTTTTTTGAGTTTTTATATCCAAGCAATTGAAAGCACAAGATTTGAACTGAACAATGTGTGTATGTGCATACATAAGGTATGCATGTATGTATAGTGTGTAAATATGTACATAGTATCCAAGTTTAACGATGAAATAAGTATCCAAAAAATAATGGTGTCCGCATCTCCTGGTGGTTTTGACAATATTAGGGACTGTGATTGAAGTGTTGAGGAGTGACCACCAGGGTCTGCTAGCTCACACAATTGAGCTGAGGGCTCCTCACCTCCCAAGCTGTCAAACATATTGGTCACCCATTTGGAACTACCTCCAGTGAACTAATGAAAATTTTCCAATACACGACAAAACATATGCAAAACCAATATTTGATAAGAAAACCGCTGTTTCAACAGTAAAATGCTGTAAAATGCAACGTTTTGTAAAACAACTCAAGTTTTTACCAAAAAACTTGAGTTTTTACTAAAAAACTTGAGTTTTTATCAAAAAACTTGAGTTTTTACCAAAAAACTCAAGTTTTTTCAAAAAACACAGAAATAAAACACAGAAACTCAAGTTTTTTTCTTGAAAAAACTCAAAACACAGATATTCATTTTTGAAAAACTCAAAATACAGAAAGTGTTTTTATTTTGAGAACTCACCCATCGTTGGTTATGACATAATAGCACAAACCAATGGACGCTTTTACATGACAATGCCTCAAAACCAATGAAAACCACCACAAATGGTTAGAGTGCTGGTGAAATTGCGCGCTTTCGTGCAAAAAAATTGCAAAATACCTAGTGCTTAGTACTAAAAATTTTGACCAAGGTTTAAAAAAAACGGTTTCGATTATCGTTTTTTTTGAAAAATAAAACGTTTTTCATTTTAAAAACCTTTGAAAAAACCGTGGCCATCCCTAGTCAAAAATGTCCATTTTTTGTCGACATGTTCGTTTATCGCCTTATAGTCAAATGTTTGTGACTTCAAGTGAAATTTGGCACAGAATAGTGACCAAACAAAGTTATAAAAGGAGGTTGTTATATTGGGAGTGATGTTACACACTGTGAAGGAAGCACATTACCTGAATATTGCATACTACAGCAACATTATTAAGGCTTATTTACCCATGGTAGCACATAGACATGAATGCTTTGATACTAAAAATGCCACAAAACCAATGTAAACAACTACCAATGTCAATTTGTGTGTGAAATTGCGCGCTTGCGCACAAAACTTTTGCAAATTTCCTAGTGGTTAGTACTAAAAATTTCGGCCAATGTTTAAAAAAAAGTTTCAAAAGTTGTTTTTTAAATAAACGTTGTTTAAAAAAGTTTTAAAAACATCGGCCAACCCTAACATCGATATCGAAAATTGTGAAAAAATATCGATAATTGGATATCCACATTGAAAATTCTGAAAAAATATAGAATATCGATATCGACAATTTTCGGAAAAAAATTATGTCAAGTTTCAAAAAATATATTGAATATCGAAAAGTGATATCGTTTGAACCCTAATTAATTATTCGGGGCACATTATTCATTTTATCCCACGTTTTTGCTGTGTGGAAATATTTAATGGCTTCAAACTCTGACATCCAATTTCCATTGAATAGTTCACCCTAAACATCGGATGAAAGAAATAATTATCCTGCTGCCAGTCCCAGACCCTGACAAATGTCATGCAGTGTCAAAAGTCCTGATGAAATGCCCCGTAAGATATTAAAGTCATTTGATGCCCTGAAAAATGGCACTCGCCCAACGATGGGTAAGTTTTCTTTAAAAAAACACTTTCTGTGTTTTGAGTTTTTATAACAGAAATAATTGAGTAACTCAGTTGTTATTTATATTTTTTTGGTAAAAACTAGGGTTGGCCGATGTTTTTTAAAACGTTTTTTATTTTAAAAACGTTAGTGTTTTTTTTTAAGACATGACGTCCGAAATGTTTTTAAAAAAAACATCGGCCAAAATTTTTAGTACTAAGCACTAGGTATTTTGCAAAAATTTTTGCGCGCAAGCGCGCAATTTCACACACACATTGACATTGGTGGTTGTTTTCATTGGTTTTGTGGCATATTTAGTATCAAAGCATCCATTTCTATGTGCTACCATGGGTTAATAAGCTGTCATATGTTGCTGTAGTATATAACATTCTGGTAATGTGCTTCCATGTACCTCCACAGTGTGTAACATCACTCCCAAAGTAACAACCTCATTTTATAACCTTGTTTGATCACTATTACGTGCCAAACTTCACTTGAAGTCACGAACATTTGACTATAAGGCGATATATGAACATGTCAACAAAAAAATGGACATTTTTGACACAAATCACCACTTATTATACTGCTATCCCATGACTCCACAATCATTATATGCTCATATACAACATTACAGAATATTGCCACTTGTCTGATATACCTATATATGTTGACACAAGGCCATATCTGAGAGGTTTAAAAAAACTTTTTTTTATAAAAAACGTTTTTTATTTATAAAAAAACGTTGTTTTTTTAAAAAAAACATGGGGTTGAAAAAAACGTTTTTTTCAACCCTAGTAAAAGTTCAAGTTTTCAAGACCAAATGGTCAACAAAATCGAACGCAGGGGTCTTCAATGGGGGGCTGGGTGTAGCCCTCCAAATCGGCCAACAATCGATTTATCTGTCACTGTTTATCAATATTGCTATCTATCGAGACCAAATTGCTGGAGACCCTTTGATCAAATGCACATTCCTTATTTTATTCAGTCAAACACTGCACAATATTCCTCAAATCAAATGAACTATTGAAATAATAAAAATAAAATGAAATAAATGAACTAATGAAATATTCCTTTTCTAAACTGCCAATCCCGATCCCAAAAAATGCCAATCCCGGTCCCGATCCTGATCCTGAAACCCCAATCACGATCCCGACCCAGAAATATCAAAAACGAATCCCGATCCCGATCCCGAGACCTCAATCCCGATCCCGATCCCGAAAACTCAAAAAGCCAATCCCGATCCCGAAAAGTCAATCCCGTTTGAACCCTAGAATTGGCCCCAGTGGAACTATTCAAAAATGTCAATATGATACAAATTATAAAAATTTGATGATTCGAGATGCGCGCACTGTAATTTTTCACACGCACACGGCATTGCGAACTTTTCAGGACGCCGCTGACCAGCTGGAAGGGGCCAACCTGCAGTTGGCTCACCTGTCCAACGAAGTCGACGACGCGCTCAACGCGACCATGCCGACCCACGAGGAAATTGCGGCTAGCATTGAAAGGCTCCAGGTTTGTGTCTTTATCCTATTTATTTTTGTTTTGTTTTTTAATTTATCGTTGCCAGATTGGGGAGTTGTGCGATTGCGATGCGATTGTGTTTTTCGCTGCAATTGCATTGCTTTCAGAGCGCGCCGTTCACTATTCCGAGATTTTCCAAGCAAATTTTAAGGGGATTATTCTTTCACCAGAAATTTTATGAAATTCAGCTACCTATCCATGCATTGCTTGTATTTTTATTTTTACAGCATACTCAGAAGTAAATAATTCAATTGTCAACTCGGGGGCAGGCTGTCCGCGAGATTTAGGTTATTGCTGTATACCACGTAACACGTTTATAATTGCATCTAAACCCCGTGTGCCCAACACGTCTTTCAGTTAATTACGTAAAAAGAGGTCACCGGAAATGGATAGGTTACCCGTATAACGCGCAAATGAGCGTGTGCAACGGAAATCGATTTTTCAAAAACACGCGACAAGCGGGTCATACATATTTGTTTACCCCGCAGGAATACATTGACGCGCATACTACAAATATGTGTAACCCGTTGATTTATTTGAAAAACCCAGAAAAGCGTGGTATACCAAGTTTATATACCACGTATGCTGTATTCAGGGGTGGGTAAAAAAGTATTTTACATATACACATACTTGAAAAAGAAATGTCAAAATGAAAAAGAAAAGTAAACACAACTGCTAGAAATGTTTTTTTTCAAAAGAGTATTCAGTGAATGATAAAGGATTACTCGGCATTTTACTAGACTTTCCACACTGCATGACATTTGACATTTTGCAGGGCATTTTACATGACTTTTGTGGGATTGGGAAAAATGGAATGGGATTGGGAAAAAATGATCATTTTAAGGTTTTTGTTCACATGGGATATGTTTGATGTTATTATACATGTCTGCACAGGAAAATGAAAACAATAAAAAATGGGAGGCATTCTAAGTAGTGATCTAAAAAGCGCCAAAGTTTTGGCGCCAAGTGCCAAAAGCGCCATGGCGCTTTTGCATCGAAGGCGCCAAGCGCCAGTGGCGCCACAGCAAAATGGCGCCAAGCGCCAAAAGCGCCATGGCGCTTTTCTGGGCATAAGCGCCAAGCGCCAATGGCGCCAGGAGGCTATTGCGCCAAGCGCCAATGGCGCCAGCGCCAAAACGATTTGCTGTTGATTACGCAGACACGGGCCACCGCAACATATTTTTATTGCTTTCTATGACTTCTACTAGGTAATAAATCCCAAAACATAAACATAGCTAAATGAATGGCAAAAACATTTCTTTACTTAACACTAGGGGTTAGAATGGCACCAGGGGGCAGTCCCAAGCCCTGTAAAGTGTAAAGTAAAGTGTCAAATGTAAAGTCAAATGCAAAGTCAAATGTCAAATATATAGTCAAATGCAAAGTAAAGTGTCAATTATCATGCAAAGTTCAGTAGTAGACTCTGTTCTTTTTTGTTTTGATCAACACTTTACTTTGCATTTGACTTTACATTTGACACTTGACATGTTGAATGTAAAGTCAAATGCAAAGTCAACTGTAAAGTAAAGTGTCAAATTTAAAGTAAAGTGTCAATTGTGTATCCAAAAAATTTTTTCATATCAAAATTTTATGTTTTTGTATCCAAATATTATTTTTGGTCATAAGATTTGGATACAAAAAAAACACATTAAATTTGGATATCAAAATTAGATTTGGATACACAATTGACACTTTACTTTACATTTGACATTTGACTTTGCATTTGACTTTACATTTGACAGTTTACTTTACATTTGACATTTGACTTTGCGTTTGACTTTACATTTGACAATTTACTTTACACTTTACAGGGCTTGGGACTGCCCCCTGGTGTGTGCAAAATAGCAACACGGACAGTTCATTGGACTGTTTCATAAGAAGAATAATTGTAAAATAAAAAAAAAGCTACCGAGTTTATGCAATTCATCGTCAGCTATCGCGTGGAATTGTTGATTCTTTGGCGCTTTTGAAAATGCTAGCGCCAAGCGCCAATGGCGCCACCGGAAAATAGCGCCAAAAGCGCCATGGCGCTTTTCTGAAGCATGGTGCCAAGCGCCAATGGCGCCACATCATTTTAGCGCCAAGCGCCAAAAGCGCCATGGTGCTTTGTGCTTTGGCGCTAGCGCCAGGCGTCAGCGCCATGGCGCTTTTACATCACTAGTTCTAAGCCACAGCATACAGCCAAATCTGTACTTTTTACATGATGATGTTTTCAAAAGTCACAAGGGGGTATTCCAAACTGCCCAAATGTCAAAGCAGTCAATTAATAATATGCTTTTAAATCGTTTCATACTGCAGTAAGAACTGTAAATGATGTCAACAAAAATACATGCCTAAAAATACAAGGCCCACGGCTCGCAGATCGCTGCCGCAGCGTCCCCACAAGCCAAAAAAACTTTGAAAAAGTAAGTGACGACTGATTTTTGCCACACAGCGCCGCGGTTGCGCGCGAGCCGCTAATCCGCCATGCCGCTTAGGAAATCGGCCGTGCGCTTGCATAATTGTGGAGCGCCACGCACCGATAAATATTTGATGTGATGCAAGCATTTTTCTTGCATCACAATAGATAATAGATGTGGCCGATAAGTTTTTATTGGTCACAGGAGATTTGACTGATCGGCTAAGCACCGTATCGGTTGCTGAGCAAACTATGGTCAACCCATTCATTCTTAATTCTTGCAGGGTGGCTCAATAATGGTATTTCTATTTGCCATTTGGCTTTCCTATGTTACATTTATTTATTAAGTTATACCACGGTCTAACACGAAAAAATATTTTCATCGTGGTATGACAAATTTATATAACACACATTCTTCCAAATGATGCGCGTTAGCGAATATAGCTAACGCGCTGAATCGATTGACCCCTGTTGCGCCCATCCCGTATAACGCGTACTGTGTCGCGTTAGTGTCAATCAATGGAAATCGATACCGCGCAAATAATTACTATTGCGCGTTAAGCAAAATGCTGTTCACGCGGCGGTATACCACGTACGTATAACACGGGGTATACTTTCGCGGACAGCCTGCTCGGGGGTTAGTTCAAGGGGGTATTTAAAGAAAATACAGTATAAAAACATGCTTACCACCTTACCAGGAAGTGAGCGCGCTGGTGCAGAACATAAAGAACAGTTGGCCTGGTGCCAACAACCTGGCAAATATTGAGGACAAGTTGGGCCAGGCCAGGCATCAACTGACGGATGCGCTCCAGTTCGCCGAGGACTGGTCCCAATTTGAAAAGGAATCCGCCCAGTATAAAGAACACCTGGCCAAGCTGGAAGAGCTGGTCAGTTGCTATTTGCTATTAAGATTTTTTTCGATCGGTTGCTATTAACGGTCGCACTGCAGTCTTTAAAAATTTTAACGTTTTTTTCAACAATGGTACGAAATTATAAATCATGTGCCAAATCATCCCGTGGTTACAACAGTGATGTTTTTGTATCCAAATATTGTGCTTGATAATAACATTTGGATACAAAATTGACACTTTGGGACTGCCCCCTGGTGCTGGTTCTGCAAGTGGTAAACTGAAAAGGAAAGCTAAAAATGAAAAGTAAAGTAAACAGAAAAATGAAGAGTGAACAGGAAAATTTACTTTACCACTTACGGAACTGGCCCATGGTAAATATTAACACGGATTACTTTTTCTGGCCCGTTTGCCTTGTAGAGTTGAGGCTTGTGGTGGAATGGCGTCATGGCGCTGGCTCTATTTTTATGTGGCATCCTGACGCGCAGTCCTGAAATGGCGACAGAATGCCCCTACACACACTTGTTTTCACCGTGACCGATGTGAAAACTGAAATGGCGACATGGCGACATCCAACCTACTCTTTTTGTATGCTATATGTTTTAGTTATCAAATTTTCAAATTTTTACTTTCATTAATTTAAATTCAAATTGAAATAAAATCATTATTTTCATTTGAAAAATTTTCAGTTTCCACTAGGGTTGGCCGATGTTTTTTTTAAAACGTTTTTTATTAAAAAAACATGACGTCCGAAATGTTTTTTTTTTTAAAAAAACATCGGCCGAAATTTTTAGTACTAAGCACTAGGTATTTTGCAAAATTTTTGCGCGCAAGCGCGCAATTTCACACACAAATTGGCATTGGTGGTTGTTTTCATTGGTTTTGTTGCATTTTAGTATCAAAACATCCATTTCTATGTGCTACCATGGGTGAATAAGCCGACATATGTTGCTGTAATATATAATATTGAGGTAATGTGCTTCCATGTACCTCCACAGTGTGTAACTTCACTCCCAAAGTAACAACCTCCTTTTATAACCTTGTTTGATCACCATTCCGTGCCAAACTTTACCTGAAGTCACGAACATTCGACTATAAGGCGATATACGAACGATATGTCGACGAAAAATGGATATTTTTGACACAAATCACCACTTAAAATGCTATCCCATGGCTCCACAGCCATTATATGGTCATATTTAACATCACAGAGTATTGCCAGTGTCTGATATACCTATATATGTTGACACTAGGTCACACCGGGCCTGTACCTCTGTGCATGTTTACCCGCTGTGCATGTCAGGAGTATTCAAGACTTTGACCCTCCAGGGGGTTGGATAGATGGCTTATCGCTCCTCTGGAGGGATAGATAGCTAGAAAAAATTGTTTGGGGGTTTGGGGGTTCGTGGGTGTTCATTGTATAGGCTTTTTCATAATGAGAAAAAAATCGCTAAAAGTAGGTGAAAAATTACTAAAAATGGGTATATAAGCACATATACTACAAGATATAGCTTAAAATAGACAATAAAACACATGAACTAGTGATTTTGAAGGTGAAATCGTATAAAATGGTATGAAAATGAGCGATTTTGTGTGAAAATTAGGGTCTACATGCACAGCGGGTAAACATGCACAGAGAGCCTCAGTCGTCACACCTGGGAGCTTTTAAAAAAAAAACGTTTTTTTTTATTAAAAAAAACGTTTTTTTTATAAAAAAAACGTTGTTTTTTTTAAAAAAACATCGAGTTAAAAAAAAACGTTTTTTTTCCAACCCTAGTTTCCACACGAAGTCATGGTGAAAACTATTAGGTGTAGGTAGGCACAATGGCGCCAACACAGTATCCGGGTGAGGTAATCGAAAAAACCAAAACAAATAAATGGCACGTCAAAAACTGTCTTTCTACGGAAAAAAAATCGCCATATTTTCAATATCACATAATAATCTGGATCTGCTGCCTTTTACTGGCGTCATGGCGCCCTATATCTGCGCTGCTGTCTGTCGCGATTGGTGCACTTTCTTCTGGCGCTTTTCAATCAACGTTGGGACTAGTGACTGCATTGCTCCATTGAAAGTCATCGATGTCACCAACATGGCACTGTTTGTAAACTTTTGCCCGTCCAAATGGCAGGAGCGCGCCGTGGACAGCGACCTGCCGCAGCGACTGCACCGCCTGGAGGCCGCTGCGGACCGAGCAGAGAAAATTGGCCCGCTGCCAGCCGGCCTGCGCGCGCAGGAAACACGCGCCCAAATGCGCGCCGCGCTGGCCGAGCTGATGCTCAAGCGAGACAAGCTGGCGAGCAATTTGAAACGGTTTGTCACACTGCCATGTGCCATGTTTTGGTAGATTGCTGCAAGCATGGAGGCAGTCCCGCACCCTGTAAAGTGTAAAGTGTCCTGTAAAATGTCAATAAGAAGAAAAGATTTTATCATCCAACTTTTGCATTTTGCATTACTTTTCTCACGACATTTATCACTTAACAATTTGCGGTACTGTCACCTGCCTGCTTTACGCCCTAATTGGGTGCGTATTGTACGCGAATGCATTTCAGCAAACTGGGAGCCAAAGAGCGGGGCCAAAAGGCGGGCGGCGCGGAGCCCATGGAGGTGGACGGAGGGCCGTCGGGCAGCGGCGCGGCCCCGCCCCAGTCCCGCAAGCGCCCCGCGCAGCACCGCGCCACCGACCACGTTGAGAAGGTTCGTTTGATGCCGTTCAGAGGCGATCGTTTCGCTGTATTCGCAAGTATTTTACGTACCAACCGCCATATTTCCTCGGAATAACCCCTCGAATCACCCCCCTCGAGAAACCACCAGATCTGAGCGAGCTAAGCTAAAATACCCCCTCGAAGTACCCCCATCTGGAATAATGTACATCATGTATGCAATCTATAGGGTTGGCAAGCGATTCTTTTAACCGATTTTTTTAAAAATCCGATTTAAAAAAATCGCAACCCCTGGTCCGATTAAAAAAAATCGCTGGGGAAAATTTTTAGTACTCATGCATGGTTGGTGGGGTTTTTGTAACTATTTACGCAGACGTAGAAAAATGCAACAATAACCGCCATGTAAAAAGAGTCTTTTAAATTATCTTATAGAGTCTTATCTTTAGACTTATAAATATAGGTAAGTAAATATGTAGATGGTATAAACCCTGTTTTTATGTAACACAGTCATTGATTTTAACGTTTGTTCTGCATTGCCCGGATCACAAACCGCGACTTTTGTCATTTACGTTCTCTTTCCACTCTATTAGGGCGGGCGATTTCGATGGGCGGGTGATTATTACCGTATTTGCTTGAATAATGGGGGGGGGATTTCGAGGAAATACGTTATATTTGTTTGTGAATATTTACTTGACTATTTATTATATGAATGAGATTCCATAAATTGTAAATATTTATCTGAGAACTTGGCACTTTTATTGTCGCTTGTGTGCTTGGTGAAGTGGCGCCAGTAGAGCAACGGCGTGAGGTAAGTAATCGAAGCGACGACAACGCAGAGGCGGCACACGTCATCGGCGGGCGTGGCGTTGCCGTCGGCGGTCGTGCCCGCGGCCCCCCAGTCGCCGCTGCTGCAGTCGCCCGTGGGCGCCGCCTCGCCGCAACAGCCGCAGCAGCCGCCGAACAACCAAGAGCAGCGCCGCGACTGGGTGCTGGCACGCATCCAGCAGGTCGGTGCCGCCCCGCAGCGCAGTTGCTAGACGTATGCAACTTTTTCAAAGCATACATAAACGTCAAGTATTGATTTTTTACTCACCCCCCCCGAGTACAGAAAATGTATAGTAGATTTTTTACTTTTACTCACGATTAAACGTGAGTACTTAGATATACTTTTCGCTCTGGAAAACGTGAACATGAGTATTTTTTGAGAAATTTTGCCAAAATTTTCACTTATAATCACCAAATTGTATATTTTTTGCTCACTTTCCCTTCAAATTCACCTATTTTCAGCTTTTTTGGCAATGTGCAATCCTATATACCGTAAATTCTCAATTAGTACCACCGTCGCATTATTGTTTTCAGCACATTTTTAGGGGCACACTATTGTAGGGTCGCATCCACATTACTCAAGTGTGAGCATGACATTGTAGCGGCTTTTTCAATTTTTAGAAGGAAGAAAAGGGAGAAAAATTGCTAAAAGTAGACGAAAAATAGCTCAACATATAATGTAGGTAAATATATAAGAAAAGAACGTATGCTGAAAATAGGCAATGAGACACATGAACTAGTGATTTTGGAGGTCAGAGGTCGCATTATTGCAGGTGGTAGCATTATACTCACAACGTGCCTATCAAGGGGTCGCGTTATTGCCGGGGTGTCGCGAAAATAGAAAATTTACGGTATCAATTTTCTCCATTTTCCTCTATTTTTTAGCTTTTCCATTTTTTGTCCCTTTTTAAGCTATTACGAGTACATAAACAGGGGACACGCCAAGTCCGGCAGCCAAAAGTTGAGTCGGTTCCGGAGCCTATAACTACGGTTCTAGGGGGGTAAAAATTTGAAATTTTTGGGGAATGTACTCTAAACCCCCCTACAACTATACACGCAGGGGGGGGGCCCCGGCGACCCACCTGAGTGTGGGCCACCGTATACGTGAATATTTTTTTCAACAGGTGTCCGCGCGAGGTCCGGCACCCCATGTTTTTTCAATTTAACGGGCTGCCAAACTAAAACTGTTGCGGGGAATTGATCGAAATTTTGAAAGGGGTGTACACGACACCGCCCACTACTTTACATCGAAGGTTGAACCCTCTGGCAACACCCCTGAGAGTGGACCGCTGGAAAATAAACAGATTTTTTTTGAAAATTCACTGTCCAGGTTTGGCACTGTACAGCAAAAATACAAATTACATTAGAAAGTGCCCTAGAGGACAATGTAAACCACTGTGAAAAGTGTATTAAAAAAAAAAAATTTTAAAACCAAAATTTTATATCGTACTTGTGTACCTTTTTCACCCATACACAAGTGAATTTCGATTTTAAGTTGAATTTTTACTGCACACTTTTAAAGCTGGTTTACGATGTTCTCGAGGAGATAATTTAAGGTAAAAATTTGTGTAAACAACATTGCTCTCAAAATGAACCATGGAGGAGATTTGATGGGGGTCAATACAAAAGCTGCTGACAAGAAGGTGAAGTTTGTTCCTGCAATGATGTCATCGATGAGATCATTACGGTGACCCCCATTGAAACTCCACCATGGTTCATTTTTGGGGCAATGTTGTTTACACAAATTTTTACCTTAAATCATCTCCTAGAGGACATTGTAAACCAACCTTAAAGTGTGTATGAAAAAATCAACTTAAAATCGAAATTTGATCTGGAAAATGTGTATGGGTGTAAACGATACACAAGTACCAGATAAAATTTTGATTTTAAAATTTGTTCTTGATACACACCTTTTACAGTGGTATACATTGTCCTCTATGGGACTTTCCAATGTAATTTTTATTTTTGCTGTCCAGTGCCGAACCTGGACAGTGAATTTTCAAAAACATCAGTTTATTTTTGCAGCGGTCCACACTCAAGGGGGTCGCCAGGGGTTTCAATCTTTGTGTAAAGTAGTGGGGGGTGTCGTGTACACCCCCTCCAAATTTCGATCGATTCCACCAAACATTTTAAGTTTAGCAGCCCGTTATATAAAGAAAACACGGGGTGCCGGACCTCGCGCGGACAGTGTTTTGTCAAAAAATTATTCATGTATACTGCATCCCACACTCAGGTGAGTCGCCGGGGCCCCCTCTGCAGTGTATAGTCGGAGGGGGGTTTAGAGTATATTCCCAAAAAATTTCAAATGTTTACCTCCCCTAGAACCGGAGTTATAGGCTCCGGAACCGACTCAACTTTTGGCTGCCGGACCTGGCGTGTCCCCTGTTTACTTCTTTTGGTGCTGGATTCAGAATTTGCGAGCTGAAATGGATTAGCAGGAAACTTGTGAAATACATGCTCCGTTGCGCAGGCGACTGACAAACTGGTCGCGCCGCTGCAAGGCGCTGTCCCGCTGGCGCAGCTGGACCAGTCGTGCGCGCACTGGAGCGGCGGCGTGCAGCAGATGCTGCAACAGTGCGGCATGCCCTGGGCGCAGCTGCGACTGCACGCCGGCTGGAGCGCCATGCTCGACGGCGTACTTTTGGATGGCCTGGCCACGCTGCTACACGAAGTCGCCAATAAGGTGCAGGGGGTTGTCCTTGTGCATACTGTATTTACTTGAATAGTTCCCCTGGGATAATTCCCCTTTTAATAATTCCCCCTGTTCAGGGACGTATCCAGGATTTTTGAGCGGGGGGGGGGGCTGCTTGTTTACGGAGGCCGGCGAGCGGGCCCCCCTAAATTTTACGTACAGAGTGGCGGAATGGCGCCATGGCGCTGGCGCCACTAGTAGGCGCAACGCCATGGTGCCATTGGCATTGGCGCCAGCGCCATGGAACGATGTATATGCATGTAAATATACATACAAATACAGCAAACAGCACACATTTGCGTATATTTATAAAGATTTCGGCCACAGGGAGCAAATCTGCTACTAATACAGTACGTCTGGTGAAACATGTGCGCTTACGCGCAAAAAATGTTTACGCTGACGTTGAAAAAGTTGCGTTTTTTGGCCACTTTCTGGTCTCACCCCGGGAAGGCGGGGGCTGCAGCCCCCCCCCCCCCTGGATACGGCCCTGCCCCTGTTAGATGTTCGAGGAAAAAAATAATTTCCCCTTTAAGCATATTTATGAGCAATTTCTTTTGTCCAATTTGAACACAAATTTGATGCTTCAATTCTATGTGCCTTGGCGCTTTTTGTAGACTTCGCAACAAGCATCAATGGCGCCACTGACAATTGTGCCCAGCGTGCGGTGCTTAGGGTTCAAACAATATGACTTTTCGATATCGATATTCGATATTTTTTTCTGAAACTCGATATTCGATATCGATACGATATGGAACCTCGATATCGATATTCGATATTCGTTATGTTGATATTTTCGATATTCAATATTGCGATTTGCTTTTGATATAGCAAGGCAAATTTCAAGTGGCATATTGTATTTTCATGTGGTTGTGCACATGATTAATTATTTCTTTACTGAGATATGAATGCTACAAGTGATTTTAACAAGGTTTACATCAGTCAAAAGTAGAAAATAGAAGAAGAACGTGATGAATCAAAGTGTATCAGGCAAACAACAATTGGTAGATATTAAGTTCATACTCATAAACCAATTGCTGAAGGGGATGTTGCAAAAAATAGCATATTTTCTGGCTTCAATTTAGCACTCCAACAAAAATTACATTATAAATATCGTACTTTTAACCATCAAATAAAATACCATATGCACATCAGATCAATCACAAATATCTCTAAATGGAAATAATACTTTTATTTAGGGACACAATACAGGTTCGATATATCGAAAAAATGGTCGATATTCGATATCGATATTCGATATCGATATTCGATATTTTTCAAAATTTTCGATATCGATATTCGATATCAAAAATGGTCGATATCCGATATTCGATACGATATATCGTTAGCGGTGCTTAACGGACCTTAGCGAACCTTAGCGGTGCTGCTTTCTATTTTGGCGTCAGCACAATAGCTTGTCTATGTCACTTTTATTTGACATAGAGCGGCGAAAGTATTCAAGTCTGGCACATTATACGTCCGTACAATCCGCGCAATGCCCCCCCCCCAACTGCAGATCGGCGCAAACCGCGCGGCCACCGTGAGGCGGCTCGTGTACGACCGTTTCACGGTGGCGCGCGGCTCCAGGCCGCAGCTGGGCAAGCTGCTGAACGCCCGCCTCGCCGTGCTGCGCGCGCCCCAGGGGCCGGCGGCCGGCCAGCCCGACCCGGCGCCCCAGCCACAGCCGCAGCCGGAGGCCGCCCAGCTGGCGCAGCCCCGGCCGCCCGCGCCGCAGCTGCCGCCGCAAGTGGCCGCGCGCCGCGTCACGCGCCGGCTGGTCCGGCTGCACCAGGATGAGCAGCAGACCCGGGACTGGCTGCGGCTCAGCATGCGTGACGTGTGCAGGCAGGCCGGCCCCTGCCTCAGCCGTCATTAGGCTTTGCGCAGCATTTACTGGATTTGGCTTGGCCATTTTGCTCACACACGAGTTCAGTTGCATTCTTGTATTTTTAAATACTCTTACAGTCAGATTTTTCATAAGTGAGCAAAGTGGCCTGGGGCCAGCTGCAGTCGGGAAAAAGTGCACAAGTGTGCAGTCACTCAAAATGACATTCTCAACTTCTTTGAAAAGTTGAGATCCAGTTGAGTTGAAATTTTATTTGAAATCTAATGCAGGCAGAAGTTCAGTAAACGAGTGACTTATCAACTTCTTGTCTGCGCCAAATGTTTTGTTTCCAGTCCTGATAAATTTGCCTTGGGAAATTTATGCACTTATTGACTTCTAGAAGTTCATGAGCCACCACATCTTAACACATCACACGGTTTTTCCTAGAAAAAGTGTGGACTTTTTGCTGGGTACAGCATGGAGTTATTGAATTCTTGTTGAAGATTCTTTTAATGGTTCCTAATGGTTCAAAAATTTGCCAAAATATGGCACTTTAAAAACAGCAAAGTGACATCAAAAAATTGAAGATTGGATTGAGGAATGTGTGGAACTGATTCTGGATTGTTTCTGTGCCCAATTAAGTTTTCAAAATTTTGAACTTATCGACATTTAGAAATGGATGCCTCAATTGTTCTAGAAATGATAGGCGTCAGAACCCTCCCCCCAACTTATATTTACAAGGACACGATTGAATCTGAATGTTTAGTATCAGCCATCAAGATTGCTACTAACGTTGCTCCTGTAGGATTAAATCGCTTGGAAAATTCAATGTTTTAATTACTTTATAAGGTAGCTGAACTTTATGTTCATCAAAAATTTCATGAATTTTGAAACAGTTGTATTTACACCAGTCTGCTTATTGTTGCACACTGCAGCAAGATTTTGAGACTTTATTAATTATCTGGTGCAACCTGGCAACCTATTTCAGACAACCTTCTATTTATGCACCTTACCAGTGGCATCACAAATAACCCATCATCAGTGTATACATTGTTCTGATCTCGCCAGATCATTTCAGGGGACATTTGGAGACTTACTTTGGTATATGTTGAACCTGTATACATGGAACAATTCACTTGAAAAGTCCGTGCCGAGTAAACAAATTGAATTGAAAATTGAAATTGAATAAAATTTTTGGAATATTTTGATTAGAAAACCCTTTTTAGTGCTCCAGATTCTAGGTTTCATTGGACACTGTGTTGAACACAGTGTGTTCTGTGTACTGAGCATGAAAAAGTTACTTTTGGCAACCTATCAAACTATATTTCACTTTTTGAAATCCAAACTACTGCCAGCAAAATAGCTGGATTGGGTCCTAAGTTTGTAAATCTCACACTGTACTGTTGCAGACTGTTCAGTAACACAACATACTACAACCAGCATTTTTATCAGACCTCTTATGTGGTACTTGTGTCGGAAATATTAGCTGTTCACACTTTCACATTTCATTTTGCATTGTCATCAAAAATTGCCAGATCCACAGTGCATTCCTTGCAGTCCTGTCTCCAGCCAGATCATATTTACCCACTTGACTAATTGGCCCACTGGTTTTAGACATTTTAAAATTTATGACATTTCAGGCAACTACTTAAAACTTGGAAAAAAATGAAGAAATGTGAAAATGGTAAATATGCAGCGCTGGCACCAAGGGAAAGTCATGTGGAAGGGTGATGTGCCATATTGATCATGTGCCAAATAAGTGGGTAGGCACATGGGCAATAGACACCCTGCACATGGTGTGATACTTGGTACATTGCAGTTGCACTTTGTCCCGGCCAGATTTTTGCATGCACATACATAGTGATTTCACAGTTTACAAGCCTCACCTGAAGCAGAGCATTTGCTCTGTTTATGCACTTTCAGCAATGTAAATTCAGCCATGTTTCTGTTTTTGTATTCAGGAACGCAATAATGTGAATGCACGAGTTGGTATTCTGTGCAGTTACAAACATGCATCTGAGTGGGTGGAGGAGAGAGAGCAGTTGATGCACACAGCAGAACACTGGGCAACAGCCAAAGGGGCACCTGTTGCATTGTACATGTGTTGAGATCAGTGGATAGGCACACAGACAATGCAGCACCCCCGTAACGTTGGACCCTTGTGCTGCTGTATGCAGTCAGCTGGGCACATGCCCATGCTCAGCTACCAAGAACATGATTGTAACTCTACCATGTTTGTTGGTGCCATTCACATGTTAGCAGTATAGCATCAGGAATCTTCAACTGCAGCATGTAACTAATGGGTTTTATTATTTATGTGTCATACCAGGTATTCAGAACAGTATAGAAAAATGCAGTGACTAATTTATGTGTAAACACTTATTAGAGTTTGATGCATATATTTACATGAAGAGTGTTTAACCTATGCATCAATGGTGAAACACTTGTCAGTTGGCATTGGTCTGTTGTTAATTTGTGAAGCACTGACTAAACATCAACATTCAACATGCACCTACGAGAGTGAACACACTATGGCACAAGGTGCTTCAGCTGCTGCACCTGCATACCAGGTCTGAGGTCCACTCACAGTGCTGGGTAGTACATTGACTGTGTGTCATGGGTAGGCTGCAGTCAAATGATACCCATCCACTGGGATTAGACCCTCAGAGTATTGCAGCCAGCTGACTGCACCTTGTTGTGCTGCCAAGAAACTGTGCCCAGGTGGTGCAGGTGTGCAGCTTGTGCACCCAGCAGAACACTGGGCAACAGCCAAATGTTGCATTGTTGTTGCACCTTTTGCATTGTCTATGTGTCAGGATCAGTGGGTAGGCACACATGCAATGCAAAACCCCGGTAGGGCTGGACCCTTGTGCTGCTGTGAGTGCAACCGGCTGAGCACATACCCCTGCTGAACTACCCAGCACCTGCTTGAACACCGCTGTGCAGTTGGTCAGTGACATACATATGTAAGCATTATTGAAGCAGAATCATTCAGTGGAAGCATTTAAATAACATCAGACAAAATTTGTCCTGCTTCAGGGTTTTGGATCACTGGTCCCAGATCTTGAGAAAATTATATGATATGCATTTAAAAACCTATTAACAATGATTAGGGTTTGCTACAAAAAAAATGCACATGATATGTTGCAGTGGTGCCTGCAGCTGCAGCCACATGTCAGCTTTCATAATTTTTTTATGTTAACTGTTATAAAATGCTATTTTAGCTATTTTTTATGTTAACTGTTATAAAATGCTATTTTAGCTATAATTTTATGTTAACTGTTATGTTCAAACATGTGAAAAGTGCTTGCCAAACACATGTTCCATGCTTGCCTGTTGGAATTGATACACACATTATGACACAATGTGCATCAGCTGCTGCGGCCCAGCTCTGAGGTCCACTGACAGTGCTGGGTAGCACATCGTCTGTGTGTCATGGGTAGGCCACAGTCATGTGATACCCATTCACTGGGATTGGACCACAGAGAATTGCACCCAGCCGATGACTGCACACATGCATGCTGCTGTCACACAGTTCACAAGCCTCTCCTGAGGCAGTTCAGAAGTACACATCACACAATGTTATATGCGCAGTGGAGTCACAACTAAGGGTATAAGTTTTTTTCAAAGTTTTTTTTTGTGTAACATATCCACTTTATGTGTTTCAAGTTATTTAGCAAGGAAGGGACACTTTTTGACTTTAAGTCACATTACAAAACTGTTTTTTCATAGTCAGCAAACTATGAAGAAATGCTGCTGAAAGCAAACTGTTTGGCATAGGTATTACATGCTGATAGCAATAAGAACAGTTGATAATCTGCTAGCAAGGAGATCAAATGAAAGTCTCTGAAAACGTGCACACACAAGTATGAGTAAACACCAAAAACAACCAACTTGTGTGAGAAAATGCAACCATAGTGGTGCAAGTGTGCAGCTGTTGCACTCAGCAGAACATTGAGAATAACCAAACGTTGCGCCTGTTAAATTGACAATGCGTCAAGATCGGTGGGTGGCCACTAGGAGTCCCCTAGATTTTGACCCTCCAGTGGGTTGGATAGATAGCTGCAGGTGTACTCTAGATTTTGACCCTCCAGGAGGTTGCATAGGTAGCAAATCGTTCCTCCAGAGGATATAGATAGCTTAAAAACTTGAGGGGGGTTGGGGTTGAGAGAGTTCAATATATAGGCTTTTTCAAGGTGTATTAGGAAGAAAAGGGCGAAAAAATCGCTAAAAGTAAGTGAAAAATGGCTAAAAATGTGTAAATTTATAAGCATATATAGTACTAAAAATAGCTGAAAATAGGCAGTTAGACACATGAACTAGTGATTTTGGAGCTGAAAATCTATTTTCTTTAATATGAAAAATAGCGATGTTGTGCTAAGATTAGGGTTTAGTTTCTCAAAAATCACTCCAGGTAGGTAGCCAGTGCACACTTATGTTTTCTATGGAAATCTAACTGCTGTAGAGCTTCGGAAGAGCTTGTAGGTCTTTTTTTGATTTTGACGGTAATTAATTAGTTATATTTGCTCTGTGAATCATAATACATCGACTATTTGCAACTTGGTTTGCAGAAATTGCATGTTTTTGCTGAGGAGACAATATCAATCATTTTGTAAGTGAACATGGATGCATTTGCATTATTGTATGATATGAAAACACATAACATAACAATGCATACCTCCCCTAATGATTCACAGCCTACCTTACATACATAAAATCGCACAAAAAAGTGATGCTACACTACCAAATTTGCTGCCAATCCATAAATAAAGCATTGGATGAAGTGTTTGCATGAAACTGCGCTCTTGCACGAGAAATTTTTGCATTTATCTTGTGCATGAGTACCAACATTTTCTACCAGCGATTTTTTTTAATCAGATGATGGGTTGCGATGTTTTTTTTTAAATATCGGATTTTTTTAAAATCCCCCCCAGTTAGCCCCCCCAAACCGCCCAGCTATCTATCTATCCCAGAGGCCGCTCAGCTATCTATCTATCCCGGAGGCAAAATTTTGGGGTACTACCCCCTAAACCCCCCCCCCCCAAATCGCTCAGCTATCTACCTATCTAGAGCGATTTTTGAGGAACTATACCCCAATTTTTGCTCAAAATCGCTGTTTTTCATACCTTTTTATAAATTTCACCTCCAAAATACTAGTTTTTGTTCCTATTTACCTATTTTTGTACTAGATGCTCTTGTATACGCATTTTGAGCTATTTTACACCTACTTTGAGCGATTTTTCTCCCTTTTCTTCCTTCTACACCCTGAAATAGCCTATAAATATATCGAACCACCACTAGTGATGGAAAAGCGCCATGGCGCTGGCGCCTGGCGCTAGCGCCAAAGCAAAAAGCGCCATGGCGCTTTTGGCGCTTGGCGCCTTTTTGCTGTGGCGCCATTGGCGCTTGGCGCTGGGGTTTGGAAAAGCGCCATGGCGCTTTTGGCGCTTGGCGCTATGACGCCGTGGCGCCATTGGCGCTTGGCGCTAGTGTTTTAAAAAGCGCCAAAAAAGCGCCAAGAAGTTTACTCAACATTCATCATTATTTTATGCAGAAGGACCTGTTAAGTAAAATTTACATAAGTATATGTGCTACTCTCAGTGTATTCCCGGATCAATATACCCTATTCTTCATTACTTTATAAACAATTTCCTTGTGATTGCATGGGTATTCAACATCTGTCCCATCTAATCAGAATTATGTAAGACTTTATGTGACTATTCATCGGAATCGTAACACTCTTCACATAAGTTTTAGCTCAATTGCTATACTGAGCTCGTTCCTTGCAGTTTTGTTTGAGCAGGGTCAAAGGACCCTGAAAAGTGTGAAGTTGAGTAATAAACATCATCCAATATTTCACAAATCTAACTTTGTTAAGTGTCATGCGAAATGTCAAAAGTTCAATCAAAATTTTTTCTTTTTTCTTTTGATTGACATTTTACATCACATTTACTTCTTGACATTTGACACTTGATTTTACACTTTCTGTGGAAGTTTACACACAAATCACTTTCTGAAGCCATTCCAATAATAGCAATCCAAAATTTGAAACCTCAAAATCCTATGTTCAAAAGTGATTAGCAAAACCTGAAACTGCAATATTCTTGTAGAAAAATCGAAAGTATTCCGAAAAAAAATTTGAAAACTTCATTTGAAAATTATTTCTGGGGAAAAACAACTAAATTCCAAAAGTAATTTTAAAAAAACACCTAAAAAATCTTAGCACTTTTTACAGATGGTGTGTTATATTTACTTAAGTCCAAACACCCGACTGCAAAATATCAAAACAAAAAGAACAAAAGTGACTGCAGTTGACTTGCATCTTGCGCCAAAAACAAATTAATAGCAGTGCATCAGCATGGCTGCATATATGAGAAGCAAAAATTTTTTGGCGCTGGCGCTATTGGCGCTTGGCGCCAATATTCTCTGGCGCCATTGGCGCTTGGCGCCGTTGTCTAGAAAAGCGCCATGGCGCTTTTGGCGCTTGGCGCCATTTTGCTCTGGCGCCATTGGCGCTTGGCGCTGGGGTTCGGAAAAGCGCCATGGCGCTTTTGGCGCTTGGCGCCAAAGTCCTGGCGCTTTTTCCATCACTAACCACCACAACCCCCCCCCCAAACCCCCAACCCAAAATTTTTTTTCCTATCTATCTATCCCGAAGGCCGTACAGCTATCCATCCAACCACTAGGAGGGTCAAAACTCAAGATACCCTTGGTCACCTGAGTACCTACACTCCGGGAAAAATGTTTATATGTTCCTGGTCAGGAACAAAAAAAACAATGTCTCCCCAATTAACATGCGACCTGTGTCGGGATCTACATGGGGTGAATTCTCGTAGATTAGGGTGCTTTTATGCCACATGTCTATTTTTTAGCTTTCTAGGTGCTTTGCTGCTCCCTGAATTACATGATGCTGAATCGAGATAGAAGCGGCCATTCCATCCCCTGCTGGCAGTTTTTGGTTCCTTGGGTATGTGTGACCAGGGCCGTATACAGGGGGGGCGGGGGGGGCTGCAGCCCCCCCCCTCCCGGGGTGAGACCTAAAAAGTCCCGGAAAATGCAATTTTTCCTATACATTTTTCGATGTTTCTTAAAAATTTTTGCGCGCAAGCGCGCAATTTCTTCCCCATACATTGTATTTTTAGCGGATCAGTCCCTGTAAACAAATATCCTTGAAAATGAGCACATTTTTGCGACTTTCGCCGCATATGTATGCATATTTAAATCTATATAAAGCGGTTCCTGGCGCTGGCGCCAATGCCAATAGCGCCATGGCCTGGCGCCATGGTATGGCGCTAGCGCCATGGTATGGCGCTAGCGCCAAAACGCCTTTCCATCCCTATATAGGGAAAAAATTTAGGGGGGGGGCTGAGCCCCCCCCCCCCGCTCGCCGGCCCCATAAACAAGCAGCCCCCCCCCCGGCTCAAAAATCCTGGATACGTCCCTGTGTGTGACCTGACGGTACCCCCAAAAAAGTCTGTGGTTTCTGAAAGAGCACATTCTTAGGTTTGCAACCATGTGTGTCTACCCCCTTTCCGCAGCAACCGTTAAGGTGTGAATCGCGATAGAAGTGGCCATTCCATCCCCTGCTGGCACGTTTTGGTTTCTTAGGTATGTGTGACCTGAGGGGAACACCCCAAAAAATTTGTGGATTCTGAGAGAGCACTTTCTGGGCTTTGCAACCATGTGTGTCTACCCCCTTTCTGCAGCGACCGTAAAAAGGCGTCAATCGCAATAGAATTGGGTGGACTCGCCTCTGCCAGCACGTTTCCATTTCTTTGGTATAAAAATGGGCGCTGAACATGCTAAAGCAGGCTGTGGATTCCGATAGAGGACAGTCTGGGCTTCGCAATGGTGCAAAATATAGCCGTTATGATCGCCTTTCTGGGGCCGTCCCAGGCAAATATAGCGGCCATAATCATCCCAAAATTATGTTTTGATTTCTTAGGTATAAAAATGGTCGCTGAACATGCTCTAGCGGGCTGTGGATTCTGATAGAGGACAATCTGGGCTTCGCAATGGTATAAAATGTAGCTATTGTACCTTTATAGTTGGGTGCCAAACACAGAATAATGTCAGAAATGCCCAATTTTGGAAATTTTCACTTTCAAGTATATGCGATATATATAAATGGAAATTTTACATGTATTTCATAACTCAGTGGACCCATTGGAGTACTTTAGGACCATTTTTGCAATTTTCAATTTTTTTACTGGTGTCCAAGTTTTGTTCCTGGAGTGGCCATCGACTTGTGGACCAGAGTTGCGAAAACGTATTTACGTTTACCCGAAATACCCGGTTATTCGGGTATTTATACTTACGTTTACGTTTACGCTTTCCAAAAATACCGTTACGTTTTGTTACGTTTTCCTGGCACAATTACCCGGGTACCAGAGAAAACGTAAAAATATGCTACACAGAACTATATTGTTTGACGAATGTAGTGTATTATGATGAGTTCAACATGTTCTAATGTTGAAGAGTTTGAATTCCGCAATTGGAGAACTCAAACACCAATTTGCAAGTGAAAAGTAAAAAGTTGAAGGAAAGTATTTTTGTGAGGGAGAACTGCAATGCGAATAAAAAGTCTAAACATTTTTAGTGTTTTCTCATGACTGACCATTTGTCTTTTAACTCCCCATTCAACTTAAAAATTTACTTTTCTTTAAATTTTTACTTGCCTTTCAACTTGCCATTACTTCTCACTCATAATTTTTTTAGTTCTCCTGTTACGGAATTGGCACCTTATGGCCCTACACCCAGTAGTTGACAACGACGCAATATGTAAACTCCAATTCCAATTCAATATCCCGATCCCATCATTCTAAATATATATAAAATACAGGTATTTAAGCAGAAAATGTTGATGGAGATCATATGAACATCCATAATGTTGTAAAAAACATTGTGTTTTTGTATTCTCTGATAACGTAAGCACTTAATGTAATTTTTACGTTTACGTTTTATTTTACGTTTTCCCCGGTATTTTAAAAATACCTTACGTTTTAGTATTTATACTTTTGATTTGGAAAAGGTATTTACGTTTACGTTTACGTTTTCCAAAAATACCAGTATTTGTACAACTCTGTTAAAACTGACTCATATTTAATAAGTCAATGAAAAACGAATACTATGGTGAAAGTAATTTTGATGGTTCAATGGTTATGGTATATTGCCATGCCAAGTGGGATGTCCGATGAATACCTACCTATGAATAACAACGTGAAGAAAATGTAGCAAAATATAGGGTTGGGAGGGAACCCGACCCGACACAAACCCAATATCCGCACATTTTTTGGAGTGGAAACCCGATACCTGAACCCGACTCTACTACCCCAACGCGAACCCAATACCCGACCTCAATACCCAAACTCGAACCGGATACCCGACCTCAATACCCAAACCCGAACCCGACCTCAATACCCAAACCCGAACCGGATACCCGACCTCAATACCCAAACCCGAACCCGACCTCAATACCCAAACCTGAACCAGATACCCGACCGCAATACCCAAACCCGAACCCAACCTCAATACCCGAACCCAAACCTGAACGTGATACCTGACCTCAATACCCGAACCTGCACTCAATACCTGAAAATACCCACAAAAGTTTCCCACACTTCAATCTTTCAGCCAGTTTGGAGGTGTTGTGAATTCAACTTCCAGTTGTTCACTGCAGTTGTGATTTAGGCACTTTCCTCTAAAGCGGGAATTAGAGCTCAGCGTCGATTCGACGTGAAATGATGACGTGAAATGTCGTCGTGAAATTAATTACACGAGTGTGGATCATGCTACGGGTCTACAATTTTCTAAGGATAATATATGAATCAATACCTTAATCGTGTCCAATACTGAGTGTTATCAGCCACAACTAGAGCGAATTGAAAAATTCAATTTTTATCATTTCACGTCACAGTGTCAGGGAACAACTCGACATTTCACGTCAGACTATTGCAAGCAGCAGTCTGACGTGAAATGTCAAGTTGTTCCCTGACACTGTGACGTGAAATGATGATGACGTGAAATGATAAAAATTGAATTTTTCAATTCGCTCTAGTTGTGGCTGATAACACTCAGTATTGGACACGATTAAGGTATTGATTCATATATTATCCTTAGAAAATTGTAGACCCGTAGCATGATCCACACTCGTGTAATTAATTTCACGACGTCATTTCACGTCATCATTTCACGTCGAATCGACGCTGAGCTCTAATTCCGGCCTTATTGGTTAGTTTAAATTCATTCAGGTATGATGTTATTATGTAGTGCACATTTTCATTCACATTAAAAAAATCAAATTTGGCTTGCTGCTAATCAGCAAAAAGATGATCAATATTGATTCGATTCTATTGAATACAATGAACACAGCATCCTTTTCCTTGGCCAAAATGGCTGCCAGATATATAGGTATTCTAGTTAGTATTTTTGGGTAAAAACCAGTGGCAGAGGTAAAAACTGTGCACCCTGCAAAAACTGTGGGCTCTAATAATGAACCCTGAAAAAATGATGACCAAAATGAACCCTCGGCAGCCAAATCTGACCCGAGACTCGACCACAATACCCGAACCCGATACCCGCAAAATTTTTGGAACCACCCGATACCCAAACACAAAAATTTTGAAATTCCCAACCCTAGCAGAAGGAATGACGCTGAGCTTTACGGCCTTACACTAAGGACAAGTCAGGGGTCTCCTAGGGGGGGGGGGCTGGGGGGGGGGCTGCCCCCCCCCAAATCAGCCAGCTATCTATCTATCCCGGAGGCCGCTCAGCTATCTATCTATCCCGAGGCAAAATTTTTGGCTACTACCCCCAAAGACCACCCCCAAATCGCTCAGCTATCTATCTATCTGGAGTCGCTTTTGAGAAATTTTCGCTCAAAATCACGCAATTTCGCACCTTTTTATAGTTTTTCACCTTCAAAATCGTGCTTCCCGGCTATATACATCGTTATATACCTATTTTTAGCCATTTTATACCTACTTTTGGCTACTTTTAACTGATTATTACCGATTTTTTCCCCTTTCTGCCTTTTTAACCTTGAAAAAGCCCATATATTGTGCCCCCGCCAGCCCCCCCCCAGAAAAATTTTTCAGCTATCTATCCCTCCGGAGGAGCGATTTGCTATCTATCCAGCCCCCGCGAGGGCCAAAATCCTGGAGACCCCTGGGACAAGTTGACAAGGACACCAAATGTTTACCGGTTATGTTCGGCGGACAGCACACCCAGTATGGGAAACTACCATATTATAATGAAAAAAATGTTGTGAGAAACTTCTAAATTAATTATTCCATAGTAAAAATGAAATATTATGATGAAAAACTGTATAATTTTTGGTCCATTATTCAGATGGGTTATGGTAGGTTTCCATACTAAGTGTGATGTCCACCGAGTATACCATGAAAGAGTAAATAAACAAAATTTGGCATGCGGGTTTACTAAGATGGAATATGGTAGATTTCATTGTAAAAGCGTGCGGTCTAGAGAAAGCCCAAGGCACCGTGTGTGCGTGGATATGTAAATATAGATATGTATTTATATAGATGTACCAATATATATAGATAATGTATATAGATGTACCTAATTGTATAGATATGTATTCAGATGTACATACTGATATGTGTAGAAATGTATAAAGATGTACCTACCGCAAATCCTCGAATAAGACCCATCCCACGAATAACCCCCCCCCCACCCTTGAATCACTCCCCCTGTTGGCGAGGTGAGGAAAACATAACTCCCCACTCGAATAACTCCCCCCTTGAATAACTCCCCCCTCCAAGAAGTCTGAGGAAAAAATAACTCCCCTGGGGTCTTATTCGAGGATTTAGGGTATATGTATAGATATTTATACCATATCACCTCGAATTACCTCCATGGGGGTTTATTATTTGGTCAGCAAAATTTGATTCGAGGGGGTTCATTCGAGGGAGGGGCTCATTCGAGGGGGGCATTATTATTTTGTCAGAAATTTTCGCTATGTCCATAGTACGGAACAGGGACGTACGCAGGATTTTTGAGCGGGGGGGGCGGATTGTATACGGAGCCCGGCGAACGGGGGGGGCGGCGCCCCCCCCCCTAAAATTTTGCCCTATAGTAAAGGAATAGAGCCATGGCGCTGGCGCCATTTGTAGGCGCCAGCGCCATGGCAGTATTGGCGTTGGCGTTGGCGCCAACGTCTACCATATAGGTATCTATTTATATCTATATATGGTACTAGGTTCGCTTTTGGCACTGTTGGACACTTTTCTAGTGCAATTTGACGCCTGAAAAGACATATTAAAGAATGGGGTGGGGATGTGCGCGCTTGCGCGCAAAAAATTTTTTCAAGTGCCTACAAGTTCGCCTCATAAAACTGCCATTTCAGGCAAATTTTTCTGTCCGGCCCGGGAACGGGGGGGGCGGCCGCCCCCCCCCCGCCCCCCCCCCCCCCTGCGTACGTCCTTGGTACGGAATACGCTTTTACATACCTAAAACCAGTAATAAAAGTGACCAAACAGGATAAATTGGGACAAACGTACGTCAATAGTCAATACACAAACTAGCGTACCTATATCCGTGTCTGCGATAGGGTTGGCCGATGTTGTTTTTTGAACGTTTTAAAAATATAAAAAAACGTTTTGTTTTTTTTAAAACATGACGTCCGAAATGTTGTTTTTTTAAAAAAACATCGGCCGAAATTTTTAGTACTAAGCACTAGGTATTTTACAAAATTTTCGCGCGCAAGCGCGCAATTTCACACACAAATTGACATTGGTGGCTGTTTTCATTGGTTTTGTTTCATTTTTAGTAGCAAAGCATCCATTTCAATGTGCTACCATGGGTTAATAAGCCGTCATATGTTGCTGTAGTATATAATATTGAGGTAATGTGCTTCCATGTACCTCCACAGTGTGTAACTTCACTCCCAAAGTAACAACCTCCTTTTGTAACCTTGTTTGATCACTATTTCCATGCCAAACTTTACCTGAAGTCACGAACATTCGACTATAAGGCGATATACGAACATGTCAACAAAAAAATGGATATTTTTGACACAAATCACCAAATATAATGCTATCCCACGGCTCCACAGCCATTATATGGTCATATTTAACATCACAGAGTATTGCCACTGTCTGATATACCTATATATGTTGACACTAGGTCATATCTGGGAGGTTTAAAAAAACAACGTTTTTTATTTAAAAAAAACGTTTTTTTAATAAAAAAACATCGAGTTAAAAAAACACGTTTTTTTCCTACCCTAGTCTGCGATGCTAACTTGCATCAATACATGCATCATGTACCTTGCATACATGAAGCACATAATTCAAGAGGGGGTATTTAGAAGGGGGGTTAATTCAAGGGTGGGCGAATTCGAGGTAATACGGTATAAAAAACCATCGCCAAACGACCCCTCAACTCAAGCCCCTGAACCCTACACACACCTGCGGCGGCGCTGGAATAAATGCCGCCCCTGGGTGGCGACGGCAAGCGGCCGACGGCGCCGCACGCGGACTGCAACAACGTGTCGGACTGCAGCGCCGGCCGATCGAATTAGCTTTTGAATCGAATCGAATCGAATCGAAAGAATCGAACGAATCGAAAGAACGAACGAACGAACGACAGGCTTTTGCGCGTTGGTTCACATACCTTATCATTTGCGCATAGTATAACCAACGATGGAAAAAACACAGAAATTGAACACAGAAACTCATTGAGTTTCTGTGTTTTTGTTTTACACAGAAACACGGAAACTCACAAATTTTGAAAAACTCAAAACTCAAATGAGTTTTTTTTTGGAGAACACAGAAACACAGAAACACGGAAACACAGAAAAGTTTTTTGAGTTTTTGAGTTTTTTTCAGCGAAGTGGTTGTGGTTGAACACATTTTCAGAATGCACATGAATTCAGTTAAACTTAACAAGATAAGATATGCATGTATAGCATGTAAATACCGTATATCCTCGAATAAGACCCCCCCTCGAATAACTCCTCCCCCTTGAATAACTCCCTCCCTCGAATAACTCCCCCCTCTTGAATAAGTCCCCCTCTGTGTGAAAAATATGCTATAAAATTTACAAAAAAAAGTTGATGAAAATACAAAAGAATGCTAACGTAAGGCTGCGACAGCATTTACATGACATGTACGCAGTGTATAAACACCTTTTTGTTGTTGTTGAACTGTTAAATACATGGATTACATGAGTTGACAGAATGCATTCATACGATGAATTCAGTCCAAGTTTCTGAGGAAAAAATAACTCCCTCCCTTGAATAACTCCTCCCCCTTGAATAAGTCCCCCCTCAAAAACTCTGACGAAAAAAATAACTCCCCTGGGGTCTTATTCGAGGATATACGGTATGTACATATAGTATTCATATTTAATGATGGTAAAAAAAATAAATTAAAGATGGTATGCACATCTCCTGGGGGCAGTCCCAAGCCCTGTAAAGTGTAAAGTAAAGTGTCAAATGTAAAGTCAAATGCAAAGTAAAGTGTCAATCAAAACAAAAAAGAAAAGATATTATTACTGAACTTTGCATGACAATTGACAGTTTACTCTGCATTTGACTTTACATTTGACACTTTACTTTGCATTTGACTTTACATTTGACACTTTACTTTACACTTTACAGGGCTTGGGATTGCCACCTGGTGGACATGTTTAAATATATTTAGTTGTAGTTCAAATCAGTTCTGTAGTCTTCCATACAGTGCACATCCATTGAAGATTTTAGGAGTACTGCGTAAATTGTCCTTTGTGAGCATTTTGTTGATGCTGGTGTTGTGATGTGGGTGAATGTCCTCATTGAGGACATTTTTATGGACGTTTTCGACACTTGAATGAATACACATGTTATGTGGGGTTAAAACATGTGCAAAACCAATATTTTATAAGAAAACCTGAGCTGTTTCCACATCAAAATGCTGTAAATCAGAATTTTTTTGGGGAAAACTCAAGTTTTTTTACCAAAAACTTGAGTTTTTTAGAAAGAAACTCAAAAAACTCGAGTTTTAACAAAAAACACAGAAATAAAAACAGAGTTACTCAAGTTTTTTTCGATAAAAAAACTCAAAACACAGGTATTCATTTTTGAAAAACTCAAAACACAGAAAGTGTTTTTTTTTGGAGAACTTACCCATCGTTGAGTATAACCGTTTGGTTTGGAAAAAAAGTTTGAAAAACGCCAACAAAGTTATTCAAAGGATATTCAAAGCTTATTCGAGGATATACGGTATGGTGAAAATCCATGACAAATTATCGAAATCCCCAGTGTGTAGGCAAGAAAATCCGCGACAACTCACGCGACGCCCGGAACAAAATGGCGACGCATTCAGGCCAGGTGCCAATCCCAGACCCTGTAAAGTGTAAAGTAAAGTGTAAAATGTCATCTAGAATGTCATGCAAAGTGTCAATTGTAATGACAAATGTAAAGTTACGTGTCAATTGTGATGCGGAATTCAATAATAAAATCTTTTCGTTTTTGTTTTGTTTGACATTTTATTTACATAACACTTAACTTTACATTTGACACTTTACTTTACACTTTGCAGGGTCTGGGACTGCTCCCAGGGGGAGCTGTGACCGTAGAGCGACCCCGTTCGTTATTTTGGACAGGACCGTGGACTTGGCTACGATGTTGCACCACACTTGGACTTACCAGTACCAGGCTCTAGTGCACCATGTGCTAGTGGGGGCGTCCTTTTGGCAGAATAAATAGAGGGGGGCTATCCCGCACCTTGTATAGTGTCAGATTTCATGTACAAATGACAATTTTAAAATAAGATTCGTTTACTGATCTTTTTGGCATTTTGCCAAAGGAGAAAACGCCAACAATGAGGTTTAAATTTGCTAAAAATATAAGTGTTTATAAAATCAAAAAATCGATTTTAATACCTATATGCAATAATTAGTTATTTCTAAATGGAAATTGTGGTAATCTCGCTCAAAATACGCTCAGATGAATAAATGGCTAGTCGATTTAGGGGGCGGGGGGGGGGGGTGGTAAACCCCCATAGTGATCCCTGACCCCGGCCGTCTCAATTTATAAGAAAAATGTTTTCACAGGACTTGACTAAATCGAGTCACTGTGCACGAACAGCCGCCGACTCCCGGCGCTGAGATGTTGTGGCGGAAAAAAGTCAAGGAATATATATGATTTGGACGTGTCCGACAAGTTCTGGCTGGATAACAATGACAGGTGATTATCTTTTCTGCGGGGTTTGCAGGTTTGACATTTTCAGGGTATTTTCCATGACTTTTGACACTTTGCATGACATTGTCTTTTATACGGTATGGCTGGCGTTACATTGAGAGACGCATTGCAAAATACAAAGAATGAAGTTACATAGGACTTTGAAAAAACAATGGAATTAGCAATTAAAATGGGTGTAAACGTTTTAAAGTGTGAACAAGGGCTTTTAGGTACTGAGAGCGGCGCAGTACTGCGCCAGATGAAAAGCATACTATGTAAGTATATGGAGAGTTTCATTCCAAAGTGCATCAACGTCAAGTCTAGAATGAACGTAGATTACTCACCATTTTGTACATAGCCACACTTTTATTTATCTTTAAAAACTGAATTTTGTATACTCGGCGGACCGCAAAGTATGCACAGAATCCTACCATAATTTAATGAATAAAATCTTATGATAAATTTCGTAATCGATTATTCAATAGTAAAAACGAAATATTATGATGAAGAAAAAATGGATATTTTTAGTTAATTATTCAGGAGTTAATTCCAGATGGATTATGGTAGCTTTCCATACTAAGTGTGATGTCCGCCGAGTATACCCAAAGTTCATGAAAAACGAAATAGGTAGTCGTCACATTTTTGAAAATCCGTCTGGAATTATCTTTTCTTAAATGCAAGTCTCAATTAGGGATGGCAAGCGCTTTTTTTCAAGCACTTTTTTTAAAAAACGCCGCTTTTTTTTGCGCAAGGGTCCCACGGCAAAAATTTTAGTACTCATGCACTAGGTATTTTGCAAAGAAATTTGCGCGCAAGCGCATAATTTCACATGCAAATTGCCATTGGTGGTTGTTTTCATTGGTTTTGTAGCATTTCAGTGGCATTGCTTCTATTCCTGCATGGTATCATGTAATAATAAGTTGAGGAGATATGTCAGTGTAGTAAATAATATCCAGCCAATGTGCTTCCACTTTTCTACAGTGTGAAACATCACTGTCATGTATTAGCCATCTTTTATAGCCAAATTTAAGCACTTTTCCATGCCTAACTTCACTTGCAGTCAAGAAACATTCAAAAACAGCGATATACATAATAAGTCGACATAAAAGTGGATTTTTTTGGCAGAAATCAGTGCTTATAATGCCATCAGATGATTACATAGCCATTCTTTGGTTATATATCATCACAAGTACTGCCACTTGTCTGACATACCTGTATATATGGACTCAGGACCATATTTAGGAGCTTTTTAGGTAACATCTTGACAATTTTTGAAAAAAAGCGAAAAAAGCGCGTTTTTTAAAAAAAAGCGGGGTCGTTAAAAAAAGCACTTTTTTCCATCCCTAGTCTCAATAGAAACGCTTTCATGATTAGTTCGGATCAAATGGATGGCAAATCGGATGGCAAATTCCCGACGTGCACTGTGATTTTGGAATGAAATTCTACACATGGCAACTCAAATGACAAAATAAGACCTTGAAAAGTCAATGCCTCGCGCGCAGCTTTCACTGTACTCGGAGAACCACAAACTATTTATGCGCAGAAAGCTATCCTCCGGTTACTTTACACCTTGCACGCGTGGTTCCCGCTGGAAATGTGCCAACGATGGTTAACGCGTGCGAGTTTCATAAAAACATGACAAAGTTGATTGTTGTAATAATGTTTTTCATAACCATATTCACATCGATAAATTTTTTCATCTTTTTATGGAAATCGCATGATTTAACAATCATTGGCACGCTTCCAACACGAGACATAAATCAGTGCGAGGGCAGAGTATCATGTACGCCGAGTATACCATAAGTTAAGAAGGAAAAAAAAATTAAATTAAAAATTAAATAAAAATATAATACTATATGATGAAAGTAATTTTGGTTATTAAGATGGTTATGGTAGATTGCCATGATAAGTGCGATGTCCGCTGAGCACCAACCTATGAATAACAACCTGAAGAAAAAAGAACATAAGCAAGAGGTAGGGTTGGGAATCCAACCCCACCCTAACCTGATACCCGCACATTTTTTGAAACCGAACGAAATACCCAAACCCGCACTCAATTGTGAGTAGGGTTGGAAAAAAACGTTTTTTGAACTCGATGTTTAAAAAAAAAAAAACGTTTTATTTAAAAAAAAACGTTTTTTTAATAAAAAACGTTTTTTTAAAAGCTCCCAGATATAACCTGGTGTCAAAATATATAGGTAATTCAGACAGTGGCAATACTCTGTGATGTTAAATATGACCATATAATGGCTGTGGAGCCGTGGGATAGCATTATATTTGGTGATTTGTGTCAAAAATATCCATTTTTTTGTTGACATGTTCATATATCGCGTTATAGTCGAATGTTCGTGACTTCAGGTGAAGTTTGGCACAGAAAAGTGATCAAACAAGGTTATAAAAGGAGGTTGTTACTTTGGGAGTGAAGTTACACACTGTGAAGGTACATGGAAGCACATTACCTCCATATTATATACTACAGCGTCATATGGTATTATAAACCCATGGTAGCACATAGAAATGAATGATTTGATACTAAAAATGCCACAAAAACAATGAAAACAACCAGCATTGTCAATTTGTGTGTGAAATTGCGCGCTTGCGCGCAAAAAAATGCAAAATACCTAGTGCTTGGTACTAAAAATTCTGGCCGATGTTTTTTGTTTTTTTTAACATTTCGGACGTCATGTTTGTTTTTTTTAAACGTTTTTTTATTTAAAAAACGTTTAAAAAAAACATCGGCCAACCCTAATTGTGAGGTCTGAAAATTCTGCGGTACAAACTGTGGGCCCTGCCAATACGGTGGCAGAATTTACCGTACCGTACCATACCGCATTTTTGGAAAATTTACCGTACCGTACCGTACCATTTACCGCACTTTTAGAAATTTACCGTACCGTACCGCGTACCGCATTTTCCGAAATTTACCGTACCGTACCGCGTACCGCACTCATTTACCGCAAAAATTGCAGTAAATTTTACTCAGATTGACCTCAAATTGCTCAATTTATTGATGACAATTAATGCCGTGTTGCACAATTTTTTGCGCGCAAGCGCGCATATTTCACAGCATCTTTTCACCAATTTCCTGTCCTACCATCTCTGCATGATATATCATTATAAGTCATGATTTAGTCATGTTATAGTCAGGTACAGTGTGTTTGTAGAATGTTTCTTTCATACCTTATTACCTATTTTCAGCTATTTTTGTCCTATATGCACTGATATATTTTCAACTATTCTTCACCTAATTTGAGCAATTTTGTCGCCATTTTCATCCTTCTACACCTTGAAAAATCCTATAAATTGAGCCCATGCATTGCAGGTAATGTAATTTTCTGTCATCATACTGTTATTGTGTATTAAGTCCATCATCAAATTGTGTTATTGAATTTGGTGTCAATTTACGAAGTAAAAATTGTCTGTAGTCCGTCATTGATACATTTCTGACAATCGGAAATTTACCGTACCGTACCGTACCGCGTACCGCACTTTTGGGATTTACCGTACCGTACCGTTTACCGCAAAATTGAAGATTTACCGTACCGTACCGTTTACCGCACAATGGGAAATTTACCGTACCGTACGGTTTACCGCAAGGCCGTACCGTCTGCCACCCTACCTGCCAAAACTGTGGGCCCTGCAAAAACTGTCAACCCTGGTAAAACTGTGGGCGCTAAAAATGAACCCTGCAAAAATGATGACCAAAATTAACTCTCAGCAGCCAAACCCGACCCGAGACTTGACCTCGAAACCCGAACCCAAACCCGAAACCTGCAAAAAAAATTGGAACCGATGCCCGATACATGACACGAACATTTTTGGAACCGATACCCGAACCCGAAAATATTGAAATTCCCACCCTAGCAAAAGCAACGACACTAAGCTTTTATGGCCCAAAACGCGATAGTTGCATAAGAAAAATGAGAATGCGCGGGACACTAAACTGGTCTACTGGTTCCCACAAAATAGTAAATAAGCTAAAGTTGACATGCGGATTACTCAGATGGAATATGGTAGATTTCATTGTAAAGCGTGCGGTCTAGCGAAAGCTTACCTAAGGCGCCTTGTGTGCGCGGCGCCGGCACCTATATGTATAGATAGATATGTATACATTAAAAAACACGATCGCCAAACGACCCCCCAACTCAAACATAACCCCATCCCCCAGACAGACCTGCGGCGACGCCGGAATAAATGCCGCAGTGGGTGGCGACGGCAAGCGGCCCACGGCGCCGCACGCAAACTGCAACAACGAGTCGGACTGCGGCGCGGCGCCGGTCGAAACGGGCGGTGGAAACGAACCCGTGGCGAGAAATGCCAACGTCCGAGCAACTGCACTGTGAGCGCCGCTGAATATAGACATCTGTGTTGGGGGATGGGCATTTGAAATTTTGTAATGTTTACACGATTTGGAGATAAGTTGGAAATGAGTGGAAACCGGCGCTAGGGAAATGCCGCCGCGACAGTGCGATTGCGGAGATAAAAATGGCCTAGAAATAAAAAAGAAAAATGAGAATGCGCGGGTAAATATTTACACGCGCGCGACTACCAAATGACATTTATCGACTTTTGCCAAATGCACTCGCTGTCGCTGACACGTCGATTTAGAACAAAGTGTGGCTTGCACGCGTGTGAATATTTAGGTAAATTCTATTTCCATCCGGTTTGGCATGCTGCCAGCTTGCGCTTGGGATGCTTATTAGAGGCTCACCCCGCCTTGATGATGAACCAAGTTAGGGTTGGCAGCGGAATGGATCAAGGGGGGGGGGGGGTGATAGCTTACCAGACTCCGGATAGATAGATAGCTGGAAAGAATTTGGGGGTGGTTTTGGGGGTTGCGGTGGTTTGATATCTAGGCTTTTTCAAGGTGTATAGCAAGCAACGGGAGAAAAATTGCTAAAGTAGGTAAAATGGCTGAAAATGGGTATAAAGGCACATACAGTATACTCGGCAGACATCACACTTAGTATGAAAACCTACAATAATCCATCTGAATAATGAACCAAATATTATATAGTTTTTTTCACCATAATATTGCATTATTACTATGGAATTATAAATTACAAAATTTATCACAAGATTTTATTCATAAAATTATGGTAGGTTTCCATACTAAGTGTGCAGTCTGCTGAGTATACTAAAAAATCTAAAAAATAGGTACTTAGACACATGAACTAGTGATTTTGGAGGTGAAAATCTATAAAAAAGGTATGCAAAATAGCAATTTTGAGTTAAAATTGGGGTTTAGTTTCTGAAAAATCATTTCAGATAGGTAGGTAGCTGGCCGATTTGGGGGGGGGGGGTTAGGGGAAAGTAGCCCAAAATTTGGCCTCCATGATAGATAGATATCTGAGCTGTCTCCTGGGTAAGTTAGATAGCTGGGCAGTTTGGGGTGAGTAACCCCCCCCCCCCCCAAACCCCCCCCCAAATAATACACTTGCAGGGTATAGTCATGTCTTTCATTAGAAATCTACCACATGAGTGCAATTTGATCAATGAAAAACATGACCCCACACTGTACGCATATTATTCAATTGTGCTCATATACAATGACACTTTCATGGAGACAATTTAGTGCGAATAAATCAAAGGTCGAATTAGTGAAAATCAGTCAATCAAGTCCTGAACGAGTGCAAACTTTATCCCATCGCATTTGGCCTTTGATCCATTACACTGCTGCCAACCCTGACATACTGTGTTATCTCCAAGTTAAGGCATACCTCTAATATTAGGTACCCTCTAATATATTTAAGGTATAACCTTTGGGATTTTTGAACCTGATGAAATCCGAAATGCCCTAAATTTGCCAAAATCAGAAAACAAAATACAGTGGAAAATGATGATTTTGTACTGAAGGGCTCTGAGATAACTCTATGTTGACTTCTGCCATTTTGTATTGATCATTTTCCACCTTTTTCTTACATTTCAATTTGAAAAAATGAACTGATTTGTTGTTCACTGTTGGTTTAATTTCTGCAAAATCTGACAGAAGAGTTGAAGGTACCCTCTAATATAAGGTATACTTTTTAGATGAAAAAATCTGATGAAAACAATTTAATATAAGGTATACCTTTTATTGGAGGTAATACGGTAATTCATCATCGAGGCGGGGTCAGCGTCTAAAAACCATCCCAAGCGCAAGCTGGCACTGGGTTCCCCGTACATAAACTTGGCCGCCTGCCAAAACAACGTTCTTTGATATACCCGTTTGTCCACCGTGGTTGGCGATGGCGAACCGGCGGCGACGCACACTAGTTGACACAGACCAGTTCAGATAAATGTGTCAACTAGTGTGTCCGCGGCCATCAGCGACCATTTCCGGTCGCCTCATCGCATTCCGCGGCCATTATCGAAGACATGGTCGGAACTCCTGCCGTTTCCAATACAAAATTGAACTTGTGCCAAGTTTATGTACGGTAGTTGATCCAGCTGGCGAAGTGCCAAACCATAGGGAAAGTAGAAATTACTGCAGAAATATTTAGATGCGTTCAAGTGACAAATAGGGACGTGCAAATGCGTTGCAAACATAACGGGAAATATAAATATCTAGTGAAAATATATAAGGTCTCTACTTCTAAAGCCAACTGAAATTAATCTCCAATTTTATGCTAGAAATATAAATCAAATGGTAGTAAACTCAAAATGGTAAGTAAACAAGCTCAAAATGGTCAAAAGTTGGGAAACTACTTTTGAACGCACACTTTTCTGAGGGTTTGCCGTTGTTATACTCGGCGTACATGATACTCTGCACTCGCACTCATTTATGTCTCACGTTGGAAGCGTGCCAATAATGATAAAGCATGCCTTTTTGTATAAAGATGAAAAAATTGCTGTTGTGAATAAGTTTACGTATACCGTTATAACAGGGATGACTTTTTCAACTTTGTATGAAAATCGCATGCGTAAAAAAATTGTTGGCACATTTCCAGCGGGAACCACGCGTGCAGGGTGTAAAGTGACTGGAGTATACCTACTTTGTAAAACGGGCCGACTCACTATATCTCAAACGCTGAGAGCTGTGGGCGTGACCACCTTGAATAACTTGGCCACACGAAATGGATATTGCTGCGCATTTCAGTGATCGCTAGAGCGAGTGAAAAACGCCACCAATCGTGGTCAAAACACTGAGTCGTTGGGTCCAGGCGCCAGACAGGAATGTCACGCGACAGAGTTGTGAGAAGCAAATTCTCAGCCTTTCTATTGATTGACTGCGCTCTTTACATAAAAATATGACCGTGTCTTAAGCTGCTTTATTGTGACTACACACACTAGTTTGTTAGTTGATGTTTTGAATTGTGTTTCTGAATTTTTTATGCTTTTTCAGCCAAAAATAGTGAACAAGATTCACAAATTCAAAAACATTTAGTCTTCTTCTAGGAAAAATTTTTTGAAGGATTTTTAGGGGTATTTTTCTGGTGAAATAAAAATTCAAAATTGTTTTTTAAAAAATTTGTTGAATTTTTTGCGATCGGTACTGCTATAGATAGGTTGTGCATTGTTGTTTTGTTTCGTTGATTATCGCTTGAGTGATGCTCAGTTGTCGGTGACATTAGTGGATTACTTTGCTACACCATTTATATGTTTTTTTATTGCTTTCAAGATGTTTGCTGGAAAATTGCAATAACAATAAGTTTTCCAGCTTTTACTGATATTACCATGATGCTGGCTGTATTTTTATGTAATTATATACCAATTTTATGTGGTCGTCGTTGTAGTAAGAATTTGATTAGGTATGTAGGTGATTGGGTATGTCTATCGTGTTGTGATTTAATTAGTGTTTTTCGCCCGTGCAGTTCTACTCTGGACCCGCGTTGGGTAGTTTATATTTGCGTGACAGGTGCCTTTGTGTCATTTGCATGCATGAGCTTTCATGCCACTGGGTGCACTCGTTGACTCCAGTGTCCATCACTGCACCCGCCAGCAGATGTGCACGTTGTGTGGTGTTGTTTGACTCGCAGGTACACGTTGTGGCTGGGCATTCACCGGGGAACACTCACAGACCCTGTAAAATGTCAAACTTCAAACTTTAGACACTGCCTGACAATAAACATTTTACAGGGCAACTTACATGACCTTTGACACTTTGCATGATGTTTGATATTTGACAGGGCAATTTACATGATCTTTGACACTTTGCATGATGTTTGACATTTGGCAGGGCATTTCACAGGGTCTGGGAGTGGCACCTGCATGTGATGTTGACTCCAGTGTCCATCACTGCACTTGTGTTGCATGGAATTGTTTGACTCGCAGGTGTGCGTTTTGCCCCTCCCAGACCCTGTGATGCCGCGTCATGCAAAGTGTCAAAAGTCATGGAAAATGCCCGGTAATTTTCCACGGCATTTTACACGACTTTTGACCCTTTTGCATGACATTCGAGATTCTACAGGGTATGTTACATGACTTTTGACACTTTTCTTGGCATTTGACATTTGCGGGGTCTGGGCGTGGCAGCCGCATGTGCTGTTCCGCACCAGCCGCGAGGACTTCAAAACTCGGACTCGCTCAGGCTTCTCAAACAGATGGCTGGCTACTTTGGAGTCAAGTCTCTTACTGGTGGGTGGTGGGGTCTCCGAGCTTTGAAACTTTGATTGATAGTGGTTTGCTTTGGGGTCGTTTGTTTAATGATGTCAAACCCTCTGGAGGAAATGGTCAACTGCTTTTTTCTGAAAACACTTCAAATCATGAATTGTCCTGAGAATGGTTTTGTATTTCCGAAATAAGTTTAACCGTAATTATATTTTTTGAATGGTGCAAAAATATCGTACAAATGGCAGTACAATGCTCAAGCTCACCAATTGAGGGGGCAGCCACAAAACTACTTTCAGAAAATTTGAAAAGCTATTTTAGAAAAAAAACACTTACGATTTTAAGCACATTTTCATGAGCAGGGTTGGTTTTAGTAAAATTCCTTTTACTAAAATTGTATTTTATTTTTATTAAAATTGTATTTTATTTTTATTTTATTCTTCAATTTTACATTTTATTTTTATTTTATTCTTTAATTTTCTATTTTATTTTTATTTTATTTTTATTTTTTTCTGAGATTTTGCCAACCCTGTTCATGAGGTTTGCTATCGTTATTTATGTGGCACAAATTTTTGCGATTTTTCCCTGAATGTTACACAAAATCGCTAATGTTTACTCCATTTTGCCAATTTTCACATTCAAAATCGCCCCTTTTCAGTCTTTACATGGTTGTATACATATTTTTAGCTACCGTATTACGCCATCAAATTTTGAGGGGGGCTAATTCGAGTGGGCGTTATTTGAGGGGTTTTTTGACAGAAATTGTTTGAAAGTCCACATATCGTATTTCCTCGAAATACCCCAAGGGGGTTTATTTTTTTAGGGTGGGTATTTTGAGGGGGGTATTTTGAGGGCGGGGGGGGGGCTTATTCGATGGGGATTATTTCTTCGCAAATTTTTTTCGCGAATGATCATATAAAATAGAGGCTACTTATTCATACCCCAAACTGGTAATAAATGCAGCGGAAGAGGTTATAGGTACTAGGGTTGGGAAACCGAACCGACCCGAACCGAACCGAGAACCGAGCACTTTTTTGGAACCGAGAACCGAGAACCGGAACCGAGCTTGAGAACCGAACCGGAACCGAGAACCGGCAATTATACCCGGAACCGAACTAAATACCCGAAAGAACCGAAATTTTTGTGGAATGCCCAGTTTAAAAAAAAGTGTTTTTTGATCCCAGCATCAAAACAGTTTTTGCCAACAGCAGCTAACGATATTAGTATTTGTTCACTATTTTGCAAAACTTTTGTGCGCGAACGCACAATTTCACATACACATTGACACTGGTGGTAGTTTTACTTGGTTTTGTGACGGTTTCAATGCCAAAGCTTCTATTTCTGCATGCTACCATAAAACAATAAGCTGTGATATGTTACTGTAGCATCAAATATCTAGGTAATGTGCTTCCACATACATTCATACCATGAAACATCACTCCCAATGTATCAACATTCTTTTAGAACATTATTCATGTACTTCTCCATGCCCAACTTCACTTGAAGTCACAAACATTCGACAAATGGTGATTTACATTATGAGTTGACATAAAAATTAATTTTTTGTATGGAAATTACCACTTAAAACCCAGTTATTTTATTACCCGGAACCGAAATTTTGAAATTTTATAACTGTAAGAACCGAACCGGAACCGAGCTTGAGAACCGAACCGAGAACCGGAACCAAAAATTTTAAGGAACCGAGAACCGATTTCCGAACCGACATCTTTTGGAACCGAGAACCGAGAACCGGAACCGAAAATTTTGAAAATCCCAACCCTAATAGGTACTTATCAACGTATCGCTAGACGAACTAATCTATGCGTAGCAGCGATGCAAATTAGCCTCAATTGATACATCATGTAGGTACATTGTACATATATCGAGGGGGGGGGGGGGTATTTTTCCTCAGCTTGAAAAGACCTGGGGGTATTTCAAGGGGTGGCAATTCAAGGTTGGGGATATTTCGAGCAAATACAGTATCAAAGGTATCAGAGGTAGCAAAATTCAAAAGTACCATAGATATATAAGCATCTATAGACATAGATATATACCGTATTTCCTCGAAATACCCCCCCTCGAAATACCCCCCCCCCCCTCGTTTGACCCCCCCCCCCTCTCGAGACCACTATGAAACAATCACCCCCCCTCGAAATACCCCCACCCCAAATTGAGTGTAAAGAGAACGTACATGACAAATACTGCAGTTTGTGTTCTGCGTAGTGCAGAACACACGTTAAAACAATGTCGGAATCATGTTAGAACAGTGTTTATACCATCTACGTACTAATATTAGTCTACAGAACCTTATAAATGGCGGTTTTTGTTGCATTTTTCGACGTCTGCGTACGTTTCAGACGACAATTTCGTACGTGGTTTTCAAAAATTTTCTTGTGAAATAATAACCCCCACCCTCGAAATACCCCCCCCCTCGTTTAACCCCCCCCCCCTCTCGGGACCACTATGAAACAATCACCCCCCGGGGGGTATTTCGAGGAAATACGGTAAGTATACCTATGGATGCTGAAATACTTGTCCTTATTAACAATAGCAAACAAAAATTCGAAAATTTGAAAACGTTTGTTGGTATTTTTGAATTATTTAGACTTTTCAAATCCTCGTTTCACCCCTAGAAAAAATACTCAAAAATCGATATACCGAATTTCCTCGATTTACCCCCCCCCCTTGAATTACCACCTCCCCCCTCGAAATACCCCCAGGTGTCTTTGAGCTGGCGAAATAATACCCCCCTCGAAATACCCCTGTCTGGAATTATGTATATGATGTATGCAATGTACATGATGTAAATGTTGGTCGCAGTTTGCATCGTAGCTACACATGTACTAGTTTGTGTAGCGATGGACGTTGATATATGTCCAGATATACCCTACTTGGACACGTTGATTACCTCTTTTGGGTATATAAAAGCGTACTCATTACTACGAATATCGCGAAAACTTCTGACGAAATAATAACCCCCCCCCTCGAATAAGCCCCCCCTCGAAATACCTCCCTCAAAATTTCCAGTCTGAAAAAATAAACCCCCTGGGTTTTTTTCGAGGAAATACGGTATTTTTCCAAGAGAAATTAATTATGTATACTCCAGTACTGAATAAATCAATACGTTTACGTATACTTTGATAAAAGTACCTGTACTCACTTTTGTGTATACTTTTTGAAAGTACTCCAGTACAGAGAATGTATTTCAAATGTTGTTATGGGCTTTGTCAAAGCATAGATAGGAAGAAGGGAGAGAAAAATGCGAAAAATAACACAAAATTAAAAGAAAACATAAAATAGGCAAATAAGACATGAAATAGTGAATTTGATGGTTAAAATGATCAAAAATGTATGAAAATAAGTTATTTTGAGTTTAAATTGGGGCAAAATTCCTTAAAAATACTGTATTTCCACGAAATACGCCCCTCGAAATACCCCCCCTCAAAATGGGCACTATGAATTTGTGGTCCGGGAAATGCATAACAGACATTCAAAACACTTATAGTGTTACGTTAGAACATCGTTTATACCATCTACATCCTTATATAAGGCTGTAAAAACTTTTAAATTGTGGTTATTGTTGCATTTTTCACGTTTTTCTCTCAAAATTTTCACTCTGAAAAAATAAACCCCCGGGGGGTAATTCAAGGAAATACGGTATTCACTTTTTGTTTTCTGGGGAAAAAAAATTACTTTACGTTTTCTGTACTCAGGGGGTGAGTAAAAAATAAATACTTTACGTTTACATATACTTTGAAAAAAGTTCAGTACTTTTAACAACTCTGCTTGGAAGGCAGTAATATGTAAAGATGTATTAAAAATTCACCAGAAAAATTTGAAAATGCATAAAATTGATGCTGAAAAAATTGAAAAGTCATAAAAAATATTTGAAAATTTGATAAGTACCGTATTTCCTCAAACTACCCCCTCGAAATACCCCCGTCAAAATGACCACTATTAATTTAATCCCCCCCCCCCCCCTCGAAATACCCCCCAAATAAAGTGTATAGAGAACGTATACGACAAAAGCTATGGTTATGATCCGAGCAATGCAGAATACACGTGAAAAACAATGACTGTGTGCTGTTAGAACAGTGTTTATACACGTGAAAAAAATGACTGTGGCGGTTTTCAACGTCTGCATACGTTAAGCCGGAATTACAGCTCAGTGGCGTTTGACGTGAAATGATGACGTCGTAAAATTGATTACATAAAAATAGACATAGGTACAGCGTTGAAATTTCAGAATTTGATAGTTCTAGTAATTGTGTGTAATGTCCTAAAAAATTAAGAAAATAATTATTATTTAATGAGTTATTAATTTTACGTCAAAATTTACACATTCTACGTCAACATTTCACGTCAAACATTTTACGTCACCAAAAAATTTTGACGTTAAATTAATAACTACTTAAAACTTGATTATTTGATAAATTTTTTTTGGGACATTACACACAATTACTAGAACTATCTAATTCTGAAATTTCAATGCTGTACCTTTGTCTATTTTGATGTAATCAATTTAATGACGTCATCATTTCATGTCAAACGCCGCTGAGCTGTAATTCCGGCTTTACAGACGACAATTTAGTACTGGTATTTCAAAAAAATTCTGGCGAAATAATAACCCCCCCCCCCTAGAAATAGCCCCCCCCCCTCGTTTAACCCCCTCAAAATTTCCAGATTGAAACAATAAACCCCCGGGGGGTAATTCGAGGAAATACGGTAATCAAGAAACTTGAAAACTCAAAAACATTTTTTTGGGAAAATTTAGAACTCCAAAAGTCCAAAGTCGTTTTGGAAAAACACTTATAAATTTAAATACCTTTTTCCAGAGGGTTTACAATAGATAGGTAGTCATTCTACAACACATTTATCGTTTTTAACATGTTTTCTGCTTCACGTGGATCACGAACTGTAGTTTTGTCATACATCTACTCAAGGGACATCACTTTATGACAACCTATACTCGGCAAACTTGATACTCTGCACTAGTGATGCGAAAAGCGCCAGACTTTTGGCGCCTGGCGCCAAAAGTCTGGCGCTTTTCGCATCACTAGTTATGAGATTGTATTGTTGCTGTGGTATGAAGTACCTAGCTACCTACCGTATTTCCTCGAAATACACCCAGGGCAGGTTGGCAAAATCTCAGAAAAAATAAAAATAAAATAAAAATAAAATAGAAAATTGAAGAATAAAATAAAAATAAGATACAATTTTAATAAAAATAAAATACAATTTTAGTAAAAATAATTTTACTAAAACCAACCCTGCCAGGGGGTTTATTTTTTCAGGGTGCAAATTTTGAGGGGAGTTTCGACGGGGGCTTATTCGGGGGAAATTTTTATGAAGGGTCGTTGTAAAGTATAGTTTTTTTTGTACCCAAAACGTAATTAATTGACCAAATAGGATATATTTTGGTCATATTATCATAGATCAATCCATAAACAAGGCCATATAAATTCGCAGCTACCGTATTACCTTGAAAAAACCCCAGGGGCCAGATTTAATCCTCTCTACAGATTTGTAGGGTAGGGCGTACGCCCGACCCTACAAATCTGTAGAGAGAATTAAATCTGGCCCCAGGGGGTTTATTATTTCGCCAGCAAAATTTGAGGGGGGATAATTCGAGGGTTTTTTTTCGAGGGGGGGTCTATTATTCCGCCAGAAATTTTCAGAAGTTCCCCATAGGCAGTCAGACGTAGAAAAACAAACATTTACATAGATCAGTCATCAGTTAATCAGATAATCATCAGTTTTAACGTGTGTTCTGCATTGTACAGATCACAAACTGCGGTATCTGTCATGTACGTTCACGTTACACTCAATTTTAGGGGGGTATTTCGAGGGGGGGTTTATTATTTCCTCAGCCGAAATTTAGGGGGGTATTTCGAGGGCGGGGTTAATTCAAGGGGGGGTTAATTCAAGGTAATACGGTATACAGCGTTTCATGGCGCCATGGCATGGTGCCTAGTAAATTCGCAGCGCCATGGCGCTATGGAGCCATCCCGGCACTCTGTAGGTAAAATTTTAGAGGGGTGGGGGGGGGGCTGAGCCGTAAACAAGCTGCCCCCACTCAAAAATCCTGGATACGTCCCTGCACCTATACAAACAGCCAAAATACATACCGCGCCCTCAACACCCTCCCCCAAACACCACAAAAACTCACAGCACAAACTCTGTATAGCAGTGCCAAACGTGCTGAAGAATGACGCGATAATAACCACATATGGGTGCAGCCAGGTGAGCCAAGCGACAGCCATGGAACCGCCCACCGAGTGGCCGTACTTGTCGCGCAGGCAGTCGGGGCGGCACGTGGCACTGAATATTACCACGCAGCTCAGGTCGACGGCAGAAGTGACCTGGGTGCAGTCCCAGACACTGTAAAATGCCCTGCAGAATGTAAAATGTCATGCAAAGTGTCAAAAGTCATGGAAAATTCTCTGTGAAATGGCAAATTGACCGGGGTACATGTCCAGGTGCCAGTTCCGCGAATTAAGAAGTGAGAAGTGAAGTGGCAAATGCGAAGTGAATTGAGAAGAATATTGGCAAAAGCGAAGTGAAATGGCATTTAAATTGGAAACAGCGAAGTAAAAATAAAATAAAAAAGTGATGACCATTTGCTTTTGCCAATTTCCTTCTCAATTCACTTCTCATTTCACTTGGCATTTGCCATTTCACTTCTCAATTTGTGGAACTGGCCCCAGGGAGCTTCCCAACGTCCCAAAGACCTGCCACTTTGCAGATCGCGCCAATAGTGCAGCAGTGCTTCCTGTGCTGCTACGCGGAGCTGAACCTGTCTGTGCGCTGTGGAGCGCCGTGGCCGCGCCCTCCTGGGGGCCGCGCTTCAAGCTCCACCACCTGCTGCTCGCCGCTCTGGCATTTCTCTTGTCCGTGTTTCTCATGTGGTGGTGCGTAACGATGGCAAAAAAAGATTCGAAAATTCGAAAAGTAATAAAAAAGATCTGAAAATTCAAAAATTCGAAAATTCGAAAACTATTTTCAGAAGTCGTTTTGGAAATACTTTTTGGAAAAAAATTCAATACTTTTTTCCAGGGGGTTTGCCATCGTTAGTGGTGCGGCAGGTGGATTAACAGGGCCTGTGCGCTGGTATGTTTTGCAATGGCGCATTTTTGGTGGATCAATTTCGAAACAGTTTTTAAATTGGAAACGTGCCAATGGTGGCTTACAATGCATTTGTTCACAATTTTGTTGCCATTCCTATTTTCAACAAGTTTTATATGCATTTTTGGCACGCTGCCAATGTAGACAAGAATAATTGTGTGCAAATGAGGGTCACCGGAATATTTATATAAATACCACTGTCCGTCGTGCACTGTTTACCGGCTTTTTTCCATTAAGATCAGTTTACTGAGTGTTGCTTAATTTTACATTGCTTTATCGATGTTTGCTGGAAACTTGCAATAAAAATAAGTTTTCCAGCTTTTACTGAAATTATTATTGTGCGCGCTGTATTTTTTTATCAGTGGTAATATTTAAGCACTGTTGTTGTGTTGTGTGCACAATAATGTTGTGTGATTATGTTACATCTAATTAGTTTACACTTGTGTAGGTCCCAGACAATGTATTTATACCCCTCGAAATGTCAAATATCATGCGAAGTGTCTAAAGTCATGTAAAATGCCCTGTAGAATATTCGGTAAAATTAAAATTTGACATTGACATGTCAAAAGGCATTTGGCATTACTTTGACATTTTACATTACTTTTAATGGTTTGCATGACATTTTACATTTGCCAGTGTCTGGGAGTGGCGACACCACGTGTTTACACATTTACCGTATTTCCTCGAAATACCCCCCCCCCCCCTCGAAATACCCCCCCCCCCCTCGTTTGACCCCCCCCCCTCTCGAGACCACTATGAAACAATCACCCCCCCCCCTCGAAATACCCCCCCAGATTGAGTGTAAAGAGAACGTACATGACAGATACTGCAGTTTGTGTTCTGCGTAGTGCAGAACACACGTTAAAACAATGTCGTAATCACGTTAGAACAGTGTTTATACCGTCTACATACTAATATTAGTCTATATAACCTTATAAATGGCGGTTTTTGCTGTATTTTTTGACGTCTGCGTACGTTTCAGACGACAATTTCGTACTGGGATTTGAAAATTTTTCTTGTGAAATAATAACCCCCCCCCCTCGAAATACCCCCCCCCCTCGTTTAACCCCCCCCCCTCTCGGGACCACTATGAAACAATCACCCCCCGGGGGTATTTCGAGGAAATACGGTAGCTGTTTCTATTATCGTGAACGTAATCATTGTGTATTATACTTTCTGCCACCGGTGCCGTTATCCCTCGACGCCGCCTGCCCAACACCGCGCCGTGCAAAGCATACGGCCAGGGCGACTGAGGCTCCCTAGGCATGTAAACCCGCTCAGCATGAAGACCCGTCGCAGTGGTCTCCAAATTTTGAGCGATTTTTCCCATATTTTCACTCAAAAATTTCGATTCTTGTTCCATTTTGTCAATTTCACCTTAAAATCGCTATTTTGGGATATACAAATTGTTTTATACCGTATTTCCTTGAAATACACCCCCTTCCATACCCCCCTCGAAATACCCCCATCTGGAATGATGTACATCATGTACGCAATGTACATGATGTTTATATTGGTCGCAGTTTGCATCGCAGCTACACATACTAGTTTGTGTAACGATGGACGTTGCACTTACGCCGCCTATGGACGTTGACATGTCCAAATGTACCCTACTTAGACACATTGATTACTGGTTCTGGGTATACAAAAGTGTACTCTTTACTATGTATTTCATTAAAATTTCTGACGAGATAATAACCCCCCCCCTCAAATAAGAAGCTGTGGGGTATTTCGAGGAAATATGGTACTTGTACGGTACGGTATTTAATCTATATTTTACCTACATGCCGAGCGGGTTTACATGTCTACAGGCACAGGGCCCCCGCCCCCAGGTGCGCGGTGTTCAGCTCGCAGGCGTGCGTGGAGATCGCGCTGGGCATCCACCTGTACGTGGTGTTCCGCCGCAGCCGCAAGGAATTTGGCGACTTGATGGGGATCTGGAGCAAAGTGCCGCGTCGCTGGCGTTTTATGTGCCCACTAGAGACGATCGAGTCACTTACTGGTGGGTTTTGGGGATGTTTCTCAAATTTTCCGCTGGATTTTGATTGGTGGCATGGTCTGGCAGTTTACCGTATTTTGTTGAGATACGCACAGGTGGTTATTTTTCCATGTGCAATTGGGGGGGCCTTATTTCGCTAAAGACTGTCTGTAAAGAATGGGCTTTTACAAACCCAAACACTACCAATACATGTCACCAAACTGAACCTAGTGTTGCGGGGTGTTGATCCCAAATTTATTTGGACCTGTGGTGAATTTCAGAGGGTATTTTGACGAAATACCCAGGTGGTTTTCGAAACCGCAAGGCAGGTGTTTGCTCTGAAAATTGCTTTAGTGTGCGTAGGTAGACACATTGCTGAGAGTTTGTATACACTGCGACCTCGAGCAACTCGTCAGGGAGGTTTTCGGTTGAAATTACCGTTCGTTTAGTTAATTATATTTAGCGTGTTAGAGCGAATGGCTTTGGTTGCGAATGGCGGCAATATCGACTAGGGTGAGTCGTGGGGGATGTTTTTTCTGGTTTCCGAAATGTCCAGTAGAGTTTTGAAGTGGCGGCTGTAATGGCACTTGGTGACCGTCTCGCACCCTGTATAATAGTTGTAAAATGTGTCTTTTGTAGTGTCCGGTAAAGATGCCCACAAAAAGCGCCATGACGCTTTGCACTATGGCGCCAAGAGTCAATTGCGTCACAGCAAGATAGCAACAAGCACCATGGCATTTTTGCTCTGGGGCCAGTTCCGCAAGTGGAAAAGTTAAGAGTTAAAATTTAAGAGTTGAGTAAAATGACAAATGACGAGTTATGAGTAAAGTTAACAGTTAAGAGTTGAGTAAAACGACAAATGATTTTACTCAACTCTTAACTTTTAACTTTACTCTTAACTTATAATTTATCATTTTACTCAACTCTTAAGTTTTAACTCTTAACTTTTCCACTTGCGGAACCGGCACCTGGTTTGAGCACCATGGCGCTTTTACATCACTAGTGAAGTGACATTTGACAATGTTATGCAAAGTGTGACACTGCAGTTAACAGGGTGCGACACTCGTTCCCCGTGCCACGTCTAGGCTAGTGATGTAAAAAGCGCCATGGCACTTTTCTCACCCTTACCGCTCATGCTAGCGCCGGGTGCTTTTGTTTCTGGGGCCACCAAAAATACTGCTGCTTTAAGTGGCATGGTGCTTTGCTTGGACATGGCACTAAGCGCCAATAGCGCCATAGCAAAATGACGCTCAGAGCGCGATGGTGCTAGTGCCAAGCTTTTACATCACTATCTCAGATCTTCCCCTCGGTTGGTGCCAGCCTCGATGGAGCTAGTGCTCTGCTCCCTGTTGGTGCAGTGTAAGGGCCATGAAAAGCTTGTTTGTTTGCCTGGCGCGTGGTGCCAAGATCAAAAATCATGACGTTTTATGATACCGCCAAATGAAAGACCGAAACAGAGTTGTTAAAAGTACCGAACTTTTTCATGTATGCGTACGTGAGTTGTTAAAACTAAAAGTACCGAACTTTTTCATGTATGCGTACGTGAGTTGTTAAAAGTACCGAACTTTTTCATGTATGCGTACGTGTGAAGTATTGTCTTTTTTTCACCCTTGAGTACAGAAAGCGCTAAGTAAAGTTTTTTTTTACTTTTGTTCACGAGTAAACGAGAGTAAAATACTTTTTCTCCCAGAAAGCAGAAATGTGGGTATTGTTTATCCCAAAAGCGTAAATGTGAGTATTTTTGACTGGAAAGTGTAAAAGCGAGTCAAATAACCTTTTCTTAAGGAAAAGCATTATGGAAATACTCTTTCTGTACTTGCAAAAATTACTCTACTGTACTCGAGTAGTCTCAAAAAGTAAGCGTTCAGGCGAGTACAGATCCTTTTTTTCAAAGTAGGTATGCATATGCATTTTTACTCGGCACTCTAGTATGTGTACTTTTTGACTAAAAGTAAATACGCATTAACAACTGTTAAAACGTCATACTTGAGTACCTAAGTAATAAGTCACTTACTCGGTCACTTACTCGAGTATAAATAGGTACTCAGTATTAAGTCTAGTAAATCAAAATAAAAACAATTCGCAGCTGGCACCCGTGCATTCACATTATGGCGTGGGAGTGGGAAATGGAGAAGCTGAAACCATCGGTGGAATTGGCGGTGCACCTGAAATTCACCCGGAACTCGCTTGCTTTGACTTCTTTCATGCGACGTGATCCTAGCGGTCAGTTTTTCGATCAGAGATTGTTTTTGATGTGTGTATTTATGCATTGCCCGTGTCTTAAACCACAGCTTTTGTTATTGACGTCCTCTTTATACTCAATTGGGGGGGGGGGTATTTTGAGGGGGGTTACTAATTCATAGTGCCCATTTTGAGAGGGGGTATTTCGAGGAAATACGGTATTAAACCTCAAAATCACTCGATAGGTGTTTTTCAAAGCGGGCATCTTGGCCAGACTGGAAGAGCTGCGCGACCAGAAATTATTTGCTATGATGCTGAATTTGCAAACACTCATTCGGTCATGGTGTGCAAAAGCCAATTTGCATAGATGCAGACACAGGGTCCATTGTGGGTTATTTTCATGTATTTCGTTGCATAAATTGTTATATATTTACTAGGAACGATTTATCGTAGCGAATATCAATACCGAAAATTTTGAAAAATATCGAATAATTTGATTCATCAATCGTATTTTATGCATCAAATTTCCAAATACTCAGTTCAAGTATGAACATTCTTCACGTAAAATTTAAATCCCGCATTAAATATAATCCCGTATTAAATAATCCTGCTCACACTACAAAAGACACGTCAAAAACAAATAATCATCATATCCATACTTTCTTCCGAAACATTTCCCCTAAGAAATCCCCCCTACTCAAATAAACCCCCACAGCCTACACGGTGGTCAAAAACAACATTCGCAAATGGGTGCAGCTGCGCAATTGGAATTGGTTCACCCTGTACAGCCGAGTGAAGCCAATGTTGAAGGCTGATAAAATGCTGGAACAAGTCAAGGAAATGGGGAGAAGGATTAAGGTAGGTTGGGGTTTGCTTGGGGGGGTATGTGCAATGTAAGCTGAATTTTGTGAGTGGAAAAGTGATAAGAAAGTGGCAAGTAATAAGTAAAGTTTCAAGTGCGCAGTTAAGTGACACGTAAATTTATAGCTTGCTGGACTGGAGGCACCCAGTCTCTGTAAAAAGTAAAATGTCATGCGAAGTGTCTAAAAATCCAAAACTGTTTGAAATTCCTCGGAAAATGGCAAGCTACCGTCAGAAGACAACAACATAATGTCAAATTTTACAGGGTTCAATTTTGATTACCGTATTTCCTCAAAATACCCACCCCCCCTTTGAAATACCCTCCCTCAAAATGGGCACTATGAATGAATAACCCCCACCCTGCAAAATACCCCCTCAAAATACTCACTCTGAAAAAATAAACCCCCGGGGGGTATGTCGAGGAAATACGGTCTAAACTTTTTTGTTTTGCGGAACTGTGAGCTATAATTGCAGACAGATTTGCACATTTTTGCCGCCACGACTAGATCCAAATTGAAATTTTGGATTGTGTTTCTGCATTTATCCATTTATTTTCAACATAAAATGCTGAAGAAGTCGAAGGCGCTTTTTGAATTTCCAAATATTTTTTGAAAAATGTTTTTGTTTGGTGTCTCCAATGACATTACACCTTACAAGGAAATCTACCATATCCTATCTGAAAAAAAGAACAAACATAAAAAAAGTTCATCATATTTTTCAAAACAATTTGATAAAAATAATGAGAAAAATTTGATGTCTTTTCTTTTATTCAGATCGGATATGGTCAACGATGGAAAAAACACAGAAATTGAACACAGAAACTCATTGAGTTTCTGTGTTTTTGTTTTACACAGAAACACGGAAACTCATAAATTTTGAAAAACTCAAAACTCAAATGAGTTTTTTTTTGGAGAACACAGAAACACAGAACCACGGAAACACAGAAAAGTTTTTTTGAGTTTTTGTGTTTTTTCAGCGAAGTGGTTGAATGCACATTTATTCAGTTAAACTAAACAATATAAGATAAGCATCTATAGTACCTATGTAAATATGTACAGGGGTGGGCATCTTCAGTTACCGCTGGAAAAACGCGATAGCTTGAGCTACAGTTGAGCTAGCACAATGAAATTTTAACACAATAGAGTAGACTCCATAGGACACCTATGCTGAAGTTTGCAACCCAAACGGCCACAGTTTGGAGGAGTTGTGGAACACACAGTTTTTAGTGTAATTTTGTGACTTCACCTCCCTTATCTCGGGACTGGGGGACTATTCGAGTAAAAAAAGAATTTGGTAGTAGGCGCGACCACAACATACTCAAAGGGCATCAAAATCGGCCGATGTACGACAGAATGGGACGACACCAACGACCGATGCCCCCCCCCTCAAATGCCACCCTCGATTTATCCTATGGGTGACGCCAAGTCACAAAATTACACTAAAAACCGTGTGTTCCACAATTCACCCAAAATGTGGCGGTTTGGGTTGCAAACTTCAGAATAGGTGTCCTATGGAGTCTACTTCATTGTGTTAAAATTTCATTCCGATAGCTCAACCGTAGCTCAATCTATCGCATTTTCCCAGCGGTAACTGAAGATGCCCACCCCTGTACATAATGTATTCATATTTTATAATGGTACAAAAAAGAAATTCAAGATGGCATGCACATCTCATGGTGGATTTGACTATTTAAGTTTTGACATTTAAGTATACCTTATTACCTTGAATTAACCCCCCTTGAATAAACTCCCCTCAAAATGGACTGGTGAAATAATAAACCCCGCCCCCTCGAAATGGGCTAGGCTCATTACGCACATAAACTCGTTACGCACATGCGCCCATTACGCACAGGATCAAAAACCACCACGCACAGATGGCCGTTACGCACACAACTGGGGCTGTGTGCGTAACGGGTCCTGTGCATGGCGGGTTTCTGTGCTTATCAGGTGTATGTGTGCACCGGGCAGAGGATTAGTGAGCGTGACGGGCATAGGGGATTTTGGGGGTAGCATTTTAGGGGGTGGGGTCCACCCACAAGCACGTGTTTATAACTCGGGAACGGCTTGGTGAAAAATGTTGAAATTTGGATATAATATTGCCTCAAGTCGGGGCTACTTACAAGTCTGAGGAAATTTCGCTACGACCCCTCTGACTGGAGATAGGGGGGGTCTATAAAAAGGTGGTTTTTGCGAAATTTTTTGGTGTTGCTCAGAACATGTTAACTTTGCACGGCAATAACTCGGTGATTTGTCAACCGATTTTTGTCGTTTAACTTTAAAAATGATCACAAATTTTTGGAGAGTTCAATTCTGAGGTCAAATCAGTGATATTCATGTGTATATATTGATTTGGCCAAATTTGCGGGTGTAACAATTCAGGCAAAAATTTTTTTAGACATGCTATCTTATACTCCTGATCGAAAGAAACTCAAAAATAAAAAAATGAGATCGATAGCTCGTTCCAATCAAAAGTTATAGCACTTCAAACTTTCGCCTCTCATAGACACAAATAACCACATGAAGAACAATACACGCAACTTCAAGACTCCATATCTGAACCATTTCGTGGCCAATTTTCATGTTGTTTTTGGCGCTGTTCATGTAACAAAAGCATGGTCATAAGCGTCGCTCGCACACAAACTCAATACACACAGAAACTCGGTACGCACAGAAACTCGGTACGCACATGGCATCAGCTATGTGCGGGGCGAGTTTCTGTGCGTACTGAGTTAACTTCTGTGCGTAACGGGCCTATGTGCGTGCCGAGTTTCTGTGCGTACAGCTACAGGCTCCCTCGAAATACCCCCCCCCCCTCCGGGATGATGTACATCATGTATCCAATGTACATGATGTATTTATTACTGCTAATTTGCATCACTGCTACACATATACTGTACTAGGTTGTGTAGCTATCTACATGTTTATTTCAAATATATCCTGTTTGTATGCATTTATAACCTGTTTTGGGTACAAAAATGCATACTATTTTCTATGATCCTTACAAAACTTTCTGACAAAATTATAATGCCCATGGGGGTATTTCGAGGTAATATGGTAGTTGTAGTTCAAATCAATTCTGTAGTCTTCCATACAGTGCACATCCATTGAAGAATTTTGGAGTACTGCGTAAATTGTCATTTCTGGGCATTTTGTTGCTGGTGTTGTGATGTTGATGTCCTCATTGTGAACATTTTTATAGACTTTTTTGACACTTGAATGAATACACACATGTTATGTGGGGTTAAAACATGTGCAAAACCAATATTTTATAAGAAAACCACTGTTTCCAGATCGAAATGCTGTAAATAAAAATTTTTTGGTGGAAAACTCAATTTTTTTGGAAAAAACTCGAGTTTTTTTTAGAAGAAACTCAAAAAACTCCAGTTTTGACAAAAAAAACACAGAAATAAAAACAGAGTTACTCAAGTTTTTTTCAAGAAAAAAACTCAAAACACAGGTATTCATTTTTGAAAAACTCAAAATACAGAAAGTGTTTATTTTTGGAGAACTTACCCATAGTTGGATATGGTAGATTTCATTGTAAGGTGTAATGTTGCTGGAGTATACTAATGGTGGAAATTTTTTTTGAAAAGTCTTGAAAATTGTGTCATCATTACAGATGTCAGTGTCAAGTATTTTTATCACATTACCCATTCGCAGGACCTTGAATCAGCAAAACAGGCGGCTGAGCGGCAGTGCTTTCCACTCAAAGAAAACTTGGCTCGCTTCCAAAATCAGTACGAGCAGTTAGAACGAAAATTGAACGAACAGGGAAACAGGGAACAGGGATTGTTGGATGAGGCAAATGATAAGTGTGATGAGAAAGACAGGCAGAAGGTGCAGTTGCTTTGGCAGATTACGGTAGGTTTGGGATCTTCAATTTGAATTTGCCAGAGAAAAAATTAAAAAAGCTGCACAGGAGTCAAAAAAATTGAAAATTCTAGCGGCAAAACCCTTTAAAAATTAAGAATTTTTCCCCATTTTTCCCGACAATTTTCCATCAATTACACACAACTTAAATCATATTGCAATGAACAAAATTTCACCGAACTGATTAATTAATGCAGTGACTTGATAATCTACACATGCATTTATGTGTTTTGTTGGCAGCATGCCAGCGATATCAAATGAACAAAGTTTGAAGTAAAAAATTCATACCTCTTAAAACATTTACATAAAACATTGCAACAGCAATTACCTAATATTTAAAAAGGACTTTGCGTGTCAGTTCTGTTTGGCATGCTGCCAACGTGAACTGCTCATGCATTATGATAGGTCAATAATTTCTTCTCAGGAACTGAGCGAGCAGTTGACATTGAGAGACGTGCAAATGCACTGCGACACGATGCCCAAGCAAAAGAAAACACTGGAAAGCACCTGCGCGCAGATGGAGCGGGATATGCAGGACGTAAATTTTGCCATGCGCAAGGTTCGTATGTTGGCAGAAATGGCGCTGGCGCTTTTTTTGTGGCACCATGGTATGGCGCGAGGCACCATATGGGGCTGGTGCAATTGCCTTAAAATTGGGTCGCTGTGTTCAAAATTCAATTGGTTATTTGTATACTTAACTAGTGGTGTAAATAGGTGCATGCCTAATACGCACATCTGCCCGTTACGCACATTTGCCCAAAATAGTCAAAAGTGGCCATTTTTCACCGTTTTTTCACTTGACAATTTTTCAAGTGATGTTAAAATATGAGTGAAGTGAAAAAAGTTCACTAATGTCACTGCGCAACTTTTTTCACTTCACTCATATTTGAAAATCACTTGAAAAAGTGTCAAGTGAAAAAAACGGGCAAATGTGCGTAACGGGCAGATGTGCGTATTAGTACACCCTCGTGTACGCTAGCATACAACACCAATGCATGTGGATTTTACATCACGGTATTTGACCATAAAGCAATATTTTGCCTGGAAATATTTAGTTAGCTGGCGAAATTTTCATGGGTTTTATCATTTACAATGGGTGGGGTATTTTTGTCAGAACCTTCACACAAGCATCTGCCAATTTTAATGGATTCATCTGTGAAAAATTTGTTCGTGTGACCAAAAAAATTTTTACCCTTAACGCTTGCGCAAAAATTTAACGAAAAATGCAAAAAATGCAGTTTGGGGGCGAAAAAGTGCAGGGTGTACTAATACGCACATCTGCCCATTACGCACATTTGCCCGTTTTTTACACTTGACACTTTTTCAAGTGATTTTCAGATATGAGTGAAGTGAAAAAACTTGCGCAGTGACATTAGTGAACTTTTTTCACTTCACTCATATTTTAACATCACTTGACACTTTTTCAAGTGATTTTCAGATATGAGTGAAGTAAAAAATGGCTACTTTTGACCGTTTTTTCACGTGACACTTTTTCAAGTGATTTTCAGATATGAGTGAAGTGAAAAAAGAAAAAAAAATGTCATTGCGCAACTTTTTTTCACTTCACTCATATTTGAGCATCACTTGAAAAAGTGTCAAGTGAAAAAACAGGCAAATGTGCGTAACGGGCAGATGTGCGTATTAGGCATGCACCGAAAAAGCGAACATCGACAGCGAACAGCGAACACAAATATGTAAACGTATTTACTCAGTAATCGAGTATATAGTCCAGTTACTTTACACCCTGCACGCGTGGTTCCCGCTGTAAGCGTGCCAACGACTTTTTACGTATGCGATTTTCATAAGTGGAAAAAGGTGATCGCTGTTATACGTTAACTCATTCACAACAATGATTTTCTTCATATTTTACACAAAAATCACATGCTTTACCATCATTTGGCACGCTTCCAACGTGAGACATAAATAAGTGCGAGGGCAGAGTATCATGTCCGCTGAGTATACATACTTTTTGAGTAAACGTTAATACATTTTAACTATGAACCGATGGTATCACACACTGCAGGTACAACATTCCGCGTCTGTTGACTCTGATTGCCCTGCTCCAAATGGAATGTTCCCGCACCCGACGGTTGTGTGCACCAGAAATGGCAAGCTGTGTGATTTCACTGAGATCTCTGATTCACCTGTGATCTGTTTCACTGATCTGATATCCGTTTCGTTTGGTGCATTGCTCATTGTTTCCCTCTGTGTCACTTGCTGCTGGAGCGATGACTTTCGTTGCAGGTGGCCTGCATCGGCGGACTGGCTGCTCCACTGCGGCTTCCCCGGCTGGAGTCGGTGTCGTGTTGAATAGCAGCAGTGATCCTGCGATGGGGTTGCGAGTGGTGCTTGCCACCAACTTTTTAAACTTTACCAAGTGCAGTGGTGATTTCCAAACCCCGATTGCCAGGTGTCATTCTGCCTTTCCAACCCTCAGTCCATTCGTAACTTTGAGCATTTGCTTAACTCAGACATTGCTCAGGCTTAACTTTCAGTATGTCTTAGACTTAGATTTGAGTATAGTTTGGGCTTAACTTTCAGCACGCTGTAGGCTTAAATTTGAGTATGGCTTAGGCTTAACTTTGAGCATAGGTTAGATTTGAGTATAGTTTGGGCTTAACTTTCAGCACGCTGTAGGCTTCAATTTGAGTATGGCTTAGGCTTAACTTTGAGCATAGGCTAAACTTTCAGTATGTCTTAGACTTAGATTTGAGTATGGTTTGGGCTTAACTTTTAGCATAGGCTTAGACTTAAATTTAAGCTTAAGGCATACCGAAAGTTAAGCCTATGCTCAAAGTTGAGTATGGGGGCTTAAATTTGAGTATCTCTTAGGCTTAACTTCGAGCATAGGCCTAACTTTCAGTATGCCTTAAGCTTCAATTTGTGTATGTGGGCTTAAATTTGAGTATGGCTTGAGCTAAACTTTGAGCATAGGCTTAGGTTTAACTTTGATGATAGGCTTAGGCTTAACTTTTAGCATAGGCTTAGGCTTAACTTTGATCATAGGCTTAACTTTGAGCATAGGCTTAGGCTTAACTTTGATCATAGGCTTAGGCTTAACTTTGATCATAGGCTTAACTTTGAGCATAGGCTTAGGCTTAACTTTGATTATAGGCTTAACTTTGATTATAGGCTTAACTTTGATCATAGGCTTAGGCTTAACTTTTAGCATAGGCTTAGGCTAACTTTGATCATAGGCTTAACTTTGATCATAGGCTTAGGCTTTGAACATAGGCTTAGGCTTAACATTGATCATAGGCTTAGCTTTAACTTTGATCATAGGCTTAAATTTGAGTACGAAAACTGTGAGGTGGCAGCCTCATCATACATGTACTTGCAACAAACAAAAACTGACACTTGACTGACCAAATTCCGTGACTCGTGGATGTGTCAGTGGGATGCAGCCATAACAAAAAATGGAGCCGCATGTGTGTGTTATGTAATCGGTGCAACACTTGCAGCACAGGTTGTCCAGTGCAATACTTACTGCTCACCTTTGCATCAAAACGTCCGACCAGAACCGTGAGTCGATGGCCCGCACCGGACCTCGTGTATGGCCGCTGCACTGTGCTATGATTGGTGCGTCGAGCAGTTTCGTATGGCTACGGTTCACCGTAATTCGCCGCAACTTTGTTAGTGTCTGCTTCGACACTAACAATTAGCAATGTGACGGGCTCGTGGCACTAGACAATGCGTACGTTGAAACCCAAAGTGGAGACTGAAAATGTACCAACATGGCACTACTGGAAAGGAACTCACACCACCGTGATGCAACCGCAGCCACTCCAGAAAACAACACAAATAACAACATGTACGCGGTGTAAACGATACACAGAACATCGCAGGAAACTGGTGGCAAAACTACTTGAGGCAGTGACAATCAAACCCAAACAATGTGCTGAGGAATAAGTAAATATAATGATTTTCATCACAATACAATGGAGAAGTTTATCACAGATCACACATTGTTCTCGGCACATCGGACAACGGTTGGCATCTGGCAACTTGAACGCATTCTGCAGCACAAAATTACAGAAACATAAATAACACATAAATGGATCTGGTGTCAACTAAAACTGCAAACATAGGTAAGCAGTCACAGAAATAATCTACAGAAACATTTGCCCTTGATTAAGTGATTGCGTACTCAAGCAGCTCCATCAATTAAATCAAATGTTTTATCGAACCTATCAATCAAATCAATTGTGGTCATCACTATACCCAGCGGACATCATACCGTATTTCTTCTAATAGAACAGCATACCTCCAATAGAACGGCACCTCCAATACAGAGTTGCGAAAGTGTATTTACACTTACCCAAAATATCTGGGTATTTATATTTACCGTGTTTCTTCTAATAGAAAAGGCGGGTCTCCAATAGAAATGTGTCTCCCATACAAAATACACTTTAAGAATGTAAGGGCGGTCTCCAGTAGAAGGGCAAAATACTGCCGAAACTGCAAAACGCATAAAATACAGAAAAATTGCAGCGGACGCTGCTATTCAATGGCTTTGGTTAATTGATTAAGTGCTATTTAAAAATCAATTGCTTAACAAACTCTTAATTGATTAGAAGAAATACGGTAACACTTATGTGACACATGGCCTGCAGTAATTTATGCACGACCAGGCTGGACAAGTGCAAGGCAAACGAAAAACTCCACAAAAGCCAGCCACTCAAACTAGCACAGAATCAGCCACAACCCAACAAGTGTCAGAAAACCTCAAAACCAACCACCGATGAGTGACTTGCTGCGGTGCCATCGAGCCTGGTGCCATGCCCATACAAAGTCCTGGCGATGTTTAAATCACTTCTGGGATACTCCCAGATCCTCAAAAAACACTCTGTAAAATGGCATGTAATATGCCCTACAAAATGACGAATTTCATGAATTTTTTTTGAGAGTTGTGTAAAAATTCCCTGTAAAAAAGATTAAGTGTAAACTGTAAAATTCCCCGTAAAATGTCATATGTCATGTAATAGACCCTGTAAACTGCAAATGTGTCGAAGTGTCAAAAGTCATGTAAGAGACCCTGTAGAATGTCATGTGTCATATAAAAGACCCTGTAAAACAGCGATTCACCAACCCGCTGACACGTGGAAACAAACAAGCTGGGTCCAAACAGTATTACGTAAAATTCCCAGTTTAAACACACACAAATAGACAACAGGCACATTGCTTGATGTTGATGCATCTTAGTATTTAATCATCATATTCATACAGTATTTTTGAAATTTGAACAATAAAAATATACATTTGCAGCGATAATAAACGGTTTTGCACACGGTTTTACATGACATTTTACACTTTACAGGTTCTTTTACATGGTCTGGACTAGGGCCGGCATCTGACTAAATACCAGAGTTGTTCAAATACTGGTATTTTTGGAAAACGTAAACGTAAACGTAAATACCTTTTCAAATTTTGAAGTATAAATACTAAAACGTAAGGTATTTTTAAAATACCTGGGAATACGTAAAATAAAACGTAAACGTAAAATTTTTTTATAAAGTGTGACCATTATCAGAAAATTTAAAAACCACGTTTTTACAACATTATGTGTTCCTATGATCTTCATTGACATTGATATTACCTATATTTTATACAGAATGATGGGATCAAGGTATTGAGTTGGATTGGAACTGGTTGACATTAGGCGTCGTTGTCAACTAGTGGGTGTAGGGTTATATTGTGTCAATTCCTTAAGTGGAGAACTAAAAAAGAACAATTTATAAGTGAGAGGTAACGGCAGGTGAAAAGTAAAAGAACAGTAAATTTATAAGTGGCAAGTCGAATGGCAAGTGGGATGCCAAGCTAAAGGACAAATGGCAGGTCACAAGAAAAAAACTAAAAACTTTTTGTTATCTTTTACTTGCATTGCACTTCTCACGAATAAATTTACTTCTCTCTCAACTTTTGACTTCTCACTGATAAATCGTTTTAGTTCTCCACTTGCGGAATTGGCACCCTTTTAACATTTAAGCATGTTGAATTTACCATATAACACTACATTTGTCAAATAATAAGGTTCCGTTCACATATTTTTACGTTTTCTCTGGTACCCGGGTAATTGTGCCAGGAAAACGTAACAAAACGTAATGGTATTTTTGGAAAGCGTAAACGTAAACGTAAGTATAAATACCCGAATAACCGGGTATTTCGGGTAAACGTAAATACGTTTTCGCAACTCTGCTAAATACCTATATGGGGGCACATTGGCTGTATGTATATATATACTACACTAACATATCACAGCTTATTACAAGACACAATAGCATGAAGAAGTGAAAGCTTTTACATTAAAATTGCCTCAAAAGCAATGGGAACAACCACCGATGGTAAGTGCATGTGAAATGCTAGTATTACTAGTGCTAGTGTTATAAATACCTAGTGCTTAGTACTAAAAAATTTGTCAGTGGTTTCAACGGTTCAAAAACCATCCCTACATGAGCAAAATGTATAAATAAATGACTAAGGAGCGGTGGTCAAGTAAACCCGGTGCCCGCTGCAACAATTTGGACCCCTCCGGGTTTCATACCGTATTACCTCGAATTATCCCCCCTCTGAATTACCCCCCTCAAAATGGGCTAAGGAAATAATAAACCCCCCTCGAAATACCCCCCTCCGGAATGATGTACATCATGTATGCAATGTACATGATGTATTTATTACTACTTATTTGTATCGCAGCTACACTTATACGCTCATTTGTGTAAAGATGTACATCAATGCCCCAATATAACCTTTTTTCTCAAATTTATTACCGTTTTTGTGTAAGAAAAAGCATACACTTCACAATGAATTTCACGAAAATTTCTAGCGAAATAATAAACCCCCCCTCAAATTTTGCTGGCGAAATAATAAACCCCCTGGGGGTATTTCGAGGTAACACGGTAGGTATTTAGTAAATCGATCCTCTGGACGGATATATAGCTGAAAACAAAAAACATTTTTGAGGTGGGGGGTGGTTCGCGGGGATTCAATATACCTACCTATAGGCTTTTTCAATGTGTAGAAGGAAAAAAGTTCGCTAAAATAGATGAAAAATGACTACACACATTTACCGTATTTACTCGAATAATTCCCCCGGGGAATAATTTTTTCGTCAGACATTTTCAAGCATGTACCCTATGTAGACTATCTTGACAAGTATTCAAGCACACTACGTAGACATTTTGTCCATGTCCCCGTTGCTAGTGCACATTCCATTGCATTTTTGCACCGCTAGTACTGCATTTGCACTCAATGAATCAAACCAGACACAGCTATTTTGCTTGGTCTGACTTCATCGATTATTTTTTATTTTTTATGTGCATGAACTTTATTCCATCATTTGGGGGGGGGGGAGTTATTCAAGTGGGGGAATTATTTTTTCCTCACTCGAATAACAGAGGGAACTATTCGAGGGGGGATTGTTCAAGTGGGGGGAATTATTCGAGTAAATACGGTATATATAAGCAGTTCATATACAAAGATAGTAAATAGCCCGAAATAGATAGTAAAGATCGATCAAGCTTTAGAAGTAAAAAAGAAGAAAAATCATTAGTTAGATAGCTGGAGCGTTCAGAGGGTAACCCCCTCCCAAACCTCCATAGTGAACACCTCATATTTACCAGTTCTGCAAGTGCAGAAGCGAGAAGTGAAACGGCTAAAGCGACGAAAATTGGCTAAAGCGAAGTGAAATGGCTATTAAATTGGCAAAGCATAGTAAAAAAGAAAAAGAACCCCTTGCGTTTGTCATTTTTCTTCTCAATTCACTCCTCACTTCTCATTTTACTTCGCATTTGCCACTTTTCTTCTCACTTCTCCACTTGCGGAACTGGCCTCTGCAGTGCCAATGTAGACCAGTGCTCAAGTGCGGGGGTCGTACTCGAGTACCAAGTCTACATGCGTACTTGGGTAATGCTAGGTAAAAATTACGTGAGCACCGGGTTGCTCTAGTTGAGCACTGGGACAGGGTCCAATAAATCACACAACAAATGCACAACTCAAAGTGCTTACATACTTCCAAGAATCACAAAAATATGGCTAGACACAATAATAATTTCAGTAAAGCTGGAAAACTTTATTTTATTACAAGTTTACAGCAAACATCGATAAAGCAATATAAAATTGACCAACACTCAGTAAACGATAAATATATTAATGGAAACAGCCGGTAAAGAGTGCATAATGGACAGTCGTATTTATATACTCCAGTGAGTCGGTGACACTGCGCAGACGTACTCATTACAGTCTGCTCTGGCAGAGCGCCAATAAAGACATATGCACATGAATGACACTCGTAAAAAACCGGTGCAAACTGCAATGCAATTTTTTGTTATTGTTCGATTCGACGGGGATCTACCGTATTTCCTCGAAACACCAACTGAGTGAGAATTTTTAGGGGGTACTTTGAGTTTGAGGGGGGGGTATTTCGAGGGGGGTATTTCGAGGAAATACAGTATTCAATGTAATCTGGCAAATGGCGACACTAAAGAATGTCAGCTTCACTCCCATCGCCGAAGCGGGCCCGCCGAAGCATCTCCTTTCGTCTGTCCAATGTCGGACAAATCGCTTAGCAATCTGATCTGCGCATATCACAAATGGCGGATGTAGTGTTGGAAAAAAACGTTTTTTTTACCTTGATATTTTTTTCAAAAGCTACCAGATATGACCTAGTGTCAACATATATAGGTATATCAGACAGTGGCAATACTCTGTGATGTTATATAATCATATAATGGCTGTGGAGCCATGGGATAGCATTATAAGTGGTTATTTGTGTCAAAAATATCCATTTTTCGTCCACATGTTCGTATATCGCCTTATAGTCGAATGTTCATGACTTCAGGTGAAGTTTGGCATAGTGGAAAAGTGATCAAACAAGGTTATAAAAGGAGGTTGTTACATTGGGAGTGAAGTTACACACTGTGGAGGTACATGGAAGCACATTACCTCAATATTATATAGTACAGCAACATATGACGGCTTATTAACCCATGGTAGCACATAGAAATGGATGCTTTGATACTAAAAATCCCACAAAACCAATGAAAACAACCACCAATGTCAATTTGTGTGTGAAATTGCGCGCTTGCGCGCAAAAATTTTGCAAAATACCTAGTGCTTAGTACTAAAAATTTCAGCCGATGTTATTTTTTTTCAGACGTCATGTTTTTTTTAATAAACAAAACGTTAAACGTTTAAAAAAAATACGTTTAAAAGAAACATCAGCCAACCCTAGGCGGATGTGTATTTTTTTGCATTTTTGGAATTTTTTGGACATTATTCATTGGAACCCCGACTTGAAATTTGCCAAAACAGCCGAGTCGAGTCAGGCAAAACCCTTGAGTCTCGAGTCAGCTATATTTTTCCGGTCGAGTCGGGCGAGTCATTGGATGTAAACTCTGTACTTAGAAATGTAACTTCCGAAGTTTGACAATTCCATGAAATTGGTAATGTACATGTGAAATTGCACACTTACGCACAAAAAAATTGCAAAATACCTAGTGCATAAGTACCAAAAAATTTTGCCAGCGCTCTTTTAAACTGACTGTAAAATGACGGCATTACATTTGCCCTTTTTTTACCTTACGAACCCTCAACAATGTATTCTAAACAATGTGTTCAATGGGCATCACTCACCAATGACAACTTTGGGGTCGCTGCAATCCTGAAAGTACCCATCATAGACGGTGCCCGACGGGTACTGTTCTGCTCTCACTGACCACCCCAGCACAGCCAAAAGATCGGTCCACAGTTGACCTGGCTATTCGGCCACTTCTGGCTTTCCTGACAAGGGGGTTGCGGTGGTGAAGGAGTGGGGTTCGCCGGCGGCGTTGCAGTGCCGCACGCGGGAATGGAGCCGGGCGGCACGCACGTCCGGTAGCTGGCCGTGGAGACGGAACCTGCAGTTGGAACAAAATGGAAAATAGCAGACATCACACAATACACACAAACAGGGGTTCAGTGTGGGAAGGGGGTCGAGCGTTAGCCTATGTTAACCTATTTTTAGCTAATTTTCTTGCCCACAACCCCCCACCCCCAAATTTTTTCAGCTATGTGGGGACTTCAGTTCCAAAAGTTCACAAGCGCCAAATCCAGAAAAATCGAGTTAGCTGTGGATTCGACATCCACGTATAATTCTGCCAATTTTGGTAAAAAATCAGTGTTATAGTCCATTTCGTTCCCGAGATACAGTGGTACCGTTTTTCAGAAAAATCACAATTTTCATATCGAAAGTGCACATATCCATCTCAGATCCCCTATGAAAAACAGGACTTTCATTTCGTAAGTGCACATATCCATGTCGGACCACCGGAGTTTCATTTCATAAGTGCACATATCCAAAAAATAGTTTCATTTCCAAAAGTGCACGCGTGCTCCGGATCGCTCGCGAAGAGCCGGCCGGATTTCCCATACAAAATAAAGTTTCATTTCCAAATGTGCATACGGGAATTTCCAAATTTATTTTGCTCTATAAATCGAGTACGGGTATAAATATAGATCTGAAAATTTAGGTTTGTGTACTTCTCGAAAAGGGCTTCTCAGTGGTGTAATTGGTTTTGCCCTGCGATGCACCATTAGGAAGTTATTTACATTTCAAGTTCAAATTTTCAAATTTACTCCTTATTTTAGGTGGTTTACAAAATATGACATAACTCCCAAAATATTAACCAGCCGACAAAATTTAGGGACACAAAAATTGTAGACAAATGTCCGATATATCTGAAAAGTGCAGGGCAAGCTTTGTCGCCCAAACATGGCGCTGCCGGGCCAGCGCCAAACCTTAAAATGCGATTTTGAAAAATCGAAAAATCTGGATATCTTAACTTTTGGAACGAAAGTCCCCATGTATGCCTCCGGAGGACAGATCTACTATCAACATTAACCCCCAGCCGGGGTCCAAATTACCTAAACCCCACTTAAGAACTAAGCAGACGGGCACCCGCACCACTCCTGATCCACTGGTTGTTGGCACGGATCCAAAATTCGTCGGAGCACGGCACAATGCCCACCTTTTCGCCGTCGTTGCACACAGCGCAACGGCCCCTCTCAGCGCAACGGCCGGTGACGGTGTCGAGCGCCTTGGGGCTGGGACACCACTGCAGCACCTGCAGCGGGGAGGGGGGGTTGTTGTTTGGGAGGGAGGTATTTAGGGCGACAACAGTTGAGGCGTCCAATTCTAAAAGTCGACAAGTCCAAAATATGAAAATTTCGAGTTAGGCCCGGAAACGTCATCTGGGGCTACTTCTGCACATTTTTCATCATTTTCCATAAATTTTTTGACCTCAAATGCCCATATGGCAAAGTGCCAAATTCGACATTTTTGGGGAAAAATGCAAAAAGTTTGGGCAAGAAGTCGACAAGTCCACCTAGTTTTGGGCTAAAAGGCTACAAGTCCATCCTCCGCTTCCTTTTTTTATGGGAAAAAAACGCAAGAAATGTGATAAGTCCACCATGGAAACAGATTTCTAAAAGCCGACAAGTCCATACTTTTCCCATAAGGCAGCCCCGGCTTCCCTGGGAACAAAAATGTTCTCGCGTGCAAGAAGGCGACAAGTCCAATTCCCTCCCCGAAACAGTTTTGCTCTGACCGAATGGAATTTTATGGACATCCCATTTTTCACATATACGTTGAGGGTAGGGGCTGAAAATTTGACACTCTATTGTCAACATATGGAACTTTATGAAAAGCATGAGAGAGCCAAATTGGACATGCACCACGGGCCTGAAATTGGATCGGAAACTTAAAATGCGATTTACTCAAAATCACATTTTGTGGACTTGTCGACTTTTAGAATTAGACCCCTCAGTTATGATCCACTATGGATATGAGCATTCCAGTTATAATACTAGCACTTGACTGTTTAAAAATGTGATTTATCTAGTTATACTCGGGTGACATTACAGCCTACATTTTTCCGGAGGAAACACTTCAACATGACGTCATGATCGCAGTGTGCAGTGAACTGCGGCTGACTGCACCACACTGCGGCCATAGGGGATTTTTGGGTGAGCATTTGAGGGGGGGGGGTCAACCTGCCGGCACGTGCTTATAACTCAGGAACCGCTTGGCGAAAAATGTTGAAATTTGGATATGATATGGTTTCAGGTTGGGGCTACGCACAATTTCGACGAAATTTTCTTACGACCTCCCAGACCGGAGATAGGGGGATCTATAAAAAGGTAAATTTTGCCTGTCGCTCAGAACATGCAAATATAAATAGGTAATAAACAACTTCGTAAATATCTGACCCAAAATACCGTATTACCTCCAATATAAGGCATCCCTCTAATATAAGGTACCCTCTAATATAAGGTATAACTTTTGGCTCTTTTGAACGCGACGAAATAAATATAAGGTACCCTCTAATATAAGGCATACCTCTAATATAAGGCACAGCTGGCTGCGTGCCAAAATGCTCAAAATCATAAAAACGGTCGCCAAACATGGCGGAAAATGATGAAAATGGTGCCGAAGGGCACTGCGACAACTCTTCGTCGACTTCTGCCATTTTGTAGTGATACTGTACCACCTTATTCATACATTCCAATTTGAAAAAAATGAATTGTATTGTTGTTGATTGTTGGTAAAATTTCTTTAAAATCTTGTGAAAATAATTGAAGGTACCCTCTAATATAAGGTACCCTCTAATATAAGGCATAACTTTTGGCTCCAAAAATCTGACGAAAACAATATAAGGTATACCTTATATTAGAGGTAATACGGTATATACACTTGTAGGGGTGGGGACTCTTACCCCTCATCTGAACTGTAAAATTTTAGTGGCTTTGGCTTGCCGCTTTTTGTTTTTAGAGCAAAATACAATCAGATGGCATACAATCAAACTTCACACATCAATAACTTGGCAATTTCTGGGCTGATTTGGATCGTTTAACACTTCAAATGCTCGGGACAACCTGCAGATTTAAATTTTTTAGTCATTTTAGTGATGTCTAAATTACGTATGCCGATTTGACCCGGTTTTTCAACACAAAAAAATTTTTTCTGGACATGCTATCGTAAACTTTAGATAACAAGAATTCATATTAAACAAAAACGAGTTCAATATCTCTTTCCGATCAAAAGTTATAGTGCTTCAAACTTTTCCTCCCATCCACATAAATAACCACAGGATGAACAATGCATGCGAGTTCAAAACTTCATATCTTGATCATTTCTCAGCCGATTTTCACCAATGAATTGTTAAAATGATCAGAATAACATGGAGATATCGTTTTTATGCACAGTTAACTTGTATGCATTTTCATTATGATAATTTCATTCAAAAGTTCACATTATTTTCTTGTATTGTAAATCTGATGAAATATACGGATAATCTAATATAATCTAATTTATAGATCCCCCCTATCTCCGGTCTGGGAGGTGGTAGAAAATTTTCGTCGAAATTGTGCGTAGCCCCAACCTGAAACCATATCATACCCAAATTTCGACATTTTTCGCCAAGCAGTTCCCGAGTTATAAGCACGTACCGGCAGGTTGACCCCCCCCCCTCAAAATGCTAACCCCAAAATCCCCTATGACTGAGGCCCCTCCATAACGCATGAAGCCCTGTCTCTGGCTGATGTTTCACCACGTTGTTTCATAGGTTTTCGGCTGGCCGTCTGCCAGCCGAAGACATAACTCCTATCTGTTTGTAGAGTATCGTGTCAGCCGAGTAGATCAAAGATTCTTTGCGCATCAAGATGAAATTTTTTACACCTTGATTAATTAATTTTATTCACTTTAAATACATATTTATTAATTCTATTAATATTACAACCAAAAAAATTCTTGCAACCCCCAATCCAACGGACCCATTGCCCTGCACAGCCAAGGTTCATCCGTGCAGGGGCCCACAGGGAAGACAGTGCGCGGTCGGCACTGATTCGGCATAGATGGAATGGGTGCGGTGGCACGCCGCAGCCGGGCACCCGTAAAGCCTCCTCGCACGTTTGCGTGGACGGTTGAACACGGTCCTGAGATTATAGGATACTGAATATGGTGGCCGGAGGTTTTCTTTAATGTAAAAAAAAACGTTTTTATTAGGGTGTCAAAAATAACTTTTTACGGAAATGGAAAAAATTATGCACTTTTTTAGCAAAAATTGTGAATTATTTTAGCGTATTAAAACTCGGCAACAGAATAATTTATAAGTATGAATTTTGATTGTTATGGGTGAAACTCATATACACACTGCCGGCACATCTTTTGCCCGTGGGAAGTTCCCAGATTGATATTCAGAAATGTTTATTCGATCTAAAAACCCGAAATGAACAAATGAATGAATTTTTATAGTGATTATTTAATCAATTGATTTTGTAAATTAATAATAAAGAAAAAAACGTTATCATCACATTCTGACATACCGGCTTGGCGAGGCTGCTGCGTCCAACACCCCGCACACACAGCCAATACACATTGGCACACTGCCAGCGGGGCACCTCGATCCTTCTGCGCACTGCGGCGGGCTAATAGTGGGCGGCGGTTGGCTGGGTGGCGCACAGCCAGGCACCCAGGACGCCTCCTCGCACTGCCCATTGGAGGGGTTGCACACGGTGCCGCTCCGACACGAAGTCAGCGCCCATTGACCGCCGCTGCAGTACCAATATTGGCCTGAACAGGCTCCAGCCTGCAACGTAAATACACATCTTAGTCAATCGATCAAAATATACGGTAACTCTTCTTATAGAAGGGCGCCCTTCTATTTGTTTCGTCAACTTTTTTACATGCCCCTCTATTGTAGACCGCCCTTCAATTTTTTCGTCAACTTTTCAGCCAATTTTTTTCACGTTCTGCCAAGGCTTTTCAAAGTGTTATGTCACAGACAGGTATAATAATAGAATGACGATAAAGAGAGTTAATATGTAGTATTTGATTGAATTACTACTATCATACAATTAGACATTTATGTTAACAAAAGATGTTTAAATAGCGCTAATCACAGCGTTCCCTTTTTTAAATTCATTTGGTGCAATTCCAATTTGGTACACTTTGTGTACCTTCTATTGGAGACCGCCCTTCTATAAATTTCATGGCCCAAATTAAGTCGAAAAAGTGTACCTTTGGAGACGCTCCTCTATTGGAGACATGTCCTTCTATTAGAAGAAATACGGTAGCTTGTCCTGTTAGTTGACAAACAACAGAGGGTGTTGGCGAGTATTTTTTAAAGCTTATAAGGTCAGAAGAGGGACTGTTGAAAAAACATGTTCGGGGGTAATGGGCGCTTAAGCTGCGATTACAGATCCGCGTGAATTTGATGTAAAATTACGTCGTAAAAGTAATTACATGAGTCTGGATGATGCTACAGGTTTACAATTTTTTATGGATAATATATGAATCAATACCTTAATCGTGTCCAATACTAAGTTTATCAGCCAGAGCTAGAGCTAATTAAAATATTCAATTTTCTTCATTTTACGTCATAATTTTACGTTTAACATCAGGGAACTAATTTTACATGTCACTTCAATGGTGGCATGCAATCATTGACATGAAATGTAAAATTAGTTCCCTGACGTAATGGTGACGTAAAATGAAAAAAATTGAGTTTTCAATTCGCTCTGGTTGTGGCTGATAACACTCAGTAGTTAACACGATTAAGGTATTGATTCATATTATCCATAAAAAATTGTAGACCTGTAGCATTATCAATACTCATGTAGGGATGGCACGTGTTTTTTTAAACCATTTTTTTAAACGTTGTTTTTTTTCTTCAAAAAAACAGAGGCATCGAAACCGTTTTTTTTAAAAACGGCAGCCAAATTTTTTTGTACTTATGCACTAGGTATTTTGCATTTCTTTGCGCGCGAGCGCGCAAATTTCACATATACATTACCATTGGTGGTTGTTTTCATTGGTTTTGAGGCATTTTTAGTGTGTAAGCTTTCATTAGTTCATGCTATTGTGTAATAATAAGCCGTGATATGTTAGTGTAGTATATAATATCCAGCCAATGTGCTCCCACATACTTCTACATTGTGAAAAATCATCGTCAATGTATTAGCCTTTTCTTATAACCTTATTTATGCACTAATTTGCAAAACTTGACTTGAAGTCACAAACATTCGACAAAAGGCGATATGCGTAACAAGTCGACAAAAATGGGTATTACCACGTTAAATGGGTACAGAAATTACCACGTTTAATGCTATCCCTATAATTGTATGGCTATATTGAACATCACAGAGTACTGACATACCTATGTGTAGACCCATAACCATAAAGCCTGGGAGCTTTAAAAAAACACAGTTTTATTTTAAAAAACAGGGTCGTTAAAAAAAACAGTTTTGTGCCATCCTATACTTATGTACCGTATTTCCTCGAAATACTCCCCCCCCTTGAATTTACCCCCCCCCCTCGTAATACCCCCAGGTGTTTTTGAGCGGGGAATGGAATGATGTATACATCATGTATGGAATATACATGATGTATATATTGGTCGCAGTGTGCATCGCAGCTTCACGTTTACTATTTTGTGTTGCGATGGAGTTGATATGCGTCCAAATATACCCTACATGGACACGTTGATAATCGGTTTTGGGTATACAAAAGCGTACTGTTTACTATGGATTTCGTGAAAATTTCTGACAAATTGTAGACCCCCCCTCTTAATACCCCCCTCAAAATTCCACTCTGAAAAAATAAACCCCCTGGGGGTATTTCGAGGAAATACGGTAATTAATTTTACGACGTAATTTTACGTCATCATTTTACGTCAAATTCAGGCTGAGCTGTAATCGCAGCTTTGATGGCAATTTAAAAAAAACGGGCGCAAATCTATTTACAAGAACCTCAACCTGATAGGTAGTCCCTTCCTGGCGCAGCTGCGGCGACGGCGCGGTCGCGGGCGCACAGCCGGGCACCACGAAACCTCTTCGCATTGCCCATTGCTCGGGTTGTAGTTGGCGCCAGCCTGACAAGAAGTTTGCACCCACTGGCCGTCGGTGCATTACCAGAATTGCGCCGTGTACGCGCCCACCTGTATGCGAAGCAAAAGTAGGAGCCGCGATCAAAATCACATTGCAAGACGTTTGAAAATGCAGACTGGCTCAGGGGTAGGAAAGTGTGGGGTTGGGGGGTAACCCCCCAAACCGCCAAGCGAAATTTTAGAGAAACGCTACATTTTTAAACAAATTTTTAGATTTTCACTTTCAAAATCACTAGTTCATGCGCTTTATCACTTATTTTCTGCTTCTTTACGTCTATCAAACGCATCAGAAAAGTTAGCATCTAGAAGCCCTGGACTGACTTGATAGGCGGTCCCTGTGGACATTGAGGCGGTGGGTTGCTGGGCACTGGCGCGGTGACTGGCGCGCACCCTGCACCCACGGAGCCTCCTCGCACTGCCCATTGCTCGGATTGTAGATTGTACCAGTCTGGCAGGATGTTCGCGCCAACCGGCCCCCGCTGCTGTACCAATAAACTGGCGTGCACGCACCGGCCTGAGAAAGGCAACCACACGATGAAACATCACGAGAACTGCAGACTGACATGAGAGTTTTTGGGCTCAGGAACGAAAAGATCAGACAAAAAACGAAAAATTGAAGAAAAAAACAGAACCTGCAGTGTAGGGATGGCACGTGTTTTTTTCAACCGTTTTTAAAAAAACACACGTTATTTTATACAAAAAAAACAGGCATCGAAACCGTTTTTTTTAACAGCAGCCGTAAGTTTTAGTACTAAGCACCAGAGTTGCGAAAGCGTATTTACGCTTACCCGAAATACCCGGGTAAATGGGTATTTTTACTTACGCTTACGCTTTCGTAAAATACCCATACGCTTATTTACGCTTTACGCGTTTCACACGGTCCGGTTTAATGCTTTTGAAAAAGTGTAAAACTACAAAAAGGAAATGAACGGAAACGCGTACAAAAAACTGACAGCGTGTGTGCAGTATCACACCATAAACAGCGGCAAATGTACAAATTGTGTTGAAATACAAATTTCTCGTTAAAATTGCCTTGCCTAGCAATATTGTAGCATCAGATTAGGAATTTTGGGGTTGAAAATGGAATCCGAAAACAGTCGCTGAGAGCTTTATTTTGAAACAGTTCACTGAACAAAAACAGACAGAATCCAGGATGCATTAGTTTTGCAGCCACTGTATGTGGGTATATATTCACCTGGTATGCATATTTACTTGATTGTGAACGCATACAGAAACTTCATGTATAATAAGTATGCAAATGTGTACTAATTTAATGTGATAATATCAATGACAATGGTGTATAAATTCATCTAATAATGAAAGCAATGGTGTTTTCTGACGCTCAAAAGCAAGATCACTTTCTATAAGAAATTTACGCTTACGCTTTATTTTACGCTTTCCTAGGTATTTTAAAAATACCTTACGCTTACAGTATCCATACTCAAAATTTGGAAAGTGTATTTACGCTTACGCTTTCCATAAATACCGGTATTTTAACAACTCTGCTAAGCACTAGGTATTTTGCAAAATTTTTGCGCGCAAGCGCGCAATTTCACACACAAATTGACATTCGTATTTGTTTTCATTGGTTTTGTGGCATTTTTAGTGTGTAAGCTTTCATTTGTTCATGCTATTGTGTAATAATAAGCCGTGATATGTTAGTGTAGTATATAATATCCAGCAGTGCTCCCACTTACTTCTACAGTGTTAAAAATAACTGTCAATGTATTAGCTTTTTTTAACTTTATTTAAGCACTATTTCATGCAAAACTTGACTTGACGTCACCAACATCCGACAAAAGGCGATATACATAACAAGTCGACAAAAAATGGGTGTTTCTGACAGAAATTACCACTTATAATGCTATCACATGGCTCCACAGCTATTCTATCGCTATATTTAACATCACAGAGTACTGATATACCTGTATGTGTAGACGCATAACCATACCTGGGAGCTTTTTTTTATAAAAAAAACAGTTTATTTTTTAAAAAACGTTGGTTTTTTAAAAAACAGGGTCGTTAAAAAACAGTTTTGTGCCATCCCTACTGCAGTGTTGGTAAAGTGCTGGTATCCATCTAAATGCGAACATGTTTTATCACTCTGATCCCCCACCTTTTTAAAAATACCCATAACCCATACAACATAAATATGAAATAAAAGTTAAAGAGTTATAAATATGAAGTTACTTATGCTTACGATATCTTTTTTGTCTTTTAAATCTTGAAAACTTAGCTTTGTGTGTATCTTGCAAGGGGTCTCCAAGATCCAGATTGCTGGATAGGTAGCTAAAAATAGTTTGAATATAGCCAAAATAGGTGAAAAACGATGAAATTTTTTAACCATGTACGTAGCTTACTTTAAACAAGGATTTAAGGCGAAAATTAGCAAAATGGAGAAAAAGATAATGAATAGAGTGGATTTGGAGTTAAACCGTCCAACTGAGGCTACTCAAAATTCGATGAAACTACGCAAATTTAACAAATTCACTTTACAGTGACCATACCAGGATCGCGGCTGACCCAAGAAGCGGTACTAAAAATGTTGGGATCGTGCAACGATCCAAGAAACGCACCCATCTCCCTAGTGGTCTGCTGCGTGGTGGGCGGCGTGGTCGGTCTGGTCACTCTGGCGCTGCAGCGGGCACATCCTCGGCACAGTCGCAGTAGAGCGTCACGTCGTTGAAAACGGTGCCTTGGGCGCAGCGCGACACAAACGCCATCCCATCGTGGCACTGCACCAACTTGTCGCAGTCGACCGAGTGCGCGTGCATGCCATTCGGCAGACCTGAACAAGACTCGAGGTAGGGTCGACCTGCGGTGAGTTGAGATGTTCTATGTATATCTGGGGTCAGTTCCTGGGGCAAACTGAGAAGTGAAATGGCAAAAGCGAAGTAAATTGGCTAGGGTTGGCCGATTTGGCGTTGGAGGGTTTTTTTAACGTTTTTTTCAATTAAAACAAAAACGTTTCGGACCTTGTGTTTTTTTATATAAAAAAACGTTTTTTTTATAATAAAACGTTTAAAAAAAACATCGGCCAACCCTAGGTTAACAGCCATTATATGGTCATATATAACATCACAAAGTATTGCCACTGTCTGATATACCTATATATGTTGACACAAGGTCATATTTGGGAGCTTTTAAAAAAAACGTTGTTTTTTTTAAAAACATCGGGTTAAAAAAACGTTTCTTTCCAACTCTATAATTGGCAAAGACGAAGTGAAATGGCGAGTAAATCGGCAAAAGCGAAGTGAAAAAAACAAACATAATTCCTCTTTACTTTGTCATTTTACTTCTAAATTCACATCGCTTTTGCCATTTAACTTTTCACTTCTCAATTTGCGGAACAGGCACCAGGTGGCGGGACCATAAATAGGTTTCTACATCTATTTATCATGAGTATTTGGGCATTTTGATCTGCTTACAGCGCGAAACAAGCATTTGGGCCCAGGTCCACCCCCGGGAAAAGTTGTACAGACCAACGAAAAAATATATAGCAAAAAAACACACAGCACGTGTAAATCGGGTCACTGACAACGTGGCAGACGCCACCCAACCATAGCATAAATCGAGGGTGGCATTTTAGGGGGGGGGGGGTGACCAAACTTTGATGTCGTCCCATTCTGTCGTACATTGGCCGATTTTGATGCCCTTCAAGTATGTTGGGGTTTGGGGTCAGGGCAACGACCAAATTTTTTTGTTTTCTCGAATAATCCCCCAGTCCAGAGATAAGGGGGGTCTATCAAAAGATGGTCATTTCACATGGCCGATCGGGTCGATCGAATTTGAAGGTTAATAACTCGGCCATTTATGGCCATTTGATTTTGACCGTTCAACATTTAAAATGATCGGCACGACCTGCAGATCCCCTTTTTGAGGTTGGATCAGTGCTGTCTAAAGTTCTAATGCCGATTTGACCCGGTTTTTAGATACGAAAACAAAAAAATTTTGAACATGCTATCGTATCCACATTTCCCTCCCATCCACATAAATAACCACATGCATGCAACTTCAAAACGCCATATCCCCATCTCAGCCGATTTTCACTAATGAACAGTTAAAACCCTGAGTTATTCACACGGGCGCTGATAGGTCGCCGGAAATAACGCCTTTGAAGCGCCATAACTTTTGATTGGAAAGAGATATTGAACTCGTTTTTGTTTTACATGAATCGTCCCTGTCTAAAGTATACGATAGCATGTTCAATATGTTTGTTTTCGTGCTTAAAAACCGGGTCAAAACGGCATAAGAACTTCCGACATCACTAATCCGACCTCAAAAATGGAATCGTGCCGATCATTTTAAGTGTTGAACGGTCGAAATCGGCCCAGAAATGGCCGAGTTATAAACCTTCAAACTCGATCATTTCACATGGCCAATCTAGTCGATCATCTTTTTATAGCCCCCCTTATCTCGTGACTAGGGCATCATTCGAGAAAACATAAAAATTAGGTCGTTGCTCCGACCCCACAAACCCCAACATTTTGAAGGGCATCAAAATCGGCCAATTTACGACAGAATGGGACGACATCAAAGTTTGGTGACCCCCCCCCTGAAATGACACAGACGATTTATGCTATGCACCCAAGCCACCCCGCAGATGACAAACAACCCACCTTGAGCATCAGGAGCGAAAGCACTGCGGCACGTGGGTCTGAGACACTGCAGCTGGTCGAGTGCAAGTGCAGGCCGCAGGGCAGTCCGCTCATTTCCGCCCCGCCCACGCAGCTGACGTGTCGTTGTGGCAGGAATTCGGGACGTATGGATGACCGCCTTCTTCGCAACCGGTAGTGGCCGCCTCTGCGGTGGAGCCGATAAGTAGTGCATTAGTAAAATAGCAACGTGACCGAACAGTAGCTTACGTATTTTCTTGAATCAACCGCCCCTCAGATATAAGCTGGTTAAAAATAAAATTTCTGGCTTTTTATGTACTTTTATGTAAAGTTATGTTAAACCAGGGACGTATCCAGGATTTTTGAGCGGGGGGGGCTGCTTGTTTACGGAGGCCGGCGAGGGGGGGGGGGCTCAGAAGCGCTGAACAATGCGCGCTTGCGCGCAAAATTTTTCACGCTGACGTAGAAAAATTCGAATTTTCCGGTCACTTTCTGGTCTCGCCCCGGGAGGGGGGGCTGCAGCCCCCCCGCCCCCCCCCCCTGGATACGACCGTCTTCAACCCATTTTTCTTCCATTACCACCTTCTGCACCATGAAAACGTCTAAATATACAGGGTGCGGCAATTTATACCTACGCTCTAGATTTCGAATAACTTGTCACTGGGTGGTCGGATTTACGTCAGATTTTAGGTCAACATTAACAACTAAATAGGAAAGAATCCCTAAAAATATGGCTGCGATAGCTCCACTCGTTATCAAGTTATTCACGCAAACGCGTAATTGTCACTTTTCCACCACCTCGTTATAGAGTTCAAACGTGATCAACTTTTTGGACCGGATGTGGATTGCGATTGGTTTTTGCAGTTTTTTACTCTTTTTTTATTTAGCAGCGGCACACCTAAATGGGTGTGCGCGCGCCACTAATCCGCATTGCTGATAAGAAAATCAGGGCCGCTTCCGTAATTGGTCGTAAAAGAGGTGGTCGTACAGCGACGATTACTGATATTTGCTTGAATAACTCTTGAACCAGTACAGCCATCGCAGCCAGATTTTCAGGGATCGTTTCCTATTTAATTAGTCGTTACTGTTGACCTAAAATTTGACGTTCATCCGACAACCTAGTGACAAGTTATTCGAAATCTAGAGCGTAGGTCTAAATTGCCGCACCCTGTGTGTTGAACCCCCAACTATTTAGTGTTCGGACGACGTATCATAATCAATAATCATTTTTACATCAAATATCGATATCGAAAATTATGTAAAAAATCTAATACATACTTTTTCACAGCTTCCACTGGAGACACCGTTGTCAACAACACCGAGCAACCCCCATTGGAGACCCCCGTCCACCGACCAGTGGCGTCGCTGACAACTGGTCTTGTCGCGCCGCCAGTCTGGCCCCCTCGATCGCAGGCGGCCACGTCGCGCTCGTAGGTGCAGCTGCTGTGCTGCTCGTCGAAGTGCAGGCCGGTGACGCACGCGTGCCTGCTGCCCGCGCCCGCGAAGCACCGCCAGAAGAACCGGGAGCAAGCCTCGCTGTACATGCCGTCTAGACGGCCGAGGCAGTCGAATCAGGGCTCTTGTAGATTTGGACCCCCGCGGGGGTTCACAGAGATAGTAAATCGCTCCTCCAGAGGGATAGATATTTGAAAAAAAATCTTCGGGGGGGGGGTTCAATATATAGGCTATTTTGAGGTTTAGAGGCTAAAAAGGGGTAAAAATCGCTAAAAATAGGTGAAACATAGCTCAAAAGGTTAAGAGTAGGTACAAATAGGTACATAACCACATAAATAACCAAAAATAGCTGAAATTAGGCGATAAGACATACACATTGATGATTTTGAAGCTGAAAATATATAAATTATATGAAAATATATAAAATAAAGTAGCGATTTTGAGTGAAAATTAGAGCAAATTTCTGAAAAATCACTCCAGGATAGATAGATAGCTGGCGATTTTGGGGAAGGGTTCAGGGGATAGTAGCCAAAAATTTCGCATCGGGATAGATAGATAGCTGGAGCGTTTGAGGGGGGGTAACCCCCCCCCCCCTATCAGACCCCTGAGTCGAATCTGAGCGGAGGCCAGATGAAATGTAGTTGGCTGATATTTACAACTTATCGCTAAATTTTGGTCCTATCGCTAAAAACAAAATGTGGGTTTTCAACAGAAAATTGAATCTGCAGGTAAAAAATGACATTTGTTTACAACCAGACTTTGCAATAAAAAAAATCAATTACATAACTAAAGTTTACGGATTTTTTCTTAGCAGCTATTTTCTCATGACTTCCGCGTGCAAAAACGTTACCCAACAAAAACAACACCTGGACTTAAACCAACAACCCAACAGCAAAAAAAAACAAACAAACAAACACAAAACTATGTTTAAAAACATTGCCCCCAACCAGATACGGATACAAGCTGGCAGCGTCCATGGCGCTGTACGGCGACGGGCCGACCAAGGTTCAATTCAACAGCATTTTCCTCTCGATTCTGTCCGGCGAGCACGATTTCGTGCCAGTGGCCCTTCCTGTGCCCGGGTTCGTCTGAAATTGATAGAGATTTGATTTAGGGGGAGATTTTTCAAGTCAAGTGAAATGACATGCTGTTTCATAGACAAGTTGAAAAAGTTTGATTTGAGTAAAACGAAAAAATTATATTTACATTCTGGTGACTTCGAAGAGGATCTAGGAATAATTGGGCTGCAACAATTGATATCGTGTCTAATGCCGGTTGGTTATTTTACATCAAAAATAAATTAGGGATGGACGGTGTTTTCTGAACCGTTTTTAACATTTAACATTAAGGCATTTTTCACCTCAAAGTTTGATATTAAATTTAAAAAATCAAACACTATCGAAAATTTATATCCCTGCAACCGTACCAAGTCACATAGAAGGTGTGCAAGAGTAAGAGAAATCGGTAAACAAACGGTGATCATAGAATTGTAATCCTATTAAATTCTGATAAAAACACACGCTAGTTAAAAACCGAGATTTCAAGCATTCATAGGTAAATCATCTTTGAAAAAATAGTTTTTTTTCATGAAATGTTTTCACGAGAGGAGGTTGTGTTTATGGAGGGTCTAAAACCAACGAAAACAACCAGCAATGGTAATGTGTATGTGAAATTGGACGCTTGCGCGCAAAAATTGCAAAATAAAGCTAGTACACGAGTACAAAATTTTTTGGCTTATGTTTTTATTTTAAAAATGTTGTTTTTTAAAAGACGATTGAAAAAACGTGCCATTCCCAATTCCGGTAAAAGTTTCATATCTGCAAGAAAATGCAGTGAAGTGTATACACTAGATAAATGTACACACATGCCTGTTTGCAGATGATTCATGATTGTCATTGAAGTTTGATAATGAATTTCATTTGTCGGTTGGGTTTCAAAATGGTTGTTCGTTTCGAAACCGAACCGACAACCGAGATTCATTTTAAAACTTGAACAACATGTACGATTTTTCTGCAAATTGGCTTGTGTGTACACCAGGGTTGGCAAAATCTCAGAAAAAAATAAAAATAAAATAAAAATAAAATAGAAAATTGAAGAATAAAATAAAAATAAAATGTAGAAGTGAAGAATAAAATAAAAATAAAATACAATTTTAATAAAAATAAAATACAATTTTAGTAAAAAGAATTTTACTTAAATCAATCCTGGTCACAAACTATAATAAAAAATAAAATAAAAATAAAATGAAAAATTGAAGAATAAAATAAAAATAAAATGGAAAATTGAAGAATAAAATAAAAATGAAATACAATTTTAATAAAAATAAAATACAATTTTAGTAAAAAGAATTTTTCTAAAACCAACCCTGGTGTACACTAATCTAGTGAGTATATATCACTGCTTTTGTTGCAGAAATGGAACTTTATTCCAAAATTATGGAACTTTTCCAATCCTCTTTGTCGGCACAAAAATCAGTGTAACATCGGTTAACGAAATTTCAGTAGAAAACTCGCGTGCAGGGCCAAAACGGTGCGGTAAACTACCATTTACCGGTACCGATAACCGCCTATGGTATGGTAAACTTTTTACCTTCCAAGCAAACCGTACACCCGCTCACCCGACAGTAATCTTCAAGCTGATCGACCAGCGCCAAGACAACCAGGACAGAACATCTCGGAGAAGGTCAAGCCGTGCTCCACCAAAAAGAATAGGCCATTTATCGCCAAGCCGATCGGAGAGCGCAATCCTAGTTTCGGAGTTCAGGTGCAGCTGCGTGTGGAGGGGGGGGGGTAGAAGTTAGGGCCGGGTGCTTTTTTACTGGCGTCAATCAGGGTTTAGGTTTTTTGGCTCCCTGCCAGGACTGCCTGCTTTTGGATTTAGACCTTTATATCGACTGCAAATCGCTCCTCAGAGGAAAAGATAAATAGCCGGGGAAATTGTTTTGGTGGGGTCGGTTTGAGTGGGTTCGATTTTTAGGCATTTTCGCTGTTTAGAAGGCAAAAGAGAAAATTCACTTAACATACGTTTGTAATCGCCACTAAATCCTGTTCTTTGGCGCCACACACGCTGGATTTCAACTGAATTCATGTCAACTAAATTTTAGTGAATTAGCTGATTTCAACTTTCCCATCTGATGGAGCATGCATAAATAGTTAATTTTACATAATGACATTTACTTTTCATTGTATCGGTTAAGGGTGATGCTTTTTTATTTTTTTATTTCTTACATTCAGTTGACGCGAATTTGCGAATTTGTCAAATAGCGTGTGTGGGCCCTTTATTGCCTATCTTCAGCTACCGTATTACCTCGAATTACCCCCCCCCTCGAAATACCCCCCCCTAAATTTCGGCTGAGGAAATAATAAACCCCCCCTCGAAATACCCCCCCCCCCCCTAAAATTGAGTGTAACGTGAACGTACATGACAAATACCGCAGTTTGTGATCTGTACAATGCAGAACACACGTTAAAACTGTTGATTAAGTGGCGTTAGGGAAGGGTTTTTGTGTATATACAGTAATATATGCCTATAAACACATATAAATCTATGTGATTGTTCGATTTTTCTACGTCTGCGTACGGGAAATTTCCGGCGAAATAATAGACCCCCCCTCGAATTATCCCCCCCTCAAATTTTGCTGGCGAAATAATAAACCCCCTGGGGGTATTTCGAGGTAATACGGTATTTTTACTATATTTATGCTTATCCTTGAGCGATTTTCCAGCTTTCTACAACTTCTTTTCAGCTATATATCCCTCCAAAGGGGCGATTTGCTATCTATCCAACCCCAGGTGGGTCAAAATCTGGAAATCCTTATCCCACCTGGCAAAATTTTTTTTTTTATAAAAGGGCACTAGAGAAGTAAATTCACAAAAGCGAAATGAAATGGCAAGTAAATTGACAAATTGAAGAGAAATTACTCTTTTGTTGTGCTTTGTTTACTTTCGCCACTTCGCTTTTGCCATTTCACTTCTCCATTTGCGGAACTGGCGCCTGATTCCCAGCCAAGATCGACAGTCAGTAGGTTATCCCATGCCAACTGCCGCAGCTCACGGGAACGAACATCCACCCAACACTGCAGACACCAGTCCCCCACGCGGCCACACGGCAACCAAAGCAGGCCAGCCACACAAAAGCAACTGGAAAGGGCAGTGAAAACAACAACTCACCAGAGAATGATCCAAGCGGCGGGCCACAGCGACCCAGTGCAGCAAAACAGCCCCGCCAACGAAAGCACACAATCATTTCTCAAGAATATTAAGAATTTCAAGTACATTTTTGGGTACATTTCAAGAATTTAAAAAATTAGATTTGTATGAATGGCACATCAGCGTCCCATCAAGATAACTAGTGGCGCTTGATGTAATAAATTCACCCCCCAGAAACCCAGCAATATCAGTTGCACCAGAATCATCCATAAAATTGCCCCACACGCACCAGTTGACATGACATCGGGGGCCAACTGGGTGCTTTCCATTCACAGTTAGTTACCTATTCAGATTTTGGTTGCTGGGTACCGAATGATGTTCAAATGCGCATTTGCTAAGGTGACACGTGCATCTCAAAATTGTTAAAATCGTCAACTGAAATCTGAATTGACACGGAAACCAGTTGACACACAGACACGATCCATCGACGGGAGCAGTTGACAGGAGGAACGCAACCGCGACAGCAACACCGGCGGGATGCTTCTGCTCATCCCACGAGTGCCGTGCCACGGGAAAACTGGGGGAACGCACACCCAAGCCACTGCCCTCTGCTGGCAAGTCGACCGGGGTGTCCGTTCTCCACTACGTGATGATTGGCAACACGCCAAATAGACACATTGGCCCTACACACTGGGCGTCAACTGGTTACCATGTCAACTATAATTAAGTTGAAATGCGAAACGTAGACCACAACCTATATCGATATGTGCATTTGAACATCGTTCCGACCCATCAAACTTAATTTGGATCGAAATCAGTCGGGCCCATGTGACACCCGATGCCATTATCAACTAGTTTGTGGGGCCAATTTCGCAAGATAAAATCGGACGTTAATCTCACGTATATATGGAACAGAGCCACTAGAATTTCCCATGTTTCGGCATAAGACAAATTTCCAGCTAAACCGAAAACCATTTTACCTACCTACAAATTTTGGAAAACAAATTTTTTAATAAGAAAAATTGGTCAGGACTAAGCAGCAGAGACAGCAGGGAACTGAAAACAGGTTGAATTTTCAATTGAAAGTCATGTAAAAGGTAGAACCGGAAACAAACGTGGTTGGACAATAACCGTAAATAATAAGCACCAATGAAATTAAACCATTGTTTTTATTTTTCCACCTACTGAACGACGATAAATATTCAAATTTCAATGACAAAATTTCCCAATGACAAAGACATAAAAATACAATAATCGGTAACATCGAGTGGACATCACGCACAGCAATTTATTCTACAAAACATGGAACCCCCGAGAAACGTCAAGTGAAAAATTGCGGAAAGTTTCAAATTCCCGGCCACCCAGACAGGGCAGGGAACTGGACACTAGGCAAAGGACAAGTGCAGACGGCGGTGCACGGGGCAGAGGAGCCGCCAGCCGCAGCCCCATGCGAACGAGCCAGTGCACAGGCAGAAGTTTCTGCACACCGCCCAGTCGAATGGACCCTCGCTCGGGGCAGTCCCAAGCCCTGTTAAGTGTAAAGTAAAGTGTCAAATGTATGGTCAAATGCTAAGTAAATTGTCAATCAAAACAAACATTTTATTACTGAACTTTGCGTGACAATTGACAGTTTACTATTTGACTTTACATTTGACACTTTACTTAACACTTTACAGGGTTGGGACTGCCCCCAGATGTGACAACTGAATGCATCCGACCAATCTAATTAACCCGATACGTTTCTTCCGCGGAGCCTGAACAAGAGTTCTCATTTTCGGTTCGCTCGAAATATTTTGCTAACACATTATCCGGGTTAATTAAAGGCGAACGTAAATACCGGGCTAGTGTTGAATACCACCCAGGGGTGAAGCATGGCCGGGTGAAAAACGGCGGAAAAAAAACAAACTAAACAACTGAACATAAACATTCAAAATTCGTGTGGAATGCTTGAAAAAATGATAACATAAATCAAATTAGCAACAATGAAGACATCAAATTTATGCGAATAGTCGATGGATATCTACAGAACTTGACTGAAAATAAAACACATTCAGTATGACTACGGCCGAATTGGAGAAAATTCCCGTTCCGCATCCGAATGGAGCGACCGTTAAAACATGTAATTGCGGTCATTGAATGGTGGCAATTTCAATTTCCTTTATAAAAATCAGAAAGGGGTGACCAAAAGACACTCCGCCCACACGCGGTCAGCGTCCCTAAAAAAAACATGTTTGTTTTCCAGTTCGGACGCGGAATGAATTCTAGAACAGAGACAGAAACGAACTACGGCTAGCTATCTTAACGAAACAAGTTAAGCGACCCCAAAGTTGTCAGTTTCAGAATGTTGGAACAATGCCAAAGCAATGGCGCATCAGTCTCATGTGCAAAACTAAACAAACCAGGCTATTGCTATTCATTTCACATTACCATTTTCCATGGTGTAAATCCAGGAATAGCGAATTTGTACATGTTGACTCGTTGCGCCAAAGATATTTTTCTAATCCATAATTAAGCACACTCAGAAGTAGCAACGAATTTCGGGCAGTTTCAACGCCCAGCGCCGCGCAAACAATACCCATTACAAAATACATCGATACCTAGTGCCACAAAAATAGCGACATCGCGAGAAACACTAAAAACGGTGCAACGAGCGATAGTTGATCCACACTTATTCACCGAATATTGAAAATACACTCTAAGCGACGTGTAGGTTCAAAACCTATTGAAAAGCAGCGTAAATCTTATCAGCGATCTTATGGCTTGGCCACATTGAACCGCAACACAACGCGTCGCGGATCAATACTTACTGCGATAAAACTAAGAGCTAAATACAAAAGACAGCTCCCAAAACGTGAAAACAGCCACATATCCGGCAGCGTCGAAGGGCGGAGCTTGTCGCCTGTCCGCCAGCCAAGCACATACATGTCCAGCGATTGCCAGCTGCATCTGCGACAAGTAACAGTGATTTATAGGCGTCAAAGAAGGTCAATTTACCGAGTTCGAATCACAGGAGCTAGATTTAAGTAGAGCATAAGGCGCCGACACTCGAGCAAGCGCCGATTTCATGTGTTCAAAACATCCAATTTCACGCGCCTTTCCGTGTGCCCGGCGCCCTACGTTCTAATTTCCTCTGGTCCAGCATGCCGGGGCAGGCCTGATACGCACATCTGCCCGTTACACACATTTGCCCGTTTTTTTCACTTGACACTTATTCAAGTGATTTTCAGATATGAGTGAAGTGAAAAACGTTCACTAATGTCATTGCGCAACGTTTTTCACTTCACTCATATCTGAAAATCACTTGAAAAAGTGTCAAGTGAAAAAAATGGGAAAATGTGCGTAACGGGAAGATGTGCGTATCAGTTCACCCCCGACATGCCTCCCTCCATGCATTAGAACCTCGAAGCAGCGTGAAAATTCATCGAAAAGATTTTAAAGGAAAAGATCCGTCACGATGCAATCGTTAAAAAAAATCGTCCACTTAAAATAAATATTGGTCTAATGCAAAAGTTTTTGCCGTTGCCGGCACGTCTCTGGACCGTCCTGGATGGGCAGGTTTCAGCCGGGGTATATGCCCTCGAATTACAGCTCAACGAAACAAGCAAGAAAAAAGTTTACCGCGAAATTGATTACACAAAAGTGGACGAGACTACATCTCTCGCATGTTTATTTTTCCTACTGATTTTACATCGAATTTTCTTTGAAAAATCGTGTGCACCGGACACACTGGACCGCGCTTGTTTAGTTTCGCACATTGCTGAGAGATAGATTAGAACTGGATCCACTGTTATGTAATCAATTTTGAAGTAAAATGTTATGCTTAGGGTTGGCCGATGTGTTTTTTATAAAAACAACGTTTTTTTTATAAAAAAACATGACGTCCGAAAGGTTTTTTTTAAAAACATCAGCCGAAATTTTTAGTACTAAGCACCAGAGTTGTTAAAATACTGGCATTTTTGGAAAGCGTAAGCGTAAGCGTAAATACACTTTCCAAATGTTGAGTATGGATACTGTAAACGTAAGGTATTTTTAAAAGACCTAGGAAAGCGTAAAAAAAGCGTAAGCGTAAAATTTGTTTAGAAAGCGCTCTTGCTGTGGAGCATAGGAAAACACACTTGTCTAGGGACAGAGAGATTGGGGGTTACCCACAAAATGCTCCAGCTATCTATTTATCCCAGAGGTTGCTCAGCTATCGGTCCTGAGGCGCACCGATCTATCGATCTCCAGCTCCAAAAATGTTTCAGCCATTTGGGTATCCTACATTCGGCTCTATCGAATTTGCTGACTTTATCGAGTTTGCTTTCGTTGCCAACTTCTGGCATAAGTATAAGCTGAGCAGCTAAGTGTTTACCTAGTGTAACTAGCATCGCCATAATACTATAAAGCGGCTGAAAATATAGTGTACAAACCAATTACCTAGTATTTTACCCACTGAAATTTTTGTCCAAAATGCATCGGAATCATTTTCTGATTTTGCTGCACACCAATTCAGCGACTTTTACAATCTTACACGTTCTCTTTCACTTTAAATTTTGTAATTTTAACTTTCTCAAATAGGTGTAAAACTGGGCCCGTTCGAAATTTTTTTACGCTTTGAGTACCCAGGTATTTCGGCCAGGAAAGCGTAAAAAAGCGTACAGGTAATTTACGAAGCTAAATACCCATTTACCCGGGTATTTCGGGTAAGCGTAAATACGCTTTCGCAACTCTGCTAAGCACTAGGTATTTTGCAAAATTTTTGCGCGCAAGCGCGCAATTTCACACACAAATTGACATTGGTGGTTGTTTTCATTGGGTTTGTGGCATTTTTAGTATCAAAGTATCCATTTCTATGTGCTACCATGGGTACCATAAGCCGCCATATGTTGCTGTAGTATATAATATTGAGGTAATGTGCTTCCATGTACCTCCACAGTGTAACTTCACTCCCAAAGTAACAACCTCCTTAATAATCTTGTTTGATCACTATTCCGTGCCAAACTTTACCTGAAGTCACGAACATTCGACTATAAGGCGATATACGCACAATATGTCGACGAAAAATGGATATTTTTGACACAAATCACCACTTATAATGCTATCCCATGGCTCCACAGACATTATATGGTTATATATAACATCACAGAGTATTGCCACTGTCTGATATACCTATATATGTTGACACAAGGTCATATCTGGGAGCTTTTAAAAAAAACGTTTTTTACTAAAAAACGTTATAAAAAAAGTTGTTGTTTTTTTTAAAAAACATCGAGTTAAAAAAAACGTTTTTTTTCCAACCCTAGTTATGCTTGAATTAATTCCAGCGTATAAACCCCGGTTGAAACCCACTACGATCATCCAGGACGAACCAATGGGAAACGAGCCGGAAACGGCAAAAACTTTTGCATCAGCCCAATAAACGCGCAAGATTGTTGCTCCACACACAGAGAAGAGCGCCGTTCTATTTTTATTTGTCAACCTCCAATAGAACGGCAGGTAAACAAGTTGACGAAAAAAATATTCATTCTTTGTCAAAAAACGTTCGAACTTATTTTTAAAATCACTGTGTGTGGAGCGACATTTTATCATTTTCTTTTTTGTGAAAGTGCGCACACTCATGCATCGCGTTCGCGTGTATACGGGACAGAGCCAGGAACTTTGAACGGAGTCAGGGCCCTATTCAGGGGGGGGCGACAGGGCGGCAGAACCTACCGTTTACTGGCAATCAACGCTGACTTAAAGCCAGGCGGAACGCAGACAAGCGTGTCCACGTCCACCGATCGGTTGTTGTCACGCCACAGCAGGTGATTTCCGGGTACCTCGCGGGTTGCAGGGTTCGTCACAGTGTCACGCGGCAACTTGAAAGCCACCGACTGCACCTCTGCACTGGCGCGTTGGCCAGATCGCTGTGGACACAGGAGACTAGGTTTTGAACAAGGGATACCAAAAATAAGCCATTATGTGTTGCTTCTACCAATCTTCTACGCCCAGCTATCTACCTATCCGGAGCGATTTTTTAGAAATTGTTCCAAGATTGTTGCTCAAAATCGCTACTTTTCATGCCTTTTGATAGATTTTCACCTCAAAAATCGCTAGTTCATGTTCATTATTGCCTATTTTCGCTATATGTGCTTATATACCTTTTTTATCCATTTTTCACGTACTTCGGATTTTTCTCCCTTTTCTGCTTTACTTCTACACCCCCGAAATATATATAGCCTATATATTGAACCAACGCGAATACCCTCACCCCCAGAACATTTTTTTAGCTAGCTGTCCCTCCGGAGGAGCGATTTGCTACCTATCCAACCACTCGGAGGTAGGGTTCAAACGATATATCGTATCGAATATCGAATATCGGATATCGACCATTTTTTAATATTGAATATCGAATATCGATATCGAAAATTTTGAAAAAATATCGAATATCGATATCAAAAATTTTGAAAAAATATCGAATATTGATATCGAATATCGACCATTTTTTCGATATATCGAACCTGTATTGTGTCCCCAAATTTACTTTTCATTTACATTTTGAGATGTTTATTGTTGATCTGATGTGCTTATAGTATTGTATTTGATGAGTAAAAGTACAGTATTTATAATGTCATTGTTGTTGGAGTGCTAAATCTGAAGCCAGAAAACGCTGATATACTTTTTTTGCAACATCACCTTAAGCAATTAGGTTAGGATGAACTGTAATATCTACCAATTGTTATTTGTCTGATACACTTTGATTCATCATGTTTTTCTTCTATTTTCTACCATTGAGTGATGTAAAGCTTGTTAAAATCACTCGCACCATTCAAATTTCAGTAAAGAGATGATAAAACATGTGTGCAACCACATGAAAATACAATATGCCACTTGAAATATGCCTTGCTATACCAAAAGCATATCGCAATATCGAATATCGAAAATATCGAAATATCGAATATCGACCATTTTTCAATATCGAATATCGATATCGAGGTTCCATATCGTATCGATATCGAATATCGAGTTTCAGAAAAAAATATCGAATATCGATATCGAAAATTTTGAAAAAATATCGAATATCGAATATCGATATCGAAAAGTCATATCGTTTGAACCCTACTCGGAGGGTCGGTATCAAGATCCCCCTGCTGCAGCCCAACCCACCGGTGCGTCCGCGACTAGTTTGCATTCGTGGTGGGCGAGCCCCGATGCGCTTTGTATCCGATCCGGCGGCACCGATGGGCACTTCGCGTGGCCACAGGTAGGGTTCAAACGATATCACTTTTCGATATCGATATTCGATATTCGATATTTTTTCAAAATTTTCGATATCGATACTCGATATTCGATATTTTTTCAAAATTTTCGATATCGATATTCGATACGATATGGACCCTCGATATCGATATTCGATATTCGATACAAAAAAATGGTCGATATCGATATTTCGATATTTTCGATATTTAGATTTTGGTATAGCAAGGCATATTTCAAGCAGCATATTGTACTTTCATATGGTTGCAAACATGGTTGATTATCTCTTTACTGAAAAGTACAATTGATTTTAACAAGGTTTACAATGGTCAGAATGAGAAAATCGAAGAAAAAACCTGACTAATCAAATTGTTTCAGACAAACAAAAATTGGTAGATATTACAATGCATACTTATAACCCATGTTGCATGTTGCAAAAAAGCAGCATATCAGCATTTTCTGGCTTCAAATTTGAGGTAGGTAGTTCAGTAGGTATGTGGCCAAACCAAATACAAGAAATGTGGAGTAAGCACTCCAACAAAGATGACATTAAATACTTTACTTTTACTCATCAACTTAGATACTATAAGCAAATCAAATTAATCACAAATATCTCAAAACAAATGAATCAAAGTGTATCAGACAAATAACAATTGGTAGATATTACACTTCATCCTAACCTAATTGCTTAAGGGCATGTTGCAAAAAAAGTATATCAGCGTTTTCTGGCTTCAAATTTAGCACTCCAACAACAATGACATTATAAATACTGTACTTTTACTCATCAAATACAATACTATAAGCACATCAGATCAACCATAAACATCTCAAAATGAAAATGAAAAGTAAATTTGGGGACACAATACAGGTTCGATATATCGAAAATATGGTCGATATTCGATATCGATATTCGATATTTTTTCAAAATTTTCGATATCGATATTCGATATTCGATATTTTTTCAAAATTTTCGATATCGATATTCGATATTAAAAAATGGTCGATATCCGATATTCGATATTCGATACGATATATCGTTTGAACCCTACTTAAAACAGTTGACTCTGAGTTGACCCAATCGACTTCTAAAAAGTAGTGTCAACCACCGTGTGGAGCGCCTAAATGGGTAAAAATTTTAGGGGGGGGGGGCTGAGCCCCCCCGTTCACTGGCCCCCGTAAACAAGCAGCCCCCCCCCCGCTCAAAAATCCTGGATACGTCCCTGATGTGGTTGCACACTTTTCTTCTCTTTACTGAAATGTGAATGCGGTACAAGTGATTTTAACAAGGTTTACATCACTCAAAAGTAGAAAATAGAAGAAAAACACGATGAATCAAAGTGTATCAGACAAATAACAATTGGTAGATATTACAGTTCATACTTATAACCTAATTGCTTAAGGGCATGTTGCAAAAAATAGCATATCAGCATTTCCTGGCTTCAAATTTAGCACTCCAACAAAAGTGACATTATAAATACTGTACTTTTACTCATCAAATACAATACTATAAGCACATTAAATCAATCATAAATATCCCAAAATGAAAATAATAACTTGATTTAAGGGCACAATACAGGTTCGATGTATCGAAATTATGGTCGATATTCGATATCGATATTTATTCAAAATTTTCGATATCGATATTCGATATTCAAATTTTTTTTTTTAATTTTTCGATATCGATATTCGATATAAAAAATGGTCGATATCCAATATTCGATATTCAATACGATATATCGTTTGAACCCAACTTGTGAGTGAGGAAAAAGGCAAGAACTCGCTGCGCATGTAAACCCGGTGCGCATGTAAACCCGGTGCACATGTTAACCCGATGATCGGGGGCTAGGGACAAATCCAGGTATGTGGTATGTGACATAGGTGACACAGCAAGAAAAAGCACTCACAAAAATTTAGGTACTTAGGCACTAGGTAATTTGCACATTTTTGTGCGCAAGTGCGTGATTTCGCATGTATATTACCATTGTTGGTTGTTTTCATTGGTTTGGTGACATTTTTGGCCCTACACACACTAGTTTTCACCGTGACTGATGTGAAAACTGAAATGGCGACATGGCGACATCCAGCCTACTCTTTTTGTATGCTATACGTGTTTTAGTTTCCAAATTTTCAAAGTTTAAGTTTCATTAATTTAAATTCAAATTTAAATTTTATTTAACAATGCAACCGCGTTCATTAATTAGCACTATTAAAAATTTCAGTTTTCACATGAAGTCATGGTGAAAAGTAGTGTGTGTAGGCACAATAGGGTCATTGTTTCTATTCCTGCAAATTTTTTTATGGAAAACAGAAACGGAAAAAAAATTCAGCAGCCAGAAAACGGAAATGGACAAAAAAAATTCAGCAACCAGAAAATGGAAAACAAGGCCGGAAAACCGGAAATGGAAAAATGAAATTTGCACAGAAACAGAAAAAATTGCTGAAATTTTGCTGGAAAATGGGAAAAAATCGCTGAAATTTGCTGGTAATGGTAAAAATTGCTGAAACTTAAAATGGATTTAAAATGGAAAGAATTAACATAATTGAAAACCTGCATGCATGTTTACCAGTTTGGCTGAAACAGAAAACAGACAGTTGAGCCAGAAAAAAGGAATATTAGGTGAAAAAAAACAAAATTCGGCCAGAAAATGGAAAAAGGGTGGATGAACAGAAAAGCGAGCCAGAAAATGGAAAAAAGCCGGAAAAACGGAAATTGAAACAAAATTAGTGGCATAAAAAGTAGATTTTTTTGGCAGAATTAACCACTTATAGTGCTATCCCATGACTACAGAGCTATTCTATGGCTATATATGATCACAAGTACCGCCACTTAGGGTTGGCCGATGTTTTTTTAAACGTTGTTTATCTTAAAAAAAACGTTTGTTTTTAAAAAAAACATGACGTCCGAAATGTTTTTTGTTTTTTTAAAAACATCGACAGAAATTTTTAGTACTAAGCACTAGGTATTTTGCAAAATTTTTGCGCGCAAGCGCGCAATTTCACACACAAATTGACATTGGTGGTTGTTTTCATTGGTTTTGTGGCATTTTTAGTATCAAAGTATCCATTTATATATGCTACCATGGGTTAATAAGCCGTCATATGTCAGTGTAGTATATAATATTGAGGTAATGTGCTTCCATGTACCTCCACAGTGTGTAACTTCACTCCCAAAGTAACAACCTCCTTTTATAACCTTGTTTCATCACTATTCCGTGCCATTCTTTACCTGAAGTCACCAACATTTGACTATAAGGCGATATACGAATGTATCGACAAAAAAATAGATATTTTTGACACAAATCACCACTTATAATGCTATCCCATGGCTCAACAGCAATTATATGGTCATATATAACATCACAGAATATTGCCAACTGTCTGATATACCTAGATACGTTGACACAAGGTCATATCTGGGAGCTTTAAAAAAAACAACGTTTTTTTTAAAAAAACATCAAGTTAAAAAAACGTTTTTTTCCAACCCTACCGCCACTTGTCTGGTATACATGTATATATCGACTCAGAACCACTTGTTTGGTAGCTTTTTAGAAAATGTCTTGACATTTTTTTTGAAAAAAGCGAAAAAAAGCGCGTTTTTTTTTAAAAGCGGGGGTCGTTGAAAAAAGCGCTTTTTCCACCCCTACTCATGCTTAAAAAACGGTTTTGGTGCTTAGATTTTTTAACCTTAAAAACTGAAAAACACCGGCAATCCCTAGTTCAGTTTATAGTTTATTATTTACTTCGGCAATCCGTAGTTTAAACGAAAAAAAAGTTTTTTTTAAACAGTTAAAAAACACAGGCCATCCCTAGGCAAATTCAATCGCCCCACAGACTAACATTGGATGAAAAAATTGAACGGTCCTCTCAAAGCAGCAGTTTAATAATCCCTCGGCCAAGCGGGTCACTTTATTGTAAATTTGGGCCGCGGTTTTATCTGCAGTAGCGTGCAGCACGTCACAGGCCGGTCGTACTTTTCGTGCACTAGTAGCATGAGCATCTGCGACATTTTATCCGGTTATAGTGACATAAACGTAGCTTCAAGTCGCTATTGCTGGGCAAAGGATAAGAACATTGCTGCAATCCCAGATACCTAGCTTCTAGCTAAATATATACAAATTAACAGGTGTTCGGGGATGGGCCGGATGGGATAACCCCCCCCCCAAACCGCCCAGCTATCTATATACCCGGATGCCGCTCGGCTATATCTATCTATCGCGGAGGCAAATTTTTTGGCTACAATCCCCTGACCCCTCCCCCCCCTATCGGTCAGCTATCTGTAGCGATTTTTGAGAAATTCGAAAATTGAGCCATACACTAAGCCTAGAAAAAATGCCCTAAACTCACCAAAAACTGCGAGCCATCCGCAATCAGACCAGTCGCAATCTTTCAAGTCGGTGTACATCGAAAACCTCGCAGCGGTACAAGACGAAACTGGAAAAGTGCCAAAAACATGAAACAACGAGTCTTCGGGAACGAATGAACGAAACGCGATTGTACTCACTCGCAAATGGTCGCTGATATGATAAGAACACGAACGTCCGGCTGTATCCGTTTGAAATGCGATCTGCCGTGGAAACGGCCACATAGCACGACTTCCTGTGTTTCTTTTCTTCTTTTTTAAATAGTTTTTATACGATAAAAAGGATCGTATCACGTATGGGAACTTGCCATTTAGTCCAAGCTAGCCAATCGATTTGACCCACGTCTAAGTCCAAATGTTTCCTTATTTTTTGCACAAAATCGCTTAAATTATTCACAATTTTGCCAATTTTCACGTTCATAATCGTTATTTTCGTATATATAAATACATGGTTATAGTTATATACCAATTTTTACCCTATTTTATATGTATTTATAGCGATGTCAACAACTTGACAAGCTGCCAGGTTTCCATAAGGATAATCTTTCGATAGGATCTTAGTTGAACACGCGTACTCCAACCTTGTATGTAAAATCCGTATCATTTTAGGAATTTATTACCAAAAAGGCGGAGCTACTAAGGGCACGTATTTAGACTGGATCAGGTTACGTATGAAGACTTGGCTTGCTGCCACTTTTCCGCGCTGCGTATTATAAACGACACAGGATTTCCGCACACGACACCGACGATGGCCGCAGAATGCAAATAACCGACCAGAAATGGCCGCTAATTGTTGGAAATAAAACTAACCCACACACTAGTTGTCACGTGTTTCAACTGGTCTGTGTCAACTCAGATTTCGGCTTCGCATGTCGCAGAGCGATCTCCAAATGCACATGCGGTAATGTTTACTTTCAACGTCATCTGGAGCATATGCGACACGTGACCGAAATCTGAGTTGACAACTTGTGTCGCCAGCGCACGTAAAGCACGCCGCGCCTGTTCGTCATCATCGGCGACCGTGTATTTCTTTTCATTTGAATTTTACGAGTGTATCCAAATCTGTTGGCCCCGTGACAAGTCATCATACGGGGACTATTCCTTTAGACTTGTCCCAAGTCGAATTTGCCAGTTGCGTATTGTAAACACCTTCCCGATCAAGTCCGGCCCCCCATTTTTTATTTGACTTCTGACATCCTATCTCCAGTTCTAGGACGCGCCAGAAGCTGAAACTTGGGGTAGATATTGGCGCAACCCCCCTCTACTTCGCATGAATTGGAGGGGTCGCGGCGACTCCCTACAGGGTGGGTCACCCTAAGTGCAAAAAAATTCGTGGCTTTTTAATGTCCCACACAGGTCCGGCCCCCACTGATTTCTTGCACTGCGGGTGCCGTACCTCCAGCTGTGGGAGGGGTAAAAATCTACAATTTTGGGAATGTGTCGCCAACACCCATCCCCTACTATACACTGGCCAGGCGGTTTTTGGCAACTCACCACAGTGTGGGGTGCAACATTCAAAATTTATCAAAACATTACTGTCCCACACAGGTCCAGCAGTCAATCGAATTTAAAATATAAACAATTTTGTGTTGTTTTAACACTAAAGTGATTGATAATGTCAAATAAGCATTAAATATCCTCTATAAATATCTTATCCCATCGAAAACTGCCCACCACATGAACCAATCCCCTAAAGTGGCTGACAAAAAATCACTTTTTACAACTTTTTTATCAGACACTTGAACTGTTGGTTTTCAATATTATATAGAGGAGGGTTGAGGGTTTAAAGTTGTGAAAAAACCTTAGCTCCAATAGCCTTCATAAGAACATTTGCTTGGGGAAAATTTAAAATTGTAAATTTGACTTATTTTTCTTCCTGCAATGATGTCATTTTTTCAATTTGAAATTCACCCCCAAGCAAATTTTCCTATGAAGGCATTTTGGAGGTAAGGTTTTTTACACAACTTGAAACCTTGAACTCTCCCCTAAAAATTATTGTAAACCAGCAGTTCAAGTGTCTAATAAGAAAGTTGTAAAAAGTGATTTTTCGTCAGCCACTGGAGGGATGGGTTCATGTGGTAGGCGGTTTTTGGTGGGATACAATATTTATAGAGGATATTTAATGCTTATTTGACATTATCAATCACTTTAGTGTTGAAACAACACAAAAGTGCTTATTTTTTTAAAATTCAATTGGGTGCTGGACCTGTGTGGGACAGTAATGTTTTGATAAATTTTGAATGCTGCACCCCACACTGTGGTGAGTTGCCAAAAACTGCCTGGCCAGTGTAAAGTAGGGGAGGGGTGTTGGCGACGCATCCCCAAAATTTTAGATTTAGTATTTAAAATTTTAGAATTTTAGATCCGTCCCACAGCTGGAGGTACGGCACCCGCAGTGCAAGAAATCAGTGAGGGCCGGACCTGTGTGGGACACTAAAAAAGCCACAAAAACTTTTTGCACTTAGGGTGACCCACCCTGTAGAGGGTCGCCGGGACCGCTCCAATTCAAGCGAAGTAGAGCGGGGTTGCTCCAATATCTACCCCAAGGTTCAGCTTCTGGCGCGTCCTAGAACTGGAGATAGGACATCAGAAGTAAAATAAAAAATGGGGGGCCGGACTTGATTGGGAAGGTGTTTACAAAACGAGTGAACCGTCACCTCTAATGGTCGCGGAATGCAATTAAGCAACCCAAAATGGATGAACGATGAGATGAATAATGGATGAATAATGAATGGGGGTTGGGGGGGGGTAGGGGCTGCCCCTCAAATTGGCAAGCTATTTATCAATCCCAGTGGACGCCCAGCCATTTTTTAGTACACTAATGCTTGAATAAAACCCCAGGGGCCAGATTTAATACTCCCTACAGATTTGTAGGGTAGGGCGTACGCCCAACAAATTTTTTAAAGTTTAGCCGCATCCATGCACATGCACCGAGAGCAAGGCGGTTCATAAAATATACAAAACCATCCCTTAAGGTTGCCGATATTGCAATATGATGTATATCACTTCGATTTTGGCCCGGAAATCACGATTTCATCATTTCTTGGCCATCTGCCAATTTGTTTTTTATTTTATTTTGTTGGGCGGGTTACTCGCATAAGTAGCGCTTTTGTGTAGTCAGGTGGTCACTTTTTTAGTGTTCACTGCCTACAACCGAAACCATGAGGGCAGCGACAAGAAAGAAATGCATGCACAAGTGTACAAAAGCGAGACTTATGCGATTAACCTGCCCAACAAAATAAAATAAAAAACGAATTGGCAGATGGCCAAGAAATGACGAAATCATGATTTCCGGGCCAAAATCGAAGCGATATAAACACCTTCCCGGACAAGTTCACCACCCAATTTTTTATTTCACTTCGGATGTAATATCTTCGTCTATGGGGGTGTTATAAAGCTGAAACTTTGAATATATAAAGTTGGAACACCCCGCTACTCCGTATCAATGGGGGAAGGTGCGGCGATTCACTACAGGGTGGTTCGCCCTACATGCAAACATTTTTTGTGGCTTTTTCGGTGTCCCAAACAAGTTCACCACCCCCTTGATTGGCTACACTACGAGGGCCATATCTCCAGCTATGAGGGTGGTATAAAGCTGAAATTTGGGGGATGTTTTGCCAACAACCCCCCTTACAATATACCAGTGAGGCTGCCTGCCAGCGACCCACTACAGAATACATTGCTGTGTTTACAGTTGTTCATTTTTTAAAAACAACCCAAATGTCCCAAACAAGTTTGCCACCCAACTGCATTATAAAAAATGTTGTCAGAACATACCTGATAGTAAATTGAGTCAGATTTGAACCCTAGTTCTGCCCATTCAAATTTTTTTAGTGGGGGACCCACCCCATCCCATCCCAGTTCACTAGGGAAGGGTCCAAGGTTCAAAGTTACATAAACAACATGACCTCTAAAATACATCCATAAGGAAATTTATTTGGGGTGAATATTATCATGTCAAAATCACATCATCACAGGAACAAAATTTGACAAAATTTCCACTTTTTCATTCACCCCAAATAAATTTCCTTATGCAGGCATTTTAGAGGTTATGTTGTTTACATAATTTTGAACCTTAGACCCTCCCCTACCAACCTTTGTAAACCAACTTTTTATGTGTGAAACAAAAATCTGGTTTAAAGCAAAATTTTCAGTCTGCTGTTTATGGGACAGGGTGGGTGCCCTACTGAAAAATTTTTAATGAGACGAACTAGGGTTCAAATCTTATTCAATTTTATGTCAGGTATGTTCTTGCAACATTTTTTCATAATGCAGTTGGTTAACGAACTTGTTTGGGAGACTTGGGTTGTTTTTAAAAAAATGAACAATTGTATGTGGTGACCCATGCTGTAGTGAGTCTTCGGCAGCCAACCACTGGTGTATTGTGAGAGGGGGTTGTTTGCAAGACATCTCCCAAATTTCAGCTTTCTACCACCCTCACAGCTGGAGATATGGCCCTTGCAGTGTAGCCAATCAAAGGGGTGGTGAACTTGTTTAGGACACTGAAAAAGCCACAAAAAATGCTTGCATATAGGGCGACTCACCCTGCACTGAGTCGCCGCACATTCCCCCATTGATACAGAGTAGCGGGGTGTTAGGACTATGTACCAACCAAATATTAACTTTATACCAGTTCCATAGCCAGAGATATTGCATCTGAAGTGAAATTAAAGAATGGGTGGTGAACTTGTCCGGGAAGGTGTTTACGTCATATTGCAATATCGGCGACCTTAAGCAATGGTTTTGTATATTTTAAAAACCGCCTTGCTCTCGGTGCATGTGCGTCGATGCGGCTGAACTTAAAAAAATCTATCGGGCGTACACCCTACCCTACAAATCTGTAGGGAGTATTAAATCTGGCCCCAGGGGAGTTATTTTTTGTCAGAGTTTTTGAGTTGGGAGTTATTCAAGGGAAGGAGTTATTTTTTACCTCAGACATTTCAGGAAAACTTGGAATTTATTCATTATGAGTAAGTCCACAATAGCCAAAAGTTGGACACACCAAAAACTTTTTTTTCTCTTAATGTGTTGCTTAATATAGCACTGATAAAAAAATACATTTCATTTTTTCATTTTCTTCTTATATATAGCATAATCAAGCATTTTCACATGTAATGGTGACGTGAGGCAATTGCATTGTTATTCACACTTTAACTGTGTCTGGGACAAGTGGTTAGGCACACATGGTTGCGAAGCCAAGAAAGTCCTCTATCAGAATCCACAGACTTTTGGGGTGTTCCCCTCAGGTCACATATACCTAAGAAAGGAAAACGTGCCATGCACAGTTTTCCATGGCAAAGTTGCATTGTGATTGAGGCAAAACTGAGAAAAACTATTTACTATGATTCATACCACGAGATAGCTGAGATTGTGCTCTTTCAGAATCCGCTGCCCCCCAGAAGGTTCACTGTCATTGGTTCATTGTTGGGTATCAGGTAATAGAATTGTTAGGTATTATGTAATTGTATTGGATTGAACAACAAAAATACAGCATCTATCACAAGGTGTATAAGTAAATGCAAATACACATGGAGACTCAACAGTTATTCCATAAAAATCATCTTGCTCAAGAAAAAAAGCATGACCATTGAATTGTGATATAAAACAACCCCATTTGTTGTGGGACATCTTCACACCATGGTGGCTGATGTTGTGGTTATAGTCCACTACATTCTATTTACTTGCATTCCTCCAGTTGGATAGGTTTTGAGTGATTGGTCTGAACTGTTAAATTTATGTTACAACCAATCTTGAGTAGAATTTTGACATTTCACCAAGAACACACAACCACACCAGATCATGAACACAAATCTCCTCTGGTCATCGGCTTAGTGGACTTAGCTTTGCCTCTTGCCCAAGGTCCACATGCCAATCCAGCTAAACCTCACTGCACTTCTCTCATTTGTCATTTGTGTGCCACGGACTCAGTTTGCTGTTAGCCCTGTTTCATGTGTCCAAGTTGCTCTGGCACTGTGCCTGGCAGTGCACCTAGTCAGACTGTCTACCTCACTGAACCAGTGCAACTGAACACACTCTGAGGAGAAAATTGGAATCAAGTGCACCCAGATATCTGGCAGCCATTTTGGCCAAGGTTAAGGCAGCTTTGTCTTCAAGGGAAAGGCAGTCTTCAATTGAATCAAAATTTTTCAAATGTGAATTAAAACATGCAGTACAAATTAAAATCATATCTGAACTACCGTATTACCTCGAAATACCCCCATGGGGGTTTATTATTTCGCCAGCAAAATTTGAGGGGGGGTTAATTCAAGGGGGGGGTTTATTCGAGGGGGGGGTTTATTATTTCGTCAGAAATTTTCGTAAGGATCGAAGTAAATAGTAGGCATTTGCGTACTCAAAATAGGTAATAAATGTGTCCAAACAGCATATATTTGGACATAAAAACGTAGATAGCCACACAAACTACTCTATCTGTAGCTGCAATGCAAATTAACAGTAATATACATCATGAACATTGCGTACATGACGTATTTATTTTGTACATGACGTACATCATTCCGAAGGGGGGGGTATTTCGAGGGGGGGGGGGGTTATTATTTCCCCAGCCCATTTTGAGGGGGGGTTAATTCGAGGGGGGTTAATTCAAGGGGGGGATAATTCGAGGTAATACGGTAGGTAATTGAAACAAACGAATTAGAAGTATCTAAATTACAACTGCATGAAATGACTGGATGTTGTATTCACAACACTTCTAATCTGCTTGAAAGATTGAACTGTGGGAAATTTTTGCAGGTATTTTTGGGTGTTGAGTGCGGGTTTGGGTATTGAGGTTGGGTATCGGGTTCGGGTTCGGGTAGCAGAGTTGGGTTTCAGGTATTGGGTTTCAGTTCCAAAAAGTGTTTGGGTATCGGGTTCGGGTCAGGTCGGGTCGTGTCGGGTCGGGTTCCCAACCCTACTGTCTAGTCTCCCCCCTTGTCTCCCTCTAGTCCTGGACACGGTTAAGGTGTGACTCGCGATGCAATCGGCCATAATCCGCACTACCAGCACATTTTGGTTTCTTAGGTAAGTTGGTTTCAGAAAATCCCTGAAAAGTCTGTGGATTCTGAAAGAGCACATTCTTGGATTCACAACGATATAAAATATAGCCATTATATGTTTATAGTCGGGTGCCCAACAGCAAATAATGTCAGAAATGCTCTATTTTTGAAATATTCAGTTTCAAATATATGCAATATATATGAATGAATATTTTACATGTATTTTATAACTCACTGGGTGATGTAAAAGCGCCAAGGCACTGGCACCTGGCGCTAGCACCAAAGCAAAAAGCGCCATGGCACTTTTGGCGCTTGGCGCTATTTTGCTGTGGCGCCATTGGCGCTTGGCGCTATGGGTTGGAAAAGTGCCATGGCGCTTTTGGCACTTGGCGCTATTTTTGACCGGAACCAGGAACAAAATGCCTGGCGCTAGCGCCAATGCAAAAATCACCATGGCGCTTCTGGCGCTTGGCGCCATTTTGCTCTGGCACCATTGGCACTTGGCGCTAGAGGTCGGAAAAGTGCCATGGCGCTTTTGGTGCTTGGCGCTAGAGGTTGGAAAAGCGCCATGGCGCTTTTGGCACTTGGCGCCAAAGTTCTGGTGTGTTTCACATCACTACACTGGTCCCGTTGGAGTGCCTTAGGACCATTTTTGCAATTTTCAAATTTTTTATGGGTGTCCAAGTTTTGTTCCTGGAGTGGCTATTGACTCATGGACCGACTCAATGTAAAGAACATGACCTCTAAAATGCCTGCATTGCATAATTTACTTAGGGGGAATTTCAAAGTGAAAATTTTGTAAATTTTTACATTGCATTAGAGGTATGGTTCTTAACATGACTTAAAACATCAAACCCTCCCCTTTAAAGTATCATAAACCAGCTCTTCAAATGTCTAATAAAAAAGTTCCAAAAATCTTTTGGAATCTTTTTGTCATCCATCTATTGGGGGTGGTGTTTTTTTTACAGAATATCTTATAATTTTTAAAAAAATTTCACATCAATCTCACATTATTAAATAGTGTATAGTAGGGGAGGGTGTGTGGGACACCAGAACAACCAATAAAAATGTTGCACTAGCGCGACCCACCGTGTAAGGGGTAGCCGCGATCGCAAACCCCCCCCCCCCCCCCCTTATTCATAGGAAGTGCCAATATCTCCCCCAAGTTTCAGCTTCTGGCGCGCACTAGAACCAGGGCTGTATCCAGGGGGGGGGGCTGCAGCCAGAAAGTAACCGGGCGAGACCAGAAAGTAACCGGAAAATGCGACTTTTTCAACGTCAGCGTAAAAAATTTTGCGCGCGGGCGCGCATTCTTCACCTGACATTAGGTATTATTAGGGTGTCAAAAAAATTTTTTTACGGAAAACGGAAAACGGAAAGGTAAAATTTTTTCACTTTACGGAAAACAGAAAGGTAAAAAAAAAATTTCTGCCGGAAAACGGAAAATGGAAAGGTAAAAAAATTTCACTCAGCGGAAAACGGAAAACGGAAAGGTACAAAAAAATTGTCGGCCGGAAAACAAAAAATGGAAAAATGAAATGCCGGAAAACGGAAAGCAAAATTTTCACGGAAACAGAAAAAAATAAAGTGAAATTAGCACAGTAATAGACAAATTTGCAGAAGGAAAACCTGCATGCAGGTTTGCCTGTTTGGCTTTGATTGTGGTAGCTGTACATTCTGCAACTATGGATCATGCCTGTAACTTCACTTGTAGTTCAAGCTTAACTGAACCAACAAAAAATCATCAAAAAGTAGCCATAGTGGCCATAGGAAAGGAAACACTACAACAATTTCACAGTCTAGAAGCAGTGGGAATCACTGATGACCCCTATGCAATTGATGACAACATTGCAGAGGAGATGATAATAAATAGCATAAAATTCAACGACAGCAACAAACAATACTATATTGACTGGCCGTATAAAGAGAGTATCAGTGACCTGCCCATGGGAAAAGCAGAAGCCTTGGTGCGGTTTAAATCACTGATAAGAAGATTCAACAAAGATCCAAACTTATTCGAACAATACCGGAAAGTTTTGGATGACCAACTAGAAAAGGGAATAATTGAGATCTGTGATGACAAAACAGACAACAAGGGGATTCATTACCTGCCACACCAGCCAGTAATCATGCTAGGCAAATCGACATCATGCAGAATCGTGTACGATGGGTCAGCAGGTAAGCCCAGTTTCAACGAGTGCATTTTTAGAGGACCAATTACAACACCATTAGCACTGGGCCTACTCCTGAGGTTCAGGGCAGGCAATCTAGCATTAATTGCCAATATTGAAAAGGCATTTTTGCAAATAGGATTGCATGACCAAGCTAGAGACTACACATGATTTTTCTGGCTGAAAGATGCCTCAAAACCAGTAACTGAAAATAACTTAATGGTACTTTATTTTAAACGCATACTGTTTGGACTTTCTGCAGCCCAGCAATTTTGGGAGCAGTCATTAAATACCATTTAAATGTGACAATAAACAACATGAATGAATATGAAGAAAATGAAGGGGAACGAAACCAGTTGGCAATGATAATCAACAACATTTACGTTAATAACTTCATCATGAGTGTCACAAATGAAGTTGAAGCTTTAGAACTATATTACAAAGTCAAAGCTTTATTTAACCAATGTTCTATGAACATGAGGGAATGGCTGTCAAACTCCAGATCAGTCATGAATGAAATAGCAGAAAACGACAGGAGTCCAAAGGTGAATAAAATTGTCGCAGTAATGGGCATGAAATAAAATCACCGAACGGACATGCTGGCAATATCAACACCAAAATTGCAAATTGACAGCATCACAACACCAACCAGACGAAACTTGAATAAATTATTGGTGTCAGCATATGACCCAATTGGGTTCACAGCACCTGTTTCACTGACCCTGAAATCCCAGTTGTCAATGCTGCTCCAAGAGACAAAAACAACACAATGGGATGAGCCAATTGAAGATAAATACAGATTGGAAAAACAATGGAAAAATGCCAGAAAACTGAAAATCGAGCCAGAAAATGGAAAAATGGCATGGTAAAACGGAAACGGAAAGGTAAAAAAATTTCAGCCGGAAAACGGAAAAATGGGCCAGAAAAACGGAAACGGAAAGGTAAAAAATTTTCAGCTGCCGGAAAACGGAAAACGGAAAGGTAAAAATTTTTCAGCTGCCGGAAAATGGAAAACGGAAAGGTAAAATTTTTTCGGCTGCCGGAAAATGAAAAACGGAAAGGTAAAAAAATTTCCTGCGGAAAGGCGGAAACGGAAAACGGAAACGGAAATTTGACACCCTAGGTATTATCATCAAGTTTGCTCCATGTGTCCGCAAATCGTTATAAATACACTGTATGTTGTGCTTTTTGCTGTTTTGTATGTGTATTTACATACAAATACAGCGTTCGATGGCGCTGGCGCCAACGCCAATGGCGCCATGGCGTGGCACCTACTAATAGCGCCAGCGCTATGTGTAATGCGAGAATCGACGGCGGGCCACCAAAGTGCCAGACCTATGTCTCTGGGACGGTGACCCAGCGTCAATTAACGCTTACCAAACCCTAATTATGGCGCTTTAGTCGCCGGGGATGCCATATTGACCCCTTTTGGGCCAAGTGACGTCATTACGACGCTGTCCTATATGAAACCTAACTTATAGGGAACTTACGGCGCAACGAACGCCAGCTATGGTAATTGGCGCCAGATCACCAAAGTGCCAGACCTACGCCTCTGGGACGGTGATTAAGCGCGAATTACCATAGAATTGTAAATCAATGGCGCTATGCCGCCAGCCTTAATTAGCAAAACGGCTTAATTAGCCGCTTCTAGTCGTGGAAAGACCCGGGTGACGTCATTCGACACCCCGGGAACGGAACCTAACTTTTACGAGAGTTACGGCGCTTTTCATTAAAAAGAAAAGCAGCGCCGAGCGGAAATCGATTCCCCTGGGCATGACGGTCGAGCGAGCGCCGGCAAACAACTTTGACGGCCGCGACAGCGCCGCGCCGCCGCCATTCGACACTCGCCGACCGCCGGAACCCGGGAGAGGGGGATTTTGGGTGTTTTGGGGGACTTTGGGAAGGGTCGGATCGGCCATTCTTGGCCGAGTGCCAACTTCTTGAAAACGGCACCGAGTGCAATTTCGAAGGGGGGTAAGTGCTGTCGCCGTGTTTTGGCGACGGTTTATCGCTCAAACTTGTAAATCTACCCCAGTCCCCGCGAGCGTCGACAGCGTTGGCCGCCGGAAAACGTCCGCGGAGCGACAGACTTCGGTAGCTCAGAAAGTTTTGGTGGGAGTGGCCACCGGAAGGGAGGGCCCCGATAGCTCCTGAAGCCTACGCCCTTCGGAGTAGAGACGGGTCACCCCTTCTGGAGGGGTATGTGCCTTAGGCTAAAATAGCAAAAATAGGGAGCGGCCTTGATAGCACCTGAAGTCGACGCCCTTCGGAGTAGAGACGGGCCAATCCCAAAGGAATTGGAAGAATGCCAAAAAGGCAGTTTTTGTGTGTAAATTGGCACATATCCCGCAGCCATTGCTGCCACAGGGAGGAGTTTTGTGATTTTGTAGGGTGTAGGAGTAGGTTTAGGGAGTAGGTTCGCGGTAGGTGCCGCGGTTTGTGATTTATGGCGCATATATTTGTGTTTATTTGTATCTAATTACCCACCCAACCCCCTTAGTTTGTGATAATTGCATGTGTTTGTGATTGTATTTTTACGTTCGCATTTGTTTCTGTGTTTCGCATGTATTTCTATGTTTCGCACTTATTTCTGTGTTTGCACTTTTGCATTTTTGTGTTTGCTCCGCGTCAGTCGAATGGTACGCTGGTTGGACGAGCTCACGTTTGAGCAATTACGGTTGTTTTTGTGTTTTTGGTCCTTTTGCAGTTGCTTGCAGTTTTTGAGTAGCTGTGGATTTACCCGGCTTGTTTTTAATTGTATTAGTTTTAACTTGGAGAGTTTCGCTCAGTTGAGTCATTTTTAGCTGTTAGTTGTGCGTTTACATTTGGTAGGTTACTGTAGGTGGTTATTTCTTAGTTTGGCACAGTTCCAAGTTTGGTTTTATTAGCTGGCTGAGTGCCAGAAGAAGGGTGTTCCTGAATGTCAAGTCACCATTCCCTTGTTCCATTAAAAAGTAACCCTTGTAGTGTAGGGTTCTGTTCAGCTGGAGTCACTTATTTTCGGTACATTTTTGAATGCACTCTCGTGATTGGTTGGCTCCGCCCAGCTGCAAACCAGTTTTGGGCACTTCAAACCCATAAAAGAGAGCTCCAATCTTGTGATTGGCATCAGTCTATCCAATTCAATTTTAATTACTAAGTCAGTGATTTACCAGCTGAAATGAGCCTACCCTTGGTTATTCATTCTCTGCTAACTCTGGCATAGGCCTTCTCTTCCCTCTGCACGGTGACATTTAGGTTCACAGGGGCAGGAGTGGCCACACGGAGCTGCCGGTATAGTTAAGATAGGGTGTTGTATGGGGAGAACCCACCATCTGTGATGCTTACTGTACGTCTGGACCTCTGTGGACTTGTTTTAGGCGTAGTATAAGCTGAAGTAGGCTGTACACCTATTGACTCGCTCTAGGCTTTCGTAAGGGCCCAAACAGTTGTGCTACGTTGTCGTAGATTACTTTTGATAGTGGTGCTGTGCCAAGCTAGGATTTAAGTACCTGGTCTTGGGTGGTCTCTTACCAGTGCATCGTATTGCTATCCTCACCTGTCTGGTTTAGCTTATATGACCCTGAGTGTTATTTAGTCATTTTTATGTTAATGTTTTGATTTGGAAAGTGGAAAGGTAAATTGGAAATATTTAAAATACTTTGGAAACTTTTATTGCAACGTTATTCAAGAAACCCAATTAGTGTAATTCAAGCTTACTCCGGTGCAACTAATTCTCTACCTAGTCTATTGGCTCATTCCAGCTAGTGGATCTAATTATTTCCATTCTAATTTGTGAATCATGATGGAAGTCGCTTTTGTTTGCTTGCATTCAAATAAGGTTGAATTGTCGGTTTTCGAGGCGTGGGCTAATCTTGTTTCTGTTTCTGAAAGCGCGCCAAGTTCTGAAGGTTTCTGGGAAATTGATGATTTGGAAATGGGCCCAGTTTTTGATAGTTTTGAACCCGTGTCGGAATTGTTTCAAATTCAGCGCAGGGCCACGTACGCGGAAAAGGTTCAGGGCGCTGGTGATTTTGTTGTTGATTCTGTTTTGCCCAATGGCGAAGTGATTTGCGATGCTTCTCAGCAGTGGTTGTTTGATCACTTGATCATGGAGCCAGCTTTTATTGAACCCGGAATTTGTGGTGTTTTTGAGAGAACCGCTGAAAGGCTGAAGAAATCTGTGCAGCCTAGAAATCTTTGGTATTTGGTGGGTAAGAGAGGGAAATTACAGCCGCACGTTATTCGCCGCAAGCTTTTGCAATTTGCGCGACCGGACTTTGTTAGCTGTGGCAACCAAGTAGACCGAAAAGTTCCGAAGCCTACGTCCTTCGGAATAGTTAGGTCGAAAGGCACCAAGCTGGTGAAGTTTGGCAGACAGGGTTCCCGCACACGCGCCAAGCGTAGGGCTTGTAGGGCAATTGTTGATCGTCCGGTGGACATTATGCCGCTTGCCGAATTGTCGGAATTGTGTGATTATCTAGTTGGCGTGTTGCCATCGTTGGTCGTTCCACGCGTGCAAAAGGTAACCAAGTCCCCTGTTAGGTGCTGTAGGTTTGGTGTAATTAGGCAGGATGGACTGCATGAGCGTATCATTGAGAGTTCTGACGGACATGGGCATTGTCCAAGGTGTTGCTATTTGGCCCATAAGGACGAAGATGTAGTACCCGGGGGTCCACTTCATTATATTGGAGGTCTCACCTCGGGTTACGGCACCGTGTTGCACCCCCCTTTCACCCCCCCTTCACACCGCACACATAGCCACCCTCCATGCGTACAGGGCGTAGTGTTTCAGCTTAGCCCTATGCTACCGTGCACATACTGGAACCACAAATGTTGGCTTTTGCGTAAGCGTTTCGAGCGTTTGAAATGTGTGTCACGCGCCTATTATCATTTGATTTCTTGGCATATTGCCCCATCCATGTTGCAACAGAGTCAAACTTCCAAATTTGAGAGACTACGATACACCATGCCCTGGCGGCGATTTTTGATGCGAATTTTGAAATTTCCAAAATCTTTTTCATGCCCCGCGTCAGCCAATTGTCAGTTCAAAACTTTCGAAACTACTGATTTCAAGCCAGAGTTATGTCAATCATGTGAAAAATACGTGACCACTGACTACTCTTACGACTCATTTGATTACCAGTACTTATATTTGTCAGTTGACGATGGTGCACCATGGTCCTTTGATGACCTTGAGCAATCAACCGTACTAAGCTTGTCACCATGTGCTTCAATTGATAGTGGTTCACTAAAATGCCAGACCTACGCCTCTGGGATTGTGGGCCAGTGTCAACTCGAGCATGATGTGGATTTGGCAGCTGGCCAGTATTCGTATTTGCCAGCTGATGATGGTGTATCAGGGTCTTCTGATGACCTCGAGTTTTCAACTGAATGGAGCTTGTCATCGCATGCTTCAATTGACAGTGACTTACTAAAATGCCAGACCTACGTCTCTGGGATTGTGGGTCACGGTCAATTCGAGCACAGTGTTGACTTGGCAGCTAGCCAGCCTAGTACTTTAGATGACTCTACTTGTGACACGGATGTGGCTTTGGAACATGTGTGCTCCACTACCTTGTCTGCAGCCCAATCGTTTCAAACAGTGTTTATTGAGGACTCGCTCAACTCTTTCGAAATTATTGACGATTATATGGCCGACCCTGCAGCACTGAGTGGAGCACACACGACGCCAGATGCCAACGATAATTACATGGTTCACGCCGCGGATATTAATATGTTGCAATATAATTCATCCTTGGGTGTGGTTACTCGCCGCCGCGGCAATTCTAACCAGCAAAGCTTCTTTGAGCTAGACGGTAGGGAACGCGCGCGTCCTGTCGGTCAATGGGCCAGTACTAGCCACCACGGTGTTACGTGTAGTGATGTTGGTGATTCTGTGGGTTCTCGGGACCGGATGTCTGACCTAGCCACCCCAGCATATACCGCTGAGCCAGGGATGTTGTATGTCAACGAGTCTCGGGATACAGTGCTAATACGACCGCACGAAGAATTCCCTCACGCCAATAGTTCCCCGTGCCTGAGCATTCAATCCCCTAGTAGACCCCCTACCTCTGTCTGTGACCTAAGTACCCCCGCGAAACCACCACCTTCCAACCCCGTTAGTAGCCCTCAACCCCAACCCTCCACTGGGCCGGTAAGACAACATCGAGAATTACTGACGAATAACCAATCGGAAATTGATACTATGATTTCCCCCTTGCAACAAGCATGTGAACCCACTAAATTATGGGATCACCTGAAACCCTCAGATCAGTGCATTGGGGATGTATTACAACCCTTTGAAAAACTTCTAAGCGAACTTGATCCCGAAATAGATAAGTTAGATCAGCTATTGTTTGACCTTGCTACTGTGACACCTTCTGACCCATCCCAGCAAACCACTCTGGATAATGTCACCTCGGCCTTGATGACCCTCCGAACGTGGTCACAGGCAATGTTGCCATTTCGTGGGTCCCTGCAAGACTCTATCGATCGGACTTTGAGTGTTCACTTGAAACCCCGGGTCGACTCTTTAGCGGGCGATTTACAGTCCCTACTTAGTAACTTTTGTACTGATGTGAATGCCCGGACTAAACCCCCCGTTGATACGAGTATGCCGGCTCAGAGGCAAGCGAACCAGCAGGTACCAGCAGCGTCAGACCCCGGCCCCACGCGGCCACAGCCACACGCTTACCCCGTTCAGTGCGCGCTTGCATTTATGCAGTCCGTTTTGCTAGTGTCCGCACAGTCAGCAAGGGATTGGGCTACCCTTCGTTCCCAGATTCAGTCGAAATCAACGGCTGGTGTCTTTGGCCTAGAAAATAAGGGTGTATCCCAAACAGTGCGCGCTGCAGCTTTGCGTAATTTGACAGAAGCCTGGGTTTACCTCGATGTGCACCGGACCGGATTTAGCACGTACATGCCATTGCTGGGCACTCTGCCAGAAACAGCTCGGTATGCTATGGCGCAATTTCACGGATGCATGGCTGAAGGCATTCGCCTCAACCATGCGTTCGCGGATATATTACCTGAGATTAAGCGCCAAGTTAATGGTCCTGTCGCTCGTAAGACAAGGAAAGAATTACTGGCACATCTTGGTAATACCCTGGACTCTGCCCGGGACCTTTTGTGTCGCTTAGAGAATTTGGACTTTGCGCAGTACAATGCCCTCTGTGCAATGCATATCGGTCGGGTCTCAGACAGGTGTACTCCTCAGAAATGTCGGTTGGTGTGCCAGAATTTGCTGAATAATATCGGCTTTGGATTAGACTGGCTACACCAGTTGCGTGGAAAAACCCCCGTTTCGACACCCAAACCGCAACCTTCGCGGGTACTTGAGCCACATCAGAGTGCGCTCCAACCGTCTATGTATACTACCCCGTTGAACCGTAGCATTTCGACTTTACCCCCCGCCTGGAATAATGTCGTAGTAGCCCACCTAATGAGCCCCGACCCTATGCGGCGCTTGGCGACACATCAGTGGCCGCCTGATCCTTCTATCAAAGTGCAAACCGATCCGCCGCGTACTGTATTGACTGACTTATCCATGCACGCTTGGGTAGAACCTGTAGGGCCGGAGTTCTCTGTTGGCCCAGTGGCTGAGCTTGATGTCAAAACCACTTGGGTCGGTCGTATTTTGCCTACAGTCGGTATTATGGACACACCCTGGGCCATCATTGACCCACGGAACACCGATCTCGTGCGCGCTTATTCAAAGCTGTTGATCGCCGCTAATTTTGAGGCTGAATATATCTTCCAACTTGTGTTTCGTTATGGCTGGTTCCCAGACAGCTTACTCACTGCATTCCAGCGCTGCGCTTTTCTTGTGCAAAAGCTTGTCGACACACTTGATCGGTCTATTAGGCATGGCGAAACGGTAGGCATAACAGACACTTATCCGCTACCCGAACAGTACCATATTAATGGTCGCTTTTTGTACAAGTTGGCTAGTGATGCTCGTCGCGATTATATACAAGTTGGGGCTAATTACACTAAGTTGGCACGACGATATTCAGCGGTGCCTGTGCACACGACCCCGATGTTTCCAATCGACCGAAATAACCGCTTCGAGCACTCTCGCCGTCGCTTACAGCTACCTACTGCTCAAGACGCGCATTCACAAATGGTTCAGGTAACGAATAGTGTCAGCTGCGATGCTAACGTAGACATGATTCAGCCTGATGATGTGGGAACAAGGGACAACCAATATGACTTTCTGTTGTCACACCAGGGCTATCAGCAGCCTGACTCGGCTGGTGGAGCCCCCGCACCCGCCGCTGTGCAGGCGCCCCAGAGATTATATCATACGGGACACCAGCACACCAGTAGGCTCTCGGTTCCACCAGCACACCTCAGTTCTTCTGTAGCACCCACTTCAGCACTAGACCAGCTTAAGTCAGAAATGGACCAAAAATATGCTAATATGCGTGACCAGATGGAGGCTATGAACGCTAACATGCGAGCCCTATTAGACCAAAGGCGTGCTCAATCACGAGCTCAGCCTCAAGTTTCGCAACCAAATGTATCAAATGATCCGCCTAGTACCACAACTAGTTCAGATGAGGATTTGGCTAAGCGTATTAAGAAGCTTAAGATGCTTGGTTGTCCCATGTTCTCGGGTAAAGCGTCTGTCGATGTCGGCCAGTGGCTAGCACAGTTTACTGCGAAATGTAGAATCTGCAAAATAGCCTCTGACGAAGAAAGGGCTTTGACTCTGGCTGCTGTGTTGGAACATGATGCAGCTACCCTGTGTTATGGTCAACCGCAGGAAGTCCAGACCTCTTTTACGAAACTGGAGTCAGCTCTTAAAGCCCACTTTGGCCAGGCAAAACATGTGCTAGCTACATGCCGCGCGATTACACTTATGAATTGGAAACCGAATGATACGATTGACACTGTGCGACGCCGTTTGATGACCGAATCCGCGCAGTTGAAGGATGTGAATCACGGCGAGCGCGAATTGCGTATGATTGAGGGATTTTTGCATGCCCTGGGTCAGCATAATTCTGAGTTGCGTCAACTAGTTGAGTTAAACTCTGCTTCACTTGAATCTTTCGACAAGCTGATCCAGCATGCTAAAGTCGCTCAACAGTCTCTGGAAAACCGTAAGCTTGAGCAAGACCGCTCAGCTAAGGATACTGAGTTTAAGCGCATGCGCGATGAACTCTCGCAACTGCGGCAGCAAATGTCTAGTGCACGCATGGGCGATAACCGTCAGCAGTTGGGTGGCGGTATGCTAGCTGGCCAACGGCCAATGTTTCGACCACCGATGGATATGCGCCAAAACCCGCGATTTGCCTTTCCTGCGCCACAAGCACAGCCTAGTGCTCAACCCCCGTTCAATGCACAGCGCATGCCAATTAGACCGCAACGGGATATCCCGCCTATGCGCCTACCACCTGCCGTACAAGGTCCGCGTTTCGCTCCGCGTCCAGCAGTTGATGTAGGGCCACCTGTAGTAGCTATTGATAAGCCCGGTCGACAGCCTCCCAATGCTTACAAGAGCTATTTTTGCGACAAATGTAAAATGCCCGGCCATACCACCGAAGAGTGTGGGCGTCGTGCAACCGGTCCTACCTCATCTGGCCCTGCACCAGCCCAAACGCCGCGTGAGCCACTTAAGTGTTTTAAGTGCAATAAGCCTGGCCATTTCTCGCGTGAGTGTCCCGAGAACACGCCTGCGCAGAATGTCAATGAACTGTATGCACAGTATGATATCATACCCGACGATCAAATTGGTTACACTGATTTGCAAAATGATTTAGTTGATGGGATAGCAGATCCTAATGACCTGCAAGGTTATTACAACGAATACCCGGCGGAAACCATGCATCAGTACCAATATGATTACTCGGGTATGGTACCACCAGAAACAGACGCATTAGACGAGGAGGAGAATGACGTGCGTGTGAACTTTCTGGGTTCCTGTCCAGAACTTTATAACCATCCTGACCCAACTCCAATAAGTTATTTTGACGTTTGTGTTACGCAGTGGGTGGATACGTCCGCTACTGAGCCAAAGGGCGCCGCGCCAAAGTGCCAAGCCTACGTCCCTGGGACGGCACGCGCGCTCAGTGACTCAGTGGTTCGCAAGAGGCCCACTGCAAGTTTTTGTAGAACCTTGACTGGTGTCCCCCAGGTTGATCATGCTTGTGACTCGACCCCACACCCAAGTATTCCGGAAATTTGCATTCAATCTTGCGAACCTGACCAGACCTCAGCCCTCGCGGTAACCACGCAAAAGTCCCAAGCCTACGCCCCTGGGATTCGTGATATCGCGGGCACTGATGACCTGGAGCTTGTAGTGTTGGGTAGTCCAAAAACTGCGCAAGTACCAACACAAACACCTACCTGGACACCCTCTATTAATATGTTTCGTCCTATCAACCCCGCGACACACACGTCTGTAGTTGCTGCCCTAGATCTCAGCACTTCGGATGCTGGCCGAGAAACCTGTCGTGACCGTAGGAAGTATTATTGGGAACAACTCTCCCCGGATTTAGGTGTTAAGCGCATGGAATACCAATGCAACGCCGCACAAGTCGTAGTGACCGAACCGTTGGGTGCTCGCTTACAAAGTGGTAAGATGACCCGTCCGAAGCACACTGTGCGCGATCTGATTACGCCTAGTATTTATCACCGTGCTGTAATTCAAGGTGTCGGACCCTACCTAGTATTAGCCGATACTGGCGCGGAATTAAGTGCCATTCCTGTGTCCTTATTAGAGCAAATTGAGAGTCTTTCAGGGAAATGTTTAGACCGTCGAATCTTTCAATTGGAAAAACCCCTTGTCTGTAAAGGCTATACAGGACATAAACATACGTTACTTTACTCGATCCAGTTGACAGTCTCGATCGGTACGGAGACACGACGTATAAACTTCGCAATTTCCTTTGAAGGCACTCAGTGCATTATAGGTATTGGTGACTATGCTAAGTTCTGGTTCCTACCTATTTGTCCTGGCGCTTGTATGACACGACCAGTTATGCACAGCAATAAACGGTATCTCATTCCGGGTGATGAACCTTGCTTGCTCTATGAAGGGGAAATTCCCTACGTAGATACCGGCCTACGTACAGGCGCCATTGCAAAATCAGGTGAAGATATCCCAGAAGCAATCGAACGAGTCCAATCTAGTAATATTTACACTGTAGGATCACTTTTGGAGCCGTATTTGGCCCCAAAAACAGATGTAAATAGACTTTGTTCCTCGTCACCTGTTCCCTATTTCTCTCCAAGTAAGGGTACCAGTGCTGTTGGGGTTGTTGCAACGGAAAACTGGGTATGCCCACCGCGCTCCGTGTCTTATGTGCCCGCTGAGTTGACAGGTGATCCCCAGGAGATACTCACCACGGTTCTTTTTAGCCCACATGCGCACTTTTCCGAAAATTTCGAAAACACCTTGCTACCATTAGAGAATGGGAATGAGCTCTTTGTCCCCTTTGCAAATCATTCGGATAAGGAGATGGTCTTATTTGCCTGCCAGTCTCTTGGCTGGGCCGAAGAGGTGGTGGTGGAACCGACTAATGACTTCCATATGAATGAACTCGCAGTTGAATTTGCCGATGTGTGGTGGCAAACAGTACAGACACCTCTGTGTAAAGCCCTCTGTGAAGCCAACTTGGCTTCCACGCATGTAGAACCCCCTGAGGACCCGGTAATTACCGCCCAATCACCCCCTGAGACTCGGTTGCACCAACTTGGGAAAATTCTGGACGAAGGAGTACTTAGTCACCTCCCCTTGGAAAAGCAACAGGTGTTGCGTGAATGGCTATTAGAACGCCACCACGTCTTTTCACTGTCCGATTTTGATATGGGAGATACAGGCGATATAATTTACCATCCTATCGAAACTGGAAATTCCCCCCCGATCCAACAGAAAGTCCGTAGATTAGCTATCGGGTTACGTAAGGAAGTTGAACGTCAAGTGCAGCTGTGGCTGAAATTAGGGATAATTGAGCCGTCAGTGTCTCCTTGGGCATCCCCGATTGTCCCGGTGCGTAAGAAAAATGGCGCGCTGCGATTATGTGTTGATTACCGTCGCGTGAATCTAGTGACTAAGCGTGATTGTTTTGCACTGCCAAATTGTGCTGACCTGATTGACATGGCCGGACTTGTACATCCCCAGTATTTTTCATCGCTGGATTTAGCTTCTGGCTACTTGCAGATGCGCATTGACCCTCGTGATATTCCAAAAACTGCATTCACTAGCCATGTCGGTCTGTTTCAGTATAAATTTATGCCGTTCGGCCTAGTTAACGCGCCAGCCTCATTTAGTCGGCTCATTGCCAACATACTGGCGGGCTTAGACCCAGACCGTGTGCATTTTTACCTGGACGACGTTTTGGTTTGCGCCGAAACCGAGGAACGTATGTACTCACTTTTGGATGATGTTTTCGCTCGTTTTGACCGATACACCCTCAAAGTCGGTATTAAGAAATGTGAATTCTTTAAAGAACGTGTCAACTTTCTGGGTTGCGTCCTAACGAGGGAAGGCATCGAAATGCAACAGTCGAAAATCACCACTATCCAAAATTACCCAGTCCCAGTAACCACTAAGGAAATTCGTCGATTCCTGGGCATGTGTTCTTTTTACCGTCGCTGGGTTGAGGGCTTCTCCTTTATTACACGACCGTTGCATTTAAAAATTCAGGGTGCTAAGACTACTTGGGATGACGAATGTCAGGCTGCCTTTGAAGAACTTAAGAAACGTTTAGTAGAAGGCCCAATTTTAGCCTACCCTAAAGAGGGTCGCCCATTTATTTTGCACACGGACACTTCGCGCAGTGGCTTAGGTGCGGTTTTGAGTCAAATGGACGATGCAGGCCGCCACCGCGTGGTCGCTTATGGCAGTTGCGCGTTAAAGGGTGCTGAGAAACGTTACAATACTACAGAACTGGAATGCTTAGCTATTGTCTGGTCCTTGAAATACTGGAAACATTATTTGACACAGCAAGAAGTTATTATTGTAACGGATCACCGCACGCTTACATGGGCACTGGAAAACCGCTCTGAGAACCCTCGCTTAGACAAGTGGTATGTGTTTTTGATGGCTTATCAACCTAAGATAATTTTTAAACGCGGTAGTGAGAATAGTGTGGCGGATGCATTGGCGCGTATTGCCGAGTCGGTTAATTTCCATAAGTGGACTGAGGATCATTTACAAGGTAAATTCGACCCCGAAGAGGTACCCGCTGGTATCTGCCCCCTGTCCACTTTTACTGATAAGTGGCAAGCCCACCCGTTGAACCAACCTGAGCTCGATTTGTCTGAATATTCTGCCGTTGAGATTACGAAAATTTCTGACGAAATTCACTACGAATGGCACCCCCCGCTCGGTGTAGGCCATATTCAATCTTTGGATAATATACCTCACCCAGCTAATCAGGATAGAACACCAAAAGCGAACACCCCCTCAATTTTCGAAGCTAAGTCCACCCCCATCGAACGATTTAACATGACCGGTAAGGATGTCGACGTAATTCGCGATGCAGGTCTCGCGATAGACGGGATCGTGGGTTCTACGCTAGAATCTGTCACTGAGGAAACCCAAAAGTTTTGGCAGCGAATTATAAAAGGTCAGGAAGCCGACCCCGATACTCAGTCCATCAAACTGTTTTTGACCACTAGGCAATACACAAAACACGCGCGCTTCAATACTTGGTTAGATCGCAACTATACTGGGTTTTGTGTGGCGCATGATGTATTGTGGTTTATGGGAAATGCTGGTCGTCGTGCGTGTTTGGTGGTTCCAATAGAGATTACTTCGGAGCTTTGTGAAAGATTTCATTCCTGGGGACACCCAGCTGGCCTCAAGTTGTCTATGTGGTTAAGGATTTACTTTTGGTGGTTCACACTGACCATGGATGCTCATCGTGCTGTGGATAAATGTCTGGAGTGCGCCACTAGGACAGGACAAGGTCGTAAACGTCTCAACCCGCTCACCCCTATTTCAGTGGTGGCAGAGCCATTTTTCCGTATCCATATGGACGTCCTAAAAATGCCAATGTCGCAAAATGGTTTTCAGTACGTATTGGTCTTGCAAGATGCATTTACAAAATACCCTTGTGCGTACGCCCTTCGATTAAAAGATGCGGAAACAGTGGCATACCATTTTATGCAATTCGTTTCAGACCATGGGGTTCCACGCGTACTCGTCACTGACAACGGTTCGGAATTTTGTAATGCAATTTTACATGGGTTGACTCAATTCTGGGGAACAGACCATCGCAAGACCACCGTGTATCGACCACAAGCGAATGCATTAGTAGAACGTTTTAATCGCACCTTGTTAGACATGTTGGCGAAAATGTGCACTCTGCGCCCCACTGACTGGGATGAGTGGCTTGCCCCTGCCCTGTACTGGTACAGAGCCATACCTCATGCAAGTACTGGTGAATCTCCGCACTTTTTGGCAACGGGTCGCGATATGCCGCTTCCCGGCGACACGTCGTTTTTGGAAACGTCGCAACTTGTGTATAATGAACATCCAAAATACCATGAGCGGATTGTCCAGTATACGCGTGAGGCTTGGAAAATTGCCAAAGAGTTGATCGATTTGGCGCAAGCGCAACAAAAAGTGCAGTATGATAAGAAATGTAAGCCCCTGACTTTTGAAGTAGGACAGCGTGTGTGGTACTTAGCAGAAGGCGTGGTGACTGGTCCTGCGTATAAACTTGCCCGTCCGTACATCGGTCCTTATCGCATTCTAGAGCTTAAAGGGAAGACAGCCAAAATTAAACGCATCGACCAATGCGATGCGGCAGCAATTCGTGTTAATCTGGATAAGCTGCTTCCGGTAAAGGACTCTGTAGCTTCCGGTGCGATTTGGACCGGTCGCGCACTGCGCAAGGTGCGCGAGGTCCCGTTGGAGAGTGAACTGCCGACACATGATGTTTCTGGTGAGAAAGCTGACACTGGTGTGACGCCTGGCGACAAGCCACTGTCAGATGATGGCATGGTACTCAGAGGTGGTAAACGTGTGCGTTCTAATTCAAAGTAAGACACCCTGGAATTTATAATTTTAAGTAATAAGTAATATATGTGAGACCGTAGTTTAAGTTTCCCTTTTGTCTAAGTTTCGTTTTAGTTTCCAAACAACCTGTGGTTAGACCACGCAAGGGGGGAGGAGTGTGATGCCAGAGGTCCGGTATAGTATGTAATCGTTTTTATATGTAGTTTCTATATGTAATTTCCCTACGTAATTCCTATACGTAATCCTTTTTATGTAACTTCTTTATGTAATTTTTCTCTCAACGTCTTTTAAATAATTTTTCTTGAATTGTATGATACCATTGGCATCATAACCCAACCATCGAGCATGTTGATATCACCCCTGTATGGACATGTCTCTATAAATTTTAATAGTCAGGTTGGAAGTAACGTGTCCTAGGTGTCGACCACAGGCACCGGGAAACGTCTTGCTACTGCATCTTTGTATGTTCTACTTCGTTCATGTGGGTTATCTCGTTGTGTGATATAGGGCACCTTGTAGATCATTACGGGTGAGTAAAAGAGAAGGTTGCACCTCCTCAAAAGATCGTGAGGTCCAGCTAAAAAGATTGTCGCTTTCACATTTAGGCTGTGTGAGTGGTATACTTAAGTTGTTGGGAACACGGTAGTGATGCAAAAAGTGAGAGCATGTTTTTATGAGGTCGCTTGGGTGCTGCGGTGTCCTCAATGCGCGAGAGACAAGTGCTTGCTCGTGTCTCTCGCCCATCGAGGACAGACGTTGTCATCGGCAATTTGAGAAGTGGCCGTCTGAGTGAGACTCTCCATGCATGTTGATTGTCCGTACCCACGGCTATTATTTACCACTGTCCGTTCATTGTCTGAAAGCGCTCAGCTGGTAGTGCATTAACACCACCCTACTTATCCTTGTGATTCCCGTGTCCTCTTAACCATTGTCCAACTCGCATGTGATTATAACCTTGTCTCTTAACAGTAGGAAGACGTGCCATGTGGAGCGTGCGTTATAGGTTGCTGATGACCCTAAAGTCCCAAGCCTACGTCCCTGGGATTGGGTTCATCAGCCACTTTGCGCCGTTGTGTTATGGCTCTGTTATTTTGGGTAAAAGATATCCACCCACATTACGGAGAAAAGATCATCTCCGTCTTGATTGAGCCCCACCACGTTCTTTTGTTACCTTGTTCGCTTAGACCGCGCCCCATAGGTTTCCACCGCGGACTCGTTAGACAACCTGACACCCAATTTTTGTATTTTCGCAAACCTCCCCAAGCGCGGTAGTTAGCTCTGGCCCGCTGCACTTAGTGAGATAAGCGCTGCCTTCCTGCTACTTTTGTACCTTTTTATTGCATACAAATTCTGACAAAAACCCCTCTCAACACAGACTTGGGTACTAAACTTTCCCGCCCCCCGCACCCGGCCCGTAAATATTATTTCTCGGAGGGCGACTTCGCCCGCTACCAGCTTCCCCCGCTTTATTCTATTTCGTGGCCATTTGGGCGTGCTAGTCGATGTCTTTTGCCTTTTTGGTGAGTGGCCACAATTACCCTTGTGAAGACCTGTCACATTGTGAGGTGTACTGATGTTAGCCCTTTGATCACAGATTGTGTCGGCAGTAGCTCGCTGAGCGCCTCCTATTTCGCTGCCTCCAGTTCTGTTATTAAGGTGGCTTATTTACTTTTTGTTGTGCAATAATTCAGTTGTGATGTAGCCAGTCAGGAAGGCAGTGTGAACCATCAACTTTTGAACACCGCAGCGTTTTCACGATCGTGCAACGCGTGCACGTTTGCGATCAACGCGCGGCCCGTTTTCTGCCGTGCACCGGTTGAGTTGGGGCCACTGGTTGTGTCCCCTTGGAAGTTGTGGGTGATTATTTTGTTACGTGTTTTGTTTTGAGCTTATTTCTGCCGTGCATTCCTTGTTCTTTTGTGCAAATTTTTAATGTTGTAGCCTTTCTTTCGTTGAGATTCTTTTGATCCCGGTAGAAAACTCGTTGTGTTTTGAGAGCGTATTACAATGGCACAAGCGCACGCTTCTACGTCGGTATATAATGATGATGGTGTGTTATGGGACGTCCCTCACAGTGCCGGCGTGATTCGCCGTGACCAGGGCGTGTTAGACACCCCTGATTCGGTGAATGTGTCGTCACAACCGTTCGAATTAGGGAACCACTTCGCCAGTTTTTCACCGATGGCCTTTGGGGAGGCCCTGCGCAGCGGCAACCACCGGCTGCTTGATCAGGCCCTCCTTAAGGACGGAAATATGCTGTTGCGAAACTGCAAACTGCCCACCCTTGGCGATGCGCCCGACCGGCTCTGTGAGGTGCTGACCTTTAGCGCGAGTAACGGTTTGCCTCCAAAGTTGTTTTTAACGCCGCGGCGCAACGATGACGGGTATTTGGCGGACATTGCGGGACTCCAATTAGCCGAGCGAATGCTATTTGCTGTGCAGAGCCACGTGTCAACCATCAAAAATCCCAACAAAGAGGTCGTGCAAGCTATCGCGACTCTCACACCGGAAATGTTTGTGTACCCTGTGAAAGCACCGGGTGACCGGCGCTTCGGGTTTCGAAGCCTTTTGGACTACGTTCCGGAGGATCCTTTTGATGGTTGGATGCACACGCGCGCTGCGTTTGTACATAAGTTCAGACAGATTTGGGCGTGCCGACCTGGCGACCCCATTGTGCAGGTGTTCATCCAGAATGCCCGTCAATTGAGCAACCTGGGTGAACGGTTGCCCGCCGTGGGCGAGGGCCAGCCGGACGCCATTTCGATTTCGCTCGGCTATGGGAAGTTCCGTAATGGGTGTGAAAAGCGCCCTTTTCTGGCCTCGTTTTGTTTTCCAAATCGTGTCGTGGTTCACTGCCCCATCGCATTGTTGCGCGACTCCGTGGGCAGTTGGACTCCCCTAGCTAGGAAATTATTGTTTGCGCACGATAATGCCAATTCTGTCCGATTGTACGCGTCTGAAGCGGAGCGAGCAGCTATAGCCGAGATGACCAATGCATCGTTTCCCCACTGCAACACCACTGGGGTCACCACGACCACTACGCAATGGTTGAGCGCGATCCCAGTGTTGGAGAACGTGCTTTTGAGCGTTGACGAATTCTGTGTGGATTACGGGGACGATTGTACGGACATCTCGGTCGAAGCGCTCGTTGCCGCTGCGTGGCAACTATTTTCGGGACAGATGCTCAGATGCCCTATCGGCTCGAGGCATACCCCTTTTGGGACCGTGACTATGCCGGTAGACAATGCTTGGTGCGTGGGAGCTTCGAGCCCCGTCCCCAGGGACCTCCAGTTTGCTTTGGAGCTTCAAGGGTATCGTGCGCAAACAATTTTGGACCTCTTCATTTTTGCTTGCTGGAATCCCATTCGGTCACCGGTCGCCCGGCCTATTGTCGCGGTTGACCATTTCCGCGCTATCGGTGACGACGGGGGTACAGGATTTATGCCCACGCACGGCATGGATTTAGCCGGTCATCGGCTTTCGCAGAGGTACCCGCCGAAACAGTTGCGCCAGTCGGCGCTCATTTTTGGCGAGCGTAACCAAAGACCGGGCCCGTCAAACCCTCGCCTGAGTTGGCTAGAGGAAGTGGTCGTGACGTATTTGGGCAAGATCCTGTATCGATTGTTAGCAACCGGATCAACCGTGGAGCAGAAATGGTGTCTGTCGGCTTTTAATAGGTCGCCGGCGAACGGCGCTGAGTGGTGCGACTGGCTAACGCGCATGCGAGAGGCCTTCACATTTTCGGATACGACGCTGCGTGTTCTGTGGCGCATGCGCGAAATTGTGCCGGGTGTGCTGACTTCCACTTTGGCGAGCTATTTAGCCGCGGGGAATCGGGCGTCTTTCAAGTCGCTGGTGGTGCTTTTACCTCGGGTTTTTCAATACGTCAACTGGTTCTTTTTGATGTTGACTAGGTCCGGTGAACCTTCAATGGACACCATGATGAGTGTATGCATGCGCACCCTGTGGCGCAAACTGAAGTTTGCTAGGCAAGTGACACCGGGTGATGGTAGCCCCCCTAGGCTAGCCATATCGCTGGACTTGAGCCAGGATGGCATTTTTGTAACGACCGATGCCCCTATGAGCACCCTCCAGTGGAAGTTGGCGGCACCACTTTCGCGCGCGCTCCTGGATTACACGGAGTGTTTCTTGGGATGGGTGAATTATACGCGCAATCAACAGCTCGCGAACATTGAGTATAAGCCGCGGCCGCTCCCCTTGCTGAAGGCGCACGTGTATACGCGCGCCACGTTTCTGCTCTGGCAAGGCCCCCCTCCCTACCGCTACGATGAGCCGGAGCTGAAATTGAAAAGAAAATTGTCGGACAACGAGCCTCGTGGTATACCGCGCATTGACCGTGTGGCGTGCTACGGTAATGTCCGTGCTCATCTCGAGGCGGTAGGGACCGGCAGGCTCTGCGACACTACGCCGCTTTTGGACGCGCTAGAACAGTCCTCTAGGGCCAGCGTGTACGGGCCATTGCCACTCGCAAACATTGAGGACACGGCCAGGCACCCGCTTTTGCGCTGGCAACGGCCGAATATCCCTTGGTTTAGGCCACCTTCCGACTTCGGAATAATGCACCCTGGAGTCCCACCCAGGCGGGTGCTGGACAGTAATTATTGGGCATTCATGAATCACGGTCGCGGTGCGTGGGATACGGTCGCCGCCTCGGAAGGGGTGTTCTATTTATTGCCGCTGTGTGCCGGCACCCTTTCCCCGTTGCTGGCCTGCATGCACATCCTGCGACAGGCGCATGCCCCCTCCGCGGACTTCCCGGCCCGCCTCGTGGCCACGGTGAGCGCCATGGCAAAGGTCGAATGGTTCGATGTCGTTATGGGTAAAGCCGAGGTTCCCCGTAGGTGCTGGCTTAGCGCTTTAGCGGTGCACTATGGCATTCCGACCGTGATGCTGTATTCCGAAAATAGCACCCCCCCGAACGCTTTCAGCATCTACGGGCATGGCACCCAAACTGCCTTGCATTGCCAATGCGCCGTGGTTGTAGTGGTGGGTGATGATTGGTACCTGCATGACATCGAGTTTGGACAAGTCCGTTGCGTCTCGCCGCGCGGCCGCTGCACCGGCCTGGTCGAAACGCACATCCTCGACGAGGCTAACTTGCCTGAGGATGTCCTCACGCGCACCTACGCTAATTACAGCGCGATCTCGCGCCACGGTAGCGGTCAACCCCAGGGGGCTGCTGTCGAGTGGACGGTGTGGACACTGGTGTGTGAGTTGAATGGAATTCATTACGGATGGGTAGCGCCACCGGAGAACGCACTGTTGTCCACGCTGGCCACCAAGGCGTGCCCCCTGGAGAAGGCCCTGCGTGATTCGCAAGTACGGGGCGCGTCCCCTGCCGAAATTCGTGCGCTGAATTATTTCCAAGCGCTGATCATGCATGTCGGGCTGGTAGGACCGCGAATTGCACGGCCGGAACAGCCGGCGAACATCGGCGCAGCGCCGCTCGGCTCGCCCCTGTGTAATGTCGCAGATGAGACGAGCCGATTGGCGGTGCTCCTGGTTACCGATTGGTGTCCGCGCGATTTGACGTCCCGCTCGATCGAGCGGAACATGCGCATTTTTCAACCCTATGGCGAGTGCCCGCTGCCCCCCGGGGTTCCGGCTAAGTCCACACTCGACAGGATTATTTTTGGCCAACAGCAGGCATGGGACCTCCGCCAGCAGTATTTTGCGATGCTACTAAGGGCCCCCGCATGCGAGTCCGACGTTCCAGTTCGGTTTGGCGCCTCGGTGCCCTACCAGCTGTCCCGTGCACCGCCGACGCTCTCGTTCGAAGATGTGTGGGGCATGCTGAGCGCCGTGAGGGACCAGGTTGCCCCTGCGGAATTGGAACAGCCTTCCCTTGCGCCTTGCCCCGTACCATCAAGGTTTGACGTGATCCACAACGCGGATCAGTGGTTTCAGCGTCTGCGCACCTACGGGGACGACACTGTGGCGCCCCAGGAGGAAATCCAGTCACACGGGGCTCCCGACCCCAACCCCGTCCGTACTTGGCTTAATGGCTGTTTCGATGAGAACGCCAAAGTGGAGGACGTTGAGGGGTTCCGAGGCGCGCAATACTCTTCGGCGCCCAACCGCCTTGTTGACCCTTTCTTTGACCCGCACACGCGCCCCGTCAAGCGATTAGAGTCGGGTGTGTGCACCTGGGATGTCGGTTTGGTCGAACCCCGTGCTCTGCCGGGTCCGGATGACCCCCGCCGGCGCATCCTCGGCCCTAATGACTCGGTAGACGAAGGAATGTCCTCGGCCGCCGCTAGCGAAGCGGGACCGTTGGAAATCGCGCTGCCAATGGAGATCGCTACCGAGGAGGGGGCGTCCGATGCGGGTGTCTCAGCTGACCACGTTCCGGTCGACTGGCTCCAAGAAGTGGAGGCAGCGAACCGGGCCGAGGGCACCTATAGGCTCCGCATCGTACCCCTCCAACCGGTACGCAACCAGCTCGCGAAAGAAGTGTCCGAACACGAAATTGATGAGACGATTCGTGTTACGGCGAGGACATTGCTTGGTCCCAACTTCTCACAGGGGATGGAGAGATTGCAGGCGTTGGGGTTCTCCGACACGGCAGTGTGGTCCTCTTTTGGGTTGGTTGAGCCTCTAGAGCCGGAGGCGTATCTGGTCGCTGAGTTAGGGGAGGGCCCCTTTGACAATCTCGGCCCGATTCCAGTACGCAACGATCATGTTCCCCCGCCCGCCTTCGTTCAACCCGGCGGGGAGATTCAAGTCGCCTCGATTAGACTACCCGACAACAGTTTTCCCAACTGCGAACAGGCGCTGCGCTGGTTCCGCGACCACCAGGCGGAATATATCACTTTTGACATGGACTTGGTGCTGGGTATCGAGAATAGCATCCCCTACTTCTACTACAATAGGACCGTTGAGGGTCGTGCGATCCACGTTTGGCGCCGGGAGGCTTGGCAGCCAATGGTGCAGCGTTATGATGACCTGACACCGTCACATGTTGACCAGTTGCTAGGGTTGTTTCGCCAGTACATCGCAGCGACGGTTCGAGGGGTAGATGTCCGCCCATTTTTCAACGTAGAAGAGGAGGAATTACAACTGGTGAACAACGTGGGCGTCCCAGTCGCTGGGCCCCTGGACGACCAGCCGGACCACTGGCTGAGTAGGGCCTTTGGGGAGGCTGAGCTCGCCCGGCTGCAGGCTATCGCGAGGGGACGCGGGCACTATGACCCAGGTTGGGTTCCGCGGCACCCGTTGAGACGACCCATGAGCGAGTGGCTTCGGCCGGAAGACACTTATGCACCCGGCTGGGAACGGGTACACGCGCAGAATGTGCCCCTTCCGCTCCGCCCCCTCTATACTGAGATGTTGATGAGTCTCAGTTTGGATGAATTCAACTATGTTCCGACGGTGGGGCGTAGCCTGATCCACTTTCTCGGTGAGTTCGACGACGAACCGGACAAGACTTTTGAAGTGCCGGTTCCGTCGAGTGTTTTTCCCGATCCGGCACAGGTACGTCCCACCTTGCCAATAGGTCACAGGTACTTCAGCACGGGTGTAAACTCGTCGCTGGCCAGGTGCATTCTCACCTGGTTGACTTCTTGGCGCAACCAATGGGAACTCCTGCGGGTGCTTGTGCTTTCGAACGAAGAATGGGCGGAGTACCGCGTACGCTTCCCTGATTCACCGGCAACCTGGACTAGGTGGCAGGACCAGTTCCGCCACGAGTCCCCGGAACAGCTGCGGTTAAGGCTACGCGAGACTCGGGACGTGTTCACAAGATTCCTGTTGCGCGCCAAAATTTTGTGTGCCACCAGTAAGGGACCCTCTGACCTTGTTCTGCAGTCCACTCTGCAGACGGCGCTAGGCCGTTGGCTTGACTTTCGGTTGAATATCATCCGCCTGCTTGCATTGGACGATAGTCGCGGTCTGGCAAGGCCGAGGGTGCATGCGGGCAAGGGTACAATATCGATCGATCGCCACCACGTGTATCTATTCTTCTCCGGAGACAGCCCGCTGGGGAACTTCTTTCACGCCCAAATTCCGTTGATGGGTGACTTGCATGTACCGTCATCTGAGCACTTGTATCACGTATTGCAGTTGATTTTTAGCGGGGATCACGACTTAATCGTACCCCTTCTCCAACACCCCGACCCCGCTGACTGCAAGCGCCAGATGACGGCCTGGCGTAGGGCGGGTACGATTGCCAGATGGAGAGTGAAACAGCGGGAGTGGCACGACTGCGGCCTCGCCGTCGCAACCATGCATGCTGTCTTGCGACTCAAATTGGCGACCTGCCCCGCCTATCGAGACGCCCTGGCCAATAACCCGGATACGGTTTTTATTGAGGCAAGCCCTTACGACCCGTTTTGGGGTATTAGGCAAGGTATGACCAGCCGGACTCTCTGGACGAGCGTAGAATCGTGGGGTGCCAACTGGTTAGGCCGGTTGCATATGGCAATGGCGGGACAACTGGCCCGTGGGGCTGCTCAACGGCCGTGGCCCGTCCTGAGTCTGAACGAATTGGCGGTGTCAATCTTGGCAAAGTGTAGGAGTGCCGCTCGGAGCCCAGGGCCAGTCCGGCCGCTGCCCACTGCCCTGCTGAACGAAATTGCTCGGTGTGGTGCGGTTGGGCGCTACGCCCCCGGCACCGCCCCGGTGACTATTGTGACCGTTCCCTTTGTCGAAGGCCAAGACCCACGTATATTGACTAGACAGCAAGTGGCGTTGGGCCAGCGCCCCATTCCGCAGCTCGCAATAATCGAGCGTGAACCCAATGCGCCGCAAGGCGCAAACAAAGTCAGTCGCAGGACGCATCGCCTGCGCCAGGCTCGCACCAAGTAGCTTCTGTCAGACATAGGGAGCGCAGTGTACGGGTGTCGGGACTAAAGTGCCAAGCCTACGTCCTTGGGATTGTCTCGACGCAAATACACCCAACTCCTTGATGTCTGATCGGTTTTATTTGGCAACTGTGTTGATGGCTATACTTTTATATGAGCTAATTAGCCGGAGGATTAAAGTCCCAAGCCTACGTCCCTGGGATTATCCAATGGCGATGCCAGAATTATTGAAATTTAACTACGCAGTTATCCTTGTCATGACGGCGCAATGCGGTGTTGAGGTCTAAAGTGCCAGACCTACGTCTCTGGGATTGCCCCCAGCACTGCACGGCGGCGTACTGACGACGTCACTGTTTTAAAGCCTCACACAGCTGCGTAATTGTCAAACGCTACTTATTTCTGAAATAAAAGGGCTTCTTTCTTGCAGTGCATGTGCACTATGATGGCTGACTGGTGAATTAAAGTCCCAAGCCTACGTCCCTGGGATTATTCTAAGGCCAGCCGCATAGTCGCCAGAATATTATTGACAGCTTTATCGTGTAATGTGCCGTCGGTGACTAAAGTGCCAAGCCTACGTCCCTGGGACTGTCACTGGTGGCACACAGCATGGTATTGCTGGTCTTCCCAAATCGACAATCACTTGTCTCGCCCTTTAACCTCATCGAATTTCGCAATTCATCCAAATACCTGGAAACCAACAACTGTAATTATTTATTTTTCGGAAACAGTGTCACTTCGCAATGCGGTCTGGTGCCTAAAGTGCCAAGCCTACGTCCTTGGGATTGTCACCAGCCGTGTAGCGTTGTGGTGCGTAAAATGGGTTCAAATAATCTCAAGGAATAAATTAAATGGTCTCAGGATTAATAGTCACGCCGTCCGCCGCGTTTGCGATTTTATATTCTTCATTTTTGCGCATTTTTCTGTCACTTACCTCGCATTTTGGGACTTTTTCCCTATTCTTGTCATTTTGAGTTGGCATTGTTATTTTTGTGCGATGAGTAGTAATTTATAGGGGCGCGGTGTGTGTGCGTTGGAACCTAAAGCGCCAAGCCTACGTCCTTGGGGTTGGTATCGACACACACACACCAAACTCTTTCTTTTAAATAAAAGGAAATTTTTCTATTTTTGACTGCAACTTTGCACATATTTTTGGTATCACGTCTCTGAGGGCCAGGTTGAGGGGTTAAAGTGCCAAGCCTACGTCCCTGGGACTACCCCATGGCCTGGACCCAGAGGCAAGGTAAAAAAAATTGTGTTCTTCACACCGCATAATTTTGAGTTGTTTTAAATATTTCTACCTCGATCATATCGAGTATCGCCGCGAATAAGTATCGCTAGTTTTCTTTTATGCCGCTTTTGTATTCTATTTGCATTTAACAAAACCGCGTGGTCGCATTAAGGAGGGCCCCTGGCTTTACATGTGTATTTAGAATTACCAGGACGGTCCCCGGTCATTGTGTAACTATTTGAACTGGACTCATGGAATTTTGTGCACACAGTTTTCTTAAAAATTCCAGTGACCTTGAACACTTTCTTTTAAACAGCCACCTGGATAAAGACTTTTTGCTTCCCACATTTAAAGTAATCACCAATAACCTTATTGGTTATGGCTGGGAACAAATTTTTGCAGTCACATAATGGCTATATTAGGGAGAAACAGTTTAGTTCAGTTTCACTTCAATCTTATGTTTTCCAAATTCTCTCACGTTTTTCTCTGAAACTTTAACGGAATATTTTTGCACAGGAAACATTTTTCTGCATCTATCTTTCTTGACCATGGATCAAATTCAAAATGCTGGCCATACTCACTGCTTGACAATGTCTGTCATGACTGGGTCACCAAATGTAAATTTCCATGAATTTATGTACCAAGGAGACAATGAAATCGTCATGCGTGTGACCGCTGGGGAAATGCGGCTCACCCAGCCACTTCAACGTGTGCTTGACTGGCAAGATCCCCGTCGCGAAAAGTGAGAATTTTTCATGAGTGCAGTGTGAGAATGGTACACAGTGACCAATCTTCCTTTCAGCTTGAGTGAGTCTGTCCTTCTGTGGGGAAGCACGGCTTTTGGGAATGACCAGCCACTGTTGGCAGTAACTGGCCATGTGGCACCGATCCAACAATGTCAAATTCATGGCACCGGCACCCCAGTACAGGAAACAGCCCACTGCCTTCCCAATAGAGAGCCGTCGATCTCACCAACTGATTTCACTTATGACCCGCATCTTTCCGTTGGCTCTCCCATGCATGTGACCACGCGAGTGATTAATCCGAATAGTATCCCTATCACTATTACCCTGGAACAAACTGGCAATTTTGTAGATATTAAGTTGCAATTTTAAATGCCAATGGCTACAATTCTGCGCTGAGTCAGTACTTTATGTTTTAGGCCAAATGTAGCAATTCCAACAGCAATATTTACCAAATTTATTCTGTATTGATTATCACTTTTAATTGTGGTACAGGTGAACCACGACGCGTATCAATTTAGTTTCTAGTGTAAATTGGGTGCAGCGGTCTAAAGTGCCAAGCCTACGTCCCTGGGACTGACCAAAGCACCCATTGTGTACGCTTCGATATCGCTTGGTCTGAAATTTTCTTCTAGTAAGCGCAGTCAATCAGTTGCACGCGGCGATTTTTGGTAATTGTGTGGAGGTAAACCGCTTGAGTCACGTGTTTTGTGAAGTTAGCCGTGAATTTGATTAGTAGCTGCGTTTGTGCCACCAAGAAAAATGTCATTGTTTGCGCTTGCGATTAGACTGAGAATTGTTAGCCGAATGTTTTCTACCGGGATCCCCTTTGTGAATTGTTGTATTTCGTGTTGTTGTGAATATTTTCTAGCCTTGTAGTTGTTTCAATTTAGTCGCGTTTAGTTTATTTTTAGTGGCATTCCACTTGTCTTATGGTCTCACTTACGGTTCTCACGATTCTGCCTTTAAAATTTTTCTTGCCATAATTTTAGATTCTGTTTCGACGCTTTACTAGGGTGCTTCCAGTGCACATGTTTGCGTATTTTCCAGGGCTCCACTTGCGATCTCGTAGCAATCGTAACGCACTTTAAACATTTACCTGCAATACACTGCAACGCTTTAAATACATGAAATTTCAATATCAGTCGACAGTTCCTTGAAAACAGTATATAACATCCTCTTCGCCACTGCTGCGCTGACTAACCCGCGCTTTTAGAAAAGGGGGGAGGAAGTGTGATGCCTGTTCGCGCTGAGCCAGCGCTCAAAAGGTCAGTATAGTATGTAATGCGAGAATCGACGGCGGGCCACCAAAGTGCCAGACCTATGTCTCTGGGACGGTGACCCAGCGTCAATTAACGCTTACCAAACCCTAATTATGGCGCTTTAGTCGCCGGGGACGCCATATTGACCCCTTTTGGGCCAAGTGACGTCATTACGACGCTGTCCTATATGAAACCTAACTTATAGGGAACTTACGGCGCAACGAACGCCAGCTATGGTAATTGGCGCCAGATCACCAAAGTGCCAGACCTACGCCTCTGGGACGGTGATTAAGCGCGAATTACCATAGAATTGTAAATCAATGGCGCTATGCCGCCGGCCTTATTTAGCAAAACGGCTTAATTAGCCGCTTCTAGTCGTGGAAAGACCCGGGTGACGTCATTCGACACCCCGGGAACGGAACCTAACTTTTACGAGAGTTACGGCGCTTTTCATTAAAAAGAAAAGCAGCGCCGAGCGGAAATCGATTCCCCTGGGCATGACGGTCGAGCGAGCGCCGGCGAACGACTTCGACGGCCGCGACAGCGCCGCGCCGCCGCCATTCGACACTCGCCGACCGCCGGAACCCGGGAGAGGGGGATTTTGGGTGTTTTGGGGGACTTTGGGAAGGGTCGGATCGGCCATTCTTGGCCGAGTGCCAACTTCTTGAAAACGGCACCGAGTGCAATTTCGAAGGGGGGTAAGTGCTGTCGCCGTGTTTTGGCGACGGTTTATCGCTCAAACTTGTAAATCTACCCCAGTCCCCGCGAGCGTCGACAGCGTTGGCCGCTGGAAACGTCCGCGGAGCAACAGACTTCGGCTGCTCAGAAAGTTTTGGTGGGAGTGGCCACCGGAAGGGAGGGCCCCGATAGCTCCTGAAGCCTACGCCCTTCGGAGTAGAGACGGGTCACCCCTTCTGGAGGGGTATGTGCCTTAGGCTAAAATAGCAAAAATAGGGAGCGGCCTTGATAGCTCCTGAAGTCGACGCCCTTCGGAGTAGAGACGGGCCAATCCCAAAGGAATTGGAAGAATGCCAAAAAGGCAGTTTTTGTGTAAATTGGCACATATCCCGCAGCCATTGCTGCCACAGGGAGGAGTTTTGTGATTTTGTAGGGTGTAGGAGTAGGTTTAGGGAGTAGGTTCGCGGTAGGTGCCGCGGTTTGTGATTTATGGCGCGTATATTTGTGTTTATTTGTATCTAATTACCCACCTAACCCCCTTAGTTTGTGATAATTGCATGTGTTTGTGATTGTATTTTTACGTTCGCATTTGTTTCTGTGTTTCGCATGTATTTCTATGTTTCGCACTTATTTCTGTGTTTGCACTTTTGCATTTTTGTGTTTGCTCCGCGTCAGTCGAATGGTACGCTGGTTGGACGAGCTCACGTTTGAGCAATTACGGTTGTTTTTGTGTTTTTGGTCCTTTTGCAGTTGCTTGCAGTTTTTGAGTAGCTGTGGATTTACCCGGCTTGTTTTTAATTGTATTAGTTTTAACTTGGAGAGTTTCGCTCAGTTGAGTCATTTTTAGCTGTTAGTTGTGCGTTTACATTTGGTAGGTTACTGTAGGTGGTTATTTCTTAGTTTGGCACAGTTCCAAGTTTGGTTTTATTAGCTGGCTGAGTGCCAGAAGAAGGGTCAAGTCACCATTCCCTTGTTCCATTAAAAAGTAACCCTTGTAGTGTAGGGTTCTGTTCAGCTGGAGTCACTTATTTTCGGTACATTTTTGAATGCACTCTCGTGATTGGTTGGCTCCGCCCAGCTGCAAACCAGTTTTGGGCACTTCAAACCCATAAAAGAGAGCTCCAATCTTGTGATTGGCATCAGTCTATCCTATTCAATTTTAATTACTAAGTCAGTGATTTACCAGCTGAAATGAGCCTACCCTTGGTTATTCATTCTCTGCTAACTCTGGCATAGGCCTTCTCTTCCCTCTGCACGGTGACATTTAGGTTCACAGGGGCAGGAGTGGCCACACGGAGCTGCCGGTATAGTTAAGATAGGGTGTTGTATGGGGAGAACCCACCATCTGTGATGCTTACTGTACGTCTGGACCTCTGTGGACTTGTTTTAGGCGTAGTATAAGCTGAAGTAGGCTGTACACCTATTGACTCGCTCTAGGCTTTCGTAAGGGCCCAAACAGTTGTGCTACATCGTCGTAGATTACTTTTGATAGTGGTGCTGTGCCAAGCTAGGATTTAAGTACCTGGTATTGGGTGGTCTCTTACCAGTGCATCGTATTGCTATCCTCACCTGTCTGGTTTAGCTTATATGACCCTGAGTGTTATTTAGTCATTTTTATGTTAATGTTTTGATTTGGAAAGTGGAAAGGTAAATTGGAAATATTTAAAATACTTTGGAAACTTTTATTGCAACGTTATTCGAGAAACCCAATTAGTGTAATTCAAGCTTACTCCGGTGCAACTAATTCTCTACCTAGTCTATTGGCTCATTCCAGCTAGTGGATCTAATTATTTCCATTCTAATTTGTGAATCATGATGGAAGTCGCTTTTGTTTGCTTGCATTCAAATAAGGTTGAATTGTCGGTTTTTGAGGCGTGGGCTAATCTTGTTTCTGTTTCTGAAAGCGCGCCAAGTTCTGAAGGTTTCTGGGAAATTGATGATTTGGAAATGGGCCCAGTTTTTGATAGTTTTGAACCCGTGTCGGAATTGTTTCAAATTCAGCGCAGGGCCACGTACGCGGAAAAGGTTCAGGGCGCTGGTGATTTTGTTGTTGATTCTGTTTTGCCCAATGGCGAAGTGATTTGCGATGCTTCTCAGCAGTGGTTGTTTGATCACTTGATCATGGAGCCAGCTTTTATTGAACCCGGAATTTGTGGTGTTTTTGAGAGAACCGCTGAAAGGCTGAAGAAATCTGTGCAGCCTAGAAACCTTTGGTATTTGGTGGGTAAGAGAGGGAAATTACAGCCGCACGTTATTCGCCGCAAGCTTTTGCAATTTGCGCGACCGGACTTTGTTAGCTGTGGCAACCAAGTAGACCGAAAAGTTCCGAAGCCTACGTCCTTCGGAATAGCTAGGTCGAAAGGCACCAAGCTGGTGAAGTTTGGCAGACAGGGTTCCCGCGCACGCGCCAAGCGTAGGGCTTGTAGGGCAATTGTTGATCGTCCGGTGGACATTATGCCGCTCGCCGAATTGTCGGAATTGTGTGATTATCTAGTTGGCGTGTTGCCATCGTTTGTCGTTCCACGCGTGCAAAAGGTAACCAAGTCCCCTGTTAGGTGCTGTAGGTTTGGTGTAATTAGGCAGGATGGACTGCATGAGCGTATCATTGAGAGTTCTGACGGACATGGGCATTGTCCAAGGTGTTGCTATTTGGCCCATAAGGACGAAGATGTAGTACCCGGGGGTCCACTTTATTATATATGGCGCCATTCCGACACTATGTAGCTAAAATTTTAGGGGGGAGGCTGAGCCCCCCCCCCCCTCGCCGGCCTCCGTAAACAAGCAGCCGCCCGCTCAAAAATCCTGGATACGTCCCTGCCTAGAACTGGAGATAGGATGTCACAAGTAAAATCAAAAATAGGGTGCCGGACGTGACTGGGAAGATGTTTATACAATATGTGGGGGGTGCAAAATTCAATTTTGAGATATAGGGGGTCGAAAAATGTAAAAAAATGCAAACTACAGTTTCTGAAATTAAAAAAGTACTGATCTACAAGTATTTTCAGCTTTTTTATCGTTAAAAGTACCGATCTACACACATTTTTCAAAATTGTACTTCTAAAGGTACCGATCTGCACTTTATTTTTTTGTGCTTCTAAAAGTACGGATGTCAGATGGGCATCGTCAGCAGCAAAAACTCAATTTGTGCTTTTTTACCATGGGTAAATGTACCGATCTACATCTATCTGATTTTGTGCTTTTAAATGTACCACTCTACATGCTATTACCAATTTTTTCCTTAAAAATCTACTGTACTACAAAAAATACAATTCACTAAATTTGATATAGCCAGTGTTATGCGTATAAGCAACGTATGGGTATTGCATACTCCAAGCTTTCAATCGCAGTTATCTCAAAATCGATTTTTTGTAGATCGGTACTTTTAGAAGCACACCCTTCATATGACAGTTATTGTTGCATTTTTCAATGTTTCTATACGTTGAGTGAGAGTTCCAATAATTTCTGTCGAAAAAAACCCCTCGAATAAGCCCCCCCCTCTCGAAATACCCCCCTCACAATTCTCACTCGGAAACATAACCCCCAGGGGGTATTTCGAGGAAATATGGTAAGTAAATACATTTTCACGAATGTGCTCACCACATAATAATTTCACAATTCCCAACAATTTCTACATACCGCATACCCACTCGGGGTTTATTTTTTATAGTTCAAGTTTTAACAGGGATTTATCATTTTGAAAGAAATTTTTGGAACTCTCCGTACTAATTTGTTGTGTTAACGTATGGGGATGTAGAAAAATGCAACAATAACCATTGTAAGAGTCTACAGACTTACATAGCGATGTAAATACCATAAATCCTTGAATATGTTATGGAGGGGGTTATTATTTCACAAGAAATTTTTTGAAAACCAAGTACGAAATTGTTGTCTGAAACGTACGCAGACGTCGAAAATGCAACAAAAATCGCCATTTATAAGACTCTAAAGACTCTAAAGACTTGTAAATTCTAAAGAATTGTTTTAACGTGTGTTCTGCAGTACACAGAACACAAACTACAGTTATTGTCATGTACGTTCCCTTTACACTCAATTTGGGGGTGGGGGTATTTCGAGGGGGGGGTGATTGTTTCATAGTGGTCCCGAGAGGGGGGAGGGGTAGAACAAGAGGTGGGGTATTTCGAGGGGGGGGGGAGGGTATTTCGAGGAAATACGGTATATTTTTTGCGATATCATAGAAATGCACATTCCTGCGTCCCATTTTGTTGTACATTGGCCGATTTTGAAGCCCTTCAAGTATGTTGGGGTTTGGGGTCTGGGCTATGACGAATTGTTTTGGTTTGCTCGAATAATCCCCCAGTCCCGAGATAAGTGGTATCTATAAAATTGTGGTCATTTTGCACGGATGATCTGCACTTTGACTTTCAAGCTTTCAAGCCATTTCTGGGCCGATTCGGATGATTCGACACTTAAAATGATCGGGACAACCTGAAGATTCCATTTTTGCAGTCGGATTAGTGATGTCTGAATTCCATATGGCGATTTGACCCGGTTTTGTACATGAAATTTTTTTTCTTGTAACATGCTATCATATACTTTAGACAACGAGAATTCATATAAAACAAAAATGAGTTCAATATCTCTTTCCAATCAAAAGTTATAGCACTTTGAACTTTCACCACTTGCTCATAAAATAATCACATGAAGAACAGTGCATACCATAGGCGGCGTAAGTGCTTGTGCGCTTGTGAATTTCACAAGCGGAATTTTCAGTGTCACAAGCAGAAATACCCATGTTTACCTAGTAAAAAGTATCACAACTCACAAGGTCAAATTTTGGCCAATGTGATTGTGAATGTCACAAGCACAAATTGGGACCTTGTGCCGCCTATGGTGCATACATATAATCAGAACATAAAAATGAAATCTACAGGTCATTATGATCATTTTAAGCATTCATAGGTGCAAATTGGCAGAGAAATAGCCGAGATGTAGAGTTTTGAATTTGCATGCTTTGTTCTTCAAGTGGTAATCTATATTTATAGTTTGGGGGTGGAAGTTCGAGGTGCTGTAACTTTTGACTGGAAAGAGATATTGAAATATTTTTTGGGCCAGATTTATTCTTTTTTTGTCTGAAGTATATGTTAGCATCATAGGCGGCGTCAGTGCTTGTGCGCTTGTGAATGTCACAAGCGGAATTTTTGGTGTCACAAGCAGAAATATCAACAAAAAGCATGATCATCTATGTTTACCTGGCAAAAAGTGTCACAATGTCAAATTTTGGCCAATGTGATTGTGAATTCACAAGCACAAATTGGGACCTTGCGCCGCCTATGGTTAGCATGTTCAAAACAACCGTCTTTAAAAATTATTGTTATGACTATTTTTCATGTTTAAAAACCGGGTCAAATCGGCATACGGAATCTAGACATCACTAATCCGACCCCAAAATTGGAACTTTCAGGTTGTCCCGATCATTTGAATTGTTGAATGATCCAAATCGGCCCAGAAATGGCCAAGTTATTAAGCTTCAAAATCAATGTGCAGATAATCCGTGCAAAATGACGACAATTTTATAGACCCCTCTTATCTCGGGACTGGGGGATTATTCGAGCAAATCAAAACGATTCGGCATAGCGCAGACCCCAAACCCCAACATACTCGAAGAGCATCAAAATCGGCCAATGTACAACAAAATGGGACGCAGGAATGTGCATTTCTATGAGATCGCAAAAAATATAAGAAACTTAGTTTACACCCTAATATTTGGAGGGCAAGAGGTTCGTCAATTACACCGAGCGTACTGTAAATTTCATCAACACATAAAGCAAGTTCCAATAACTCTTTACGCAAACAAGTATAAAGTAACTTCATTATGGTGCTGCGATTCGAAGCTCCTTGAACAAACTTTTGTAGTAAATCGAGTTTTTTCCTACACTCTGGGAAAAATGTCTTTTTGTTTTTGATTTTTTTGGTTTAATGGTGGACTATCCATCAAGTATGGGTTGCTCGGGGGTGAAACTCATACATAGGGGTGGTTATGATGTTGAGTAGTAGTAATAAGGCCCATAGTAGTAATAAGGCCCCTCTCCTGCGTATATACTTGGGAGAATAACAGGAATTCTAAGACAAAAACAAAAGGGGGTAAAAATCAGTGGGAACAATATTGAGAAATCCAAAAAGAAAGTGCGATGGGGGAACAGTTTGGTACTAATGTACCAGAACGTGCGCTCAGCATGAAGGAAGCAGGTGCAAATTAAGTCGCTACTTGACAGGGATTACTACGATATTGTAATTCTGGGGGAAGCCAATGTGACAACAAGATTGGACACAATAGAACATGCCAACTACAACCTAACCGTTGTGAAAAAGCCAGATCATGCAAACGGTGGGTTTCTGGTGTACATCGGAAAATCATTAACATCGTACATGCAAGGGTCGGTCACAGCTAGGGGGTTGGAAAGCAACACAGTGGCAATGACAGTGTCTACTCTAGCTGGGAAGGTGGATATTATAGGTGTCTATTTGGTGGATCAAGGAAAGGTGAACAGGGACGTGACTCAGAGAGATTCGAACGCGGAAATATTGCAAGACATCTCTGCTGCTATTATGGAAAATAGACGAATCAACAGGGACACAATGGTGATTGGAGACTTCAATGCGGCGCTGGGGTCTGATTTACTAGGCCTGGGAAGATGCAACGATGTGAATACAAGCAACAGTAGACTATTCAGAGGTTGGTTGGAAGCAACACAGTTGGAGGTGATAGACAATAAAGAAGGGCAATGGTGGACATTCGAAAGTGGGACGATTAAAAAAAGGATAGACTACTGCCTGCTGGACAGTCACTTGACAGCAACTTCGGCTACGGTTAAGAATCTTGGCCATGCTAACAGTCCAGTATTGTCAGATCACAGCGCACTAGAAGTGGATATCAAGCTGGAAACCAAAGGTCTGGGGGAAAAGGGTCCGGATAAGGACAGACACGGATGGTCAATAAGAGGAAAGGCCAAATCAACAAAATTCCTGACCGAATTTGAGAAGACACTACACTGGGAGAGCCTGCCGGAAAACTACGACGCCGTGCTGTCCTTACTACAGCACAGGGCGAAGGAGTGGTTCGGTAGGAAATCCCTCAAACAACAGGAATCAAAACAGAGCAAGCAGATAAAGGCTATCAAACGAGATCTTGGCCGAAATCGTAGAGCTTTGCATGAAGGTCGTCTGGGACTGGAGGCATATCGAGAAACCAGAAAGGTGAGTTTAAGGGCAATAAGAGAACAAGAACGAGAAGGTCATGAGGAGAAGCTGGACCTGATGCTGGAACGGGAATTAAAGTATGGAATAGAAAACACAAATCTCTACCGACTGGCAGATAAATTTCAAGAGGCGGATGTGAAATACCCAATGTTGAAAAATGGTGCACACCAATGCAAAGATGACGATGAACAACGACAGGTTCTGACAGACTTCTGGAATAGGATCCAAGCCCCAAATCCCGCAGCAAGCACCTACGAAACAGATGCGGGTATGAAAGATGTTATTGATGAGGAATTAGCAACGCTAATGGATAGTGAGATTTCCAAATCGGAAACACTGAACGCCTGTAGGAGGCTAAAATTGGGGAAATCAGCGGGAACAACAGGGGTCTCACATGAAATGATCAGAATGCCAGGTGCAAAACTACTTCATGTGTTGACAGAGCAAATGAACAGATGGTTTAACAAGGAGGAGCGTATTCCGGAAACAGAACAGACCTGCAAACTAGTTCTGCTGCACAAAAAGGGGGATAAATCAGACGTCAACAACTACAGAACAGTAGGGATACAGTGCAACATCCTGAAACTGTATTGCTCTATACTGAATAACCATCTGATGACAGCCTTTGAGAGGAACAATGCATTTGGAGATATGCAGGCAGGTTTCAGAGCAAATCAGAGAACGACAGATAACCATGTAATAATACAAGGGTGTCTGGCGGAGACAAACAAACTATCAATGTGCAGCGTGGATGCAGTGAAAGCATTTGATAGGGTAGACAGGAACAGACTTTGGACAAAACTAGGAGATTACGGCTACGGACCAAAACTGCGAGCCGCAATAAGAAGTACGTATGATGACCAAAAATGCTTCCTCCAATACAACAACGTTCGGACAAAAAACCTAGAATATCCACATGGAGTGAGACAAGGATGTTGCCTAAGTCCGACACTGTACGTACTGTATATGGCAGACTTACAAACAAAATTAGAGAAAAGCGGCTTGGGGGCAAAATTGGGAGAGAAAAGAATACCAGCGGGATTTTTTGTTGACAACGTGATACTCCTAGCAGACACCGATGAGGAACTGCAGAAGATCATGGACATTTTCACGGAATGGAGCTATGATTGGGGAGTGGGGATCAGTGAGAAAAAGAGCATGATTCTGCACTTCAGAAGAAATGCAGACCCAACACGGAAATGGAGTCTAGGTATCGGGTCGGATGGAGTGAAACAACAAATCGGAGAGTGCGACAAGACAACATATCTGGGAATCAAACTGTGCAGTGGAAGGGACCCTTTCAAAGTGCAAAAACAGAGGTATGTGGAGAAAGCTGTGAATGGTAGGTTTCTGGCGGGGGAAGTTGCGAAACATAGCAGGCGAAGGATTTGGGCGCTGAACATGCTATGGGGAACCTATGTGGCAAGCACAGTCATGTATGGCGTGGAGATAACAGGAGTTTCAAAGACAGCATTGCGACAAATGACAAGCGTGCAAATGGGTCTTTACCGCAAATTAGGGGGAATAGGAATTCACATGTCAAACAAGCTTCTGGGGCTAGACTGGGATATACGAACAATGGAATGCTGGTACAAATACTCGGTAATCAGGTTCAACAACTATTTGAAATCAAACAAAGCTTCAGAAACAACCAAACTGGCAGCGGAAATATGGAGTGGGCAACGAGGACAGGAAACAAATGTCACACTACGAACCAACTCGCCGGCAGGGCGAGGCCAGTCATCCAGAGTTGATGTGGGACTAGGAAACACAGCACAAACAGGAAAAACGGAAATATTAAACGCGTGCAAACATTACGGGTGGGAAATCGGACTTAAACAGAAAGGGGGACGAAGTATCCAACGGGAAAACCAAGTTTTAAAGGGAATTACACCACTTATCCCAGAAACACTGCAATCGGACGAACATGTATGGTTTTCAGGCCGTCACGGATGGCTCAGTAAAACTCAACAGCTACGTTTCCGGCATAATAGGGTGCGACAATGGAACAACTGTCCGCTGTGTGAATTGCTGGGTTGGTCGTTTTGGATGACACTGAACCATTATTTGGGCCAGTGCCAACATCCTATAATAATACTCTGGCGCAGGTCATGGGTAAGCTCGTTAAGTGAAGACTGTTGTAGCCGCCTGTGCGGGGGTCCCCCCCCCCCCCGGACTGGAGGATACTGACATTGCAGCAATAAATTCACGACACCATGACATCCATAGCACTGAGAGACATGTTCCTAGTAGAATCTTTGATGCAGCAGTGTGCACCAAGAAACGTAGTGAGGCGTCAAATTTCTTAGAAAAACTTGTGGAAATATTAGCAGAATGGCCAGAACGCTGTGACGCTTATTCGTACACGAGCGGGATGCCATTTCTGCACAATGATAAATAGCTGAACATAGATGTACAAAGCGGTGTAAAGGGTTTTTAGAGTTCAAGTTTCAATGACGCACCACGACGTACAAATGTATGTAGGAGTTTTTCGCCCGTAATCTCACTGATGTGTGTGATGTAATGTATTTCTGTCAATGTAAACTGAAGGGAGTCTATGAAGTTACATCTTTGGAAATTACGAGAACAACAACCATCTTTTGTGACAAAATGGAAATATCATTTGAAATGAGGATCAAAAATATCTCTAGCAAGACAAAACAAAGGAAACTTTTGGGAATAGAAAACAATGGAAATATTAAGACTAAGGAGGTGATTAGATTTGACAACAAGTAATGATGTGGTGTATTTCGCTTATATTTCTTATATTTCTGTTAAAGTTCACTTGCTTTTTGTGCTCGCTTTTATATGCGAGTGTTCATCCCGGGTCAGGGGTATTAGCGTGTTTTACATCGGTGTGACTGGCGATGTTGTTTGCCATTTTCCTGTATCCATTCACTTATTAGGACGCTAGGTAGTTTACCGAGTTTTTTTTACCCTTCTTGCACTGGCCGTAGCAGTAAATGTTATCTCACTTACAATCACAATTACATGCCATCTTTGTGTTGTGCTAAGCCAAGAGGTTACAATCTCACCAAATATGACCGCAATAAGGGTAGCCGACGGGTGTATGTTGTTAAATTCTACTTGCATTTGACTTGAACAGTCCGCGCCGAGTAAACTAATTAATTTCAATAATTGATATTGATATTCCACTAAACAAAACCGCAGCACCTGCCGCGCAGTTTTTAGATTTTTTTTACATTTTGGAAGATCAGTCCAGTCATGAACTGACATGGTGCCAACATTTTTAAATTCTTCTTCAATAAAAAAATATGTACCATACCCAGTTGATATTTGTTCGCATGAGTCCCCAACAGACTGACAGAGCTGATTCGTTTTAGTTGGGGGGCCCACTCACTATTAAATTTTGATTTCAAATTTGTGTGATATTTGAGCAGTGCAGGTTTTATATGTGTTATTTTTTGTTCTATTTTTTGTTCTAACCTGTTTTTTTCACCATTTTAACATTATTTCAAAAAAACATAAAGACTTTTTTCTACCAGAAATTTGACTTCAGATGGCCATTATACGAGGAGCAATGCACTCAGAAATCAGAGAATTGACATGTGCAGGGTTGGCAAAATCTCAGAAAAGAATTAAAATAAAATTAAAATAAAATGGAAAGTTGAAGAATAAAATAAAATAAAATAAAATGGAAAATTTCAAAATAAAAATAACAATTGTATAAAAATTCTAATTTTTGTAAAATTTTTGTAAAATTGTATACAAGTTCATATTTTTGTAAAAATTGTATAAAAATTAATATTTTTTGTAAATTTTTTTTCTGTTGTTTATAGTTCAACCTGTTTGCAGTCCCAAGCCATGTAAAGTGTCAAAATGTCATATGAAATGGAATGGAAAGTGTCAATGTTCATGAAAATGTTAAGTAAAGTGTCAATTGTCATGACAAATATAAATTAAAGTGGAAACTTTAAAGCAAATTGTATCCAAATCTTATCTTTTGTATCCAAATCTTGTTGTTTTTGTAATCAAATCTTATGTGAACATTTGGATACAAAAACATAAGATTTGGATACCAAAATATAAGGTTTGGATACCAAAACATAAGATTCAAATACACAATTTACACTCTGCATGACATTTGTCATGACAATTATACTTTGCTTGACATTTGATATGCCAATTGACTCTTTACTACATTTGTCATGACAATTGACACTTTGCATGATGTTTTACAAATGTGCCCAGCACACTCCAGTAATCCTTCTACTGAAAATGCAAACCATTCTTATCAATAATTGTAACTTAACACTTGCAACTAGCTAACAATACCTACTGCATGCAACTTTTGCAAAGTAATGGAAAAATTTGTCACACGTTTTTCATGTTTAGGTCTAATTATCACATTTTTCTGACCTTGCATCCAAGATTCTGATTTTTTTGTAAAATTTCTGTAAATTTTTTGTAAAATGGTCCATTTTAGTATTATATTATTATTTTGGAATAAAATGAAACAAGAATAAAATTAAAATAAAATACATTTTTATACAATTTTTATACAATTTGTATACAAATGATTTTTATAAAACCAACCCTGGACATGTAACACAAAGGCACCTTCATCTACAAGAATTTATACTATATATACCTTGACAGTGCTCAAACATTAAATGGGAGGGCGTCAAAAAATTTTGTTCCTGGTCAGGAACATAAAGACATTTTTCCCGGAGTGTATTATAGTTCTGAAATCTATCAATATGTGTCCTTTTCACCGGTCTACGGAACTAAGCGAGCTAAAATTGTCTCTACTTATCACACTTGAGCCCTGAACTTGAGTGTTGAAGCCAAATGGAAATGCAGTATTTAATTGCTTAATCCAGAAATCTTCATAACTAATTAAATCCGATTTTAAATACTGTCCTAATATTTGAAATTT
>OZ038450.1:18004267-18460910 GCA_964036195.1 Sphaerolaimus hirsutus
CCGGCCTTAATTAGCAAAACGGCTTAATTAGCCGCTTCTAGTCGTGAAAAGACCCGGGTGACGTCATTCGACACCCCGGAACGGAACCTAACTTTTACGAGAGTTACGGCGCTTTTCATTAAAAAGAAAAGCAGCGCCGAGCGGAAAATCGATTCCCCTGGGCATGACGGTCGAGCGAGCGCCGGCGAACGACCCTGACGGCCGCGACAGCGTTGCGCCGCCGCCATTCGACGACCGCCGACCGCCGGAGCCAGGTTTTGGGGGATTTTGGCGTTTTGGGTGATTTTTGAAAAGGGTCGAATCGGCTACTTTTGGCCGAGTGCCAACTTTCGAAAATGGCACCAAGTGTATTTTTGAGGGGGTTTAAGTGCTGTCGCCGTATTTTGGCAACAGTTTGTCACTCAAAACTTATAAATTCACCCCCTACCCAGTCCCCCGCGAGCGTCGACAGCGTTGGCCGCCGGAAACGTCCGCAGAGCGACAGACTTCGGCCGCTCAGAGTTCTTGGTGGGAGTGGCCACCGGAAGGATGGCCCCGATAGCTCCTGAAGCCTACGTCCTTCGAGTAGAGACGGGTCACCCCTTCTGGAGGGGTATGTGCCTTAGGCTAAAATAGTAAAAATAGGGAGCGGCCTTGATAGCTCCTGAAGTCGACGCCCTTCGGAGTAGAGACGGGCCAACTCCCAAGGAAATTGGAAGAGTGCCAAAAAGGCAGTTTTTTGTGTGTAAATTGGCACATATCCCGCAGCCACTGCTGCCACAGGGAGGAGTTTGTGATGTTTTAGGCTGTAGGTTGTAGGTTTAGGGAGTAGGTTCGCGGTAGGTGCCGCGGTATGTGATTTATGGCGCGTATATTTGTGTTTATTTGTATCTAATTACCTACCTAACCCCCTTAGTTTGTGATAATTGCATGTGTTTGTGATTGTATTTTTATGTTCGCACTTATTCCTGTGTTTCGCACGTATTTCTATGTTTCGCACTTATTTCTGTGTTTGCACTTTTGCATTTTTGTGTTTGCTCCGCGTCAGTCGAATGGTACGCTGGGTTTGGACGAGCTCACGTTTGAGCAAATTACGGTTGTTTTTGTAATTTTGGTCCTTTTTACAGTTGCTTGCAGTTTTCGAGTAGCCTGTGGATTCACTCGGCATGTTTTAATTGCACCATGTTTAGTTTTGAGAGTCTCGCTCAGTTTAGGCACTTTTAAGCTGTTAGTTTGTGCGTTTACATTCGGTAGGTTACTGTAGGTATTTTATCTTCTAGTTTGGCACAGTTCCAGGTTTGGTTTTATTAGCTGGCTGAGTGCCAGAAGAAGGGTGTTCCTGAATGTCAAGTCACCATTCCCTTGTTCCATTAAAAAGTAACCTTTGTGGTACAGGGCTCTGTTCAGCTGAGGTCACTTATTTTGGGTTACACTTTCAAATGCACTCTCGTGATTGGTTGGCTCCGCCCAGCTGCAAACCAGTTTTGGGCACTTCAAACCCATAAAAGAGAGCCCCAATCTTGTGATCATCATCAGTCTATTCAATTCAATTCTAATTACTAAGTCAGTGATTTACCAGCTGAAATGAGCCTACCCTTGGTTATTCATTCTCTGCTAACTCTGGCATAGGCCTTCTCTTCCCTCTGCACGGTGACATTTAGGTTCACAGGGGCAGGAGTGGCCACACGGAGCTGCCGGTATAGCTAAGATAGGGTGTTGTATGGGGAGAACCCACCATCTGTGATGCTTACTGTACGTCTGGACCTCTGTGGACTTGTTTTAGGCGTAGTATAAGCTGAAGTAGGCTGTACACCTATTGACTCGCTCTAGGCTTTCGTAAGGGCCCAAACAGTTGTGCTACGTCGTCGTAGAATTACTTTTGATAGTGGTGCTGTGCCAAGCTAGGACTTAAGTACCTGGTCTTGTGTGGTCTCTTACCAGTGTACCGTACTGCTATCCTCACCTGTCTGGTTTAGCTTATATGACCCTGAGTGTTATTTAGTCATTTTTGTATCACTGTTTTGATTTGGAAAGTGGAAAGGTAAATTGGAAATATTCAAATACTTCGGAAACTTTATTTGCAACGTGATTCGAGAAACCCAATTAGTGTAATTCAAGCTTACTCTGGTGCAACTATTCTCTACTTAATCTATTTGGCTCATTCCAGCTAGTGGATCTAATTATTTCTATTCTAATTTGTGAAATCGTGATGGAAGTCGCTTTTATTTGCTTGCATTCGAGTGATGTTCAATTGTCGGTTTTTGAAGCGTGGGCTAATCTTGTTTCCGTTTCTGAGAGTGCGCCAAGTTCTGAAGGTTTCTGGGAAGTTGATGATTCGGAATCGGGCCCTGTTTTGGATAGTTTTGAACCCGTGTCGGAAATGTTTCAAATTCAACGAAGGGCCACGTATGCGGAAAAGGTTCAGGGCGCTGGTGATTTTGTTATTGATTCTGTTTTGCCCAGTGGCGAAGTGATTTGTGATGCTTCTCAGCAGTGGTTGCTTGATCACTTGATCATGGAGCCGACTTTTATTGAGCCCGGAATTTGTGGTGTCTTTGAGAAGACCGCTGAAAGGCTGAAGAAAGTTGTGCAGCCTAGAAACCTTTGGTATTTGGTGGGTAAGAGAGGGAAATTACAGCCGCACGTTATTCGCCGCAAGCTTTTGCAATTTGCGCGACTGGACTTTGTTAGCTGTGGCAACCAAGTAGACCGAAAAGTTCCGAAGCCTACGTCCTTCGGAATAGCTAGGTCGAAAGGCACCAAGCTGGTGAAGTTTGGCAGACAGGTTTCCCGCGCACACGTCAAGCGTAGGGCTTGTAGGACAATCGTCAAGCGTCAAGTGGATACCACGTCGCTCGTTGAATTGTCGGAATTGTGCGATTATTTGGTTGGCGTATTGCCATTGTTTGTCGTTCCACGGGTGCAGAAGGTAACCAAGTCCCCTGTTAGGTGCTGTACATTTGGCGTAATTAGGCAGGATGGGTTGCACGAGCGCATCGTTGAGAGTTCTGACGGAAGTGGACATTGTCCAAGGTGTTGTTATTGGGCCCATAATGGTGATGTTGCAAGCTTTGGGGATGTATCTAATCAGAATAGAGACAATGTTGCAAGACCGGGGGGGTGATCCCATTATATTGGAGGTCCCACCTCGGGTCACGGCACCGTGTTGCACCCCCCTTCCACCCCCCCTTCACACCGCACACATAGCCACCCTCCATGCGTACAGGGCGTAGTGTTTCAGCTTAGCCCTATGCTACCGTGCACATACTGGAACCACAAATGTTGGCTTTTGCGTAAGCGTTTTGAACGTTTAAAATGTGTATCACGCGCCTATTACTGTTCGATTTCTTGGCATACTGCCCCATCCATGCTGCAACAGAGTCAAATTTCCAAATTCGAGAGACTACGATACACCATGCCCTGGCGGCGATTTTTGATGCGGATTTTGAAATTTCCGAACTCTTTCTCATGTCCCGCCTCAGTCAATTGTCAGTTCACAACTTTCGAAACTACTGATTTCGAACCAGAGTTATGTCAATCATGTGAAAAATACGTGACCACTGGCTACTCTTACGACTCATTTGATTACCAGTATTTATACTTGTCAGTTGACGATGGTGCACCATGGTCCTTTGATGATTTTGAGCAATCAACCGCACTAAGCTCGTCGCCATGTGCTTCAATTGATAGTGACTCACTAAAATGCCAGACCTACGCCTCTGGGATTGTGGGCCAGTGTCAATTCGAGCATGATGTGGATTGGGCAGCTGGCCAGTATTCGTATTTGCCAGCTGATGATGGTGTATCAGGGTCTTCTGATGACCTCGAGTTCTCAACTGAATGGAGCTTGTCATCGCATGCTTCAATTGACAGTGACTCACTAAAATGCCAGACCGACGTCTCTGGGATTGTGAGTCACGGTCAATTCGAGCATAGTGTTGATTTGGCAGCTAGCCAGCCTAGTACTCTAGATGACTCTACTTGTGACACGGATGTGGCTTTGGAACGCGTGTGCTCCACTACCTTGTCCGCAGCCCAATCGTTTCAAACAGTATTTATTGAAGACTCGCTCAACTCTTTCGAAATTATTGACGATTATATGGCCGACCCTGCTGCACTGAGTGGAGCACACACGACGCCAGATGCCAATGATAATTACATGGTTCACGCCGCGGATATTAATATGTTGCAGTATAATTCATCTTTGGGTGTGGTTACTCGCCGCCGCGGCAATTCTAACCAGCAAAGCTTCTTTGAACTAGACGGTAGGGAACGCGCGCGCCCTGTCGGTCAATGGGCCAGTACTAGCCACCACGGTGTTACGTGTAGTGATGTTGGCGACTCTGTGGGTTCTCGGGACCGGATGTCTGACCTAGCCACCCCAGCACATACCGCTGAGCCAGGGATGTCATATGTCAACGAGTCTCAGGATACAGTGCTAAGACGACCCCATGAAGAATTCCCTCACGCTACTAGCTCCCCGTGCCTGAGCATTCAATCTCCTAGTAGACCCCCCACCTCTGTCTGTGACCTAAGTACCCCCGTGAAACCACCACCATCCAACCCTACTAATAGCCCCCAACTCCAACCTCCCACTGGGTCGGTAAGACAACATCGAGAATTACTGACGAATAACCAATCAGAGATCGATACTATGATTTCCCCCTTGCAACAAGCATGCGAACCTACTAAATTATGGGATCACCTGAAACCCTCAGATCAGTGCATTGGGGATGTGTTACAACCCTTTGAAAAACTTCTAAGCGAACTTGATCCCGAAATAGATAAGTTAGATCAGCTATTGTTTGACCTTGCTACTGTGACACCTTCTGACCCATCCCAGCAAACCACTCTCGATAACGTTACCTCGGCACTGATGACCCTTCGAACGTGGTCACAGGCAATGCTGCCATTTCGTGGGTCCCTGCAAGACTCTATCGATCGGACCTTGAGTGTTCACTTGAAACCCCGGGTTGATTCCCTAGCGGGCGATTTACAGTCCCTACTGAGTAACTTTTGTACTGATGTGAATGCCCGGACTAAGCCCCCTGTTGATGTGACTACGCCGGCTCAGAGACAAGCGAACCAGCAGGTACTGGCAGCGTCAGACCCTGGCCCCGCGCGCCCACAGTCACGCGCTTATCCCGTTCAGTGCGCGCTTGTGTTTATGCAATCCGTTTTGCTAGTTTCTGCACAGTCAGCAAGAGATTGGACTGCCCTCCGCTCTCAGATTCAGTCTAAATCAACGGCTGGTGTCTTTGGCCTAGAAAATAAGGGTGTATCCCAAACAGTGCGCGCTGCATCTTTGCGTAGTTTGACAGAAGCCTGGGTTTACCTCGATGTGCATCGGACCGGATTTAGCACGTACATGCCATTGCTTGGCACCTTGCCAGAAATAGCTCGGTATGCTATGGCACAATTTCATGGATGCATAGCTGAAGGCATTCGCCTCAACCATGCGTTCGCGGACATATTACCTGAGATTAAGCGCCAAGTTAATGGCCCTGTCGCTCGTAAGACAAGGAAAGAATTACTGGCACATCTTGGCAATACCCTGGACTCTGCCCGGGATCTTTTGTGTCGCTTAGAGAATTTGGACTTCGCGCAGTACAATGCCCTCTGTGCAATGCATATCGGTCGGGTCTCAGATAGGTGTACTCCTCAGAAATGTCGGTTGGTGTGCCAGAATTTGTTGAACAATATTGGTTTTGGATTAGACTGGCTACACCAGTTGCGTGGAAAAACTCCTGTTTCGACACCCAAACCGCAACCTTCGCGAGTACTCGAGCCACACCAGAGCACGCATCAACCATCCATGTATACCACCCCATTGAACCGTAGCATTTCGACCTTACCCCCCGCTTGGAATAATGTCTTAATAGCCCATCTAATGAGCCCCGACCCTATGCGGCGCTTGGCGACACATCAGTGGCCGCCTGATCCTTCTATCAAAGTGCAAACCGACCCGCCGCGCATTGTACTGACTGACTTATCTACGCACGCTTGGGTAGAACCTGTAGGCCCTGAGTTCTCTGTTGGCCCAGTGGCTGAGCTTGATGTCAAAACCACTTGGGTGGGTCGTATTTTGCCTACAGTTGGTATTATGGACACACCCTGGGCCATCATTGATCCACGGAACACCGATCTCGTGCGCGCTTACTCAAAGTTGTTGATCGCCGCGTATTTCGAGTCTGAATACATTTTCCAACTCGTGTTTCGTTATGGCTGGTTCCCAGATAGCTTACTCACCGCATTTCAGCGCTGTGCCTTCCTCGTGCAAAAGCTTGTCGACACGCTTGACCGCTCTATTAAGCATGGCGAAACGGTAGGCATAACGGACACCTATCCATTACCCGAACAGTACCATATTAATGGTCGCTTTTTGTATAAGTTGGCTAGTGATGCTCGTCGCGACTATATACAAGTTGGGGCCAGCTACACTAAGTTGGCACGACGATATGCGGCGGTGCCTGTGCACACTACTCCGATGTTTCCAATCGATCGAAATAACCGCTTCGAGCACTCTCGCCGTCGCTTACAGTTACCTACTGCTCAAGACGCGCATTCACAGATGGTTCGGGTAACGAATAGTGTCAGTTACGATGCTAACGTAGATATGATTCAGCCGGATGATGTAGGAACGCGGGACAACCAATACGACTTTCTGTTGTCACACCAGGGTTATCAGCAGCCTGACTCGGCTGGTGGAGCCCCTGCACCCGCCGCTGTGCAAGCGCCCCAGCGATTATATCATACGGGACACCAGCACACCGGTAGGCTCTCGGTTCCACCAGCACATCTCAGTTCTTCTGTAGCACCCACTTCGGCTTTAGATCAACTTAAGTCAGAAATGGATCAAAAATATGCCAATACGCGTGACCAGATGGAGGCTATGAACGCTAATATGCGAGCCCTATTAGACCAAAGACGGGCCCAATCACGAGCCCAGCCTCAAGTTTCGCAACCGAATGCATCAAATGATCCGCCTAGCACCACAACTAGTTCAGATGAGGATTTGGCTAAACGTATTAAGAAGCTTAAGATGCTTGGTTGTCCCATGTTCTCGGGTAAAGCGTCCGTCGATGTCGGCCAGTGGCTAGCACAGTTTACTGCGAAATGTAGAATCTGCAAAATAGCCTCTGACGAAGAAAGGGCTTTGACTCTGGCTGCTGTGTTGGAACATGATGCAGCTACCCTGTGTTATGGTCAACCGCAGGAAGTCCAGACCTCTTTTACGAAACTGGAGTCAGCTCTTAAAGCTCACTTTGGCCAGGCAAAACATGTGCTAGCTACATGCCGAGCGATCACACTTATGAATTGGAAACCGAATGATACGATCGATACTGTGCGACGCCGTTTGATGACCGAATCTGCGCAGTTGAAAGATGTGAATCACGGCGAGCGCGAATTGCGTATGATTGAGGGATTTTTGCACGCTCTGGGTCAGCATAATTCCGAGTTGCGTCAACTAGTTGAGTTAAACTCTGCTTCACTTGAGTCTTTCGACAAGCTGATCCAGCATGCTAAAGTCGCTCAACAGTCTCTGGAAAACCGTAAGCTTGAGCAAGACCGCTCAGCTAAGGATACTGAGTTTAGGCGCATGCGCGATGAACTCTCGCAACTGCGGCAGCAAATGTCTAGTGCACGCATGGGCGATAACCGTCAGCAGTTGGGTGGTGGTATGTTGGCTGGCCAACGGCCAATGTTTCGACCACCGATGGATATGCGCCAAAACCCGCGATTTGCCTTCCACGCGCCACAAGCGCAGCCTAGTGCTCAACCTCCGTTTAATGCACAGCGCATGCCATTTAGACCGCAACAGGATATCCCGCCTATGCACCTACCACCTGCCGTACAAGGTCCGCGTTTCGCTCCGCGCCCAGCTGTTGATGTAGGGCCACCTGTGGTAGCTATTGACAAGCCCGGTCGACAGCCTCCCAATGCTTACAAGAGCTATTTTTGTGATAAATGTAAAATGTCCGGTCATACCACCGAGGAGTGTGGCCGCCGCGCAACCGGTCCTACTTCATCTGGCCCTGCACCAGCCCAAGCGCCGCGTGAGCCACTTAAGTGCTTTAAGTGCAATAAGCCTGGCCACTTCTCGCGCGAGTGTCCCGAAAACACGCCTGCGCAGAATGTCAATGAACTGTACGCACAGTATGATATCATACCCGACGATCAAATTGGTTACACTGATTTGCAAAATGATTTAGTTGATGGGGTAGCAGACCCTAATGACCTGCAAGGTTATTACAACGAATACCCGGCGGAAACCATGCATCAGTACCAATATGATTACTCGGATACGGTACCACCAGAAACAGACGCATTAGCCGAAGAGGAGAACGATGTGCGTGTGAACTTTCTGGGTTCTTGCCCAGAACTTTATAACCATTCTGACCCAACTCCAATAAGTTATTCTGATGTTTGTGTTACGCAGTGGGTGGACACGTCTACTACTGAGCCAAAGGGCGCCATGCCAAAGTGCCAAGCCTACGTCCCTGGGACGGCATGCGCGCTCAGTGACTCAGTAGCTGGCAGGAGGCCCATTGCAAGCTTTTGTAAAACCTTGACTGGTGTTCCCCAGGTCGATTATGTTTGTGACTCGATCCCACACCCAACTATTCCGGAAATTCGCATCCAGTCTTGTGAACCTGACCAGACCTCAGCCCTCGCAGTAACCGCGCAAAAGTCCCAAGCCTACGTCCCTGGGATTCGTGATACCGCGGGCACTGATGACCTGGAGCATGTACTGTTGGGTAGCCCAAAAACCCAAAAACTTGCGGGTAGCCCGCAAACATCTACCTGGACACCCTCTATTAATATGTTTCGCCCTATCAACCCTGGGACACACACGTCTGTAGTCGCTGCTCTAGATCTCAGTACTTCCGATGCTGGCCGAGAAACCTGTCGTGACCGTAGGAAATATTATTGGGAACAACTTTCCCCAGACTTAGGTGTTAAACGCGTGGAATACCAATGTAATGCCGCACAAGTTGTAGTAACCGAACCATTGGGTGCTCGCTTGCAAAGTGGTAAAATGACGCGTCCAAAGCACACTGTGCGTGATTTAATTACACCTAGTATTTACCACCGCGCCGTAATTCAAGGTGTAGGGCCCTATCTAGTATTAGCCGATACTGGCGCGGAATTAAGTGCCATTCCCGTGTCTTTATTAGAGCAAATTGAGAGCCTTTCAGGGAAATGTCTAGACCGTCGAATCTTTCAATTGGAAAAACCCCTTGTTTGTAAAGGCTATACAGGACATAAACATACGTTACTGTACTCGATTCAATTGACAGTCTCGATTGGTACGGAGACACGGCGCATAAATTTCGCAATCTCTTTTGAAGGCACTCAGTGCATTATAGGTATTGGTGATTATGCTAAATTTTGGTTCCTACCTATTTGTCCTGGCGCTTGTATGACACGACCAGTTATGCATAGCAATAAACAGTATCTCATTCCGGGCGATGAACCTTGCTTGCTCTATGAAGGGGAAATTCCCTACGTAGACACCGGGTTACGTACAGGCGCCATTGCAAAAACAGGTGAAAATATCCCAGAAGCAATTGAACGAGTTCAATCTAGCAATATTTACACTGTAGGATCACTTTTAGAGCCGTATCTGACCCCGAAAACAGATGTAAATAGGCTTTGTTCCTCGTCACCCATTCCCTATTTCTCTCCAAGTAAGGGCACCGGTGCTGTTGGGGTTGTCGCAACGGAAAACTGGGTATGCCCACCGCGCTCTGTGTCCTATGTGCCCGCTGAGTTGACAGGTGATTCCCAGGAGATACTCACCACGGTTCTTTTCAGCCCACATGCACACTTTTCCGAAAATTTTGAAAACACCTTGCTACCATTAGAAAACGGGAATGAGCTCTTTGTCCCTTTTGCGAATCATTCGGATAAGGAGATGGTTTTATTCGCCTGCCAGTCTCTTGGCTGGGCTGAAGAGGTAGTGGTGGAACCGACTAATGACTTTCATATGAATGAATTGGCAGTTGAATTCGCCGATGTATGGTGGCAAACAGTACAGATACCTTTGTGTAAGGCTCTCTGTGAAGCCAACTTGGCTTCCACACAGGTAGAACCCTCTGAGGACCCTGTAATTACCGCCCAATCACCCCCCGAGACTCGATTGCATCAACTTGGGAAAATTCTGGACGAAGGAGTACTTAGTCACCTCCCCTTGGAAAAGCAACAGGTGTTGCGTGACTGGTTATTAGAACGCCACCACATCTTTTCGCTGTCCGACTTTGATATGGGAGATACAGGCGATATAATCTACCACCCGATCGAAACCGGAAATTCCCCCCCGATTCAACAGAAAGTCCGTAGGCTAGCTATTGGGTTACGTAAAGAAGTTGAACGTCAAGTGCAGTTGTGGCTGAAATTAGGGATAATTGAACCGTCAGTGTCCCCTTGGGCATCTCCAATTGTGCCGGTGCGTAAGAAAAATGGCGCGCTGCGATTATGCGTCGATTACCGCCGTGTGAACTTGGTGACCAAGCGTGACTGTTTCGCATTGCCAAACTGTGCTGATCTGATTGACATGGCTGGCCTTGTGCATCCCCAGTACTTTTCCTCACTTGATCTAGCGTCTGGGTATTTGCAGATGCGCATTGACCCTCGTGATATTCCAAAAACTGCATTTACTAGCCATGTCGGTCTGTTTCAGTATAAATTTATGCCGTTCGGCCTAGTTAACGCGCCAGCCTCATTCAGTCGGCTTATTGCTAATGTATTGGCGGGCCTAGACCCAGACCGCGTGCATTTTTACCTGGACGACGTTTTGGTTTGCGCCGAAAGCGAGGAACGTATGTACTCACTTTTGGATGATGTCTTTGCTCGTTTCGACCGATACACCCTCAAAGTCGGTATTAAGAAATGCGAATTCTTCAAAGAACGCGTTAACTTTCTGGGTTGTGTCCTAACGAGGGAAGGCATCGAAATGCAACAGTCAAAAATCACTACTATCCAAAATTACCCAGTCCCAGTAACTACTAAGGAAATCCGTCGATTCCTGGGCATGTGTTCTTTTTACCGTCGCTGGGTTGAGGGTTTCTCCTTTATTACACGACTGTTGCATTTAAAAATTCAGGGTGCTAAGACTACTTGGGATGACGAATGTCAGGCTGCCTTTGAAGAACTTAAGAAACGTTTAGTAGAAGGCCCAATTTTAGCCTACCCCAAAGAAGGTCGCCCATTTATTTTGCACACGGACGCTTCGCGCAGTGGCTTAGGTGCGGTTTTGAGTCAAATGGATGATGCGGGCCGCCACCGCGTGGTCGCTTATGGTAGTTGCGCGTTAAAAGGTGCTGAGAAACGTTACAATACCACGGAACTGGAGTGTTTAGCTATTGTCTGGTCGTTGAAATACTGGAAACATTATTTGACACAGCAAGAAGTTATTATTGTAACGGATCACCGCACGCTTACATGGGCACTGGAGAACCCTCGTTTAGACAAGTGGTATGTGTTTTTAATGGCTTATCAACCTAAGATCATTTTTAAACGCGGTAGTGAGAATAGTGTGGCGGATGCGTTGTCGCGTATTGCCGAGTCGGTTAATTTTCATAAGTGGACTGAGGATCATTTACAAACCAAATTCGACCCCGAAGAGGTACCCGCTGGTATCTGCCCCCTGTCCACTTTTACTGATAAGTGGCAAGCGCACCCGTTGAACCAACCTGAGCCCGATTTGTCTGAATATTCTGCCGTTGAGATTACGAAAATTTCTGACGAAATTCACTACGAATGGCACCCCCCGCTTGGCGTAGGTCACATTCAAGTAATGGACAATATACCTCAACCAGCTAGTCAGGATAGGACACAAAAATCGAACAACCCCTCAATTTTCGAAGCTAAGTCCACCCCCATCGAACGATTTAACATGACCGGTAAGGATGTCGATGTAATCCGCGACGCAGGTCTCGCGATAGACGGTATCGTGGGTTTTACGCTAGAATCTGTCGCTGAGGAAACCCAAAAATTTTGGCAACAGATTATAAAAGGTCAGGAGGCCGACCCCGATACTCAGTCCATTAAATTGTTTTTGACTACTAGGCAATACACAAAACACGCGCGCTTCAATACTTGGTTAGATCGCAACTATACTGGGTTTTGTGTGGCGCATGATGTATTGTGGTTTATGGGAAATGCTAGTCGTCGTGTGTGTCTGGTGGTTCCAATAGAAATTACTTCAGAACTTTGCGAAAGATTTCATTCCTGGGGACACCCAGCTGGTCTCAAGTTGTCTATGTGGTTAAGGATTTACTTTTGGTGGTTCACACTGACCATGGATGCTCATCGTGCTGTGGATAAATGTCTGGAGTGCGCCACTAGGACAGGACAGGGTCGTAAACGTCTCAACCCGCTCACTCCTATTTCAGTGGTGGCAGAGCCATTTTTCCGTATCCATATGGACGTTCTAAAAATGCCAATGTCGCAAAATGGTTTTCAGTACGTATTGGTCTTGCAAGATGCATTTACAAAATACCCTTGTGCGTACGCCCTCCGTTTAAAAGATGCGGAAACAGTGGCATACCATTTTATGCAATTTGTTTCAGACCATGGCGTTCCACGCGTACTCGTCACTGACAACGGTTCGGAATTTTGCAATGCAATTTTACACGGGTTGACTCAATTTTGGGGAACAGACCATCGCAAGACCACCGTGTATCGACCACAAGCGAATGCATTAGTAGAACGTTTTAATCGCACTCTGTTAGACATGTTGGCTAAAATGTGCACTCTGCGCCCCACTGACTGGGATGAGTGGCTTGCCCCTGCACTGTACTGGTATAGAGCCATACCTCATGCAAGTACTGGTGAATCTCCGCACTTTTTGGCAACAGGTCGCGACATGCCGCTTCCGGGCGACACGTCGTTTTTGGAAACGTCGCAACTTGTGTATAATGAACATCCAAAATACCATGAGCGGATTGTCCAGTATACGCGTGAGGCTTGGAAAATTGCCAAAGAGTTGATCGATTTGGCGCAAGCACAACAAAAAGTGCAGTATGATAAGAAATGTAAGCCTTTGACTTTTGAAGTAGGGCAGCGTGTGTGGTACTTAGCAGAAGGTGTCGTGACTGGTCCTGCGTATAAACTTGCCCGTCCGTACATCGGTCCTTATCGCATTTTAGAGCTTAAAGGGAAGACAGCCAAAATTAAACGCATCGACCAATGCGATGCAGCAGCAATTCGTGTTAATCTGGATAAACTGCTTCCGGTAAAGGATTCTGTAGCTTCTGGTGCAATTTGGACCGGTCGCGCTCTGCGCAAGGTGCGTGAGGTTCCGTTGGAGAGTGAACTGCCGACACATGACGTTTCTGGTGAGAAAACTGACACTGGTGTGACGCCTGGCAACAAACCACTGTCAGGTGATGGCATGGTACTTAGAAGTGGTAAACGTGTGCGTTCTAATTCAAAGTAAGACACCCTGGAAGTTATAATTTTAAGTAATACGTAATACATGTGAGACCGTAGTTTAAGTTTCTCTTTTGTCTAAGTTTCGTTTTTAGTTTCCAAACAACCTGTGGTTAGACCACGCAAGGGGGGAGGAAGTGTGATGCCAAAGGTCCGGTATAGTATGTAACTTGCGTAATTGTTAATTTGATGGAGCTCGATGTAACTGGATGCAATTTCCCTACGTAATTTTTTATATGTAGCTGTTTTTTTATATGTAACTTCTTTATGTAATGATTTTCTCGATGTCTGTTTAATTAATTTTTCTTGAATTATATGATACCATTGGCATCATAACTGAACCATCGAGCATGTTGATAACACCCCGGTATGGACATGCCTCTATAAATTTTAATAGTCAGGTTGGAAGTAACGTGTCCTAGGTGTCGACCACAGGCACCGGGAAACGTCTTGCTACTGCATCTTTGTATATTCTACCTCGTTCATGTGGGTTATCTCGTTGTGTGATATAGGACACTTTGTAGATCACTACGGGTGAGTAAAGAAAAGGTTGCACCTTCCTCAAAAGATCGTGAGGCCCAGCTAAAAAGATTGTTGCTTTCACATTTAGGCTGTGTGAGTGGTATACTTAAGTTGTTGGGAACACGGTAGTGATGCAAAAGGTGAGAGCATGTTTTTATGAGGTCGCTTGGGTGCTGCGGTGTCCTCAATGCGCGAGAGACAAGTGCTTGCTCGTGTCTCTCGCCCATCGAGGACAGACGTTGTCATCGGCAATTTGAGAAGTGGCCGTCTGAGTGAGACTCTCCATGCATGTTGATTGTCCATACCCACGGCTATTATTTACCACTGTCCGTTCATTGTCTGAAAGCGCTCAGCTGGTAGTGCATTAACACCACCCTACTTATTCTTGTGATTCCTGTGCCCTCTTAACCATTGTCCAACTCGCATGTGATTATAACCTTGTCTCTTAACAGTAGGAAGACGTGCCATGTGGGGCGCGCGTTATAAGTTGCTGATGACCCTAAAGTCCCAAGCCTACGTCCCTGGGATTGGGCTCATCAGCCACTTTGCGCCGTTGTGTTAGTTTTGGCTCTGATGCTTTGGGGTAAAGATATCCACCCACATTACGGAGAAAAGATCACCTCCGTCTTGATTGAGCCTCACCACGTTTTTATTACCGTGTTCGCCTTAGACCGCGCCCCATGGGTCTCCACCGCGGACTCGTTAGACAACCTGACACCTAAATTTTTCACTAAATTTACAACCTCCCCAAGCGCGGTAGTTAGCTCTGGCCCGCTGCACTTAGTGAGTTAAGCGCTGCCTTCCTGCTACTCTTGTACCTTTTTATTGCATACAAACTCTGACAAAAAACCCCTCTCAATACAGACTTGGGTACTAAACTTTCCCGCCCCGCACCCGGCCCGTAAATTTTATTTCTCGGAGGGCGACTTCGCCCGCTACCAGCTCCCCCCCGCTTTATTGTACCTCGTGGCCATTCGGGCGTACTAGTCGCTGTCTTTTGCCTTTTTGGTGAGTGGACACAATTACCCTTGTGAAGACCTGTCATGTTGTGAGGTGTACTGATGTTAGCCCTTTGATTACAGATTGTGTCGGCAGTGGCTCGCTGAGTGCCTTTCATTTCGCTGCCTCCAGTTCTGTTGTTAAGGTGATCTATTTACTTTTTGTCGTGCAATAATTCAGTCGCGATGTAGCCAGTAGTGGGAACAGTGTGAACCATCAGTTTTGAACACCGCAGTGTCTTCTCGATCGTGCAACGTGCGCACGTTTGCGATCGACGCGCAGCTCGTTTTTGCCGTGCCCCGGTTGAGTTGGGACCACTGGCTGTGTGTCCCCTGGAAGTTGTGGCGTGATTATATTTGTTACGTGGTTTTTGTTTGAAAGTTAATTCTTCTGTACATTCCCTGTTTTTCGTGTGAATTTTAATGTCGTAACCTTTTTATTGAAATTTTTGACCCCGGTAGAAAACTTGTTGTGTTTTGAGGGCGCGTTACAATGGCACAAGCGCACGCTTCTACTTCTGTATATAATGACGACGGTGTGTTGTGGGACGTACCTCACAGGGACGGCGTAATCCGCCGCAGTCTGGGCACGTTGGATAGTCCCGACTCGGTAAGCGTGTCGTCGACGGTGTTTGAGTTGGGGAATCATATCGCCAACTTTTCACCGACGGCGTTCGAAGAGACCTTAAATAGTCGCAACTACCGGCTGCTCGACCAGGCCCTGCTCAAGGACGCAAATGCGTTCCTCCGGACCTGCAAACTGCCCACTCTTGGCAACGCGCCAAACCGCCTCTGTGAGGTACTGACCTTTAATGCGGCTAGGGGTCTGCCTCCGAAATTGTTTGTGACACCGCGGCGTGATGATGACTGGCGTCTAGCGAATGTGAATGTGACGGGGCGCCAATTAGCCAAGCAAATGTTGACTGCCGTGCGGAACCATGCGTCAACCATCAGAAGCGCCAAAAGAGAGGTCGTGGCGGCAGTCGCGACCTTTATACCGGAAATGTTTCTGTATCCCGTAAACGAACCGGGTAGACAGCGGTTCGGATTCCGGAGCCTTTTGGATTACACACCAGAGGACCCTTTTGATGGTTGGATGCATACGCGCCCCGCGTTCGTGCGGAAATTCAAACAGATTTGGGCGTGTCATCCTGGCGATCCCATCGTGCAAGTCTTCATTCAGAACGCCAGGCAACTGGAGAATCTGGGTGATTATTTGCCCTCTATGGGACAGGACCAGCCCAGCGCGATTTCAATTTCGCTCGGCTATAAGAAGCCCCGTGACACTCGCGATAAAGATCCGTTTTTGGTGTCATTGTGTTTTCCGAACCGCGTCGTGGTTCACGTTCCGATCGCCTTGTTGCGCTCCACCACAAATGACTGGACCCCCTTGGCTGGGAAATTGTTGTTTGCGTGGGGTGACCCCCGGGCTGTCCGGTTGTACGCGTCCGAAGCGGAGCGGGCAACCTTGATTGGAATGTCCGGTACACCGCCCTCTCCTTGTAACACCACCGGAGTCACCACAACCACCACACAGTGGTTGAGCTGTATTCCAGTGTTAGAAAAATTGTTGTTGACCACCGATGAACTTCGCGTGGAGCATAAGGATGACTGTACCGACATTTCAGTTGAAGTGCTCGTTGCCGCCGCCTGGCAACTATTTTCCGGACAGACACTCAAGTGCCCCATTGGCTCAAAACACACTCCAATCGATACCGTGGAGGTCCAGGTGAACGACGCGTGGTTTGCAAACGCTTCGAGCCCCGTCCCCAGAGACCTCCAGGCTATCTTGGAGACCCAAGGGTATTGCGCGCAAACAATTTTGCACCTGTTTATCTTTGCGTGCTGGAACTCCATTCGATCCCCGGTGGCCCGCCCCATTGAGGCGGTCAACCACTTTCGTTCGATTAGCGATGATGGGGGTACCGGGTTCATGCCGACACACCAACTGGATGTAGTCGGGCACAGACTCTCTCACAGATACCTGCCCAAACAGTTGCGCAGGTCGTCAAACGCCTTTTGTGAATGTAATCAGAAATCGGCGCCCTCGGATCCTCGCCTGAATTGGCTGGAGGATCTGGTCGTAACTTATCTGGGGAGAGTTCTGTACCGACTGTTGACAGATAGGTCACTGACGACGTGGACTTGCCCCCAGCGTGGTGGGATGCCCGAGACCGGCCCTCAGTGGTGCAGGTGGTTACAGGAGCTAAGGGATGTCTGGAGTTTTTCTGACGCGGCCATTGGCATTTTGCAGCGCTTACGCGAAATTGTGCCGTGCGTATTGACCTCCATGTTGGCAAGCTATTTGGCCGCGGGGAGCCGGGCGACCCCAAAACTGTTGATTGTGCTCCTCCCGCAAATTTTCCAGTATGTCAACTGGTTCTTTTTGATGCTGATTAGAAGCGATGAGCCTTCTATGGAGACTATGATGAGTGTGCACATTCGCACCTTGTGGCGCGAATTGAAAATCGCCAGATCGGTGACCCCGACTGATGGTGGCCCCCCTACTTTAGTGGTGGCGCTGGATTTGGAGCAGATTCGCGTTTTTGGGTCGACCGATGCCCCCATGAGCGCGCTTCGGTGGAAGCTAGCGGCGCCGCTATCGCCTACGCTCCTAAGTTACACGCGCTGCTTTCTGGAGTGGATGAATTACGCGCGCTTTCAACAACACCCGGACATCGCGTATAAGCCACAACCACACCCACTGCTGCCGGCTGACGCATACGCGCGCGCCACGTTTTTACTGTGGCAAGGCCCCGCCCCTTACCGCTATGATGAGCCGGAGTTGGAATTCGATGAGGATTTGCCGAATCACCAACTCCGTGCGTTACCGCGTATAGATCACGCGGCGGTGTATGGCGACGTTCGCGGCCGCCTCGAAGCGGTAGGAGAGGGTAGGCTCTATGATACCACCCCATTAGCAACCGTGCTGGATTTTTCAGCAAGGACCAAATCATGCGGGCCAGTGCCGATGGCCAGTATCCACAACGCGCGCACCCACCCCCTTCTGCGCTGGCAACTGCCCACCGTTCCCTGGGCTAGCCCACGGTCGGACTTTGGAAGAATGCATGTCGGAGTGCCGCCCCTGCGAATTTTGAATAGCAGGTCGTGGTCGTTTTTGAACCACGGCCGCGGCGCTTGGGATACAATTGCCGCCTCAGAAGGGGTGTTCTATTTGCTGCCGCTGTGCGCCGGCACACTCTCGCCGCTACTCGCTTGCATGCACATTCTGCGACAAACGCACGCTCCTTCCGCGGACTTCCCGGCTCGCCTGTTAGCCACGGCGTGCGCAATGGCAGATGTGGAGTGGTTGGATGTCGTCACGGGTAGAGCCGAGGTGCCTCGCCGGTGCTGGCTCAGTACACTGGCGATACATTATGGCATCCCGACCGTGTTGCTATACTCAGAAAACAGCACGCCTCCGAATGCTTTTAGTGTTTACGGCCAGGGCACCCAGACCGCTCTGCACTGCCAGTGCGCTGTAGTCGTGGTGGTGGGTAATGACTGGTTTGTGCATGACATCAAATTTGGGCAAGTGCGCTGCGTTTTTCCGCGCGGCCGCTGCACTGTGTTGACCGAGACGCATATTCTCGACGAGGCGAATTTGCCCGAAGAGGACACCGCTCGTGTCAGCCGGAATTATGGCGCCATTGCAGCCTATAATCGCGAGCCGCCCCAAGCGGACACAGTCGAGTGGAAGACGTGGGTGCTGGTGTGTCAACTGAACGGGATTTACTATGGTTGGGCGACGCCCCCGGTTGGCAAACTACTGCCCACGCTGGCCGCCAACATGTGCCCCCTTGAGAAAGCCCTGTTTGACCTGCAAATCCAAGGGGCGCAGCCGGACGAAGTTGAGGCGCTAAACTACTTCCACGCTGTGATCATGCATGTCGGTCTGGTGGGGATACGCCTTGCGCGGCCGGAACAGCCAGCGGACATTGGTGCAACGCCGCTCGCCTCGCCATTCTGTTATTTTTACGATGAAACGAGCCGACTGGCGGTGCACATCATCTGCGGCTGGTGCCCGCGTGAGTGGACTTCCCGCGCGATCGAACGGAACATGCGTATTTTTCAGCCCTACAGCGAACGCCCGCTGCCCCCCGGTATTCCGGCCAAGTCGACCCTTGATAGGATCATATCCGGCCAACAACTGGCGTACGAACTGCGTGAGCAGTACTTCGCGGTGTTGCTAGGGGCACCCGCTTGTGAGCCCCTGGGACATGTCCAATTTGGTGCCTCCTTGCCCTACCAGCTAGCTCGCACACCACCGGCGCTTTCGTTCAATCAGATTCTGGAGGTGTTGCACTCTGTGAGGAGCCAAATTGCCCCGCCGGAGCCGCAGGAGCCCTTACGGTTTGAGGTTATCCACAATGCGGAGCATTCCCTCATGCGACGGGCCGACGATCAGGTCCCCTCTGCAGACCCAATCGAAGAGATCCCCATGAGCGGGACCCCTGAAGGCAACCCCGTTCACACTTGGTTGACTAAGAACTACCCGCACCACGGGTGCTTTGACGACGGACTCCCTGTGGAGGACGTCACGGGATTCCAGGGTGCGCAATATAGTTCGGCGCCTAACCGCCTGGTCAACCTCTTTTTCGACCCGCATAAGCGCCCCTTTACTCAGCTAGCTTCTGGCGTGCGTACGTGGGATGTCGGTCTGGTAGAGCCTCGCGCCTTGCCAGCTCCCGATGACCCCCGCCGGCGCATCTTGAACCCTGACGAGTCGGCAGATGAAGGGATGTCCTCGGCCGCCCCTAGCGTAGTGGGACAGCTGGAAATTGTAGTCCCAATGAAGGTCGCGGCCGACGAGGAGCAGTCCGATGCGGGTGTCTCGGCTGACCACGTCCCGGCGAACTGGCTCCAAGAAGTGGAGGCAGCAAACCGGGCCGAGGACACCTATAGGCTCCGCATCGTACCCCTCCAGCCGGTGTGAAACCAGCTCGCTAAGGAAGTGTTTGAATGCGCAACCGATGATAGAATTCGCGCTGTGGCGAGGACGTTGTTTGGTCACGACGACTCAGGGGACAAAGAGAGGCTGGACGCGCTAGGTTTTTCTAAAACAGCGGTGTGGTCATCATTTGGCCTGGTTGAACCCTTAGAACCGGCAGCGTATTTGGTGCCGGAATTGGGAGACGACCCCTTTGACGGTTTTGGACCGATTCCAGTTCGCGACGCCTACGTGCCACCGGCTGCACTTATCCAGCCAGACGGCGAGGTCCAAGTGGCCCCGGTTAACCCGGCCGTGAATAGTTTTCACACTCACGAGCAGGGCCGGCAGTTTTTCTGCGAGCAAAATGTCCCGTACATTAGGCTCGAAACAGGGTTGGTTCTGGGGATTATGAACTGGGATTATGAATTTCTATTGTGAGGTCCCTATTGAGAGTCGCATGATTGACGTTTGGCGCCAGGAGGCCTGGCTACCCATGACGCAGTATTGGGATGATCTGCTCCCAGGACACATCGCGCAGTTGTTTAGTATCTTTCGCCAATATTATGCGGCGACGATGCAAGGGGAAGACGTTCGACCGTTCTTCAACTTGGAGACTAAACAACTGCAGTTGGTGCGGAATGCAGGGCTCCCACCTGCGGCGTCAGGGGAGGCCGAGTCGAATCACTGGCTGGCAAATGCGTTTGGGCCGGCTGAACGCGCGCGCTTAGTGGCCGTCGCGAGGGGTAGAGGGCATTACGACCCTGACTGGTCCCCGCGACACCCGTTGAGGAGGCCCATGAGCGAGTGGCTCCAGCCGGAGCAAACGTACGCGCCCGGTTGGGAGAGGCTACACATTGAAAGCGTGCCCCTCCCACTCCGCCCCCTTTATGTTGAGATGCTTATGAGCCTCAGCTTGGACGAATCTCAGTACACCTCTAATGCGGGACGCACCTTGCGCTTCTTCCTTGACAACTTCAGCGACAAACCGCCCTTGACCTTGGAAGTCCCTGTGCCGCCCAACGTTTTCACCGACTCGGACGAGGTACGGCCTGTTCTGCCAATAGGACACCGCTACTTTAGCGGCGGCGTGAACACGATACTGACCAGGTGCATCTTGAATTGGCTGTCGTTTTGGCGCAACCAGCGGGAACTCCTACGCGTGTTGGTGCTTTCAAACGAACAGTGGGCGGCATACCATGTGCGCTTCCCTGAAGCGCCACGAACCTGGGCCAGATGGCAGGACCGACCTCGGCAAGCTGATCTGGACCAGTTGCGGACGATGCTTGACGAGACTCAGGACGAGTTTACGGCCTTCTTGTTGCGCGCGAAGATCGTGTGTGCGACTGTTAAGAGACCCTCTGACCTTGTCTTGCAACCCGTGCTGAACACATCTTTAGGCCGTTGGCTCGACTTTCGGTTGTACATCCTGCGGCTGCTTGCACTGGATGGGAGTCCCGGCTTGGGACGACCGGACGTGCACGCAGGCGTGGGTACAATATCGATTGGCGACTACCACGCGTATCTATTCTTCTCCGGAGATAGTCCGTTGGGAAACTTTTTTAGTGCCCCTATCCCACTAATGGGTGATCTGTACGTGCCGTCATCTGAGCACTTGTATCACGTTCTGCAGTTGATCTTTAGCGGGGACCACGAGCTGATCGTGCCCCTTCTTAGACACTCGCAGCCTAGTCGCTGCAAGTCTCAAATGACGTCCTGGTGCAGGGAGGGTAGAATCGCCAGCTGGAGACTGAAACAGCGGGAGTGGCACGACTGCGGTCTTGCCGTCGCGGCCATGCACGCTGTTTTGAGACTCAAATTGGCGACCTGCCCTGCCTACCGGAACGCCCTCATTAACAACCCCGACTCGATCTTTATCGAGGCGAGCCCGTTTGACCCGTTCTGGGGTATTAAGCAGGGTATGAACGACCGGACTCTTTGGACGAACGTAGAGACGTGGGGTGACAACTGGCTGGGCCGGTTGCATATGACTATGGCGGAGCAGTTAGCGCGCGAACCCGTACAGCGTCCGTGGCCTGTTCTGAGTCTAAACGAGTTGGCGATGTCCATTCTGGCGAAATGCAGAGGCGCCGTCCAACGGCCGCGACCGCTCCAACCGCTGTCCACTGCACTCGTGGATAGGATTGCACGGTGCAGGGCGGTTTGACGGTATGACCCCGACGAAATCCCGCCAACTATCATGACCGTGTCATTTGTCCAAGGTCAAGATCCAACCATTGCAAGTGGACAACAGGTGGAACTGGGCCAGCGTCCCATTCCACAACTTGCAGTAATCGAGCGCGAGCATAATCTGCCGCGAGGTGCCAACAAGGCCAGTCGCAGGATGCATCGCCTGCGCCAGGCTCGCACCAAGTAGTATCTACCAGACAATAGAGGAGTGCGGTGTGTGGGTGTCGGGACTAAAGTGCCAAGCCTACGTCCTTGGGATTGTCTCGGCGCAAATACACCCAACTCCTTGATTTCTGACCGTTTTTATCTGACAACTGTGTTGATGGTTATACTTTTATATGAGCTAATTAAGCCGGAGGATTAAAGTCCCAAGCCTACGTCCCTGGGATTATCCAATGGCGATGCCAGATTCTTGAAATTTAAATATGCAGTTATCTCTGCCATGACGGCGCAATGCGGTGTTGAGGTCTAAAGTGCCAGACCTACGTCTCTGGGATTGCCCCCAGCACCGCACGGCGGCGTACTGACGAGGTCACTGTTGTAAAGCCTCACACAGTGGTGCAATCTTTGAACGCTACTTATTTCTGAAGTAAAAGGGCTCTTTTCTTGCATTTCATGTGCGCTATGATGGTTGACTGGTGAATTAAAGTCCCAAGCCTACGTCCCTGGGATTATTCTGACGCCAGCCGCATAGTTGCCAGAATTTTATACCCTTATTGACAGCCTTATTGTGTAATGTGCCGTCGGTGGCTAAAGTGCCAAGCCTACGTCCCTGGGACTGCCACTGGTGACACACGGCATGGTATTGCTGGTCTTTTTCAAATGGAGAACTAATTGTTTCGCCCTTCAACCCCATCGGATTTCGCAATGCAACCAAACACTTCGGAACCGACAAACACTTCGGAAATAGTGTCACTTCGCAATGCGGTCTGGTGCCTAAAGTGCCAAGCCTACGTCCTTGGGATTGTCACCAGCCGTGTAGCGTTGTGGTGCGTAAAATGGGTTCAAATAATTTCAGGGAATAAATTAAATGGTCTCAGGATTAATAGTCACGCCGTCCGCCGCGTTTGCGCCTTTATATTCTTCATTTTTGCGCATTTTTCTGTCACTTACCTCGCATTTTGGGACTTTTTCCCTATTCTTGTCATTTTGAGTTGATATTGTTATTTTTGTGCGATGAGTGGTAATTTATAGGGGCGCGGTGTGTGTGCGTTGGAACCTAAAGCGCCAAGCCTACGTCCTTGGGGTTGGTATCGGCACACACACACCTAACTCTTTCTTTTAAATAAAAGGAAATTTTTTTCCATTTTTGACTGCAACTTTGTACATATTTTTGGTATCACGTCTCTGAGGGCCAGGTCGAGGGGTTAAAGTGCCAAGCCTACGTCCCTGGGACTACCCCATGGCCTGGACCCAGAGGCAAATAAAATTCGCATTCCTTTATATTGTGCATTTTTGAGCCGTTTAAGTACTTTTACATCAAGCGTATTGAGTATTGCTGCGTAAATCACCTCTAGTTTCTTATGATATTATGCCGCTTTTGTAATTAACTAAATTTGTGCTCAACAAAAACCGCGTGGTCACATTAAGGGGGGCCCCTGGCTTTACATGTGTATTTAGAATTGTCAGGACGGTCCCTGGTCATTGTGTAACTATTTGAACTGGACTCATGGAATTTTGTGCACACAGTTTTCTTTAAAACTCCAGTGACCTTGAACACTTTCTTTCAAACAGCCACCTGGATAAAGACTTTTTGCTTCCCACATTTAAAGTAATCACCAATAATTTTTATTGGTTATGGCTGGGAACAAATTTTTGCAGCCACACAATGGCCATATTAGTGGAAAACAGTTTAGTTCAGTTTCACTTCAATCTTCATGTTTTTCCAAAAATTTCTCATGTTTTCCTTGAAACTTTAACGGAATATTTTTGCACAGGAAACACTTTTCTGCATCTATCCTTCTTGACCATGGATCAAAATCTAAATGCTGGCCATACTCATTGCTTGACAATGTCTGTCATGACTGGTTCACCAAATATAAATTTCCATGAATTTATGTACCAAGGAGACAATGAAATTGTCATGCGTGTGACCGCTGGGGAAATGCGGCTCACACAGCCACTTCAACGTGTGCTTGACTGGCAAGATCCCCGTCGCGAAAAGTGAGAATTTTCATGGGTTCAGTGTAAAATTGTATGCAATGACCAAAATTCCTTTCAGCTTGAGTGAATCTGTCCTTCTGTGGGGAAGCACGGCTTTTGGGAATGACCAGCCACTGTTGGCAGTAACTGGCCATGTGGCACCGATCCAACAATGTCAAATTCATGGCACCGGCATCCCAACGCAAGTACCGGCCCACTGCCTACCCGATAGGGAACCGTCGACTTCGCCAACTGATTTCACTTATGACCCGCATCTTTTTGTTGGCCCTCCTATGCATGTGACCACGCGGGTTATTTATCCAAATACTATTCCAATTCGCGTCAGTTTGGAACAGACCGGCAATTTCGTAGATATTAAACTGCAATTTTAAATGATAATGGCCCCAATTCTGCGTTGAGTATTATTTTTCTGCGTTAGGCCAACTGTAGTAATTCCAACACAATATTTGTTAAAACCTATTTTTGTATTCGCTATCATTCTTTTACTATAGTGCAGGTGAACCACGACGCGTACTGTTTTAGTTTCTAGTATGAAATTGGGTGCAGTGGTCTAAAGTGCCAAGCCTACGTCCCTGGGACTGACCAAAGCACCCATTGTGTATGTTTTGATACCGCTTTTCTGAAATTTTCTTCTAGTAAGCGCAGTCAATCAGTTGCACGCGGCGATTTTTGGTAGTTGTGTGGAGGTAAACCGCTTGAGCCATGCGTTTTGTGTAGTTAGCCGACAAATTGATTAGTAATTGCGCTTGTGCCACCAAGATTAAATGCCATTGTTTTTGTGCTTGCGAGAATTGTTAGCTGAATGTTTTCTACCGGGATCCCCTTTGTGAATTGTTGTATTTCGTGTTGTTGTGAATATTTTCTAGCCTTGTAGTTGTTTCAATTTAGTCGCGTTTAGTTTATTTTTAGTGGCATTCCACTTGTCTTATGGTCTCACTTACGGTTCTCACGATTCTGCCTTTAAAATTTTTCTTGCCATAATTTTAGATTCTGTTTCGACGCTTTACTAGGGTGCTTCCAGTGCACATGTTTGCGTATTTTCCAGGGCTCCACTTGCGATCTCGTAGCAATTGTAATGCACTTTAAACATTTACCTGCAATACACTGCAACGCTTTAAATACATGAAATTTCAATATCAGTCGACAGTTCCTTGAAAACAGTATATAACATCCTCTTCGCCACTGCTGCGCTGACTAACCCGCGCTTTTAGAAAAGGGGGGAGGAAGTGTGATGCCTGTTCGCGCTGAGCCAGCGCTCAAAAGGTCGGTATAGTATGTAATGCGAGAATCGACGGCGGGCCACCAAAGTGCCAGACCTATGTCTCTGGGACGGTGACCCAGCGTCAATTAACGCTTACCGAACCCTAATTATGGCGCTTTAGTCGCCGGGGACGCCATATTGACCCCTTTTGGGCCAAGTGACGTCATTACGACGCTGTCCTATATGAAACCTAACTTATAGGGAACTTACGGCGCAACGAACGCCAGCTATGGTAATTGGCGCCAGATCACCAAAGTGCCAGACCTACGCCTCTGGGATGGTGATTAAGCGCGAATTACCATAGAATTGTAAATCAATGGCGCTATGCCGCCGGCCTTAATTAGCAAAACGGCTTAATTAGCCGCTTCTAGTCGTGAAAAGACCCGGGTGACGTCATTCGACACCCCGGGAACGGAACCTAACTTTTACGAGAGTTACGGCGCTTTTCATTAAAAAGAAAAGCAGCGCCGAGCGGAAATCGATTCCCCTGGGCATGACGGTCGAGCGAGCGCCGGCGAACGACCCTGACGGCCGCGACAGCGCTGCGCCGCCGCCATTTGAAAAGGGTCGAATCAGCTACTTTTGGCCGAGTGCCAACTTTCGGAAAATGGCACCAAGTGTATTTTTGAGGGGGTTTAAGTGCTGTCGCCGTATTTTGGCGACAGTTTGTCACTCAAAACTTATAAATTCACCCCCTACCCAGTCCCCGCGAGCGTCGACAGCGTTGGCCGCCGGAAACGTCCGCGGAGCGACAGACTTCGGCCGCTCAGAGTTCTTGGTGGGAGTGGCCACCGGAAGGGATGGCCCCGATAGCTCCTGAAGCCTACGTCCTTCGGAGTAGAGACGGGTCACCCCTTCTGGAGGGGTATGTGCCTTAGGCTAAAATAGTAAAAATAGGGAGCGGCCTTGATAGCTCCTGAAGTCAACGCCCTTCGGAGTAGAGACGGGCCAACTCCCAAGGAAATTGGAAGAGTGCCAAAAAGGCAGTTTTTTGTGTGTAAATTGGCACATATCCCGCAGCCACTGCTGCCACAGGGAGGAGTTTGTGATGTTTTAGGCTGTAGGTTGTAGGTTTAGGGAGTAGGTTCGCGGTAGGTGCCGCGGTATGTGATTTATGGCGCGTATATTTGTGTTTATTTGTATCTAATTACCTACCTAACCCCCTTAGTTTGTGATAATTGCATGTGTTTGTGATTGTATTTTTATGTTCGCACTTATTCCTGTGTTTCGCACGTATTTCTATGTTTCGCACTTATTTCTGTGTTTGCACTTTTGCATTTTTGTGTTTGCTCCGCGTCAGTCGAATGGTACGCTGGGTTTGGACGAGCTCACGTTTGAGCAAATTACGGTTGTTTTTGTAATTTTGGTCCTTTTTACAGTTGCTTGCAGTTTTCGAGTAGCCTGTGGATTCACTCGGCATGTTTTAATTGCACCATGTTTAGTTTTGAGAGTCTCGCTCAGTTTAGGCACTTTTAAGCTGTTAGTTTGTGCGTTTACATTCGGTAGGTTACTGTAGGTATTTTATCTTCTAGTTTGGCACAGTTCCAGGTTTGGTTTTATTAGCTGGCTGAGTGCCAGAAGAAGGGTGTTCCTGAATGTCAAGTCACCATTCCCTTGTTCCATTAAAAAGTAACCTTTGTGGTACAGGGCTCTGTTCAGCTGAGGTCACTTATTTTGGGTTACACTTTCAAATGCACTCTCGTGATTGGTTGGCTCCGCCCAGCTGCAAACCAGTTTTGGGCACTTCAAACCCATAAAAGAGAGCCCCAATCTTGTGATCATCATCAGTCTATTCAATTCAATTCTAATTACTAAGTCAGTGATTTACCAGCTGAAATGAGCCTACCCTTGGTTATTCATTCTCTGCTAACTCTGGCATAGGCCTTCTCTTCCCTCTGCACGGTGACATTTAGGTTCACAGGGGCAGGAGTGGCCACACGGAGCTGCCGGTATAGCTAAGATAGGGTGTTGTATGGGGAGAACCCACCATCTGTGATGCTTACTGTACGTCTGGACCTCTGTGGACTTGTTTTAGGCGTAGTATAAGCTGAAGTAGGCTGTACACCTATTGACTTGCTCTAGGCTTTCGTAAGGGCCCAAACAGTTGTGCTACGTCGTCGTAGAATTACTTTTGATAGTGGTGCTGTGCCAAGCTAGGACTTAAGTACCTGGTCTTGTGTGGTCTCTTACCAGTGTACCGTACTGCTATCCTCACCTGTCTGGTTTAGCTTATATGACCCTGAGTGTTATTTAGTCATTTTTGTATCACTGTTTTGATTTGGAAAGTGGAAAGGTAAATTGGAAATATTCAAATACTTCGGAAACTTTATTTGCAACGTGATTCGAGAAACCCAATTAGTGTAATTCAAGCTTACTCTGGTGCAACTATTCTCTACTTAATCTATTTGGCTCATTCCAGCTAGTGGATCTAATTATTTCTATTCTAATTTGTGAAATCGTGATGGAAGTCGCTTTTATTTGCTTGCATTCGAGTGATGTTCAATTGTCGGTTTTTGAAGCGTGGGCTAATCTTGTTTCCGTTTCTGAGAGTGCGCCAAGTTCTGAAGGTTTCTGGGAAGTTGATGATTTGGAATCGGGCCCTGTTTTGGATAGTTTTGAACCCGTGTCGGAAATGTTTCAAATTCAACGAAGGGCCACGTATGCGGAAAAGGTTCAGGGCGCTGGTGATTTTGTTATTGATTCTGTTTTGCCCAGTGGCGAAGTGATTTGTGATGCTTCTCAGCAGTGGTTGCTTGATCACTTGATCATGGAGCCGACTTTTATTGAGCCCGGAATTTGTGGTGTTTTTGAGAAGACCGCTGAAAGGCTGAAGAAAGTTGTGCAGCCTAGAAACCTTTGGTATTTGGTGGGTAAGAGAGGGAAATTACAGCCGCACGTTATTTGCCGCAAGCTTTTGCAATTTGCGCGACTGGACTTTGTTAGCTGTGGCAACCAAGTAGACCGAAAAGTTCCGAAGCCTACGTCCTTCGGAATAGCTAGGTCGAAAGGCACCAAGCTGGTGAAGTTTGGCAGACAGGTTTCCCGCGCACGCGTCAAGCGTAGGGCTTGTAGGACAATCGTCAAGCGTCCAGTGGATACCACGTCGCTCGTTGAATTGTCGGAATTGTGCGATTATTTGGTTGGCGTATTGCCATCGTTTGTCGTTCCACGGGTGCAGAAGGTAACCAAGTCCCCTGTTAGGTGCTGTACATTTGGCGTAATTAGGCAGGATGGGTTGCACGAGCGCATCGTTGAGAGTTCTGACGGAAGTGGACATTGTCCAAGGTGTTGTTATTGGGCCCATAATGGTGATGTTGCAAGCTTTGGGGATGTATCTAATCAGAATAGAGACAATGTTGCAAGACCGGGGGGGTTATCCCATTATAAATTATCCCCGCCTCAAATTTTGCTGGAGAAATAATAAACCCCCTGGGGGTATTTCGAGGTAATACGGTATTTATATATTTATCTATACATCGTAACCGTAGGTATGTATTTATGTATACACCGTAGCCGTATGTACCGTATTTCCTCAAAATACACCCCCTCGAAATACCCCCGTCTCGAAATACCCCCCTCAAAATGGGCACTATGAAATAATTAGCCCCCCCCCCTCGAAATAACCCCCCCAAATTGAGTGTAAAGAGAAGGTACATGACAAAACTTCGGTTTGTGATCCAGGCAATGCAGAATACACGTTAAAAACAATGTCTGTGTTACGTTAGAACAGGGTTTGTACTATCTACATGCTTTTATAGGTCCATCGTTCGCTTATGATCTGCCATGCATGTGATGAACAATTCGGCGAAGGATATTCGGCTACTCGCATCATTTTTCCAGCAAAAATGGATTTTTGACAGACTCGTTTTTTTCTGTTTTTTTATCTAGGCTTTCACTTAGGCAGTAGTCATCTTGCTGGCGCTATTTTGGCGCCCTTGGGGGCACCAGGCTCCAAGGGCGCCACGGAGATAGGGCGCCAAGCGCCAAGGGCGCCATGGCGCCACGGGAAAAGAGCGCCAAGCGCCGATGGCGCCATGGCGCAGCGCCCTCTGGTGCCCTCAAATGGCGCTAGCGCCATGGCGCCATTCCATCACTAGTAGGCTGGCGCGAGTAATAGTGGCACATGCGTCGGTGCAGAGTTGCGAAAGTGTATTTACACGTACCCAAAATACCTGGGTAAATGGGTATTTATATTTACACTTACACTTTCATAAAATACCCATACACTTTTTTACACTTTCCTGAGCAAAATACCCGGGTACAGAAAGTGTATTTTTTTCTTTCAGATGGCCCTGTTTTATGCTTTTGAGAAAGCATCAAATAGGTTCATGTACAAAAAATAACTGCACAGTGCACACATGCAGTTATGCATTGAATGTTGAAAATATGACAAATGTACAAACTAGCCATTGATCTCCAACCTTTGATCAGTACTTACTTATGGTATTCTACAGTTCATCATACTTTTGTAAAAAAGGACAAGATCAATGGAAATTCACCAGCTGGACACAAAGTCAACTGGCTTTTGCATTGACATTTGCTGCATGTCCATTCTTGCAATTAAACAGTGTGTATCGCATTGCTTTATCAGTAAAATATCAACACTAAAAAAGTGTCATTATTAGGGAACCACTACAGTATTTGTTACAGTCTGAAATGTTTTATAAAATGCAGTAAAATGTGAAATAATGCAGGAAAATGACAAATAAAGTGATCTAAATGTGAAAACAGTGGTGTTTTTTAATGCTCAACAGTGAGAGCTCTTTCTAAAAAAATTTTTACACTTACACTTTTTTTACACTTTCCTAGGTATTTTTAAAATACCTTACACTTTTGGTATCCATACTCAAAATTTGGAAAGTGTATTTACACTTACACTTTCCAAAAATACCGGTATTTTAACAACTCTGCGTCGGTGCCACTACTAGTGATGTTAAAGGCACCGGCAAAAATGGCACCGCACCGCACCGGCACCTCTCCCATCGCATGAAAAGGGCACCTGGCACCCTGGGACACCGGTTAAAAAATGGCACCGCACCGCACCAGCACCGGTGCCATTCTAAGAAAAATATCACCGGCACCTAAGGGCACCGGCGGGTTGCCGGTGCTAGCACCAAAAGGCACCGCACCGGGTCAAATTATGTGTAGTGATATAAAAAGCGCCAGCGCTTTGGCGCGAAGCCCTCAAAATTCCCTGGTGCTTTTCCGACCCAAAGGGTCAATACCTATGGTGTCAGGGCAGAAATGACGCCAACCGCAATGGCGCTCTAAATTGGCATCACGCTGAGCACCAATAGTGCCAAAACAAAATGGCGCCAGATGCCAAAAGCGTCTTGGCACTTTTTCTGTTAGCACCATGCGCTTTCGCAAGAGTCAAGCCACTTGCTTGGTTTTAGAAACAACGATCTATTCTGACACGTGAACCTGAGTGGCCTGAGCAAATGTTCAACGTGCATTTGATTGCCTTATTTTTTAAACGAACATACATGTCTTGGAAATAACACACACTTCAAGCCCTGGAAACCCTGCCGGTGCCTTACCCGGTGCCCCAGTTTTTTCGGCTGGTGCCAGCACCATGGGCACCGGCTGAAAATTGGCACCGCACCGCACCAGCACCGGTGCTATTCTGAAAAAATGGCACCGGCACCGGCAGGGCACCTCTCAAAATCGAAAGGGCACCGCACCAGCACCGGTGCTGGTGCCCTTCGGTGCCCAGTAGAGGCCAGAGGTGGCCATGTGCGAACACCGAGTTATCAAGGTTCAAATGAGTTTTCAACATAAACTTATCACTTTTTTCAAGTAAAAATGTGAAAAGTAAAGTGACTTGTTATTTGACTTTTCACTTTTTTCGCTTGAAAAAACTGATAAATATGCTGAAAATTGAAAAGTCAAATGGGTTTTCAACATATTCATAATTTTTGTAAGTGAAAAAAGTGAAAAGTAAAGTGACTTGTCATTTGTCTTTTCAGTTTTCAACATATTTATCACTTTGTTTAAATGAGAAAAAGTGAAAGTCAAATGTAAAGTCACTTTACTTTTCACATTTTCACTTAAAAGGCGATAAATATGTTGAAAACTCATTTGAACATTGAGAACTCAATGTGCTGCTGGGGGGGGGTAATGTTCGGGTGCCCGGTCACAAGCACAACACACAGCACACGCACACATAGGCCTGTTTCGCACACATTCCCGTTTCGCACATAGCATCAGTTATGTACAGACGTATGTGCAGTCCGGGTTTCATCCATGTGCAAAACGGGTGTATATGTGAAACGGGTTTATGTGTTGAACACTGCACCTTCTCCCTGGCCCCATATTTAATTGGGCAGGCAGATTTCTTGCCTACCCACCTTTTTCTTGCCAGACACGCCCGTCATGCCTGCCAGGCAAAATCTTGCCAAACGAGATACAATTGTGCCCCACGTGTCAGGCGCCTGACACGCCTGTCACGCCTGCCAGGCCAGGCAAATGTTTTCAGCACCTGATCGTGAACCGCTGTACAAAACAATACAAATTAAAAATATCCTTACTGCATTTTTACACAAAAATAAACCGCTGAAGTGTCATTTTGCACTTAGCCAGGAACCTGTTCTGTATTTCAGGCTGCAAAACGGCCTTGAAAGACATATTATAAGCATATAAGCAAACGTGTACGGAGAGAGGTGATCACTACATTTTTGTATAAAAAAATGTGTGGGCCATTTACACAGCCCACGTGGCGTTAATAATGGGGGGTGTCCTGACGGGCATTTAGACAACTATTTGGGCTAACTTTTGTATGGGACGAACTTCACTGTAATGTTAACTGGGGGGCGTGACAAAAACTTTTATCAAAAAATCGCAATGGTGCGGACCGAGGTGAATCGCAGTTTAAGTATGTACCTTGTAAAAGCAATTGTATTCGATGAATCAGACCATGGCTATTTAGGTCTGTCTGACTTCATTGAAATGATTTTTAATGTGGCGCAACTTTTTTGTATCGATTATAGGGCCGAGTACTCCTGGCGCCAGCGAAAGCGCATGGCGTTGGTGCTGGCGCCAACATAAAAAGCGTCATGACTTTTTTGGCTTCAGGTGCCATTCTGTTGTGGCACTATCGGTGCTCAGCGCCATGGCAGTTGGCGCCATTCTGCCCTGGCGCCATAGATTTTGGTGCTGGGGGCTGGAACAGTGCTAGGGCGCTTTTGCCGCTTCCCACCAAGGTCCTGGCACTTTTAATACCACTACACAAAATTTTACCCGGTGCGGTGCCTTTCGGTGCTAGCACCGGCAACCCTCCGGTGCCCTTAGGTGCCGGTCCCATTTTTTCAGAATGGCACCGGTGCCGGTGCGGTGCGGTGCTATTTTTTGGCCAGTGCCCCAGGGTGCCAGGTGCCTTTTTCACGCGATGGGAAACGTGTCGGTGCGGTGCGGTGCCATTCTTCCCGGTGCCTGAACATCACTATTCACCAGTTCGGGTGTTTTGTGCCCATTTTCAGCAATTTTTTCCCTATTTTACATTTTTTTCTCCTTTGTTGTGTTGTCTATGTGTTTGTGCTTTTGCCTGGCATCCTATGGTAGTGTGTTCAGTCCCGCGAAGTGACACCCTGATTTTTTGCACTTTTTTGAAACAACCGATAACTTGGCACTGTTTAACTTAAAATTACAGCAATATTGTGGCGGAATTCTTTTGCAAAGTTTTTCATCATCCTTGTTGTGACAAGTTAAATTAAACTACCGTATTTGCTTGAATAATCCCCCCGTCAAAAAAGTCGAAATAATAATCCCCCAGGGGGATTATTCAAGCAAATACGGTAGGTACAATGGTCCCAAATTATCGGCCGTTTCCAAAAGAGTGCAAATCATTCGTGGGATCAAACACTTAAACGCACACGCACAGACAATAGGACGTGTTGTACAGCGCTCCCTATTCAACTGTCATATTCGTCGATGGAATTTTTTGTAATTAGGATGATCAAGTGGTAATTTGGATGGTGTGTGGCCGTTTATTGTTACATCCATTGTATAATGAGTAAATTGGCGATTTTCCCCCAGTTTTGCTCAGAATCACTGAATATTGCTCCATTTTGCCTATTTTCATTTTCATAAACACCTTCCCGATCAAGTCCGGCCCCCAATTTTTTACTTTACTTCTGACGTCCTATCTACAGTTCTAGGACGCACCAGAAGCTGAAACTTGGGGTAGATATTGGTGCAACCCCCCTCTACTTCGCATGAATTGAAGGGGTCGCGGCGACCCCCTACAGGGTGGGTCGCCGAGTGCAAAAAAATTTTGCAGCTTTTTTAGTGTCCCACACAGGTCCGGCCCCCACTGATTTCTTACACTGCGGGTGCCGTACCTCCAGCTGTGGTAGGGGTATAAATCTAAAATTTTGGGGGTGTGTCCCCAACACCCCTCCCCTACTATACACTGGCCAGGCGGTTTTTGGCAACTCACCACAGTGTGGGGTGCAACGTTCAAAATTTAATAAAATGTTACTGTCCCACACAAGTACAGCATCCATATGAATTTCAAAAAATGGACACTTTTGTGTTGTTTTAACACTAATGTGGTTGACAATGTGAAATAAGCATGAAATATCCTCTAAAAAATATCTTATCCGACCTAAAACTGCCCACCACATGAACCCTTCCCCCCAAGTGGGTGACAAAAAAATCACTTTTCACAACTTTTTTATTAGACACTTGAACTGCTGGTTTACAATAATTTATAGGGGAGGGTTAAAGGTTTCAAATTGTGTAAACAACCTTACCTCCAAAATGCCTTCATAAGAAAATTTGCTGGGGGTAAATTTAAAATCGTAAATTTCACCTATTTTTGTTCCTGCAATGATGTCATTTTTACAATTTGAAATTCACCCCCAGCAAATTTTCTTATGAAGGCATTTGTGAGGTAAGGTTGTTTACACAATTTGTAACCTTTAACCCTCCCCTCTAAATTATTGTAAACCAGCAGTTCAAGTGTCCAATAAAAAAGTTGTGAAAAGTGATTTTTTTGTCAGCCACCCGGGGGGATAAGATTCATGTGGTGGGCGGTTTTGGGTGGGATAAGATATTTTAGCGGATATTTCAGGTTTATGTCACATTATCAAATGCTTAAGTGTTGAAACAACACAAAAGTGTTCATTATTTTAAATGCAATTAGGTGCTGGACTTGTGTGGGACCGTAATGTTTTAACAAACTTTTATTGCTGTGCCCCACACTGTGGTGAGTTGCCAAAAACCGCCTGGCCAGTGTATAGTAGGGGAGGGGTGTTGGGGACACATCCCCAAAATTTTAGATTTATACCCCTCCCACAGCAGGAGATCCGGCACCTGCAGTGTAGGAAATCAAGTGGGGGCCGGACCTGTGCGGGACAGTGAAAACGCTGCAAATTTTTTTCACATATATGGCGACCCCCTCTATAGTGTATCGCCGCTGCCCCATTTATTCATGAGGGGTAGTGGGGGGTTGCGCCTATGTACCACCCAAGTTTTAGTTTTCCATCCCTCCCACAACCGGAGATATGGCCTGCGAAGTGAAAAAAAAAATAGGCGGCCGGACTTGATCGGGAAGGTGTTTAGTTGCTATTTTCGTCCACATGCACAGTAAAATACCTACCTATTTCATTTTTAGTTATTTCGAAATTTTGGTCGGCTGCCAATTACCTACAGAGTACCTTTCATTTATCTTTTTTTAGTTTTCAGGAGCAAAATTGCGCCAGACACGCCCGACGTGCCAGGCGCCTGACAGGCAGATTCCTGTTCCGTATCTGTGCGTAACGTATCCACATAAATACAGGGTGGCCCACGTCAGGCGCACCGTTTCAATTTGCTGACGTGGGCCTGACGTGGGTCACCCTGTACATACACTCAAACCAAGCACTTGCACGTGCCCTGTTCCACTGGGTTAAAGCAAGTGTCGGAAAAGGTCAAAGAAGACCAGGATGGACTAATCCTCCATGTGGCAAAATAAATACTTGTGCACTAATGGAATGCACATGCATCAATCGAAACATGTGTTGAAACATGTGTTGAAATCAAAGCCATGAAGTTTTGTCGTGATCGTTGAATAAGTATTTACTAAATGTACGGTAAATGTTCTAAATGTACCGGGATACGTTACGCACAGATACGGAACGGTATCCTCCCGCCTGACAGCCGCCGCCCGGCACGCAATTAAATCTCGATCTGCCTGGAGGTTGGGCGGAGGCCGTCAGGCTCCTGGCTAGTGATGGAAAAAGCGCCAGGATGTTCGCGCCAAGCGCTAAAAGCGCCATGGCGCTTTTGGGACCACGGCGCCAAGCGCCAATGGCGCCAGGGCATTTTAGTGCCAAGCGTCAAAACGCCATGGCGCTTTTCTTTACCACGGCGCCAAGCGCCAATGGCGCCAGCGCCAAAATGATTTCTATTCTTATGGTGCACACACAGTTCTTGGTGTCGTACCGTATTTGCTGGAATAGTTCCCCCCTTGAATAATTCCCCCCTCGAATAATCCCCCCCCCCCTTAAAGATGTGATTAATTTGGTATACCTAATTTTAACAAAAATGACACGTTATTGTGTTTATAAGGCATATTTCGTGAAAATAGTTGATGGAAACATGCTTGAAAATTTTGACGAAATAATAATTCCCCCCTTGAATATTCCCCCCTCAAAAATGTCTGACGAAAAAATAATCCCCCAGGGGGATTATTCAAGCAAATACGGTATATTCATTATTATCGCTTTGTGTAAGCTGAATCAGCTCTGAAACCACTAGCAATATCCTCATTGTAACCAAAAAGCATTCCTATAAAACATTGTAAAAACCGAATTGACAGTGAAAACTAGTGTGTGTAGGCATATTGTACCAGCTTCCAATGCAAATGTCTACTCTACTCCTTTTCACGCCAGGTATCTTCAGTCAGACCCATTCACTAAACACTGTCTCTATATCACAAGTGAATGTGGAGTACTTTTGGGAAATATAGGCAACAGTTATAATGTTTTAGGCTGCTCACAGAATACAAATGCAAACATCCATTTTAAATTTCATCATCATTTTACAGTCTTCTTACGACTTTTTGCATCAAGACAGGTTTTATTTTTACTACTAATTCACTGGGTATTTTGCAATTTTTTGAGCATTAGTGTACAATTTCACACACAGATAGGCATTGGTGGTTGTTTTAATTAGTTGTGTGTTGTGATTACTGTAAATTTTACCCTCTATTTGTTCATGCTTAGTGTGTAAGGATACCCCCACATTCTTACTGAACCCCTGTCCCACATGAATACTTCCAAAGTGTGAAATACTAATGTAGCCTTCTCCTTTAACCTTATTTAAGCACTATTCCATGCCCAAATTAACTTGAAATCACAAATGGTAGTCATGGTGAGTCAAAATAAAAATGGTGATGAGTCAAAATAAAAATGAATTTTTTTTGGCAGAAATCACCACTTATAAGTCTGTCAAATTGGCTCCATAGCCATTATTTTGCTATATGAAACATCACAAATTACTGCCACATGTCTGGTATAGATGTAAATTTATAAAAATGTGAATTCTGTGCGTTTTTCGCTGTCTGGTGGTGGCGTTTTTTAAATGCCAGCGCCAGGCACCAAAGGCGCCACCGATGGATAGCGCCAAGCGCCAAAAGCGCCATGGCGCTTTTCGCAACAGCGGCGCCGAGCGCCAATGGCACCACAGCATAATGGCACCAAGCGCCAAAAGCGCCATGGCGCTTTTTGCTTTGGCGCTAGCGCCAAGCGCCAGCGCCATGGCGCTTTTCCATCACTACTCCTGGCGTGACGGGCGCGTAAGTCAGGACGGGCGCAGGCGTGTCTGCCCAATTAAATCTGGGGTCTGGCCACAAAAACCCGCTGGCCTTGTAGAGCGGGCGGATATGTACATGATTGTACCCGCGGTGCATGTATAGGGTGGCAGACGGTACGGGTACGGCCTTGCGGTAAACCGTACGGAATGGTAAATTTCACTTTTCACTGTTTATGTGCTGAAAATGTTGGAATAAAGTCAAATATGATAAGTAATGACATTTCTTATCATATTGACCTCACTCATAGCCATGTGTTCAGCACTTCAAAGAGAAAATTGACAAAAAAACGTCAAAAAGTCCTACTTTTGACGCTACATGGCCAGCGGGTTTACATGGTAGCCGGCAAAGGGTCATTGCACCGCAGGTGACCAAACATTCCAAATGGCTCCCGTCCCAACAAACGTAAATTTTTTTGGCCGCAGCGAAATCGCAACGAGAAGCCACTCCACAGCGAAACCACTCCACGCAGGATATTCTTTTACAGCGGGATACGTTTTCAGTTATATTGAAATGCTCAAAATCACTACCTAGATCTTGTTCCTATTCCACATTTCTTTATTCTAAATACAATTCCGTAATTCTAAAAACAATTTTCACTGCTATGATATGCATTTTTCAACGTTATTTGAAATGGGCCTGTGTCCTTCTCGTTGGCATATAACCCATTCAGCATGTATTAGGGTGTAAACTGATTAGTGGTGATTTTGTTTGTGATTTCATATATACCGTATTTCCTCGAAATACCCCCAGGGGGTGATTGTTTCAGAGTGAGAATTTTGAGGCGGGGGGGGGGGGGTGGTTAAACGAGGGGAGGGGCAATTGCGAGGGGGGGGCTAATTTTTTCGCCAGAAAATTTTTGAAAATCCAGTACTAAATAGTTGCTTGTAACGTACGCAGACGTTAAAAATACTACAAAAACCACCTTGTATACTCCAGTTACCTTACACCCTGCACGCGTGGTTCCCGCTGGAAGCGTGCCAACGATTTTTTGCGCATGCGATTTTCATAAAAAGTTGGAAAAAGTAAACGTCGTTATAATGCTAAACGTTAACTTATTCACAACAATGATTTTTTTTACAAAAATCGCATGCGTTATCATCTTTGGCACGCTTCCAACGTGAGACATAAATGAGTGCGAGAGCCATAAAGAGTATCATGTTAGCCGAGTATACAGGATTCTTTAGACTGATATGCCGTATTACCTCGAATTACCCCCACTCAAAATGGGCTGGGGAAATAATAAACCCTCCCTCGAAATACTCCCCCTCAGGAATGATGTAAACTGGTGGCACATATAAATGAGAAACCAGGTACCTCGTTTTTCACAACAACCTCACAGGGAAACGTGCAGCCCAATATGGCTGCCATTTTTTGTGGGGATGCCCACAACATTTGTCTACATATATGCCAAGTGGCACCCCATGGCACCCCCCTGTTCTTCTGCTACAGATTGATGAAGTTTTTTTGCCAATTTTTTTCCTGGAAAATATAAATGAGAATTTTCAAAAAACCAAACAAAATATAGCTGCGGTAAAGTGTGCAGCAATTTTTTGGTGTGCTGACAACACAAGGGATGGTTACACTTGTGTTGGTGCTTTTTCAACAAAAAAAAAATTCCTTGTGGCTTGCCAAAAGCCATATTTTGATACGCTGTTCATTTGTGGGTATATTATGACCCCATTCCACTACCCCCAATTAAAAATGGCCCCCAATATGCAGACATGTGCTATGAAGCCATCTCAACAACTATTTTGAACTTTGTCCTAATCCAAATTGTGATTGTAATTGAAAAACCATGATTTTCAACGTTCTGGACATGACCTAGTTTTTTGTCTGGCCCATTAATACTAGATACATAGCACATTGGCCCAGTAGATTTTTTTACAGATAATTAGTGCCCACATTGAATGGGCACAATTATTTTGTGATTTGTGCTGTGACATTGCAGGCGTCAGACACGCTGTCACGCAAGTGCCCTCTACACAGGGCCATTTTTATCATTTGCTATAAGAAATATTTGAGTGCAAAAACGGGGCCCAGGAGCAGCCATATGTTGCCCCTGACACTGAACAAGCCAATTCTGGCCCCCATGTGCTCCATGAATCGCTTGGGATAGTGGATTGTCCACTTTCTAAAACCTATGTTTTTCTCAAAAAAAATGTTTCAGTTTGATCAACAACGCCATCATTGTGTGGGGGTTCTGGGGACTCTGAGGGGGTAAAAAAGTTGTACATACTTTGAATCTACCAATGTTAAAAAAACTTTTTGGTCTCAAATATCCAGAAAAAAATTTATTGAAAATTGAAATTTCATCGGGAACAAAAATTTGTATGGAATTCTCATTTATATTTTCCAGAAAAAAATGTGAAAATTTTTTTTTCTGCATCATAGGTGGCCTGAGGGAGGTGCCCCCTAGGGTATATATAGTAGATACTTGGGGGCACCCTCACACAAGATGCACCTAACAGCTTGCACGTGGGATTTATAAAACACCATTATATGATTTTCTCATTTATATTTTCCACCAGTTTACATCATGTATGCAATGTACATGATGTATGAAATGTACATGATGTATTTATTACTACTTATTTGCATCGCAGCTACACTTATTTGTGTACAGATGTACATCTATAGCCCCAATATAGCCTATTTTCTCACATTATTACCGTTTTGGTGTATGAAAAAGCGTATTCTTTACTATGAATTTCATGAAAATTTCTGGCGAAATAATAAACCCCCCCTCGAATACCCCCCCCCCCCTCAAATTTTGGTGGTGAAATGATAAACCCCCATGGGGGTATTTCGAGGTAATACGGTAAGTATGTATAGGTAGATGGTATAACCCTGGTCTGACGGAACACAGTCATTGTTTTCAACATGTGTTCTGTATTGTCCGGATCACAAACCATAGCTTTTGTTGTATATGTAGGTAGAAATATGGCTAACTAATCATGCGTAAAAACGTAACGACAATTTTGCGCAGACACTCCGACGACTCGAGAACGACCATGTGCGACCGAATGACGACCCGCGGTGCACAGGGAAGTCACAGTGAACGTGCAGTTCGCTGTGCACTGCAATTCCGCCAACGAAGCCGCAGCCCCAGGACGGTACGCCCGAATGGACGCTGCTGCGGCCATGAATTTATTAATTAATTTCTTTTCCGTTAATTACGTAATTAATTCCCGTGTGATGATAATTTTTCATTTCATGTTTCGTTAATTAAGCTAATTAGGATACCCGCACTGTTAGTTAATTAAGTGACTACTTCCGTTTTTTTTTTTTATGCATTTCCCAACATGTACTTTCGAATGTTATAATTTTTAGGTTTTATCAAGTTTACATTTTTGGTCAAAAGGGTGCAGTGTCTGGGAATGGGTTAGAAAGACTTTAATGTTTCTAGTTAAGCTAACAGGTGTTGACTCTGTTAAATGCTTAGACGCCCCGATAGATAACATTCAGAAAATTCCCCGACCAAGTGCTTTTTACTTAGGACTAGGTAATGGGTGGAAAAGTGGCAAACGGCAATTATTGTCGGCATGCGACTGCAAGACACATGCAGAGCACAGTTTATAGTGAAGAGCACAGTAGTGCCAATTAATTATTCCCATCACCCAGGGTGATTGGTGAACTCACAAGTGCTAGTGTTTTGTGGCGTGTGTTTAGTCCCAAAGTTCCAACCCTTACCCGGCAATGCAATAACCTTGAACAAACCCCGCAAATGAGCGTTCTTTCTGTGGCCTTGGTCGGGCGCGCTATAAAAATATTTTTCACCTATAGGGGCGCAGGTTGATAACACGTGTCACACCACCTGCTCTAATTTGTACCGTAACCTCTGAATAAAACCCAGTTTATGACACTCACCTTTGAGATGAATTGCATTTTAATTACGTCAGTGATAACCACAGTTACTTTACGCTTGATTTAAATTACGTTTGCACCCGTTCGTTTAATTAGTTATTTTTCCCGCATTGAATTAATTTACTTGTGCCTCGTACGCTATGTTTACGGTTTTCCAGTGATCATTAAATTTGCCTTATTAATTCGCTTATTACGGTTAATTGTTGTGTCTCTGATTTAGTATTCATTTCGCTTATGGTAGGTTTTTGGTGATTATAAAACGCGCTGATTTTACATTTTTTCACCCACTAGAGGCTATACGACTCACTTGAGCTATTGTGAAATTGACTCTGACTATATCGCTAAATAAAGTTCCCGTGAACCCAACTTGGTCCCCCTGAAGTATACTAACTGCTTGAATTTTAATTTGAATTTTATTAATTTCGGCTTTTCATTAATTACGGCTTTTAACAATTAATCGAAGTAAACCGCCGGCAGCAGCTAAGAAAGAGATTGGTAAGTTGCCGTGTCCGTCCTCAGGAACTGTCAGGACCCCAAGGGGTACTGGCGCCGTTCCTGATTTGCGTGTAAACATCCCCGTACCATAAAACCAATTATTTATTTAATTAAGCACGCAAGTGGAAGCGCAAAGGGACCGGAATTTGCAATTCTCTGCCGCGGCAAAATTCGACGAGTGGCGTATTTATGTGGTAAAAACGGAAAATAGTAAAATAGGTAAAAACGTAAAATATCTGACAACTGGTAGCGTAGCGAGTGGTTTCCTAAGCAAGCCATAAAGTTTTCTGTCTGGGGCGCCTGATCAACGCCTCTACAAAAAACGGCTTCACGGATAACGAGTCACCCCAAAGGGAATTGAGATCGAGGGGGCCAGCAAGCTTACAAGGGGACACCATAGAACAAGTTTGGCACGCTGCGTTGGAGAAGCAGAAACAAGCACGAAGGCGCGCGCGACAACAGAAGGCTGGGCAAGAAGTGGACGCACAACTTGCTGCAGCTGAGAGTCAAGCAGGAGACAGTGAGTCGAACGATTCGGTTAACCCTGAAACAGAGGCGCCGGAAGCGCTAGAGGAGAGTGAAAGTCAACGCTGGTCTGGACAGACAGCTGAGGACACCCCGGTAATCAGGTTATCAACGGTTGAAGGTGCAGGGCCTGCGCCAGACAGTTTCAGTCAGTGGAAGACGCCAGCTGTACCGGCAGCGGCGCGGCAGCTAACGTCCAGCGCAGAAGCGGAAGAAGCGCCTGGGACAAGCAGACAAGCTGCAGGAAAGGAAGCAGGAAAGACAGGTAAGTGGTCTAAGCTTCGGAGGACACTGGGTTGGAGCGCGGGCAGCTCATCCATATCGCCTGGAGTGCGATCGGGTTCTGAAGTCGGTTCAGACGGATACGTTGGTGACAGCGAGCCTCTAGGGCAGCCGTCGATTCAACGTGATTACCCTGTGATTGCAGCTGAGCTTGGAGCTACTGCAGATCAATTTCCCGTGATTGAAAATACCGTAGCGGAACTGTTGGAGACAGCGACGCAGAGTGGAGACACTTCCCCGGCGCTGCAGTTAAGCCCACCGAAGAGCACTTCGACGCCGAGAGACGTGTCAGGTAACAGTAGCCGAAATTTATCGAGCGACCAGTCGAGATCGCAGAGCGCAACTGCAAAGGCTAGACGCCAGTTAATTAAGACTGAAAATTCAAATAATCCCCCCGTGATAGTTATTAGCAGCCCCGCAAGCAGAATGACAAATAACGGCGCGAACCAGACGGCGGCTCCGGCGCTGGAAGACAGGTACGCAAAGGTCACTAATGCGGACTTAATTTACCAAGCTACCATAATGGATCTGGACCCGGTGCAAACAACGCCAACCTGTGCACAATGGACACCTAAAAAGGCATGTGCAGCTGCGAAGAAATGGGCAAACATGATGAGTCAGGCGAGACCGGTTGGTGCTTTCTCACAGAATGGTGGTGAACCAGGGGACTTGCGTATGGTAACACTAATTAAAATTGCTATGAATTTATGGGGAAGTGACCCAGCCGCCGAGGTACCTAGGGTGGAACATTTTTTGCAGGAATTCGAAGCGCACCACAGCGTACATAGCGACGATATAGTTGACCTGACGACTGCGTACCAACAGCACAATCAAGCCGTACAAAATCAGAATGCGACGCTGGGAGGAAATTCACCGGCTAGTGGCCAGCAGCCGATAGTGCTGACCAATGGTCAAGCAGCGCCCTTACAGTCATCAACGGCACCAGCGGCGCCCCCGTCGGCAGCTGGAACGAACCAGGTGAGAACTGTTACGCAGCGACGCGCTCGATCCCGTTCGCCAGCATCCTCCAGGAGCTCGTCAGCTACATCTGAAGTGGCGCGGCCCACGGACCCGGGACAAAATTGGCAATTAGAGCAAAGTAATGCGGCAGTCATCACAGCCCTAGCACAGCAATGTGGATATTTTCGCGGCAAGCCAAATGAGGGTTTCAGGGACTGGAGAAGGAGCTGGGACACGGTATGTGATGCGCTGCGCATAAAGTTACAGGAGCGGAAGCCGCTGGTGAAATTGTTTCTGAAGGGCAGTGCCAGAGCCATTTTCAACACGCGGTACAGAGAATTGCGCGACCTGAACTACAAGGACATGATGCAGGCACTGGAAAAGTTCTATGAAAATCCGAATGACAAACATCATGCACAGAGAGAGATTTTTGAGACGCGACAGGGCGCAGATGAGTCGGTACTGGAATGGGCGGTACGTTTGGAAAAGTTGATAAAACGCGCCTATCCAGGCATGGGTCATGAAAAACGAGGTGACACATGCATGATAAAATTTCATGGAGGACTGAGAAATGAAATTCGGCGCAATGTACCTGTCACGGCGTCTATCACTTGGAAAGAGATGGTTGACAACGCACGCGCACAAGAGAGCTTTCTGGAAGCAGAACAGAGCCAGAATAAGGGAGAAAAATCCAAACAGGATGTGGTTGCCAGCGCTACAGACAAGGTAATGGACAGGTTGATGGCGCTAAACATGCCCGCCATGGCTGGACTGCCGTCCCAGGCCGACAAGACGTTAGAAACAATGGAACAGAAAATGACTGAGAGTGTTGCCAAATTCGACTCTGTGCACCAAGAGATAGCGAAGAAATTAGCGCAGCTGGGCGCGTTGGAAGGTAAACTTTTGGGATTGAATAGGGACCCCCCTAAATTGCCCCCACGAAAATTTGACAAAGGATGCTGGGAATGTGGCTCTGAAGAGCATATCAGATATGAGTGCCCCAAACTAACCCCAGAACAAAGGGAACAGTATTTCAAAAGGAGCCGCGGCGGCGGAGCATCCAGAGGAAATGGACGTGGGCGCGGCGGAGGACAACGTGGTGGCTATCAGGGAAATAATCAAGCCCAAGCGATGCAGCCAGGTATGGTGCCCATGCAATACGCATATCCGCAGTGGCAACCAGCGCAGCCGATGCCTGTACAACCAGCGCAGACGGTACAGAGGGCTGGCGATATGAACATGCAACCGCAAATGATGGCTTATCAAACGCCGCCAGCTAACTGGATGGCTATGGGACCGGATGGGCGCATGCAACAATATAACATGCAACCGGTACAGGTAAGTAACCCACACGTAGAGTCGCTGAACCCCACGCGAGTGTCCAGTACGACTGGAATGACCATGCATGTGCGCGAAGATGATCGCTGCATGATGATACGTCCCGTTAATAAATTAATCCCTGTGATGCAAGGCCTGGAATTAGAGGATGAGGAACCTGACGAACTGGTCCCAGAGTCACCCGAAGAGCAGCAGCGCACTACTGGAATGCATGTGCTCGCGCAGGAGCGGGAATTCTGGATCAAACCATGGGCATACATGCGAACCGAAAAAGGTTACCTGTTTCGAACTACCTGGCTGGCCTTCCTACGCAGGATTGGAATGCATGATTTGAGAGAAACGGACTGTACGTTGTGGCCTAATTGCCCTGCAGACGACCACTCGGACACGCTGACTGAGGTGCCCTTGGATGTGCTCATGAACATCAGCCTGGACCCGTTTTTGTACGCCACGCCGGCCGCCCTGCCGCCACGTACTGGCTCCAGCAACCAGGTAGACAGGTATATGGGTTTTCTGTCTACTGAGGAAGGGGTGCGCCCCGCGCCGCGCGCATATTCAGAACCCCCCTACATGCCTCAGGTCGCACAGTCGCTGTTTTTCGTATTGGCAGTTGGGTTAATTATAATGGGATTAGCCTTTTTGCCGGGCGCGGGCGCGACTACCATGCCCTCGTTTCCACTGCTCTGCAGCGACTTGACAGATCACTACGATTTATACACGTACCCCCCTCTACCCAATTGCACGGCTATTGTTGACACTACGGCGTCATTAGAACGGCCACGAAAATTGACACTGACAATCTACAAGCGAAATATGGTAGAATATCGTGCGGCAGCACACAGGTGTGTGGCCTCTACCCGAACGGCAAAGACGTATCAGAACTTCTGGGGCGACGTCACGCTGGAAAAGTTTGATTCTAACCCCCGATCTGTGGGCGCCGCCGAGTGCGAAGGCATGATTAAATATCACAAGTGCAACAATGGGCCCATGACCCCTGTGAGTGATTTGGACAACGCATGGGACACCCAGTACCCCACCAATGTTAGCTACTCAGGACATGGATTATACTGTTGCAAATGGGTGAGTGAAACGACGCCACACTGTGGGCTGTTTCGAGGGGAAGTACGAATGAGATATGGAGCCAACACCATGCAAAGCACGCTGGGTGAGGTTAGCAAGTGCAATTACGAAATGGGTGCATGCACGCTAGAAGACGGCAGCCAATTAACATGGAAACCGAACCCGAAGGCGGAATGCCCTTATGAAAAATGGCGTGAAATGCATGGACGCATTAGACAGGACATCTGGCTAGCTGATGATCATACACTATCACTGTCCTTCAGAGCACATGAAGAGGTTGAATCATGCGGCATTAAATTATGGAAATCGGACCAGGATATTGTAGTGGCGCCATTTGAGAAGGCAGTGATTCGAAGCGTCAGACAAAAACGAGCGCAAGGTCGACCCACGCTGGGAATAGTGAGCGCAGGCCAATTAGCAGCCAGCATGCAGGCGGTATACGAAACAGCAGAACAAACCATGCGCGCGCAGGCCGTAGCCACCTGCAAGAATGTGCAACACTTCCAAGAATTTGTGCGCCTGGCTATGAGCGAACACGCAACTACGACAGCCCGATGGTACATGAATGATAACGAAATAATTGCCAAACCCGCGCCGGACGGATTTCTGGTTCACAAATGTTTTGCGGTAAAAACATACGAGATCATGAAAGAGAAGAAGTCTCCAGAATGCTACGAAACAGTACCTGTGCAAGTTAGCGTACACGGGCAGAATGTGACGTTGCACATGAATAGGTTGACAAACATTTTGCATTTTCAAGCGATCCCGGGCTCATGCACCAATGCGCACAATCGTGTGGTAATGTTAAATGGACAATGGTACAAATATCTACCGGAAGTCGGCGGCCTGGAACATTTGCCTATGTATAACACCCACAGTTTTCCGCAGAAATGGCAGCAGGAAAAAGTCAGGGATGTGCATCATCAGATTTTTGCCGCCACGACTATGTACAACTTGTCAGAATTATTGCCGACGACCACCCTGAATGACGTATGGCATGCATATTCAATCGTGCGGCAAATTACGCAGGGGGCGGAGCCGAGAGTGGAATCACACATGCAAAGACATCGAACCTTGGCAAAATCGGTATTAGCGCTGGGATGGTGGGATTTTGACACCTGGCGCACCTGGCTACAAGTATGGATCTATCTGATATGTGCACTGGTCACCATGCAGTATTTACTAGCCGCGCTCATGGCTGCAGCGCCGGAAATGGCCGTGACTTTGGTGAACAGGGCAAAGGAAAAAATCAAAAGGCGACCAAAGACAGAAGAAAAGTCCAATATCATTGTCGAATTGGCTGAGGACCGCCCTAGCGAACAGGTAAAGGTAAGAACGGTAATTAACCCGTGCGTGGGAATGCCAAGTGGCATGCCCGCACTCACGGGCGCGCGTCGTTTTCCCGCTATACAATACAGTATCAACAGAAAATGCGATCTGGAAGAAGAATCGGTGTGCATGATCACTTTCTCGACGGAAGAAAGAGACAACATCCATCAAGTAGCCAATCGACGTGAAGAGATTGTGCATGTGTACTACAGCCCATCCATTACCATAACTATTGATGGGAGAGAATATCGAAGATGTCTACTGGACACAGGCGCCATGCGTTCATTATGCAACAGAGACGTGCTGATGCGACACAAGGAAAAGGCTACTAAGCATGATGAAGTTTCACCTATTGGAGCCCTTAGGTGTGCAGCAGACTCGAAACTTTTGGTATTGGGACAAATGGAAGTACCGGTAACCATGGGAAACCACACCTTCGGGATTGTGTTTCAGGCAGTGAACGGATTAGCTGGTGAAATTCTAATTGGTGCAGATGTCTTACGGCACATGGTAGTAGACCTACCTGCAAGGGAATTACGAATCCCTACGGCTAATGCGATCATTCCCTTTGATAACCCAGACCCGGAAGTGCAGCAGCGCAGAATTTACGCTATTGTGAATGAAAAAATAGAAATTCTGGCTAGACATGAAGCGCTAGTGACCGCAAAATTATCTGCCCCCATGGATGAAAGGTTATTTACGGTCATGGGATTGGATACGGTAGGTGAACGCTGTGGCGTTATGGCTGCTTCAGCGGCCTATGAAACTAGTGCCCCTGTGTTTCAGGTGAGATGTGCAAATGTACGAAACCAGCCCGTAGTGCTACAGGTAGGACAGCGCATTGCAGTGGTCGAACCAGTGGACTGCGTGCTGAAGGTGAAACCTGGAGACCCTCCCGCTGAATGGGTGAAGCAGTGCTATGACAGAGATGTGTGTCGACAGGTTCAAGCGACTGAACCTCCCCCCAAAGTAGCCGAAGACAAATTAGGACCTCCACTGCAAGTTGCATGTCCAGATGGACACGTGATGGAATTTACCGTGCCAGAAACATTGACGGACGAACGCAGAGAGGAACTGAAAAAGGTGATTTTGCAGTACAAAGAAGCTTTTGCCCGACACAAGTATGACATCGGCTACAGCGAATTAGTGGACTACCGGTTGCAATTGGTGGACAAAAAGCCAATTGCTTGCAGAATGTACCGGTTGAGTCTGGATGATCAGCAATACTTAGAAAATCATTTGAGATGCCTCATCGAGCACGACATCGTGGAACCCAGTACGAGCCCGTATTGTGCCCCCACGCTGGTGGTATCCAAACCGGATGGATCAAAGCGGATGGTAATTGATTACAGACGCCTGAACGCTGTTTTGCACGCTCCCCAATTCCCATTACCCCGCTTAGATGAAACAGTCGAATCTTTATGTAGCTGCAAGTATTTTTAGCAGTGCCGACATAAACCAAGCTTTCTATAACATTGCTTTGCATCCAGATGATCGACACATCACGTCATTCAGAAATGTTTTTGGACAATTTCAACTGAAACGTTTACCCATGGGATTAAAATGCTCACCTAGTTTAGCGCAGCGCTGTTTTGAATTAGCTATGGCCGGTTTAATACATCGAAATGTATTATTATACATCGATGATTTACTGATTTATAGTGCAACCTGGGAAACACATTTATATGACATAGGACAGGTGTTAGAAAGACTAATTAGGAATAATTTCAAAATTAGTCCAAAAAAGTGTTTTTTCGCACGCGTCACAGCTGTACGCTTTCTAGGATTTATGATTGGCCGTGACGGCGTGTGCGTACCAGATGATAAACGGCACATAATTCAGGACTGGCCGGTACCCACTACCGTAAAAGAGGTAAAAGGATTCCTGGGAGCTATCGGGTTTTTCAGACGCATGATTCACAGATGCGCAGAGCTAGCAGTACCCTTGTCAAATCTCACGCGTACGGGACCAAGAGAGAATTACAATAGCGACACCCCGGTGGATTTGACATCGAAACCCAAGGCACTGGAAGCTTTCCATAAGCTCAAGGAAGCATTGTTAGGAAGCCCATGTCTGCAATTTCCCGATCCTAAACGTATGTTTATAATTATCACGGACGCCTCTAAAATTGCTGTTGCAGGCGTGCTAGCACAACGAGCAGAGGACGAGAAAATACTACATGCATGTGCCTTTTACAGCCGGAAGTTAGGTGCAACCCAAAGCAAATGGCCAGCGATTTCCCTGGAAGCGTGTGCAATCTACGAAAGCATACGTAACTGGCATTGTTATCTGGCGGGACGGCCCTTTGAAGTCTGGACTGACGCCAAGAGTATTTCGTGGGTAAAGAATCCTAATTTAGAGACTACCCCGCACGCCATGCTGCACAAGTTCGCTTTAGCAATTACGCCGTACCAAATCACGTTCAAGCATTTGCGGGGAAAAAGCAACGAATTAGCAGATGCATTATCCAGAAGACAAGACGCACCAGTGGTATTCGACGAGAAAAAGGACCTGGATGAGGCTTTTGAGCAGTTCGCACAAGTTACGTGCCGTGAAATCGCTATCCCGCACGATAAGCAGGTTACGGTAGCTGCGGCAAGCAGGACAGCGTACCAGCCAATCAGCGTAAACGAGGAGGCGGAGTTACTGTGACCAATCAGCGACCGGACGCGCGGGCGAAAAGAGGCGGAGTCACCCGGGCTGCGAGAGCGGCAGCGGAATGCGGAAGCGCCTGGAACCGGAACAATGGCTGGTGGTTCAGGAGCCGGAAATGAAGTTGTTCCGGGTTTGACGAGTGCAACTAAGCGCAGTACAATCATGGCACTACCTCCAATGACTTCGGTTGACAAATTGAAGCGACTACAAGCAGAAGAACCATACATAGCCACAACTATAGAGGTGTGTCGCGCAGATAATTTTTACAGCGCCGCGCCGTATTTTATTGACCAATACGGTTTGCTACGTCGCCAGGCGGGAACGTCCCAAATACCAGGTATACAATTATACGACCCCGTATGTATTCCGTCGGAATTAGTTCCATTCGTGTTAGAATTAGCTCACAATCACCCTACGGCGGGCCATTTAGGAATAATAAAAACATTTGAAAGATTACAGGAATTCGCGTGGTTTCCAGGAATGCGGCCAGAAAGTGCGCGCTGGGTTGCCACCTGCCCTTCGTGCAACGCCAAGAAAGGTCTCAGAGCGGCAATGCGAACTCAAATGGTGTGCCGCCAGGTAGCCAAAAGGCCAGGTGATGTGATAGCGGTAGACGCAATAGGACCTTTACTAACCACGAAACGCAGAAACCGACATGTGTTAGTATTTGTTGATCAGTGCACACGTTTTGGAATTGCTGTGCCCGTTCCCGACATAAAACAAGACACAGTATCATTTGCATTTCTGTTGCACATTTTGCCTATATTTAGTGTGCCGGCCATTATACTCAGTGATAACGCCCCTAGCTTTACCGAGGGCACTTTTGCCAAGCTTCTACAATATTTGAACGCGACCCAACATACATCATTTGCGTACACCCCCAAGAGCAACGGAATGGTGGAACGTAGGAATGGTGTTCTGATGGAAATAGTATCACACTACGTAAATCGTACACATGACGATTGGGACATACATTTAGGCGCCGCTGTACACGCGTACAATACATCGAAACACCCTTCCTTGCAAACCACCCCCTATGCGTTGCTATTTGGCAAGCCTGCTGCGTCCATGTGGGAGCGAATGATCGAGCCTCCCCCTGACAACGAGGCATTGCCCTCATTGCCGCATAAGCGCGCTCTTATAAATGAATTAGGCGCGCGTCTGACCACAGCACGCGAAGCAGCGCATACCGCTTTAGCAAAGGCGCAGCAAAAAGAGCAATTTTACGCCAATCGCCGTGCGCGCCGATTGAATGTGCAACGCGGGCAAGCGGTACGCGTATACACGCCGCGTATTACTCAGTTGACGGGCCCTAGTAAGAAATTCGCGCCTCGCTTTATCGGCCCGTATGAGTGCATTGATTATGCCCACCCATTAGTGACTTTATTCAACAATATTAATAAGAAAATTTATGTAGTTCATGCGGATCGTTGCAAGGCAACCAGTGAATATTTAATTCCCCCTTCTTACAGTGAATTATACGGCGACGACTAAAAAATTGATTAATTAGCTGATTAATTAGCCGTTACGATCATCGCCGTCGCGTCAAACAACACGAAACCAGGTACAACAGGTATGAAGTGTGTGTGAAAGTGTGTGTGTTTTTTTTTTAGGAAGCTCGTGCACCCCTTTTGCCCACGGGCAACTGGACCGCACGAGTTCTTGTTACTTTCCCCGTTCATAAAACTTCGCAATTAATCATTTTATCACATTATTATAATTATAATGGCTTCGGCCTCTCGCAAACGCCCATTTGAAGGTGCAGACGCCCCGCCCATTAAATCCAAGGAGACAAATACACATGGTGCCTGCGGCGGCGGAACCATTCCCCCGCGACAGCTTTACCGCGCGCAGCAGATGCAAAATGGACCGGAAATCTACCCCAGCAGAGGGAAATTCGAAGGTTGGGTAGATAGGGTGTATATTGACTCGGGCGCCGACGGGCATGTTGAGTATCAGTGCCATGTGAGAATTTCTGAGCAGACGATGGCGATACTCAGCGAAAACGAGCAGTGGGTGAATGCGGATGAAGCTTATCCGTATTTTTATTATTCGAATAAGCGGGCCAAGGCGGCTAGGGACAAACGGACCACCCAGCTGGTGGATTTGTGCGCGAGAATTCAGAAACAACACCCCTCGATGTTCCTGCCCCTAGTGCGCCACGGGATGCGTTTCTCGGCGACCGCAATCGCACAAAAAATAGAAAATCCCCGGTACTGGGAGTTTACCGGTGTCGCGATATGGGGTAATCAGACAAAGTGCCCCTTAAACGTTGCCGCCCCCGTGGTCGTGAGTACGCAGGGCACGCGGCGCGTCACTCAAGCGGCACGTACATTGACGCGCGGCGACACTTCTGGCTACCAGCCCTACACGAGCGACTGGAAAACAGCGCGGCTGCGAGCGGCCTTCACGCCGTCGAATTACAAAAATCTGGAACCGCTGGGCGCGGCGGAGCGAGGTGATGCCGGGCCGGAAAAGCTGGTCATTTTGCACAGAGAATATGTGAGTGACAGCAGAGTGGAAAATTTGAGTGCGGGACAATTGGGGCTGGCCCACGTCGAGTATCACGACTTGAATGATCTGGACGTGTTTGGCGACGAATTCTACGGCCATGCGTACGGGCTGCAGGTCGCCACGGCCGAGGATATCAGCACATCGGGCATCCAGCCAGACACAGAGAACCGAGACAACATGGACTCGTTTCTCAGGTATAAATTGGGCATTTTAGCAGCGGCTCACTGCTATAACGAGTCATTTTTGCGATTTCGGGCGAAACGCGCAACGGATGTGTGCGCACATGTGTCCTGGGAGCACACGCCGCAGGGCACTGCATGCGATATTATGGTGCGCCGCCCGGACCCAGAAGAGTTGCAAGCTGACACTTTCGAAGGACCAGAAGAGCAGCGCGTGCGTTTGCTGGAGCAGGTGAACACGCAGACACAGCTGTTGAACCAGGCGACGCCCATGTCGGTGTTGAGCTTGGTGCTGGCCAGACCGGACGAAGACAAACCAGCGGCGGGCAGCCCCAATCTATCAGTTAGAATTACCAGCGTGGAATCAGAGCCAACCACTACAAGGCTGCGTGCGAAGTTGGACATGGCGGCGTCGCAATCAGCACTGCCCCGAACCCTGGAGAGTGGAAGATACATGGTGCGCGGCTCGAACGACTCGCCCAATTACGACCGAACCATGCGATCACTGCAAGCCGCCCTGAACAAAGCGCCGGTCGGCTGGGTGCCAAAAGTGGTCCAGGGGTCAAAAGTACTCACCCTGGAGGCGCAAATCCAATTAGCTGTGATATTGAATTTGCGTCTGCTGGATGACGAAACTGACTGGGCACTCATTAGCCGCGAGGCTAATGAGTTGTACGAATCATTGTTCAGAGGAAAAAACGAACAAATGATTCAGGCCAAATTAGGTGAGTTTTTGCCGCAGCAGGGGCAGGTAGAAGTTTTAGGAGCTGTGATCACAGCCGTGCGAATGCGCAAACCCCTTTTGATTATGTGTGACTCGCCTTTCGGGTCCGGGAAGACGACCACACAAAATCAACTGGCGTATGTGTGTTCACGCGGCTATAATTATTATAACTCGAGACCCAGGGTGCGCGCGGGCTCCGACTTGCCATCGGACAAGCAGCCGAACGCCAAATACCATTCGACGCTCATCACGTGCACGGTCAACTCGGCGGCCGACGAAGGCGCGCGCAGGGCCCTGACCAACCTGAATAAATTAGGGCAGCGGGATATTTTTGGGGCTTTAGAAGTCTTATTGCGGGAGCGCGCGAAATGGACCGCCATGGCTGATACGCCATTTTCTGAAATGCAAAAACTGGAGGGTTTTGAAGAATTTTTGAAATTAAGAGCGGCATTTCTGGTGCGCGTTTTGAGTCCCATGTGGGAAACTGACCCCACTTATAACACCATCCCCGCGACCCAATTGCCAACCTTGCACACCCTAGCACAGCGAACCGGCCACAACATCGTCCGCCTCAGCCCCGAAGGGACGGCAGCGCTGGAAAAGTACGACGGCGCCAAGAAGGACTACGAACTGGTGGACGAAATCATCAACAACTGCACGGACGACGCCGTCATACGCGCGCAGCTGACCGAACAGGTGCCCTTTCTCACCGCCGACGATGGAGACGAGCAGCCATTCGATGACTTCGAGGCAGGCGTGGCGGGCGCCCGGGCTGGTGAGGCTAGTTTAGCTGATCAGGGATTTTGGGGTAAGGTGCTGCGTAGGGCGCTGTCTAAATATGTCAGGGCTACGGTCAGGCTGCACCGGGTGTTCTTGGAGGTGGTGCAGCCCGGTCAAATCCATGTCACTTTAGACTCCGCCCACGACGCCCGTATAAAAAGTGTGACTGCGTGTGCGGTAATTATTGACGAAGCGTCTTTGGCGTCTGACGCTGCAGTAATTAGCGTGGCTCAGGCGGCTCAGCTCCCAGTGAACGGCATGCTACTTCTATTTGGAGACAGTAAACAATTGACGCGTATGATTCGCGTGCAAGACTGGGTGGAGCCTGTCCTGAAACCCGACCCCACCCTCATTGATAGGCTCACACAATACCAACTATGTCCCGTGGTTCACTTGGAAACAGTGTTCCGCGGGCATCGCCAGCTCATTCAGGCCAACTCTGTGGCGGCGTACAATGGACTGCTACGCGCCTACAACGACACTGCAGCGCACGGCGCCACCATGTTGCCCGCGCCTGGCGACTTCGAGGATGGCGTCATGCTGTCATCGACGCTGGTGCACCAGGGCTGCGAATCGAAAGAAGGCATGTCCATTATCAACAAAAAGGAGCTGCGCATCATCCTGCACCTGTACGACTACCTCGTGGCCACAGTGAAAGAAGATCCCACCCTGCCCTGGGCAGATCTTACCGATCCCGCTAGTTTGCTAATTGTCTGTTTTTATGCGGCGCAGGCGCGCGCCCTAATCAGTCGACTAGTAGCCCATACAGAACACGACGCGGCTTACTGGGCCACCCGCGTGATCACTGCCGACAAGGCACAGGCCCGTGAAGCGGAAGTGGTCATCGTTTCCTGCGTGCGCGGCAGCCCGCCTACCGACTCCGCCCAGCTGGATGCCGATCCCAAGAAGGCGTACGGTAGAGTTGGATTTGTAGCGGAGTTGCCCCGGGGAAACGTAGCCACCTCCCGCGCCAAATGTGTGCGCATCGTGGTGGCCAACGCCGAGACCATGTTGTGGTCAACCTTTTTCCACCGGTTTCTGACGGTCGAGCACAAAGCCGACCGGATTTACTCTTACGAGTCAGGCCAAATTTGGGGAAACGTGTTGGGATTTTGGCCTCCGGAATGGCGCCCGCGGGCCGACTTGAAAGAACTAGTCGGACCGGACAGATACCCGGCCCTCGAAGAAGAACTGCAGGCGGAATGTTTGTCTGACATTGAAACCGCCACCGCGGGCTCTGACTCCTCCGCAGACGCGCGGGAGGAGGGTGTGCCGGTGTTGGAGGAAGTGGTGCCCGTTGTCGAACCAGTTTACCAACCTAATGAAGAATATTCCCCCATTAGCAACGACATGGCGGCCATGGCATTGCAGAACGTAGCCGAGCCCCCCTCGCCGCCGCCCGAGCACCACGACGCGGTCGAGGCCATCCCACTGCCACCAGAGGAAGCTCCAGCGCAACAGGTAGAACACCACATGGAAAATGGTAATTGTGAAAATTGATACAAAACAATTTTTGCCTAAGTCAATTACAAAATTTTTTAAGATGTAATAATTTATGCACAACTTTTGTCACCAGGAGAAACAGACAACTCTGTAACAAAAAATAATCAGCAAACAAAAAACATACTTGTTAATATTCCATAAAAACAATTAGAAAATCTTGTCGACGATCAATTTTCACACGCACGGACTGCGACATGTCGGTCGAGCAGGTAACTTGAATGTTGATTCCAAACTGCCCATCCAACAGTGGCACGATGCTGTGAAATAATACAGATTAGTAGTCTGATTAATTAGTTTCCAAAATCAAAAAAGAAAAAAAAACTTTTTCTCACATCGAGCCCTGAGCGGGAACCAAAATTTCGAAGTTTCGAGCACAAAAAGCCGGCACGGCAGAAAGCTGATGCCATAATTCAAATGAAGACGAGCCATATTTGCACCCCCAGGGCATGTGACTGCCACAGCCGTCCACCGAAAAATGCAGAGAAGGCATGATTTTTGAATAATCAAAAAACGGCGCAGAACACTTTTTCTGAACATGTCGTTTTTAGCCCGGAGGTAAAAAATTAATGGCTGGTGGGATTGTAGGTAGAAATATGGCTAACTAATCATGCGTAAAAACGTAACGACAATTTTGCGCAGACACTCCGACGACTCGAGAACGACCATGTGCGACCGAATGACGACCCGCGGTGCACAGGGAAGTCACAGTGAACGTGCGGTTCGCTGTGCACTGCAATTCCGCCAACGAAGCCGCAGCCCCAGGACGGTACGCCCGAATGGACGCTGCTGCGGCCATGAATTTATTAATTAATTTCTTTTCCGTTAATTACGTAATTAATTCCCGTGTGATGATAATTTTTCATTTCATGTTTCGTTAATTAAGCTAATTAGGATACCCGCACTGTTAGTTAATTAAGTGACTACTTCTGTTTGTTTTTTTTAATGCATTTCCCAACATGTACTTTCGAATGTTATAATTTTTAGGTTTTATCAAGTTTACATTTTTGGTCAAAAGGGTGCAGTGTCTGGGAATGGGTTAGAAAGACTTTAATGTTTCTAGTTAAGCTAACAGGTGTTGACTCTGTTAAATGCTTAGACGCCCCGATAGATAACATTCAGAAAATTCCCCGACCAAGTGCTTTTTACTTAGGACTAGGTAATGGGTGGAAAAGTGGCAAACGGCAATTATTGTCGGCATGCGACTGCAAGACACATGCAGAGCACAGTTTATAGTGAAGAGCACAGTAGTGCCAATTAATTATTCCCATCACCCAGGGTGATTGGTGAACTCACAAGTGCTAGTGTTTTGTGGCGTGTGTTTAGTCCCAAAGTTCCAACCCTTACCCGGCAATGCAATAACCTTGAACAAACCCCGCAAATGAGCGTTCTTTCTGTGGCCTTGGTCGGGCGCGCTATAAAAATATTTTTCACCTATAGGGGCGCAGGTTGATAACACGTGTCACACCACCTGCTCTAATTTGTACCGTAACCTCTGAATAAAACCCAGTTTATGACACTCACCTTTGAGATGAATTGCATTTTAATTACGTCAGTGATAACCACAGTTACTTTACGCTTGATTTAAATTACGTTTGCACCCGTTCGTTTAATTAGTTATTTTTCCCGCATTGAATTAATTTACTTGTGCCTCGTACGCTATGTTTACGGTTTTCCAGTGATCATTAAATTTGCCTTATTAATTCGCTTATTACGGTTAATTGTTGTGTCTCTGATTTAGTATTCATTTCGCTTATGGTAGGTTTTTGGTGATTATAAAACGCGCTGATTTTACATTTTTTCACCCACTAGAGGCTATACGACTCACTTGAGCTATTGTGAAATTGACTCTGACTATATCGCTAAATAAAGTTCCCGTGAACCCAACTTGGTCCCCCTGAAGTATACTAACTGCTTGAATTTTAATTTGAATTTTATTAATTTCGGCTTTTCATTAATTACGGCTTTTAACAATTAATCGAAGTAAACCGCCGGCAGCAGCTAAGAAAGAGATTGGTAAGTTGCCGTGTCCGTCCTCAGGAACTGTCAGGACCCCAAGGGGTACTGGCGCCGTTCCTGATTTGCGTGTAAACATCCCCGTACCATAAAACCAATTATTTATTTAATTAAGCACGCAAGTGGAAGCGCAAAGGGACCGGAATTTGCAATTCTCTGCCGCGGCAAAATTCGACGAGTGGCGTATTTATGTGGTAAAAACGGAAAATAGTAAAATAGGTAAAAACGTAAAATATCTGACATATACATTCCCTTTACACTCAATTTGGGGGAGGTTATTTCGAGGGGGGGGGGTAATAAATTCATTGTGACCATTTTGAGGGGGGGGGGGGTTTCGAGGAAATACGGTATGTACATTCATGTGTCCCATTCTGTCATACGTTGGCCGATTTTTATGCCGTTCAAGTATGTTGGGGTTTTGGGTCAGGGCTATGACAAATTGTTTTGGTTTGCCCGAATAATCCCCCAGTCCTGAGATAAGGAGGGTCTTTAAAAAGGTGGTCATTTTGCATTGATGATCTGCACATTGACTTCAAGCTTAAGACTCGCTTTGCATAAGGGCCAAACCTCAGTACGTACAAAATTCTGACCCCTGTTTGTTATCATGGATTTGGAATCTACATACATAAAAACTCAAAATTTCCTTCCATACGTGTATCCGGAAATGTCATCTTCCCACTGAAAAAATTTTATCAAAGTCAAAAACGGTCATTTTTTAGGCTGTTTTTGGGAAATTCATAACTTCTGCTTGACATTATCTATCATTATACTATTTTGGATTTTTATAAAGATAGTTATGGAGATTAATTCACCCATACAAACAAACAAACGTCATCGAACATTTTTTTCTCACTGAAAATAACGGCTGAAATATTGAAAATGGCACTAAATTTTCAGTTTTGAATTGAGACCTCTACAATTTTAACAAAAACTGTCCCTAATTGCATAGTTTATCATACAAAAATAAAATTAAAAAGTAGGTCTGCACTTCTTTGCCACAGCAGTTTGAAACAGCCTGACAGCCATGTCACCATCACACACAATCCCACTCTGAAGACACGAGTGAAGTATTATGAAATAAGTTTCCATCATAAGCCCAGGTTATTTTTTCATGCTTTTTTTGTTTGTATATCTCCATATTTTATAAAACATAGTTGGAAGGGTGCTGTCATACAAAAATGCACTTTTTCCACAACTATCACAAGCATGGTCATGCAGTATCCAAAAATAATTCATTTGTACCCATAACCAAGTGTTCTGATTTGACTGAAAAGCACTTGGAAAGTGTACCCACACAAGGGTGTGCTGTGGAGGAACAAACAACTGTTCAAATGTTCATCGCATTCTGATTGCAAGCAGAAACAAAAAAATAACCAAATAACCACCTAAAAGCCACTGTCAGAACAATTGATTACTGGTACAAATGAATTATTTTTGAATATTGCATGACCATACATGTGATACTTATGTTAAAAGTGCAGTTTTGTATGGCAGCACCCTTCCAAATTATGTTTGACAAAAAAATGGAGATATACAAATGTGAGAGCATGAAAACATAACCTAGGCTTATGATGGAAACTTTTTTCATAAACTTTCACCAGAGTCTTCAGAGTGGGATTGTCTGCCATGCTAACACGGGCATTGGGCTTTTTTCAAACTGTTGTGGAAAAAAGTGCAGACTTAATTTTCTAATTTTATTTTTGTATGATCAACTATGCAATTAGGCACAGTTTTTGTGAAATTGTAGAGGTCTCAATTGAAAACTTAGAATTTGGTGCCATTTTTTCAGTGCAAAAAAAATATTTGATGAAGTTTGTCTGTATGGGCCAATTAGTCTCCATAACTATCTCAATAAAAATCCAAAATAGTATAACGATATATGATGTCAAGCAAAAGTTATGAATTTCCAAAAACCAGCCTCAAAAATGACCATTTTTGAATTTGATCATTTTTTTAGTGGGAAAATAACATTTCCGGATACACGTATGGAAGGAAATTTTGAGTTGTTATGTATGTAGATTCCAAATCCATGATAAAAAATTGGGGTCAGAATTTTGTACGTACTGAGGTTTGGCCATGTTTGGTGCTTACGCAATCTGAGTCCTAATAACTAGGCCATTTCTCGGCCAATTAGGATTGTTTGACACTTTAAGTGATCAGAACAACCTGCAGATTCAATTGTTGTGGTCGGATTAGTGATGTCTAAATTCCGTATGCCGATTTCACCCGGTCTTTGAACATAAAAATAATTTTAATTTTAATTAAAGACCTCCTTCATCTTGGGACTGGGGGATTATTCGAGCAAACCAAAACAATCTGGCACAGTCCAGACTAGGGTTCAAACAGGACTGACTTTTCTGGATCAGGATTGATTTTTTGAGATTTCTGGATCGGGATTGGCTATTTGAGATTTTCAGGATTGGGATTGACCCTTTGGGATCGGGATTGGCATTTTTTCAGGATTTTGGCCAAAAAATTTGGGTCTCAAGGGATAATCTTTCACAAAATTGTCTAAAGACATGTCTAAACAGATGTCAACATGTGGGATCAAATCAACAGAATAAATTCATGGCATTGGCTCCATTTATAGGCACTGCACAATGGAGGGGCTGGTGTTGGTATTGACACCAGTGTCTACTAGAATTGTACATATACAGATATATTTATAAACTGCTTTCGCATCAGGGTAGGCATCGCTTTTATATATTCTTATGAGTGCCATCTCTCCAGCTGTGTGCGAGATATTTATGGAGCTGATACTTGGTGGGTATAAAGGTGTAACACCCCCTACTATACACCTACGGATGGGCCCGTAGCAACTCACTACAGTGTGGGTCGCTGAACAAGCAACCAGGGGTATCTTGAATTTTGACCCTCCGAGTGGTTGGATAGATAGCAAATCGCTCCTCCGGAGGGATAGATAGCTGTAAAATTTTCTGGGGGGGTTGGGGGGGTTTGGGGGGGGGGTTGTGGTGGTTCGATATATAGGCTTTTTCGGGGCATAGAAGGAGGAAAAGGGAGAAAAATCGCTAAAAGTAGGTGTAAAGTAGCTCAAAATGAGTATACAAGAGCATATAGTACTCAAAATAGCTGAAAATAGGCAGTTAGACGCATGAACTAGTGATTTTGGAGGTGAAAATCTATATATAGGTATTTATGAAAAAAAGCGATTTTGAGCGAAAATTGGGGTATAGTTTCTGAAAAATCGCTCCAGATAGGTACATAGCTGGGCGATTTTTTTTTGGGGGGGGGGGTTTAGGGGGTAGTAGCCCAAAATTTTGCCTCCGGGATAGATAGATAGCTGAGCGGCCTCTGGGATAGATAGATAACTGGGCGGTTTGGGGGAGGGGGTAACCCCCCCAACCCCCCCCCCCCATTCGAGACCCCTGCAAGCTACTATTTTTTGTGTGATTGTTGCTGTCTGCATCAAGTTAGGCACAATGACTGCGGACGCCATATCTTCAGCTGTGGGGGTGCTAGATGGATGAAATTTTGGGTGAATGTAGCCAGCCAACACCCACCCGCCCCTCTACTATACACCAAAACTTTCACCAAAAATTCAAAATCTATTCTTCCGGAGGAGCGATTTGCTATCCAACCCCCCGGAGGCTCAATATCTAGAATACCCCCGATATGACTAGTGATGCTTCTTTGAGGGCTATGATACAGATACAGCTATGATATTTTTGCTATGATACAGATACAAAACAGTTACACACGTTTTACTGTGGCGCCATTGGTTTGAGTGACTGAATATTTCTTAACACCCTTGGCGCCCGGTTTTCGAATGGCGCCATCGGCGACTGGTGCTTTTTTTCTGGCGCTTTCCATCCCTAATCCCAAGTCTGGTGACCACTTACCCCCTATTAATCCCCTGGTGGAAGTCTCAAGCCCAGTAAAGTGTCAAACGTTATGTAAAATGTCAATCAAAACAAAAACGAAAATATCTTTTACTGCACTCCGCATGACACCTGACGCTTTACATTGCATTTGTCATGACAATTGACACTTTACCTTTCACTTTGCAGGGCTTCGAACCGCCGCCTGATCTCGCAACAGGGGACCAATATTAAAAATGGCAAAGAGACGGCCCCCACGAACGTAATCGATCATTGGCCGCTGTGAAATCGCATCGAAAAGCCGTGTCAGAAAACTGACCACTGTCCACGCAAGATATTTTTTTACATTGGGATCGTTTTTCAGTTTTATTGAAACGCAACAAACTATTTACCGAAAAACAACCTGATAACTGCACACTTTACAGTCTAAATATTTAGCTTATCGCGTCTGAATAGAGAAACAGCAAAATCTTGATTTTTTACCGTCGCAATAAATTGCCTTCAGCATTGGTCAATTTGGTGTATATTTTTGGAATCTGAATTCTTGAATAGCAAACATCATCACATTCTAAATAAATATTTCTGTAAAGCATGCAGTTCAATAATTGCCAAAACCTGACACAAATATAATTAATACAAATTGCATGCAAATAATGAATACAATGCCAAAAAAACGAAATTTACTCGAAATACCCCCCACAAAATGGACACTATGAATTTATAACCCCCTCAATATTAATAGTATACAGAATACGTAAATGACGAAAGATGCGGTTTGTGATCTGGGAAACGCAGAACACACGTTAAAAACAATGACTGTGCTATATTAGAACAGGGTTTATACTGTGTATTTACGTACTTATATACTTAAGTCTATAGTGTCTTACACATGGCGGTTTTTGTTGCATTTTTCGAAATCTGTGTACGTTACAAACAACGATTTCGTTCTGAGATTTAAAAAAAGTCTGGCGAAATCATCAACCCCCCTTGTAATAACGCCCCCCTCAAAATTTCCACTCTGAAACAATAAACCCCCCGGGGGGTATTTCGAGGAAATACGGTAAAATCTAAATAGAAACAGTAATACAAACAGTAATAAAATCTAAACCGAAACAGTAAAAAAACAGAGACACAGGCATAAATATATTCAAAGGACACTGGAACTGCATCACAACGAAAATGTGTAATAGCATAAACTAATCAAAATAGCCTCCTTAATTGCAGGTAAAATACAAAACATGATACCCTAAATCCTCGAAAAAGACCCCACGGGAGTTATTTTTTCCTCAGACGTTTTACAGGGGGGAGTTATTCAAGGGGGTGCCTTATTCGAGGATTTGCGGTATTTGCATTCAGCCAAGTCATATTGACTGACATGAAAAATAGCACCGAAAAAATGTGGAAATCGCACAGCGGTGACGAAGTGAAATACATAGCCGCTGAGAATGAAAAAGACAACGTTCTTTTCACATGAAAAATTGAGTGCACGCTTTGAGACCGAAATATTCTGCATTATCAAATCTGAGAAATAATGAATTTTTGCGCATTAAATGTTGGTCTTAACGACAGCATGATTTAAAATCTACTGGACTTTTAGAAACATCATTCATCAGATTATGGTAATTATCAGCAAAGCAATAGTTGGCTTAGCCATCCACACAAAGACAAAAAATTTAATCAAACCAAAGCGGAATCAAAATGATGTGAGAAACTCAAGTATAAATACATACATAAAGCCGCTTGGAAACAACGCGTATCGTGTATAAATATCGTGTACGCGTGCGCAACTAAATGCATCTCATGAATGAATACCAAAAATACAGGGTCAGTTCACTACCAACAGAATGAACGAGCCAAATCCCCACAAATTACTGACTGCACAAATCGACACAAAACTTATCCAGTACGCGGCGAGATCAAAAAAACGATAAAATCAATTTCGAGTTGACGCGACCTGTCAGTGATTGTAATAACCAGTGTATAAATGATCAAAAAGCACCCCTCAAATACGTAGCAATCGAATACAAAGAGGTATGAAAACGCATGACCGCGCCATCGCTAAATGCAAGCTTAAACCATGCTAACGCTTAAATCTGAAAAAAATTGTTTCACAAGATAAATATTTAAGTGCAAGAGAGGTTGGCGACTGCACACTTTACACTGAAATCTACCATATGGCATCTGAGTAACGAATGGAAATGAACACTTTATTCATCAAAATATGGTACAATTATCTGCAAAGTGTGTCGCCCAGCACGAATAAAAAAATTAAAAAGCTGGATATTGAGTTGTTGCAATCGCTACAACACCTAAAAAGTAAATATGCCATCCACCGACGGACTTAGGTAAATATTGAGATATACGCAAAGATCAACTTCCATCATTTTCAGGCATCAATTTCCCTAGCGCTACGTGTTCCTACTCTTTCGAGTAGGAAAAAAATCACAACATGCAATCTAGCCGAAATATCGATATCGCACTACATGGGTGGGTACTTACAATCACATTGCAAATGAATAACTAATAAACTACAAGTCGGGCCTGTGCCAACAAACTTGCGAAAACTTGCAAAAAATCCTGCTAAATGTTTTCACTTTGAACACTCAATATAAATACAAGTAACGTGCCTGAGTACAACTCAGGTCTTAGGAGGGTCAACTTAATTAATGCGGTATGTCAGGTCACAATATAATATTCAGTCCAAAATCATGAGTACCATATTTCCTCGAAATACCCCCCTCAAAATTCTCACTCTGAAAAAATCAACCCCTGGGGGCTATTTCGAGGAAATACGGTATATCCAAATTGACAAAAGAGGGCAAGATCGGTGAAGTCCAAGTCCAAGCCGCTGCCCCATTAATGGGACAGACGGCGGGCGCAGCTGCAGTGTGGGAATGTGTTACGTAATTGTTTCACCAATGCAACAAAATTGCATTGTATTTATTAATAATAATAAGCTTGCTAGACATATTTGCGCAGTTTTCAAAACATCACATTCCAGGTTGAGATGTTTTGAAAAAAATATGGAAATAAAAAGTGTAGCTAAATTGGGTCGATATTAATCAACCAAACATTGCACCCTGCACGCAAATGTTTGTGAAAAAGTATGTGGTTAATGAGGCTGAAACTTACATAAATACATTTCTGTGCCACGAAAAAAGTTATAGCACGGACAAAAAATCGACACCAGCAAGTGTATTTCAAAGAAACACGGTTCACATCTAAAATTTTCTTTGTGATTTACAAATAAATCCTGGTAAGGATGCATGATAAAGGACTATTTCCAGAGTGAAATAATCTTGTCAATACATACAGCATCTTTGAACATAACTTTCAGATGTTCCCTCCCCCAAAAATTAATCAAAATATCAAAAAATTAACCCGCACAAAATTCACTGTGAAGAAGACTCGAGGAATGATATTTATAGCATCAATTCTAAATATTCCTAATGAATGATATTTATAGCATCAATTCTAAATATTTCCATATGGCAAGTAGAAAATAACAGCTTGAAAATATATTTTTCCACACTTTACTCAGCCAAAAAGATTTGTGTGAATTGAAAGAGTCAATAATTTAACAAAAATATTTACCTAAAGTGTAAATGTTTATACAGTACAGTATTTACAAAATTGCATAATTCCATGCAAATACAATCTGCAAATAGCATTGCAATAAAGCACTTCTCAAGAAACCTGCAAAATAGCAAGGCACCTAACATTTGGAAACCTTCCAATTTCCCAATCAAATGACAATAGACTTAAACCAATATAAGCAATTAAGTTCAAATTTAGTAATACACTCTGCAAATATTGAAAAAAATGGAAATGGAATAAGAAACCTCTCAGCCAAACAGCAACATAAAAATACAACCTTCCATTGGCAACCTTCCAATTTTTCACTGTGATAACTAAAAAGTAAGATCAATTGTATGGCCCCAGACATCAGCTATGAAAGAAATTTGTCATACACTTTTGGTGACTGTATTGATAGAGAACAGTGAATAAGCGTTTAAAGATTTCCATCAAAAAGTGATAGCAGTGCCACAATGAATTGCATTTGAATTTGGCAAGACATTGTAGCAACAAGTGCAAAGGTAGTGTCAACCAGTTCTACCCAGTGCAATATGAACATTATAAAAACTGGATTTTTTTGAAAACCTCCCTGCTAGCGGAAGAAATACCATAAAAATGTGTCATTTCCCAACAAATAAATGCATACCACACAGATGCTATGAAACCTATCTACTAGCTTTTTTCTTGCCCAGTTACATTCCATTTGACAGTGCCTAGTGCTTTTACTCAGGTAAGCACGTATAAATATATATTCAAATAAAAGTTCCAGTGTATATGATGATAATTATGAGTGCAATCTAATTCAACCAGTGATAGGTAGCATAGAGTCTGTATGTCATGGATAGTCCACAGTTTTGTGACATCTTTCCACTATTAGAAACTTTGTAAATACATTTCAACTACCAGATTACTAAATACATAAGAGTACTACTCGGCAGACTGCATGCTACACATTTTTCTAAATGACACACTCCATTATGACGCCATTGTCAATAAAATAAAAATTACTCCAAAAATAGAGTATCAGAAAAAAACATGTGTCGCTTGTACGCGACACCGCCTTTACATTCTTGAATATTATACTTTTTTTTGTATTTTCGCATGCATAAATATCCTACTCGCAGGTTGTCCACTAAGATGGTAATTATTGCAGTCCGCCGAGTATACCTACCATGATTAAAATTTCGAGCATTTCACTCAGTCACTTATCAGAAAAATGGTGAAGAATGTAAAAAAGTATGCATAACTGCACCAAGAAAAAGCCACATGGACAGGTGTCATATCGGACATGTGTTGTGTAAGTGGGTATGCACATGGACAATATGACACGTTGCACTGGGCCAGACACTTGGTGCATCGCAGTTGCACACATACCCCAGCCAGATGTCTGCATGCATATGCACTGGCATTGCACAGTTTACAAGAATCACTCAAGTCAGCACAGCGGCTGATTTCATGCACATCCAGCAATGCAATTTACACTGACAAATTGTATTCAGACAAGAAATAATGTGAAAATGAAAATGTAAGCTACAAAAAAATGAACACATGCACACATGAGACAGAATTTTGGGAAAACACAACAGTCAACAAGTCATACTGAAAGACCCAGTCAAGTGGTGCAGGTTTGCAGCTTGTGCACACGGCAGGAAACTGGACAACAGCCAAAGGGGCAGCTGTTGCATTGTCCATGTGTGGAGATCAGTGGGAGCGCACACAGACGATGCAACACCCCAGCAGGGCTGGACCATTCTGCTGTGTGCAGCCAGCTGGGCTCCTGCCCCTGCTCAGCCACCCAGCACCTGAGTGCATCTCTGCTGCCCAGTTTGTCGGTGCCATTCATATGTAAGCAGTATTGCAGCAGAAATCTTCAGTTGCAGCAGCATAAAATGGGTTTAACTTTATGTTATTTGGGATGATGTTACCAGTTTGCAGCAAAAATGTAGCAGACTGTACTTTTTGTAAACACTGATTAGTTTCGTGCATATACACAGTAAAATTATTGCCCTATGTTACAATTGTGAAAACATTGTTAGTTGTCGTACACTATGGGTAACTTGTGAATAACTGACTAACACTGACATTCCAGTTGCACCCACTGGAATTACATAACAGACTATGGCATGAGGTGCTTCAGCTGCTGCACTTAAATACCAGCTCTGAGGTCCACTCACAGTGCTGGGTGGCACATGCTGTGGGTGGGTAGGCCACAGTCACATGATACCCATCCACTGGGATTGGACCCCTCAAAGCATTACAGCAAGCTGCAACCTGTTGTGCTGCCATGAAAATGTGGCCACGTTGTGCAGGTGTGGAGCTTGTGCACACAGCAGAACGCTGCGGAAAAGCCAAATGGGGCACCTGTTGCATTGTCCATGTGTTGAGATCAGTGGGTAGGCACACAGACAATGCAACACCTCAGTTGCGCTGGACCCTAGTGCTGTGAGTGCAGCCAACTGGGCACATGCCAAACTACCAAGCACGTGCTCGAACACTGCTGCAACTTTAGTCAGTGACATACATATTTCAGAAGTAATGAAGCAAAATTATTTAGTAACAGCATGCAATTAACATTGGATGAAATTTAATTGAGACAGGTGTTTGTGTCACCAGTTCTAAATGTAGGGGACTGAATTTATATATATATGTGAGCACTGATTAGAGTTTGATGCATATGCATGGTAAAACACATGTATTTACTGTGCTGCAGTGGTGCCTGCAAACACAAACTATTATTGACTGTTTGAAAAATGTGAGAAGTGCTTGCCAAACACCAATGTTCTATGCATACTTGTTGGAATTGATCGACACATTGTGGAACAATGTGCATCAGCTGCTGCACACCAGCTTTGAGGTCCACTCACAGTGCTGGGTAGCACATGCTGTGGGTGGGTAGGCCACAGTCACATGATACCCATCCACTGGGATTGGACCCTCAGAGCATTGCAGCCAGCTGACTGCACACAATCATGCTGCTGTCACACAGTTTACAAGCCTCTCCAGAGGCAGTGCAGCAGTGCACATCACACAATGTTACATAAACATTGGAGTCACAACTAAGGGCACAAGTTTTTTCAAAAGTGTTTCTCAATCTATTGAACTTATCTACTCAACCTCTTCTAGACAATTCTGGGTAAAAAAAAAAAAAATAGGTCACATCAGAAGACTGAGCAAGTTTATTCATGACAATGCAAACAGGGGTGTGCCTCAGTGCAAGTAGGGTTGGGACGATATATCGTATCGAATATCGAATATCGGATATCGACTATTTTTCATATCGAATATCGAATATCGATATCGAAAATTTTGAAAAAATATTGAATATCGATATCGAATATCGACCATTTTTTCGATATTTTCGATATTCTATACTCCCTGGGCTTGACTTCAAATAAGCCAGGAATGGCACTATTAGAAGGCGATTTCATAAGCAATTTTAACAAATTTTGCGCGCAAGCGCGCACTTTGTTCTCACATGACAGGTATTTTTGTTCCAGCACTTGTGACTGCATGAAATCTTGTGCAAATGCTCTCTCAGATGTTCACATAAGAGTATATGTATGTTTAATAGCTACTTACACCATGGAAACATCAATGGCACCATGGCATGGCACCTATAAATGGGGCTGGAACCTTTTACTTACCACATCTGTCACATTTTTAATCATTTTCTCATTTTGATCATTGTATGCCATATAAATTTGTATCACCTACTTTTCAGTAGAGATGATCAGTTGGGTTTGTGTTCAAATGGAAATGCAATATGCCAAATGAGATATGCCCTGCTATACCAAAAGCAAAATATCGAAATATCGAAAATATCGAAATATCGATATCGAATATCGAGCATTTTTTAATATCGAATATCGAATATCGATATCGAGGGTCCATATCGTATCGATATCGAATATCGAGTTTCAGAAAAAAATATCGAATATCGAATATCGATATCGAAAAGTCATATCGTCCCAACCCTAAGTGCAAGTACGCATTCAGCACATGTAATCTACTCCAAGTCATGGTTTAGTGTATTTAGACAACTCCAGTGGTTCATACAGTAAATAACTCCTCCAGGGACATATTTATAGCTGAAACATCTATTAGCAGGGTGGCAGGGGTTCAATATAGGCTTGATCGACACATTGTGGCACAATGTGCATCAGCTGCCGCACACCAGCTTTGAGGTCCACTCACAGTGCTGGGTGGCACATGCTGTGGGTGGGTAGCCCACAGTCACGTGATACCCATCCACTGGGATTGGACCCTCAGAGCATTGCAGCCAGCTGACTGCACACAATCATGCTGCTGTTACAGTTTACAAGCCTCTCATGAGGCAGTGCAGCAGTGCACATCACACAATGTTACATAAACAGTGGAGTCACAACTAAGGGCACTAGTTTTTTTCAAAAGTGTTTTTCAATCTATTGAACTTCTCTACTCAACCTCCTAGACAATTCTGAAAAAAAAAATCAAAAAAAGTCACATTAGAAGGCTTAGCAAGTTTATTCATGACAATGCAAACAGGGGTGTGCCTCAGTGCAAGTACGCATTCAGCACATGTAATCTACTCCCAGTCAGGGGTTTAGTGTATTTAGACAACTCCAGGCGTTCATATAGTAAATAACTCCTCCAGGAACATATAGCTGAAAACATCTATTAGCAGGGTGGCAGGGGTTCAATATAGGCTTTTTCAAAGCCTAGAAACAAAAAGGGAAGACAATCACTAACATAGGTGAAAATGACTTTAAAAAAGGTATATAAGCAAACACGATTTTAAATTTTGAAATCACGATAGCTTTGAGCTTTGAAGGTGAAAAGCTATAAAAAGTACATAACTTGTGCTGGGAGCTTATTTGCGCTTACTTGCTTACTCACAACATACTCAAGATTTTTGATTGGAAGTGGTGGATTGAATACTGAAAGTGAGGGTGGAAGTGCCTTCAAAAATTTGTTTTTTTTTGTAATGACAGAATGTGCCAAATGTTGACAGCACACAATGGCAGAATTTGCATTTGCAATGGCACCAATGCCAATGTCTACTATTTACTCACCTAAAGTTATGGTATTGGACACTGAGTTCAGTGTATTTGTAGTGGTGTTTAAATTACTGAAACATAAATATAAATAGTTGCGGGGGGAAAATGCGCTTGCATGCAATTTTTTTTGTAAACTGCCAACAAAATTGCTAAATGAAAGTGCCATTCTAGGCTTCTAGGTATGTTTGGCTGGGCAGGGCCGTATCCAGGGGGGGGGGGCTGCGGCCCCCCCTTCCCGGGATGAGACCAGAAAGTGGCCGAAAAATGGCACTTTTTTAACGTCAGCGTAAAAAATGTTTGCACGCAAGCGCGCATTTTTCACCAGACTTGATGTATAAGTAGTAGATTTGCTCCATGTGGCCGAAATCTTTAAAAAATATACTCAAATGTGTGCTGTTTGCTGTATTTGTATGTATATTTACATACATATACAGCGTTCCATGGCGCTGGCGCCAATGCCAATGGCGCCATGGCGTTGCGCCTACTAGGGCTCAGCCCCCCCCCCCGCTCATCGGCCTCCGTAAACAAGCAGCCCACACGCTCAAAAATCCTGGATACATCCCTGTGGCTGGGTACCCCTCACCCACACAGAATCCAACACACCTTCCCTAATTGCAGCTTTCTACCCAAAACCATGCTGACAATCCAGAAGAGAATTCTAAACCCTAGATTACATAGATGACATCGTCAGCCAAATGGAATTCATTGTCTCAATTATAATGCGCGACACTACACAACGAACTTGCAAAATGTACCTATGTTAGGGTTGGGACGATATGACTTTTCTATATCAATTTTCAATATTCGCTATATTTTTTCTGAAACTTGATATTCGAAATCGATACGATATGGACCCTCGATATAAAGAAAATGGTCACTTAGGTAAATGTTGTACTTTGCTTTCCACACTTAAATCTACCGAAATATCACTTCTAAATATCGAAAAATATCAAAAAATGGTCGATGTTCGATATCGGTATTTTTTCAAAATTTTTAAATTTTTGATAAATATCAATATTCGATATAAAAAGTACCTAGTTGATATCCGATATTCAATATGATATATCGTCCCAACCCTAACCTATGCAACATTCCAAAGCAGACCTAACCTGCAGATTGTCAAGTCTAAAGCAGACCCTCCTAGAGCTCACAAACCAATTTTTTTTGCAGCCAATCGATTCAAAATCCAACACCCCTACCCTAACCGCGGCATTCTATCCAAAACCATAGTGACCAGGGATCTCAAATATGGGGGGGGGGGGGTGGGGGGGGGGGGTTACCCCCCAAACCGCCCAGCTATCTATCTACCCCGGAGGCCGCTCAGCTATCTATCTATGACCCAGCAGCTGTAGGCAACAAAGACTGCATGGCAACAGCGCTCAGTGGGCAACTGCGCTCAGTGGGCCACAATCACCACCTGGCAACCACGGCACACGCGCAGTGACCGCAGGCGCCCGCCAAGACGGCGCCATTCTCATAAATATCATCAAAATATTTATCTGCAAAATGTTTTCTGCCAAATTTCATAGATTTATTAATGAAAATATTTGCACATGCAAATCGTACAATTGATATTTCAAAATTCAAACAGATATTTCGGTGAAGCGCTCAGGGTTGCCGCGAGGCACCACTGGCACAATTTCATGAATTTTCGAATATTACTTTTATTGGAAACTGGCCATTTCCAAAACACTTTGTCCCAGTGCGGGGATAAAAGTTCCCCAACCGAACCTATTTATAAGCTATCACCAAGATTGAAACTACATTTTATATTTGCAGCTAAATATTTTTGTTTGTATTTATGACAATATTTATTTGCATTTCGAAAAATCAATTGGCATGTGTAAATGTTTGCATCTGCAGAGCAAAAAATCAATTTGCAGAAAAATACTTGTGTCAATATTTATCCACAAATAGTGAGGAAGCTGCGCGGCAGAAATGGCGCCAGTCGGGCGCGAGCGCATGCGTCGCTCACGCATTGGCGGCGCCTGCGGTCACTGCGCGTGTGCCGCGGTTGCCATGCGCTGATTGTGGCCCACTGAGCGCACGCAGTTGTCCACTGAGCGCTGTTGCCATGCGGTCTTTGTTGCCACACGGTTATTCGCCCTATCTATCCCGGGGGCAAAATTTTCGGCTACTACCCACTAACCCCCCCCCCCCCCGTCCATCTATCTACCTATCTGGAGCGATTTTTGAGAAACTATACGCCAATTTTCGCTCAAAATCGCTATTTTTCATACCTTTTCATAGATTTTCACTTCCAAAATGATAGTATTTGTCTATTTTTAGTACTATATGCCCTTGTATACTCATTTTAAGCTATTTTACACCTACTTTTAGCGATTTTTCTCCCTTTTCTTCCTTCTTTGCCCCGAAAAAGCCTATATATTGAACCACCACAACCCCCCCAACCCCTCACCCCAGAAAAATTTTCAGCTATCTATCCTTCCGGAGGAGCGATTTGCTATCTATCCAACCACTCAGAGGGTCGAAATTCAAGATACCCCTGATGGTGACACTCCAGAAAAAAAATCTAAAGCCTAGGTAGATTACATTTGCTATGTTATGTAGATTACATACAACCAAATGGAATTCATTGTCTGAATTATAATGCGCGCGACACTAACAACAAACTTGAGCAAACAACAAACAGCAAAATGTATGCAACATTCCAAAGCGGACCGACCGTTATCCAGCCCCATGCCAATCGCAGCCAGCTCCACTGGTATCCAAACAGCGCTCATACAAAATAGGGACTTGTCGCCGACGCAGCACATTGATGTCATCTGAAATTTTAGATTGAGAGTTGGGAAGCGCCAGCGGTCTTGTAGATTTGGATACGCCACAGTTGCGGGGGTTGACACCACAAAATGCAACCCTTGCAGGGTCCAAACAAGATCCCCAATCGATCCCAATAACGAATCCACACAATTTTCAGGGATTTTGTGGTTCTGATCCTGAACCGAAACCCCAATACCGATCCAGATTCCAAAAAAACAAAAACAATCCCAATCCCGTTTGAAACCTACTCACCACAGACAGCTACAAAGTTTCTCAATTCGCGCAGTCATTCCGCCACTTTGAAGGAAAAATTTGAGCCCCCCCCCCCCCCCGTTCGCCAGGCTACGTCAACAAACAGCCCCCCCCTGTTCAACACTCCTGGATACGCCAGTTTGGGATGGGAACAACCTGAAGTGTGGAGTTCTCGACAGCTTGGCAACTACTGTGCGTAGGGCCATTTACAAACAGGAAAGATATTGACCTTCGAGATGGTAATAATTGCTGGGGCAGCGCGACGTTGCAAACGAAACGAGCCATCGCAGGGAAATTCTCCGCCGCCGCACAAATGCACGTCGCCTGAAAGCGGATTACGCTCAAAAATTGTTTAAAAAACACATTTCGTCATGTGAAATGCCAAGCACCGTCAATTGACGAAATTCTATTGTCGAGTGATATGTTGATATGTATTTTTCCACAACGTGCGTGGTGTATGAAAAAATACCGTATTTCCTCGAAATAACTCCCTCCCCGTTCAACCCACCTCAAAATTCTCTCTCTGAAAGCTCACCCCAGGGGGTATTTCAAGGAAATACGGTACCGATACATAAACAATAAATAAATATTTAAATCGCGATAGGATAAATGCAGATAGATTCAAATGGATTTGTAAACCGGCGATGTATTTACATCTCAGTCGTCATTCCAACCAAATTCAATTCCTACATTCATTCTGCGTTATATTTACAAAGCACACGGTAATGGGTGGGGACAAAGAACAAGGAAATGCATCAAAGGTCACAGCCGACGATGGCAAAAACACACATATTAAATACAGAAACGGAGTTAAATACAGAGTTTCAGTGCCTTTGTTTAACACAGAAACACGGACACTCGAGTATTTTGAAAAACACGGAAACTCAAATGAGGTCTTTTGGAGAACACGGAAACACAGTAATACAGAAAATACAGAAATGTTTACAAAAACCCTGGTTTTTCCAAAAAAAACTTGTTTTGAAAAAAACACAGAAATAAAACACAGAAACTTCATTTTATTCATTTTTGAAAACTCAAAATGCAGAAAGTGTTTTTATTTTGAGAACTTACCCATCTTTGGTCACAGCTAATTAAATATGGCACGAAATTCACTGCGAAAAGCCAGTAGATCAAAATCTACAAAAAAAAACAAATATCCAAATCACTTGGCACACTGCCAACAGCCACAGATTCCTCCCTTCATTCACAGCCAACGAAAGCTTGAGATGAGATCTGCAGAAACATAAGGTCGCCAATTTCGCAATGACGAAAACACAACGGATCGCTGCACACAGTGGAACCAAACTACAGCCGTGCATTGAGCCTGTGCCTCAGTGCACGTAAACTCCCAGTGCACGTAGATCTACTCCCAGTGCATGTAGATATACTCCCAGTGCATGTGTGCACCCCGTTCGGTGTGCGGTGCGGCCGCAACTCCCCCCCCCCGGTCCACATTTTTGACATTTCTCCAACACTAGTTCGGAATTTCCGACTAGTGTTTGCATTTGTAAATATTTTTGTAAGTATATGCATTTTTTTGTTTGCAATTTCAATTTCGAAATTTTCACTTTGCATATAAATGCAAAAATATGTACTAATGGACGCACCCCGCGGGAGGGGGGGCCGCACAGCGAACAGGGTGCACACATGCACTGGGAGTTTACGTGCACTGGGAGTTTCAGCCATCAAAACTTCACATAAATTCAGTAGCACTGATTATCGTGTTGCGGCGAAACAAAGGGCTATGTATTGTCATGTATCATTTGCATTGTTGCGTGCCCTTTGTGTTCGCCGCACCGGGAGCCGGTCGTGCCGCACACTAGGGTTGGGACGATATGACTTTTCGATATCGATATTCGATATTCGATATTTTTTTCTCAAACTCGATATCGATACGATATGGACCCTCGATATTCGATATCGATATTCGATATTAAAATATGCTCGATATTCGATATCGATATTTCGATATTTTCGATATTTAGATATTTTACTTTCGTTACTTGCTATTTTTACGTGAATGTCATAGTATGGTCCCATTTAGTCACAAACATAGTTAATCATATCCTTAATGAAGAGTGGATTATACAAATTTACATAAAATGGACGTAAAATCTCCCCACCGCCAAAAATTTGACAATGTAGTAAGGAAAATGTAGCATGGTGCCAGCGCCATGGCACATACTCTGACGTGGACATTTGTGAGTGCATTTGCATAACATTCGTGATGTTTGCAACTGCTGAAATGGACACACCTGTCATGTGACGACAAAGTATGTGCTTGGGCACAAAATTTTTAAAAATTACAAACAAAATCGCTTTCTAAGAGTGTCATTCCTGGCACACTATAAGCCAGGCCAGGGAAGGGAAGAATATCGAAAAATATCGAAAAAATGGTCGATATTCGATATCGATATTCGATATTTTTTCAAAATTTTCGATATCGATATTCGATATTCGATATGAAAAAACAGTCGATATCCGATATTCGATATTCGATACGATATATCGTCCCAACCCTACCGCACACCCGCCGCTCACACGAATCACCATCGATACTGTAAACCCGGCCGTCATGTAGCCAGCCTAGTCAGGGCGAGCACTGCACTATTCCGCATGAAAACCCATCCCATCCCAAAGTAACAACCTCCTTATATAACCTTGGTTCATCACTATTCCGTGCCAAACTTTACCTGAAGTCACGAACATTCGACTACAAGGCGATAAAAAAAAGGATATTTTTGACACAAATCACCACTTATGGTCATATATAACATCACTGAGTATTGCCATTGTCCAGGGACGTAGCCAGGATTTTTGAGCGGGGGGGGGCGGATTGTATACCGAGCCCGGCGAACGGGGGGGGCGGCCCCCCCCTTAAATTTGACCCCAGTGGTAAAGGGATGGCGCCTTGGCTCCAGCACCATTTGTAGTCGCCACGCCATGGCGCCATTGGCGTTGGCATTGGCGCCAAATACAGCTGTACATGTATGTATTTTATATACATATACAGCGACGGGGACAGATTTTGAGTGATTTTTTTGGCCTTCACTTTAAATATGAAGGCAAAATACGGTGCGGCGTCGAAATGCGCGCTTGCGCGCAAAATTTCTCCGGACTGCCGACAAAATCGCTTTACGGAAGTGCCATTTCTGGCATATTTTTTGGTCCGACCCGGGAAGGGGGGGGGCGGCCGCCCACCCCGCCCCCCTGGCTACGTCCTTGCCACTGTCTGATATACGTATATAAGGACCTTTATTTTAAAAAAAACGTTGTTTTTTTTTTAAACATGGAGTGAAAAAAACGTTTTTTTCAACCCTAATAAGAAGTATGAAAATTAGCGATTTTTGGGTGAAAATTAAGGTAATTATTCTCAAAAGCGCGCCAGATAGCTACGCAATTCGCAGGGGGGGGGGGTGTTCAGGGTGAAGTTGCCAAAAAATTTGTGCCAGGGATAGATAGATAGCTGGGCGGTTTGGGGTGGGGTCACCCGCTCCCCTCTCTTACCCCTGCGGGTATAATGGGCCTATAATGGACCTACATGTGGGATGGGTTTACACGCGGAATAGGCTTCACCCGTCAGGGCGGCCTCCAAAAGAAAAAAGTTGTAAAAAAGTAAAAACGAACCACTGTGAAAGTGTCATTTGTCGGCTGCTTCACACTGTATTGAGAGTCCTTCAGCCCAATTTGGTTTCCAACCAGCTGGGTGATGTTATTTTGAGAATTAATATATCAATAGATGCGTTTGTGTGCAATACCGTATATCCTCGAAAAAGTCCCCCAGGGAGTTATTTTTCGTCAGAAGTTTTTGAGGGAGGAGTTATTCGAGAGGGGGGAGTTATTCCAGGGGGGAATGATTTTTTCGTCAGAATTTACAGTAAAATGTCTGATTGATTCACTGCACACATAGGGGTAAATTTGGTCCTCACACTCACAAAAGGGGGAATTTTGGGGGGGGGGGGGTGGGGGGGGGGGGGTTTGGGAGGTTCGATATATAGGCTTTTTTGAGGTTCAGAAGCTAAAAACGAGGAAAAAATCGCTAAAAATAGGTGAAACATAGCTAAAAATAGGTTAAGAGTAGGTACAAATAGGTACATATAAACACATAAATAGCCAAAAATAGCTGAAAATGTGCGATAAGACATATGTCCTGAGGCACTGCCTGAGAAACATGCACTGAGGCTCTCTGTGCATGTAGACCTAATTTTCACACAAAATCGCTCATTTTCATACCATTTTATACATTTTCACCTTCAAAATCACTAGTTCATGTGTTTTATTGTCTATTTTCAGCTATTTCTTGTAGTATATGTCTTATATACCCATTTGTAGTAATTTTTCACTTACTTTTAGCGATTTTTCTACCTTTTTGCCTCATTATGAAAAAGCCTTTACAATGAACCCCCACGAACCCCCAAAATTTTTTTTCTAGCTATCTATCCCTCCAGAGGAGCGATTAGCCATCTATCCACCCCCTGGAGGGTCAAAGTCTTGAATACGCCAGACATGCACAGCGGGTAAACATGCACAGAGGCACAGGCCCATATGTACACATTGATGATTTTGACGGTGAAAATATATAAATTCGTAAATATGAAGTAGCGATTTTGTAGTAGCAGCGGTATAAATAAGTAGCGATTTTGAGTGAAAATTAGGGTAAATTTCTCAAAAATCGCTCCAGGATAGATAGATAGCTGGCGATTTGGGGGGGGGGGGGTTCAGGGGACAGTAACCAAAAATTTCGCCTCGGGATAGATAGATAGCTGAGCGGCCTCCGGGATAGATAGATAGCTGGAGCGTTTGGGGGGGGGGGTAACCCCCCCCCTACCAGACCCCTGGTTCCTGGATTGGAGTAAATTGTTTGATGCCCTTCCATATGAAATCTGATAATTGTATGCATTTATACTCGGGGAACATGATACTTTACCACCACAAATATTTATGTACCTTTTTTATCAAAATCAAATATCTAAGTCAAATTGAAAACTTTAAGGACTGACCTTTCACAAAAAAAACTAAGAAATGAATATATTTGCCGATATGCCGGCCGACCCTACTATTTTCACGTAAATATGTCGCGTTTCCGGAGCCAGAAATCATGCTATAGCGGAACTTATAGCAGGCTATTTCACCATGCGGCGAAACGTTTAGAAAATGGCCTTTAGAATCAGGAAATATTCCGTTCCGACTACGCATCGAACCCGCGCATCACACAATATCCAATCGATCGAGCGAATATTCCAGATATTCTTTTTTCTGTATTTCACACTGGAACGAGTTGGAGAGCGGCGAAAATTTACACCGCTGGAGTGTTTCCTCGGGAAAAATGTACGGCAAAAAGTAACCCGAGTATACTTGGTGAACCGTATTGTAAATTAAGGTGCCTTTGTTCAGCACATCGATTTTCAGCGCATTCCGTGCATCGCTGCTTTTTGGGTGGCTGTCTAAAGTCAAAATTTGCATGGGAAAATGTCTCTACATTTTTTTGGATTTTGAAAATATGTGAAAAACACTACTGGAAATCACATTTTATACAATGTTATTTGTATATATTTAGGTAATGTTATTTCCAGTAGTGTTTTTCACCTTTTTCCAACATCCAAAAAGCGTAAAGACATTTTTCCATGCAAAATTTGACATCTAACAAGCCACCCAAAAAGCAGCGATGCATGGAATGCGCTGAAAATCGATGTGCTGAACAAAGACACCTTAGTGGAATATTTACAACGTAAACACATTTTGCCGTATCTATCTATCCCGGAGGCAAAATTTTGGGCTACTACCCCAGAACCCCCCCCCGCCCCTGAATCGCCAAGCTTTCTACCCATCTGGAGCCATTTTTCATACCTTTTTGCAGATTTTAACCTCCAAAATCACTAGTTCTTGTTCCTATTTGCCTATTTTCAGCTATTTATAGCACTACATAAATGCTCTTGTATAGGGTTCAAACGGGATTGACTTTTCGGTATCGGGATTGTTTTTTTGAGATTTCGGGATCGGGATTGGGATCGGGATTGGCCGGGATTGGGGTCACGGGATCAGGATCGGCATTTTTTCGGGATCGGGATTGGGGTCTTGGGATAGAGATTTTGGCCAATGTTCTGGCATTCACAGTTGTTTATAAAGGTCTCAAAACACTGTTGGATGCCAGAAAAGTGGCATAAAATGGACGCTGGGGGTTTGCGTTCACATTTTTGCATACAAAAATGTCTTTTTTTCCACGTTTTATCATTTCCACTAATTTTTCCGGGATCGGGATCCCGGACTTTGGAGTTTCTCGGGATCGGGATTTGAAAATTTTCGGGATCGGGATCGGGACTGTTAAATCCCGGAACTTCACGGGATCCGGGATCGGGATCCCGTTTGAACCCTACTCTTGTATACCTATTTTAGTCTGCTTATTTACTATATTTTACTCTGCTTTTTACACCTATACTGGGTGGACCCCACACTTAGTATGAAAACCTAAATACCATTACCCATCTGAAAAATGAACCAAAAATTCTACAGTTTTTCATCATTATATTTCGTTTTTAATTTAGAATAATTTATTACGAAATTTCTCACAAGATTTTATTCATAAAATGATGGTAGGTTTCCATACTAGGTGTGCTGTCAGCCGAGTATACCTACCGTCAGCGATTCTCTCCCTTTTCCTCGGTCTTCGTTCGCCCGTCGATGTGAACTCGCGCGTGTGCTTTCCATTGTTCGATTACGCCACTGCCATTGTTTCCGGCCATCGGTCTGCGTTCCAGCGACAATTATATACGCGGCCAACAGATAACAATCAATTACTAATTAAAACTTAGCTCATTTGTTGGCGGCGCAGGCAGCTTTGCCGCGACAAGAAGTGCGTCGCGCAGATTCCTCGCGCCGTCGCAAACACGCGCTGCCATTTGCCGCCGCCGCGGCACACGCAAATATGATCTCTGTCGGCTGCGGGGGAAGGGGGCAGGGGTCTCCAAGGTTTTGGCCCTCGCGGGGGCTGGATAAATAGCAAATTGCTCCTCCGGAGGGATAGATAGCTGAAAAATTTTCTGGGGGGTTGGCTGGGGGGGGGGGCTTGGGTGGGGGCAAAATATATAGGTAGGCTTTTTCAAGGTATAGAATGCAGATAGGGCGAAAACAAGAACCACCGATGTGTTAGTCTTCTCTTATAACCTTATCTAAGCACTTTTCCATGCCCAACTTAATTTAAAATCATGAATGTTCAACAAAAGGTGATATACATAATAAGTTGACAAAAAAACCGGATATTTTTGACAGAAATCACCACTTAATGCTATTCCATGAGTCCCAATGCTATTCCATGAGTCTACAGCAATTCAATGGTTACATATAACATCACAAAGTACTGTCACCTGTCTGATTTACCTGTAAATGTTGACTCATGACGATATATGGGAGCTTTTTAAAAAAAAACCGTTTTTGAAAAAATGCTGTCATCGAAGAAACAACTTTTTTCGGCCATCACTAGTGCAGGGCCATTTACAATAAACAGCTACAAACAATACGTATCAGACATGGAAAGATCAAACCTTTGCAGCAGTAACGATCACGGTCGGCGCGCAGGTGCAAGCAACAGAGCCATCGCAGGCAAGTTCTCGGCCGCGCACAATGCAGTTGGCTGAAAATTGGATTACCGTTAGATCCTCGAATAAGTCCCCCGGGGAGTTATTTTTTCGTCAGAAGTTCTTTAGGGGGGAGTTATTCGAGAGAAGGGAGTTATTCGAGGGGGGAGTTTTTTTTCGTCAGAATTTTCAGTAAAATGTACGATTTATTTACTGCACAAATTGGGTAAATTTGGTAAAATAATCATTTGTAAGAGTATATAATTCACAATTGAAGCAGTGAAATCAATCATAGTTAACTCTGGCTGCAACATAATACATCTAGGTATTTAGATATAAAATACATAAAACATCTTCTGTAAATGCGAAATGTTTTCTACCCATCAAAGTGGGGGGGGGAGTTTTTTTCCCTCACGCTCACAAGAGGGGGGACTTATTCGAGAGGAGGGACTTTTTCGAGGATATTCGGTACGCATAAAAAGGCATCGCATTTCCTCAATTTCAATATCCACAAAGTGCGTAGTGCATAAAAAAATCTCGATAAATAAATAATTGATGAATGAGTAAATCGCGATAGTATAAATTCAGATACATGGAAACGGATTTGTAAACCGTCGAAGTACGTCTCACATTTCAACCACATTAAATTTTTTATGCTTCTTCATTTATGCAAAACACATGAAAAACGATAGGAGAAAACAACAATGAAAATGCCAGTTAAATATGGCACGAAATACACTGAAAATGCCAGCAGCCTACTAGAAAATGATCAACAAAAAATACCAAATATTCAAATCACTCGGCCCACCGCCAACTGCCACACACTTTGCCATTCATCCACAGCCAACGACAGCTTGAGATGAGATCCGTAGAAACACACGATTGCCAGTTTGGCATTGTGCCAAACTCAATGGATCGCAGCACACAGTGGAACTAAACTGCAGCAGTGCTTAATTTCACAACCTTCAAACGTCCACACCATTGGTGTAAAGTTTGCCTTTTACATACATGGTTATTTGCATATCAAATATAGAATATCGATACCAAAAATGCTGAAAAAATATGGCATATGGATATCTCATTTTGACTGTTGTGAACCTTGGTCAAATCACTTGTACCATTCACATTTCAGTAGAGATGATCAACCATGTTTACAACCCAGCCTAGGCATGGCACGTGTGTTTTTTAACGGTCTTTTTAAAAAACAACGTTTTTAAAAAAAAAACCAGAGGCATCATTTCATTGGTTTTGAGGCATTTTTAGTGTAAAAGCTTCCATTTGTTTGTGCTATTATGTCATAATAAGCTGTGATATGCTAGTGAAGAATATAATATACAGCCAATGTGCTCCCACATACTTCTACAGTGTGATAAATCACTGTCAATGTATTAACCTTTTCTTTTAACCTTATTTAAGCACTATTCCATGCAAAACTTGACTTGAAGTCACGAACATTTGACAAAAGCCTAGGGTTGGCAGATGTTTTTTAAAAAAACGTTTAAAAAAAACAAAACATGACGTCCAAAATGTTTTTGTTTTTTTAAAACATCGACCAAAATTTTTAGTACTAAGCACTAGGTATTTTGCAAAATTTTTGCGCGCAAGCACGCAATTTCACACACAAATTGACATTGGTGGTTGTTTTAATTGGTTTTGTGGCATTTTTAGTATCAAAGTATCCATTTCTATATGCTACCATGGGTTAATAAGCCGTATGTTGCTGTAGTATATAATATTGAGGTAATGTGCTTCCATGTACCTCCACAGTGTGTGTAACTTCACTCCCAAAGTAACAACCTCGTTTTATAACCTTGTTTGATCACTATTCCGTGCCAAACTTTACCTGAAGTCACGAACATTCGACTATAAGGCGATATACGAACGATATGTCAACGAAAAATGGATATTTTTGACACAAATCACCACTTATAATTAGGGCTCGCAACTTGATTTTTTTCAAATACGAGTTCGAGTCGGAACCAGAAAATTTTTCCGGTCAAGTCGGCGAGTTTGTGAAAATTCGAGTCAAGTCAGGCAAAAATCTCGAGTCTCGAGTCGAGTCGGATGCGTTACTTTTTGGAATGACGCTCGCAGAAATTTCAGATACTGGTTTCTCTACCAATGTTTTCACACACACACACTTAATTAAGTCTAATGCCAACAGTTCATTTTCATACCAAGATAAAGCAGAACTATAACTTTTTGTCACACATTTTCACTCTCTTGATATTCCCACAAAAAGTTGCAAAAAAACCAGCCTGGCAATGGAAAAACAACATGTTTTATGACCCAGTTTTTTATAATAAGTACAATTTTTTAAAGAAAACTATTGATAAAATTACATTCCTAAACCAGCCAGAAAATCACATGTATAGTTGTTAAAACGTATTTACGTTTAATCGATAAATACGTACCTATACTCGAGTACCGTATTTCCTCAAAATACCCCCAGGTGGTTTATTTTTTTAGAGTGAGAATTTTGAGGGGGGTATTTCGAGGGGGGTAATTCGAGGGGGTATTATTTTGCCAGAAATTTTTCGGACACCCAGTACTAATAACATACGCAGACGTAAAAAATGCAAGAAAAATCACCATGTATAAGAGTTTATAGCCTTTAAAAAAGTATGTAGATGATATAAACCATGTTCTAATGTAAGACAATCATTATTTTTAACGTGTGTTCTGCGTTTCCCAGAGCTTTTGTCATCTACATTCCCTATACACTGATTTTTTTTTTGGGGGGGGGTGTTTCGAGAAGGGGGTTATTTATTCACAGTGCCCATTTTGAAGGGGGTATTTCGAGGGGGGGTGATTCGAGGAAATACGGTATATTCATAATGATAAATTTTGCATGTGGCGTCGAAATGCGCGCTTGCGCGCAAAAATTTTGAAAAAAATGTTTCAAAATTCATATTAAATGAGATATCTTTGACATAGTTCAATGGTGATCCCCGACTAGAAATTTGTCAAAATTTCGAGTCGAGTCAGGCAAAAACCTCGAGTCTCGAGTTTGGGCCATATTTTTTTGGTCGAGTCTGTCGAGTCGAGTCGGTACCCAATTTTACCCTCGAGTCACGAGTCGAGTCGAGTCGAGTTCGAGCCCTACTTATAATGCTATCCCATGGCTCCACGGACATTATATGGTCATATATAACATCACAGAGTATTGCCACTGTCTTATATACCTATATATGTTGACACAAGGTCATATCTGGGAGCTTTAAAAAAAAAACGTTTTAAAAACAAAAAAAAACATCCGAGTTAAAAAAAACGTTTTTTTCCAACCCTACAAAAGCCGATATATGTAATAAGTCGACATTAAACAGATATTTTTGACAGAAATCACCACTTCTAATGCCATCCCATGACTCTACAGCCATTATTAGGCTATATATATAACATCATAAAGTAGTGTCACCTGTATATGTTGACTCATGACCATATCTGGGAGCTTTTGAAAAAAATGGTTCTATTTTTGAAAAAAAACCGTGTTTAAAAAAACCCCTTGTCGTTGAAAAAAAACTTTTTCGGCCATCCCTACTCTGGGGGTTGGATAGATAGCAAAACGCTCCGGAGGGATAGATGGGGGGGTTGGTGGAGGGGGTTCGCAGGGGTTCAAAATATAGGCATAGAAGGGAGGAAAAGGAGAAAAATCACTCAAAGTAGGTGAAAAATGGCTAAAAATGGGTATATAAGGACAAATTACTAAAAATAGCAGAAAATAGGCAGTTAAATGCATGAATTAGTGATTTTGGAGGTGAAAATCTATATAAAGATATGAAAAATAGTGATTTTGAGCAAAAATTGGGGTATAATTTCCAAAAATCGCTCCAGATAGGTAGATAGCTGGCCGATTTGGGGGAGGGGGGCAGGGGATAGTAGCCCAAAATTTTGCCTCCGGGATAGACAGATAGCTACGCGGTTTGGAGGTGGGTAACCCACCAACTTTCCTACCCTGGAGGTGGGTCGCTGACCTTCCCCAGCCCATGACAATTTGGCAGTCAGCCAAAACGTTCGAAATCACTATAAACATCAATAAAATAGGCTCAAAATAAGTATATAACCATGCAGATAGACAAAAATAGTCAGTATGAAATGGGAAAGTTGGCAAAATGAAGCAAATTTTAGCAATATTGGGCAGAAATGGGGGAAAACCGCTGAAAGTACAATACGTAACCGGTGCCTTGGACGTAGGCCAACCTGTAATACATTGCCGGAATCGCACAGCCGTGTACGGATAAAATTTTGCATAAATTATGCATGAATTCAAATGAGCGAAATGTTGACACCTGCGAAATGGGGATCGGTATTTTTTCAGACATACGAAATTTAATTTTCTTGGAATAATAAAGTTTTGGATATGTAGTAGAGAATGGTGCCGGCAACACAAATCGATTGGATGGATGTAGGGCCGGGTGTGCCCTAGCCCTACATTCAGCCGTTACAAAAGAGTGGAACAGGGCCCCAAGCAATGAGCACAGCGCCCTAGTTATATTGCAATATCGCTGATGAAGTTATAAGAAGACCCTGATCGTCAAGATGGCGAAATGAACTAAAATACACTTGAAAGTGCAAACTGCAAGGGCAACTCACTACGCCGAAAATCGGAACAAATTTTTTCCGAATCTAAGGGTGAATTGCAAAAGCCCAAATCATTGGGGTGGAAGCTAAAGCTATGGACAGGAAATCGAAGGCCAGGCCGCGGGCCGAAAAGGGCACAGGCGTCAGTTTAAAAATTGTTTTTTTTTCTCTTGCCTTGTTCGGAGGTGTATGTACCGGGTGGCCTACGTCAGGCGCACGGTTTCGATTGGCCCCCAACACATCAATTTTGAATGAAAACCGCTCGAATTTGGTATGGGGGTAAATAAATGTACCCCATTTGTTGTGTTAAGTGCACGGTTTCATATCGCAAGATTTTGTGTCAGAACGTGAAAGAGTTTCATATTTACATTTTTGAATGTGTCCCATTGTAGATGGTCCTGTGGAGTGACGTTGTTTTGCATACGATGTGATAAATGTGAAAATTGAGTGTTGTTTATGTGTGTGCTTAACATACTAAATAGGGTACATTTATCTACTGTCATGCCAAATTTGCACTATTTTTCTGTATAATTGGTGCTTTGGTAGACGATTGCCTGACATGTGCTACGCTCAAACACGTATTAAACTTTGCTTCATTTTCCGACATGAATTTTCGTGATGTGGAACCGTGCACTTAACACAACAAATGGGGTACATTTATCTACCCCCATACCAAATTTGAGCAGTTTTCATCCAAAATTGACGTGTTGGGAGCCAATTGAAACCGTGCGCCTGACGTGGGCCACCCTATATAAATAATAATTGAACTTCCTTTAAAGTAAATATAGGGTTCAAACGGGATTGACTTTTCGGGATCGGGATCGGGATTCACTTTTTGAGATTTCGGGATCGGGATCGGGATCAGGATTGGGGTTTCGGGATCGGGATCGGGATCGGGATTGGTTTTTTGAGATTTCGGGATCGGGATCGGGATTGGCCGGGATTGGGGTCACGGGATCGGGATCGGGATTGGGGTTGGCATTTTTCCGGGATCGGGATTGGGTTCTAGGGATAGAGATTTTGACCATTTTCCTGGCATTCACGGTTGTTCATAAAGGTCTCAAAACACTGTTGGATGCCAGAAAAGTGGCATAAAATTGACACTGGGGGTTTGCATCCACTTTTTTGCATGCAAAAACGTCATTATTTCACTTTTTATAATGTCCACTTATTTTTCCGGGATCGGGATCCCGGACTTGGGAGTTTCTCGGGATCGGGATCGGGATTTGAAAATTTTCGGGATCGGGATCGGGATTGGTATTTTTAGATTTCGGGATCGGGATCGGGATCGGGATTGGGGTTTCGGGATCGGGATCGGGATCGGGACTGGTAAATCCCGGAATTTCACGGGATTCGGGATCGGGATCGGGATCCCGTTTGAACCCTAAGTAAATATACGTTTACCGTATTTCCTCGTAATACCCCCCTCGAAATAACCCCCCCTCGAAATACCCCCCCTCGAAATACCCCTGCCCCTCAAAATGGACACTATGAACTTATAAACCCCCACCTCGAAATACCCCCCCAGGGGTCTCCAAAGTTTTGGCCCTCGCGGAGGCTGGATAGATAGCAAATCGCTCCTCCTGAGGGATAGATAGCTGGAAAATTTTTCTGGGGGGGGCTTGGGGGGGCTTGGGGGGGCTCCCGGGGGCAAAATATATAGGCTTTTCATTGCATAGAGGGCAGAAAGCAGGAAAAATCGCTAAAAACAGGTTAAAAGTACCCAAAACAGGCTAAAAATAGGTATATTAACATGTATATAGGTGAAAGCAGCGATTTTGAAGGTGACAAACTATAAAATGGTCGAAATATGGGCGAAATTTCTCAAAATTCACTCCAGATTAGGGTTGGAAAAAAAACGTTTTTTTTAACTCGATGTTTTGTTTTTTTTTAAAGTTTTTTTTTTAAAGCTCCCAGATATGACCTAGTGTCAACATATATAGGTATATCAGACAGTGGCAATACTCTGTGATGTTATACATGACCATATAATGGCTGTGGAGCCATGGGATAGCATTATAAGTGGTTATTTGTGTCAAAAACATACATTTTTGGTCGACACGTTCGTATATCGCCTTATAGTCGAATGTTCGTGACTTCAGGTAAAAGTTTGGCATGGAATAGTGATCAAACAAGGTTATAAAAGGAGGTTGTTACAGTGGGAGTGAAGTTACACACTGTGGAGGTACATGGAAGCACATTACAGCAACATATGATGGCTTATTTACCCATGGTAGCACATAGAAATGGATACTTTGATACTAAAAATGCCACAAAACCAATGAAAACAACCACCAATGTCAATTTGAGTGTGAAATTGCGCGCTTGCGCGCAAAAATTTTGCCAAAATACCTAGTGCTTAGTACTAAAAATTTCAGCCGATGTTGTTTTTTTAAAAAACATTTCGGACGTCATGTTAAAAAAAACGTTTAAAAAAAACATCGGCCAACCGTACTCCAGATAGGTAGATAGCTGGCCGATCTTGGGGATAAATAGCCAAAAATTTTGCCTCCGGGATAGATAGATAGCTCAGCGGCCTCCGGGATAGAGAGATAGCTGGCGGATTTGGGGGGGGTAGCCACAGGGGGGTACCTCCACAGTGTGTAACTTCACTCCCACTGTAACAACCTCCTTTTATAACCTTGTTTGATCACTATTCCGTGCCAAACTTTACCTGAAGTCAGAAACATTCGACTATAATGCGATATACAAACATATTGACAAAAAATGAATATTTTTGACACAAATCACCACTTATAATGCTATCCCATCGCTCAACAGCCATTATATGGTCATATATAACATCACAGAGTATTGCCACTGTCTGATTTACCTATACCTATGTTGACACAAGGTCATATCTGGGAACTTTAAAAAAACACGTTTTTTATTTAAAAAAAACGTTGTTGTTTTTGAAAAAACGTTGTTTTTTTAAAAAAAACATCGAGTTAAAAAAACGTTTTTTTCCTACCCTAACTGTGTTCCGTGAGAACAGCGTTTTTACAGTCTTCATTAGTGATGGAATGGCGCCTGGCGCCCTTTTCTGTGGCGCCATCTGGCGCCCGGCGCCATTATTTTGAATGGCGCCATGGCGCCATTTTTCCTGGCGCCTTTCCATCACTAGTCTACATACATTTACAAGTCTATAGAGTCATAAAAATGGCAGTTTTTGTTGCATTTTTCAACGTCTGCGTACGTTCAAATTTCAAAAATTCTGGGATTTCAAAAAATTGCTGGCGAAATAATGACCCCCCCTCGAAATACCTCCCCCCTCGTTAACCCCCCCCCTAAAAATTCTCACTCTGGAAAAATAAACCCCCTGGGGGTATTTCGAGGAAATACGGTATGTCAAATATTTTTTGCGCAACCGCAGAAATGTACGGAAATGTAAAGTTAATTTTTTTTGCTTGTATTCTTGAATAAAAGCGACTTAAAATACTTTTTTCAGGATAGTGTAATAGCGAGTACTTTTTATACAATATGTAAACGATGGTACTTTTTCAATGGAAAATATAAAACCAAGTACTTTTTTCATTGAATATGTAAATGAGAGTACTTTTTTCATGGCTGCCATAAAACCGAATACCCTTCAAGATTTTTACACTGGAAGACGTACCAGATGCATCTTTTTATATTCAATCTGTGCAGTTCTTCATCGTTGCGGGAAGTATACATAAACCCCATGCAAAGTTCGTTCGCCTGGAGTTTTTCGCATATTTTTAACTAAATGATAACATCAGGGCTGTATCCAGGGGGGAGGGCTGCAGCCCCCCCCCCTTCCCGGGGTGAAGCCAGAAAAACGCCGGAAAATGCAACGTTTTACTTGATTTGATTACACAATAACGGTAAAGAGATACGGTTTTCTCAGTTATGTTGAAAGTACTAATCGATCCCTACATTGTGTCCAAACATTATCCCAAAAGCTCCAGTTGTTCTCGAGATATAAATTTAAAATGACAATTTCGCTATTTGGGAACTCCAATGAGAAATGTTGCCCACAAATAGCGAAATGTTTATTTTAAATTGATAACTCATGAACCACTGGAGCTTTTTTAATAGCTCAAGCTCAAGGAGGTATAACCATATCTGGGAGCTTTTAAAAAAGTTGTTGTCTTTTAAAACCCTGTTTTTGAAAAAAAAACGACGTTTTTTATTATGAAAAACCCTGTCGCTGAAAAAAACCTTGTTATGCCTTCCCTAGGTGCATGAGATAAATTTAAAGTTTTATGAAATCCATCTCCCAAGTGATTATATTTTCCATTATCGTACTGTCTATTATGCATAAACATATATACTGGTGTGGAGACGGAATTTTGAAAACCCATAAATCAGTTTTGAATGCATTTGTGCAACCATAATGAATAAATTGATATCCTCAGTTCACGGACACCTCATTCCCGTGAACTCGAATGCGTTCAAATCTGATCTGCGAGTTTTCAAAGTTTCATTGGAAACTAGCGCGTGTGGAGCCAGTGCAGTCTGTCCGCTCTGATGACTCGAATTTCCTCTGCAGGGTGCGGGCGCGGCCGAGGCTGCCGGCCCCTCCGCAGCGCAGACCACGGCCGGGAGCAAACCCGCGGCGCCGCCCAGGGTGAGACTGCAATCGGTTTATTATGGTCAAATGTGGCAGTGATGTTGTGTCGGATTCGTTTGCATCTGCTCGCTCACACAATGCTCATCTCGTCCGCAGACGTGCATTCGGTGCGGTTTGAAGATCAAGGCGGGCCGGCTGCGGGCGCACATGCTCAGGGCGCACTGCGGCGCGGCGAATTCTGCCACGCCGGCGCCCAGCGTGGCCACTACTCACAAAGTCCCAGGCGCGGCCGCCGCCGCCGCTGCGGGCAAGGGCAAGACGAAAGCGGCGCCCGGCGCGTCGCCCAGTTCGACCAAGGCGGCGCCCGGCGCGCCGTCCACTTCCCGCAAGCCGGCGACCAGCGCGGCCATTTCTCGCAAGGGCCCCGGTGCGACCGCCGCCACCGTTGCGAGCAAGGCCAAGATGAAGGTTCGTCCCAGCAGCCCGACAGCTTTTTTGCTACTTCGTGTGGCGCCGTGGCTTTGTGCGCTTTTATCGCGTTCGTTTGGGTGCAGGCTTATTCCGCATGTGAACCCATCCCGCATGTAGACCCATTATAGACACATTATACCCGCAGGGGTAAGAAAGGGGGGCGGGTGACCCCACCCCAAACTGCCCAGCTATCTATCTATCCCTGGCACACATTTTTTTGCAACTTTCCCCTGAACACCCCCCCCCCCCTCGCGAATTGCCTAGCTATTTAGCGTTCTGGAGCGCTTTTGAGCAATTTACCCTTATTTTCACCCAAAAACGCTAATTTTCATACTTTTTTAGATTCATTAAGTCATGTGTTTTATTACCTATTTTCAGCATGCCGGGTGTAATAAAATGTGTTCCGGGTCAACATGCGGGATGGGTTTACATGCGGAATGGTGCAGTGCCGTTCGTTTGTCAGTGAGGCGTGCGCATGCAAGTTGATAATTGATAATCGACACTTGATATGCAGTGTGTCTGAAACAATGTAATGTACAAAAAGAATGTCAAAAAACGTTGAAATTGCATCTGCTGCGAACCCATAGCTGGAATCGGGGATTGCATTTTAGAGGGGGGGGGTGTTCCGCCAGAATTTTGTATTTTGCCATTCTGTTGTACGTTGGCAGATATTGATGCCATTGTGAATTCAAGTGTGTTGAGCTTTGGGCTCGGGGTTATTACTAAATTCTGTTGTTTCCTCGAATTATCTCCCGATTTTGAAGATAAGGGAGTCTATAAAAAGGTGATCATTTTACATTTGGCTGCTACACGGTGTTGGCTAATTGATTTTGAAGCTTTATAATGTTGAGATTGAGACAACCTGTAGATGCCATTTTTGAGGTCAGATTACTCACTTTAAAATTTGTTACACCGATTTGACCTCGTATTTTTAACATGAAAGATGTTAAATGAGAGCCTGTGCCATTGTGCATCTAAAGCGATTATGCATCTAGGCCCATCATGCACCTAATTCCACCTATTATGCATCTGGACGATAACTCACGAGTAGTGATGTAAAAGCACCATGGCGCTGGCGCCTGGTGATAGCGCCAAAGCAGAAAGCGCCAAGGCGCTTTTGGCGCTTGGTGCCTTTTTCCTGTGGTGCCATTGGCTCTTGGCGCTGTGTTATGGGAAAGCGACATGGCGCTATTTGGTGCTTGGCGCTATGATGCCATGGCGCCATTGGCGCTTGGCGCTAGCATTTTAAAAAGCACCAAAAGAGCGCCAAGGAGTAAAAAAATACATCAATTATTTATGCAAAAAGACCTTGTTGTGAGTATCTTTAACTTAATTTTTCACGTGACTATTGATTGGAGTGGTAACACACTTTGCATAGCTTTTAGCTCATTCACTATAATGAGCTGAACTCATTCATTCCTTGCAGTTCTGTTTAAGTGTGGTCACTCAAAATTTTATACAAATTTGTCAAATGTCATGCAAAATGTCAAAAGTTCAATATAAAATTTTATTTTGATCACATTTTGCATCATTTTGCATCACATTTGACCCTTGACTTCACCAGAGGCAGGATTGCCCCCTGGTGCCAATCCCAAACCCTGTAAAGTGTAAAGTAAAGTGTCAAATGTCATGTAAAATGTAATGCAAAGTGTCAATTGTATGACAAATGTAAAGACAAATGTAAAACAGATTTTTTCTATGAAAATTGGTTTTGTATCTTTAGTTGTGGATGTAAAATTCAAGAACACAATATTAAAACTTAAATTTCACATGAAAATGTTATTTGAAAAAAGAATTCCAAATTTGAAAAATAAATTCAAAAGCCTTGTAAACTTAAACACTTTTCCCAGATGGTTAGCCATCATGAGCCCGAGCAAGCTACAAGCGGTAAAATAACATGACAAAAAGAACAAACTTGTCTGGAGTAGGGTTCAAACGGGACCGCGGTCCCGGTACATGGTTTGGCCAAAAGTCAGGACTGGGGCAGTCCTGGTCCTGGTCCCGGTCCTGACACCCCAGTCCCTGTCCCAGTCCTGACAATGACAAAATGCCAATCCCGGTCCCGGTCCAGACACCCCAGTCCTGGTCCCGGTCCCAGAAATTTTTAGTGGTCCCGACAAGGGATGGAAAAAATGTCGTTTTTTTCCATCTCTTCTACAAATTTTTTTCCAACGACCCTAAATATAGTCGTGAGTCAATGGCGCACCACACTGAAATTTTGCATTCAGTGTTTGAACGTTTTTGCACGCTGAACTACAATCGCTGAAATCAAAATCTCAAGAACACAATGTTTTTGAAGCGTAAACAATTTGGAATTTGTAATACTTCGCGGAACTTGCAAGCGAGCCAAATTTTTTACACCCAAAAACGTTGGTTTATTTAGATTTTGATTTCAGCGTTTGTAGTTCAGCGTGCAAAAACGTTAGAACGCTGAACTCAGAATTTCAGTGTGCGGTGCCCCATTGAATACAGGTATACGGGACATGTGGTAGTACTTTATTATGCTCCGGATAGCATTTTTAAGTGTTGATTTCTGCCAAAAAAAATTGTTTCTGACAACCCAGTACCAGTCCAGGTCCCGACAATCCCAGTCCCGGTCCTGACACCCCAGTCCCCATCCAGGTCCCGACATTTAAAAATTCTTGGTCCCGGTCCCGACCACCCAGTCCCGGTCCGGGTGCTGATCCTGACATTGAAAAATTTCTGGTCCTGGTCTTTGTCCCGAAAACTGGTCCTGTTTGGACCCTAGTCTGGAGTTGACTTAGGCATAGTAATCTTGCGAATAAAACAAATAAATACCACTGTCTTAGTATTTATGGCTGCATATAATAGCAGCAAAATTTGTTTGGCGCTGGCGCTATTAGCGCTTGGTGCCAACTAGGGTGTCAACAAAAACTTTTTGGTGGAAAATGGAAAGAGAAACATAAATTTTTTTGCACTTGCCGGTAAACGGAAATGGAAACGGAAAAGTTTTTGCACTTTCCAGAAAACAGAAAAATGAAAGGCCGGAAAACGGAAACGGAAAAATTTGCTGAATATATGCCGGAAATGGAAAAAATTTGCTGAAATTTTGCCGGAAATGGAAAAAAAAACTTGCAGAAATTTATTTAGAAATAAAAAAATTTTGCAGAGATTTTGCTAAAAATGGGAAAAATTCACATAATTGAGAGCCTGCATGCATGTTTACCAGTTTGGCTGAAACAGAAAACAAAAAATTGAGCTGGAAAGTGAAAAAAAGTTGGAAAAACAGACAATTGAACCAGAAAACGGAAAAAAGGTGGATAAACCGAAAATTTAGCTGGAAAACGGAAAATGAGCCGGAAAAACGGAAACGGGAAAAAATTTAGCAGCTGGAAAACAGAAATGGAAATGGGAAAAAATTTGCCTGTAGAAACGGAAAATGGAAAATGGAAAGTTGACACCCTATCGCCAACATCCTCTGGCGCCATTGGCGCTTGGCGCCGCGGTTTAGAAAAGCGCCATGGCGCTTTTGGCACTCGGCGCTACTTTGCTGTGGCGCCATTGGCGCTTTGTGCTCGCATGCCAATCCTGGCGCTTTTTACATCACAACTCATGAGTACTCACTTACTTGCATACTTTTTGAAAGTACGCGAGTACAGAAAATGTATTATAAGGGGATTGAAAATGTCATTTTGCCAGACAAAAAGTGACAAACATAGGACATTTTCCTAAGAAATACTTATCAGGAGAAAAAACATGTTTGATGTATTTCAGGGAGAAAAAAACCCTACTTTTACGTTTTCTGTGAGATTTTTATCATTCTCTGTGAGACCCATTTTTTCATTTTTCCTGAAAAAAATACTCGATTTTATTTTTTCTCTGAAAAAAAAGTACTTTACTCGCCTTTTACGCAGTGTAAAAGTAAAAATAAAATACTTAACGTTTTCTGTACTCAGGGGCGAGTAAAACAAAAACACTACGTAACAGTTTACTTTAAAAACAGTACTTTTAAGAAATCTGGTTAGATGCATAATGGGAAGAATTGGGTGCATGATGGGCCTAGATGCATAATCGGTTCAGATGCATAATGAGTCTTACTCGTTAAATAATCATAAATATACCCCCTTATCTCTGGACAGGGAGATAATTCTAGGAAACAAAAAAATCTGCCATAGTCCCGACTAAAGTCCAAACAGGATCCCGATCCCGATCCCGAATCCCGAGAAATTCCGGGATTTTTTGGTCCCAATCCCGATCCCGAAACCTCAATCCCGATCCCGATCCCGAAAAGTCAATCCCGTTTGAACCCTAGTCCCGACCCCAAACCCCAACATACTCGAACGGCATCAAAATCGGCCAACATACAACATAATGGGTGCACGAAAGTATATTTCTATGAAATCGCAAAAATGAAACTAAATTGGTACAGCCTTAATTGAAACTTACAGCCTGATACTTAAACTTTTTAAAACTTGAACAAACGGTTTCATTGGTTGCGTTTTAAATCTAAATTTTTTTTCGCAAAGTAAAAACCGTACTTTTTCGTAATTTGTGATGCCTCACCCGGAAGGTGGAGGGGGCGGCGCTCCCAGCTACGTCTTATGCCTAAACATAAATGCTTTTGTGGAAACGAAATTTTGAAAACTCAAATCTGAATCTGAATCAAACTATAAATCGAAATCTCATAAATGTGAATCTACAGTTCTGAATGCATTTGTGCTACCTGAATGAATCATTTTCACTCCAGTTCACGGACACCTCATTCCCGTAAACTGGAATGCGTTTAAATCTGATTTGCGAGTTTTCAAAGTTTCTGATGAGCAGTAGCGGGGTGGAGCCAATCCATAGTTTGTCGTGATGACTCAAATTTCCTTTGCAGAAAAAAGCGGACGCTGATAGGGCCGAGGCGGCCGGCCCCACGATCGGAAAGCAGCGCACGAAAGTGGTCGCGCAGAGTCGCTCGCCCGTGAAGGTGAGCCTGTCGTCGGTGCACATCGCGAAGAGTTGATGTGGCCTTGATGTGTCACATTCTCGCATTTGCTCGCTCACACGACGCACATCTGGTCCGCAGAAGTGTCCGCGGTGTCCGTTCCGCACGGACAAAGCGGCGGCGATGCGGCGACACGAGCTGTTCGTGCACGGCGGCCGGGCGGCTGGCGGAGGGGCGCAGTCCAGCGCCGCCGCCCGACTGCAAGGCTCCAGGCGTCCCGCGGGCGGCACCAAGGCGAAGACCAAGGCGGAGCTGCAGAAGCACGCCGCCACCCCCGCGCACGAGGTCGGTCCCAGCTGCCTGGGGGGGCTTCTTTGCTACTTTCTGTGGGGCGGTGCCTTGTGCCTTTTATCGCGTTCCCTCGTCTCGATGCGCGCGCGTGTTTTGCGCTGATGTTGCACTCCCCGCCGCGTTCCCCTCGCCGACGCCAGTTGTAAATAGCAGTGCGCCCCTCGCTCATAGGGGATTTTCTGGGTAGCATTTTGGGGGGGGGGGGGGTCCGCCAAAGTTCGCATGGCTATAACTCTGCAACCACTTGGCGAAATTTGACGAAAATTTAACATAATGAGGTTTCAGGTCGGGGCGGTATTGAAAATCTAAATCAACTTTCTACGACCCCCCTGACCCGAGATAGGGTGGGTCTGAAAAAAGGCACATTTTTCGATTTTTTTCGCTGTCGCCCCAAACACGCGAATTTTGAATGCGAATATACAAATAAACTAATAATAAAAACGATATCCCCATGTTATTCTGATCATTTTAAGTGTTCGTTGGTGAAAATCGGCTGAGAAATGATCGAGATATGGAGTTTTGAAGTTGCATGCTTTGTTCTTCATGCAGTTATTTATATGGATGGGAGGGAAAGTTTGATGCGCTATAACTTTTGATTGGAAAGAGATAAATATTGAACTTATTTTTGTTTTATATGAGTTCTCGTCGTCTAAAGTATATGATAGCATGTTCAAATACAAAAGTTTGCTCAAAATTTGGCATTCAGCAATTGAGTCAAATCGATATGACCGCAATTGTACATCACCAAAATGACCTCAAAAATGGAATCTCCAAAGATTTTTTCTTCATTTTAGAAGTTTAATGAACCAAATTGGCTGTGAACTAACGGAGTTATTGACATTCAAATTTTGCGTGTTCAAGGCGACACCCGAAAAAATCGAAAAATGTGCCTTTTTTCAGACCCACCCTATCTCGGGTCAGGGGGGTCGTAGAAAGTCGAATTCGATTTTCAAACCCGCCCCGACCTGAAACATCATTATGTTAAATTTTCGTAAAATTTCGCCCAGTGGTTGCAGAGTTATAGCCATGCGAACTTTGGCGGATCCCCCCCCCCCTAAAATGCTACCCCGAAAATCCCCTATGCCCTCGCTGTCCCACTGCGAACTGTGTAGGTGAACACAAGCACGCGCCCGACCATCAGTTTCCTCATTTTTCCCCACCCATGGCACTTTCTGTCAGAAATTGTGTTTACGGCAAATCCTTGAATAAGTCTGTTGAACTGTTAAATACCTGTATTTCATGAGTTGATGGGATGAATTCTTGCAATGGATAAAGTCCACGTTTTCCTGCAATTTTTCCGAGGAAATAGTAACTTATTCGAGGATTTAGGGTAATCGTGGCCACGCACACTAGTGGACAATATCCATCGAACTTCAAAATCTCAAAGTTCGAACGCGTTGTAATTAGTTTAATGGGACGTGTCTAGTGAAGCTTCACCGTTAGATTTTCGTGGACTGAAGTGCTTTTGTAGGTATGTTTCAGTTGGTAAAAGCCTTGTAAACCGAGCCTGCATGGAGTTTTTATTCAAAACTTTTCACACCTACAAATGGCGACTGGTTGCTTGTATTTATTCTATTTAGGGAATTTTCACGTTACCCGTACTGTCTGTATTGTCAAATATGCAGGGGTTTTGTAGATTTGGACCCCCGCGGGGGTTCATATAGATAGTAAATCGATCCTCCGGGTCCGGAGGGACGGATAGCTGAAAAAAATTCGGGGGGGGGGGTAGGTGAAACATATCACACTTTTATTACGTTTTAGCCTGTCAGTTTTATTTCGTCACAAAATTTTTTACTATTCAGAAATTTAGCAGGTCTAATACGACCCATGGTAGCACCGGGAAATGAGCATGTAAAGTGATGACGGTTGCATAAATCAGTTGGTTTTTGTTGCATAAATCTAATTCACCTTAATTGCTAGTTATAAAACCAAGTAAAATACTGCCATGGCTACATCTGTAGAACTATCACACAATCTTCTGCCACATAGCCAACTCTCCTTTGCATTTCTGCTTCTTGTTGTTGTTTTTGCATTGTCTAAGCAGGAGTAGCATTTTTGTGAAAGCGATATTATCAACATCTGTCGCAAGAATTTTATCGCAAATTTCATCAATTGACCATAGTTGTTAAAACGTATTTACGTTCACTCAAAAAGTACGTATACTCAAGTACAGAGTAAATACGTTTACGTATACTTTGAAAAAGTACCTGTACTCGCTTTTACGTATACGTTTTGAAAGTATTCGAGTATAGAAAACGTATTTCAGTATGGCTTTTTTAAGGCATAGAAGTGAAAAAGGGAGAGAAAAAAGGGAAAATGTAAAAAAATTGCCAGAAATTGTTAAAAATAGGCACATAACGGTAGTTAATTAAAAGGTTGTAATAGTCAAAAAAGTACAAAAATTAGTGATTTTGAGTGAAAACTGAGGCAAAATTCCTAAAAAATACTCATTTTTACGTTTTGCTGTGGGAAAAAGTATTTTACTCATGTTTACTCAGGAGTAAAAGTAAAAAAATTACTTAACGTTTTCTGTACTCAGGGGAGAGTAAAAAATAAATACTTTACGTTTACATATACTTTGAAAAAAGTTCGCTACTTTTAACAACCCTGCAATTGACCACCTAGTTCTTCTTTTGCATTTGTTACGTTTTCTGTCACTGTGGTCCCTTTTTATTGGGTGGCAGAAGTAGGGGTTATTAGTAAACAGGTATAGTACCAGGGACGTATCCAGGATTTTTGAGCGGGGGGGGGCTGCTTGTTTACGGAGGTCGGCGAGGGGGGGGGGCCCCCGAAAATTTTAGCTACATAGTGGCTGAATGGCGCCATGGCGCTGGCGCCATTAGTAGGCGCCACGCCATGGCGCCATTGGCGTTGGCGCCAGCGCCATGGAATGCTGTATATGTATGTAAATATACATACAAAACAGCGAAAAGTTTAACATTGAGTGTATTTATAGCGATTTGCGACCACATGGAGCAAATCTGATGACAATACCTTATGTTTGGTGAAGCATGCGCGCTTGCGCGCAAAATTTTTGACGCTGACGTTGAAAAAGTCGCATTTTCCGGTCACTTTCTGGTCTCGCCCCGGGAGGGGGGGGGGCTGCAGCCCCCCCCCCGCCCCCCCCCCTGGATACGGCCCTGTATAGTACCTTTCTTAATTGAACCATATCCTTGAATTTTTGCATTCAGTCCAAAGGGGTAAGCTGTGTTTAAAATTAGAATCCATTCTTTTTCCGCTGCCAGTAGACTTGTTTTATCATACACATCCAATATTTGAAATGTTGGATTGTGAGCAACGATGGGTAAGTTCTCCAAAAAAAAACACTTTCTGTGTTTTGAGTTTTTCAAAAATGAATACCTGTGTTTTGAGTTTTTTTCTTGCAAACAACTTGAGTAACTTTGTTTTTATCTCTGTGTTGTTTGTAAAAACTCGAGCTTTTTAGTTTTTTCCTAAAAAAACTTGAGTTTTTTTCTCCAAAAATTTCGAGTTTTCCTCCAAATTTTTTTTGATTTACAGCATTTCGATCTGGAAACAGTGGTTTTCTTATAAAATATTGGTTTTGCACATGTTTTAACCCCACATAACATTTGTGTATTCATTCAAGTGTCAAAAAAGTCCATAAAAATTTCCACAATGAGGACATCAACATCACAACACCAGCAACAAAATGCCCAGAAACGACAATTTACGCAGTACTCCAAAATTCTTCAATGGATGTGCACTGTATGGAAGACTACGGAATTGATTTGAACTACAACTACCATATTACCTCGAAATACCCCCATGGGCATTATTATTTCATCAGAAAGTTTTGTAAGGATCATAGAAAATAGTAGGCATTTATGTACCCAAAACAGGTTATAAATGCGTACAAACAGAATATATTTGAAATAAACATGTAGATAGCTACACAACCTAGTACAGTCTATGTGTAGCTGCGGTGCAAATTAGCAGTAATAAATACATCATGTACATTGGATACATGATGTGCATCATCTGGGAGGGGGGTATTTCGAGGGGGGCATGGCTTATTATTTCACCAGTCCATTTTGAGGAGAGTTAATTTAAAGGAGGGGTTAATTCAAGGTAATAAGGTATACTTAATGTCGAAACTTAAATTGTCAAACCCACCATGAGATGTGCATGCCATCTTGAATTTATTTTTGTACCATTATAAAATATGAATACATTATGTACATATTTACATACTATAGATGCTTATCTTATCTTGTTTAGTTTAACTGAATTAATGTGCATCCAACCGCTTCGCTGAAAAAACCCCACAAAAACTCAAAAAACTTTTCTGGGTTTCCGTGTTTCTGTGTTTCTGTGTTCTCCAAAAAAAACTCATTTGAGTTTTGAGTTTTTCAAAATTTATGAGTTTCTGTGTTTCTGTGTAAATCAAAAACACACAAAGTCAATGAGTTTCTGTGTTTTTTCCATCGTTGATTGTGAGATGTTTTTGAAAAGTGTTTAACTAGTTCTGTCTGTAGCATACCCTTATTGAAGCTGCACACATGTTTGAACACCCATACGCATCTTCAATTTACTTGTTGTTTCACCTAGGGTGTCAAAAACTTTTTTTTTATGGAAAACGGAGACAGAAACGGAAAAAAATTGGCGACCAGAGAACGGAATGGAAAATGGGAAAAAATTTGCACTTGCCGGAGAACGAAAACTGAAACGGAAAACAAGGCTGGAAACCGGAAACGGGAAAATGAAATTTGCATGGAAATTGCTGAAATTTTGCTGGAAAATGGAAAAAATGCTGAAATTTGCTGGAAATGGTAAAAATTGCTGAAATTTTGATGGAAAATGTAAAACATTAACATACTTGAAAACCTGCATCCATGTTTACCAGTTTGGCTGAAACAAAAAAACAGTCAGTTGAGCCAGAAAAAGGGAATGTTAGGTGGAAAAACAGAAAATTGAGCTGGAAAATGAAAAAAGGTGGAAAAACAGAAAATTGAGCTGGAAAATTGAAAAAGCTGGAAAAACTGAAAATTGCGCCAGAAAATGAAAAATGAGCCGGAAAAAAGAAGTGGTCAAGTATGTATTAAAAGACCTCAACAACCATATGTTGTCACAAGTTTTCTGCATTTTCACTCAAGTACCACTGGTGGAGGGACTCAGGGTGGCTAAATTTCCACTAGACGCGGCCAAAATGGTGCCAGGGCAGGGGTCTCCTAGGGGGGGCTGGGGGGGGGCTGCCCCCCCACATCCGCCAGCTATCTTTCTATCCCGGAGGCCGCTCAGCTATCTTTCTATCCCGAGGCAATTTTTTTGGCTACTACCCCCAAAGACCCCCCCCCCAAATCGCTGAGCTATCTATCTATCTGGAGTGGGTTTTTTAAAGAAAATTTCCCCCAATTCGCGCTCAAAATCACCAATTTTTGCACCTTTTTATAGTTTTTCACCTTCAAAATCATGCTCTCCAGCTATATGCATGGTTATATGCCTGTTTTTAGCCATTTTAAACATACTTTTAGCCACTTTTAACCAATGACTAGCGATTTTTCCCCTTTGCACTGAAAAAGCCCCCCGCGAGCCCCCCCCCCCAAGGCCCACCCAGCCCCTCCCCCAGAAAAACTTTTCAGCTATCTATCCCTCGGGAGGAGCGATTTCCTATCTATCCAGCCCCCGCGAGGGCCAAAATCTTGGAGACCCCTGTGCCAGGGCCATGGGTGGGACCCACCTGTTACCCATTTTGGCTGGGTCGATAATCAGTTGTTCATCGTACATCCAACCCATAAGACTTCAGTTTGCCATTGGCTTTAAACTTGTTGCCCATCAGTTTGATAGCCTTGCACATCTCCAGTTGCGTTTACGGCACAGGGCGACAGCCACCTCGGGACATCGAATCTAGATGGTATTCTACACTTTACACTCTAGTGTACTTTCTTTATTTTGGGCGCATGCTCATTTTTGGGTTTCATGCAATAGAGTTGTGGCAGGCTCGCCGTGACAGAACCACTTTAGGTAAGGCATAAACGCGTTACGCGCTGCCTTAAAGGGTCTACGAACCGGCAAGCGCGCAGTGGCACATTCATGTGAAAAAATGCAAGCGCGGAAACAGGTTGCTTAAAGCAACTCCCAAAATATAAACACCCAGGGCCATATCCAGGGGGGGGCGGGAGGGGGGGGGGGCTGCAGCCCCCCCCCTTCCCGGGTGAGACATGAAAAAGTTGGTGAAAATACTTTTGGTAGCGCTATTTAAGGTTAAATGTAAAAATTTTGCGCGCAAGTGTGCATTTTACCATCATGCAGATGTATTATCCATTGATGCCCTCGAACTCTAAATTCACTATAAAATACACTAAATGGCGCTCTTTCACTCTATATGTACATATTTTTACATACATATAAGTGATTTTTGGCGCCAGCGCCAATGCCAATGGAACCATGGCGTATTGCCTATGAATGGCGCCTGCGCCATGACGCCATTCCGCCACCATGTAGATAAAATTTTAGGGGGAGGGCTGAGCCCCCCCCCCCCCAGCTCCCCGAGCTCCCTAAACAAGCAGCCCCCCTGCTCAAAAATCCTGGATATGTCCCTGTAAACACCCAAGTGCGCTAAAGTGTTTGCACTCTGGAAACCCTCTGCTAAAGTGTTTCCATGCAGATTTGTGAAAGTACTGAACTTTTTCCAAAGTATACGTAAACTTAAAAGTATTTTTATTTTAATCACACCTGAGTACAGAAAATTTAAAGCATTTTATTTTTACTTTTACACTGTGTAAAAAGTGGGTAAAAACTTTTCTCTAGATAAAACGTAGAAATGAGTATTTTTTTAGGGAAAAAGTAAAAATAAATAATTTTTCTCACAGAAAACGTAGTAGTGAGTATTTTTCTCACAAAAATAACATAAAAATTGGTGTATGTTTTTCAATTTTTACTCTGAAATACATCAAATATGTGTTTTCCTCTCCTGATAACTAAACACCTGCCCAATCAAGTCCGGCCCCCAATTTTGTATTTTACTTCTGATGTCCTATCTACAGTTCTAGGATGCGCCAGAAGCTGAAACTCAGGGTAGATATTGGCGCAACCCCCTCTACTTCCCATGAATTGAAGGGGTCGCAGCGACCCCCTACTGGGTGGGTTGCCGAGTGCAAAACAAATTTGCAGCTTTTTCAGTGTCCCACACAGGTCCAGCCCCAACTGATTTCTTACACTGCGGGTGCCGTACCTCCAGCTGTGGGAGGGGTATCAATCTAAAATTTTGGGGATGTGTTGCCAACACTGCTCCCCTACTATACACTGGCCAGGCGGTTTTTGGCAACTCACCACACTGTGGGGTGCAACGTTTAAAATTTATTAAAATGTTACTGTCCCACACAAGTCCAGCATCCAATTGAATTTCAAAAAATGGACTCTTTTGTGTTGTTTTAACACTAATGTGGTTGACAATGTGAAATAAGCATGAAATATCCTCTAAAACTATCTTATCCGACCTAAAACCGCCCACCACATGAACCCCTCCCCCAAGTGGGTGACAAAAAAATCACTTTTTACAACTTTTTTATTAGACACTTGAAATGCTGGTTTACAATAATTTATAGGGGAGGGTTAAAGGTTTCAAATTGTGTAAAAAACCTTACCTCAAAAATGCCTTCATAAGAAAATTTGCTGGGGGTAAATTGAAAATTGTATTTATTTCCTGCAATGATGTCATTTTTACAATTTGAAATTCACCCCCAGCAAATTTTCTTATGAAGGCATTTTTGAGGCACGATTTTTTTACACAACTTAAGACCTTTAACCCTCCCCTATAAATTATTGTAAACCAGCCATTCTAGTGTCTGATAAAAAAGTTGTAAAAAGTGATTTTTTGTCAGCCACCTGGTGGGAGGGGTTCATGTGGTGGGATGTTTTGGGTGGGATAATATATTTTTAGAGGATATTTCATATTTATGTCACATTATCAAACACTTAAGTGTTAAAACAACACAAAAGTGTTCATTTTTTTGAAATGCAATTAGGTGCTGGACTTGTGTGGGACCGTCATGTTTTAACAAACTATTTAGCGCTGCGCCCCACACTGTGGTGAGTTGCCAAAAACCGCCTGGCCAGTGTATAGTAGGGGAGTGGTGTTGGCGACACATCCCCAAAAATTTTAGTTTATACCCTTCCCACAGCTGGAGATACGGCACCCGAAGTGTAAGAAATCAAGTGGGGGCCGGACCTGTGTGGGACAGTGAAAACGCCATAAAAATTTTTCACATATACGGCGCCGCCCACTATAGTGAATCGCCGCTGCCCCATTTATTCATGAGGGGTAGTGGGGGGTTGCGCCTATATACCACCCAAGTTTTAGTTTTCCACCCCTTCCACAACCAGAGATATGGCCTGCGAAGTGAAAAAAAAATGATGAATTGATCGGGCAGGTGTTTATTTCTTAGGGAAATGTCCTATGTTTGCCGGCGTTAGGCAAAATAACATTTTCTGCCCCCTTATAATACGTTAGCTGTACTCGTGTACTTTCAAAAAGTACACGAGTATGTGCATACCGGGTTTTTTCGGGAGGAAACGTAAACGTATTTACGCAGTATGCGAGTATATGTATTTATCGAGTAAATGTAAATACGTTTTAAGACTCGCTTTGCGTAAGAAACAAACCTGTGAAAGCTCAAAAAAATTTTTTTGCGTTTTTTATCATGGAATTGGAATCTACATACCGTATTTCCTCGAAATACCCCCCGGGGGGTGATTGTTTCATAGTGGTCCCGAGAGGGGGGGGGGTTAAACGAGGGGGGGGTATTTCGAGGGGGGGGGGTTATTATTTCACAAGAAAATTTTTGAAAACCAAGTACGAAATAGTCGTCTGAAACGTACGCAGACGTCGAAAAATGCAACAAAAACCGCCATTTATAAGGTTCTGTAGACTAATATTAGTATGTAGATGGTATGTACACTGTTCTAACGTGACACCGACGTTGTTTTAACGTGTGTTCTGCAGTACACAGAACACAAACTGCAGTATTTGTCATGTACGTTCTCTTTACACTCAATTTGGGGGGGTATTTCGAGGGGGGGGTGATTGTTTCATAGTGGTCCCGAGAGGGGGGGGGGTCAAACGAGGGGGGGGGGGGGGTTTCGAAGGGGGGGTATTTCGAGGAAATACGGTATATAGAAACTCAAAATTTCCTTCCATACATATATCCGAAAATGTCATCTTCCTACTGAAAACATCGATCAAAGACAAAAGTCATCATTTTTTGGGCTGTTTTTTGGAAATTCATAACTTTTGCTTGATATTATCTATCAATACAATATTTTGGATTTTTATTAAGATAGTCTTGGAGATTGATTGGCCCATACAAACGAACTTCATCAAACTTTTTTTCTCACCAAAAATAATGGCTGAAATTTTGAAAATGGCACCAAATTTTCAGTTTGTAATTGAGAGCTTAGCTTTTTTTACAAAAACTGTGCTCAGTTGCATAGTTTATGATAAAAAAATAAAATCTAAAAACTAGGCCTGCACTTTTTTTCCAGGACAGTTTGAAGCAGCCCAACACCCATTTTACCATCACAGAGAATCCCACTCAGAAGACTCAGATTAAGTTGTATGCAAAAAGTTTCTATCATATGCTTGAGTTATTTTTTGATGGTCTTTCATTTGTATATCTCCATTTTTCATTAAACATAATTTGGAAGGGTGCTGTCATACAACAATGCACTTTTTATGTACACAATTTAAACCACCTATTTTATCGTGGATTTGGAATCTACATATATAGAAAGTCAAAATTTCCTTCCATACATATATCCGAAAATGTCATCTTCCTACTGAAAAAATTTATCAAAGTCAAAAGTCATCATTTTTCAGGCTGTTTTTTTTGGAAATTCATAACTTTTGCCTGACATAACCTATCAATATAATATTTTGGATTTTTATAAAGATAGTTTTGGAGATTAATTGGCCCATACAAACAAACTTCATAAAACTTTTTTTTCGCATTGAAAATGATGGCTGAAATTTTGAAAATAAACCCAAATTTTCAGTTAGTGATTGAGAGCTTAGCTTTTTTTACAAAAACTGTGCTCAATTGTATAGTTAATGATAAAAAAATCAAATCTAAAAACTAGGCCTGCTCTTTTTTTCCAGAACAGTTTGAAACACCCGTGTCACCATCACTTGGAATCCCATTCTGAAGACTCAGATGAAGTTTTATAAAAAAGTTTCCATCATAAACTTAGTTTATTTTTCCATGGTCTTTCATTTGTATGTCTCCATGTTTTATGAAACACAATTTGGAAGGGTGCTGTCATACAAAAATGCACTTTTTCTGCATTTATCACATGCATAGTGGTGCAATATCCAAAAATAGTTCACTTGTACCAGTAACCAAGTGTGCTGATAGTGTCCTTTAGCTGGCCATTTGGTTATTTTTTGTTTCTGCTTGCTATCAGAATGCTATCAACATTTGAACAATTGTTTGTTGCCCTATAGGTCACTCTTATCAGTCACATTTCATCCAAAGTGTTCACTGAGAAAAATACCCAAATGGCCAGCTAAAGGACACTATCAGCACACTTAGTTACTGGTACAAGTGAACTATTTTTGGATATTGAACAACTATGCATGTGATAATTGCAGAAAAAGTGCATTTTTGTATGACAGCACCCTTCCAAATTGTGTTTCATAAAACATGGAGACATACAAATGAAAGACCATGGAAAAATAACCTAAGTTTATGATAGAAACTTTTTAAAAAGAACTTCATCTGAGTCTTCAAAATGGGATTGCATGTGATGGTGACACGGGTGTTTCAAACTGTTCTGGAAAAAAAGTGCAGACCTAGTTTTTAGATTTTATTTTTTTATCATAAACTATACAATTGAGCACAGTTTGAGTAACAACAGCTAAGCTCTCAATTACAAACTGAAAATTTGGGTCCATTTTCAAAATTTCAGCCATTATTTTTGGTGAGAAAAAAAAGTTTGATGAAGTTCATTTGTATGGGCCAATTAATCTCCAACACTATCTTAATAAAAATACAAAATATTATAGTGAAAGATAATATCAAGCAAAAGTTATGAATTTCCAAAAAACAGCCCAAAAAATGATGACTTTTGTCTTTGATCAATGTTTTCAGTAGGAAGATGACATTTTCGGATATATGTATGGAAGAAAATTTTGAGTTTCTATATATGTAGATTACAAATCCACGATAAAAAACGCAAAAAATTTTTTGTGCTTTCACAGTTTTGGGCATGTTTGGTTCTTAGGGAAAGCGAGTCTTAACAACTATGTTTCCATAACCGCAAGCGCTTTAAGAAAATCATAATCGCGGTGGAATCACGCGCGATGAGTGATAAAAAATTGGATTATTGATTGTGTAAATTTACTTGGCGGACCGCAAAGTATGCGCAGATTACGACCATAATTGATTGAATAAAATCTTCTGATAAATTTCGTAGTACAACGAAATATTATGATGAAAAAGCTGTATGCATTTTGGTTCATGTATCATATGGGTTATGGACTATGGTAGGTTTCCGTACTAAGTGCGATGTCCGCCGAGTATATACAGCGCATTAGTGCAGTCATAAATTTAGGCCGACGTTCATAAATAAATTTATGCCTACATTGACAATAAGAAACCAAATTTTCCAAAGGTGGTAAAATGTAATTTGAAACAATTTTTTATTTATTCAAATGGTAATTTATATGGTAGATTCCACAGTATAGTGTGCTGTCAACGGATCGCAATTTCACAATATTTCGTTTTTGCTATGCTAATTAATTACAAAAATTTTCACAAGATTTCATTCATGAAATTATGCTAGGATTCAGCGAATACTTGCGGCCCGCCGAGTATATATGTAAGTTTGATGTGGGGGATATTTATATCCCAGATGTTATGTGAGGCATTACGCTGCAACCCTTTGATGCATGCCGCCAGCTAAAAATTGTTTTCCTGGGCCACACTGTACACCACAACCAGAGTACATCCACACCGCAATTGTGAATCAGATACATAAATAGATAGTGCCGCTCAAAAGTGTTTGCTGTTTTAAGCGACTGGACAATTACATATTTTTCTTTGCGGCCAGATGGCACACTAATAATGTAATTTACAATTAGATAATTCAAGCCTGTTAAACTAAAACTGGAAGCTTTTAATTTTATTAAGCGTTAAAGCTAATTGGACTGTCATTTATCATTGGCACGCTTCCAACGCGAGACATAAATCTGTGCGAGTGCAGAGTATAAAGTCCGCCGGGTGCAAATCAGTATGCATTATCAATATGGGACGAAATTCATTGATCATTGATAGCATTCGAAAAAATCACCGATTTTTTGGTAAATATATATAAATATATCACTCCAATATTGGAAAAAATATAAATATATATAAATCACTCTAGATCTCCAGAAAATATAATTAAATTACTGAAAAAATAACTCAAAGCTCGAAAAAAATCTCAAAAAATCACTTGCGCTTTATTTCAATTTCAAGAAATATTCTGGGCTTTATTTACCATTTGCAAGCACAAAAAATGTACACTAATATACCACAGTCCATATATTATCATTCCACAATCAGTATTCATTTATACAATATTTTACAAGTGAAAACATCAAGCAAATATCGCAGAAAAATTCAACCTTCAGTTCAACCTCAATGAAAACTTCAAAAATATTTTCACTGCAAATATTTAGCACTCACCCTATAGCGCCTGGTTGTGGCAATGGACGTTTGACTAAATAGGTGCTCATGCTCAGCAGTTTTTCAATGGTGATGTGCTGTGAAAACTCATTTTTGGGCACATAGCTACATTTTGGCAACATTGTGATGACACTAGTGGCACTGGTGACACCATGGTGACAGTTTTCCCCATATTTGAAAACAGCTGACATTGGTGCAAGTCACAAAGCATCTTCAGTTTTCAAAAATGGTAAACTGAGCTTTCAATCACTGTAGATAAATTTTGATCACATCAAATTGGCATTTTTTGATTTAAAGTCATGTTTTATTTCAGAAAAGTATGTTATACTAGCAGGATTCTCTCCGACCTTCGGTCGGGTTTATCATGTTTCTATACTTTAACAAATACTAATATACACTTGTTACCACATCAGTTATGAATCCCTTTGAAAATAAAGCCCGCGTGGTCCACCATCTAATTATTTGCCAGTTTTTCCCATTGCTTTCTATTTCGGCCTATGGTAATGTCGTGTCAAAACTGGTGCATTATCTACGCCACATAATAAGACTCCATTATTTGAAATATTGTAAGCACAAGGGGTTCTTTTTAAAATTTATGGTAATGTAGTGACACGATGCAGTGCAAATTACCATCAGCAATATCAGAAACCCCTGTAGTCACTGTATCAAAAAACCCACATGGATCATGTCATGATTTGTAATTTGGTATTGTTATTGTTTGTATTGTTGGTACATTAAATATTGCTTTTCTAAAAACATGGCTAGCATGCGGGCAAGCTGAACTATAAGATATCCAACCACGGGCTCTGTATGGGTTAGATGGAAAAGAATTGAGTGCTTTATTGACTTTGGACTTCTATACCTCCACTTTCGACTTCCATATCTTATAGTTCAGCTTGCCCGCATGCTAGTCATGTTTTTAGAAAAGCAATATGTAATGTATCAACAATACAAACAATAACAGTAGTGTATATCACCATTATAGAACGTCACTTTTACCAAAACCAAATAGTAGTGGAACTGTCCTTGTCAAAATTCATTTCACTTCAGTTGAAAACGTGAGAGACATAATGAAGCAACTACGACCCCTACGCTAAATGATTGTGCAAATCACTAACTGGCAAATACAAATATGATGAATGTTTTTTACATGTATTCACAAAGAGTATAAAAATACAATCACCCCACCAATGCAAAAAATGTACAAAAGTTACAGAAACATGTCCAATGAATCTCAATCATCCTGCACCATCTGTTCGCCGCTGCTACCCTCATTTTCACACTGTTCACAACTGAACCACCCTTGCTTTACCAGAGATTCATGTTTTTCAATCTCACACCACATCTGCCTTTCAACTGTAATTTTCATGACAGTTAAAATATATTCATTGAGACCATATGGAAAAAATGAATTTCAATAAAACAACTTACATCCATTTAGACTCTCACACATTTTCCCATTGTCACCACCCATATTTGCTGTGCACTCCCCGCAAGTCAACCTTTTACTTGATACACCCCACTTATGATCCCTCATTTCTTTCTGACACATGGACACAACTGAAGAAACATAACAAAATTACTAGATATAATAAAGGTATACCCAATAAAATAGTATTCAAAAAAACTCACTGTATCTAATGCATGCACATTGTCCTGCATACGTCTCTGAATGCAAGGTATCACTGCTATCACCCCTAGCCAACCTCCAAATGGGATGATTAGCCCTCAATTCCTTCTTTTGGCCATCATGCATTAGCACAATTTTCACCCTTTCCAATTTTGCAATTTTCTTACTCAGAAAGTCAATCCTTTGTCCCAGCTCTTGAAGTCTATCCTTTGACCAACCTTCCAATGTTTTTTGCTGATAAAAAAATGGTATATAAACATGTGTTCAAACACACACACACACACACACACACACACACACACACACACACACACACACACACACACACACACACACACACACACACACACACACACACACACACACACACACACACACACACACACACACACACACACACACACACACACACACACACACACACACACACACACACACACACACACACACACACACACACACACACACACACACACACACACACACACACACACACACACACACACACACACACACACACACACACACACACACACACACACACACACACACACACACACACACACACACACACACACACACACACACATGAAAAAACAACTATTCACTGACCTCTTTAATTAAATTTTTAACTCACACTGTTCAGGTCACACAACCTCTCTCCTGTTTGAATCAAACTCATGTTGTCCTCCATAGCAATGTCCTTTATCTGGATTAGGCAATCAACCATTTTCTTCCTACTTTTTTTTGCCATATCAATTTTCATGCAAATTGCCATCATTTCACCTCTCTCCAGTTGAACTTGAGCCATATTCTACAAAAAATGGCAACTTTTGTAGTAAATTGTCTACATACCATACATTTAAATTCCACCAAAACAGGTAAAGTAGATAAACAAACCTTTTTGTTTTGCTCCAGTGATTCCAGTATTATACCAAAGTTGTCATAAATCCTTTTAAGAAGTTTGAATGAATCTTTCATATCTTTCTTGAGGTAGTCATCATCTTCATACTCAACACTCCCTTCTGAACTTTCACTTTTTCCATCATCCATGTAATCACTGTCGTTGGGATCATCCACTTCCAAGATTTCATCAGACTCACAAGTTTCACCAGTGCAATCTGATTTACAGTCACTTTCAGGTTCAGGACTAGCGGGTGAATAGTTTACAGTAACACCATTGTACAACGCCGGGCTCGGTGGTCTGAAGTTTTTCATGCAAGTAAGATTGGACCCCACTAGCTGTAGATAATTTGCCAACATACGTAGTTGACATCCAGCTAGTGAAAATAAACTTGAAAGTAAAAAAGAAAAGTTAAAAAAAAAACTACTCACTCAGATGACACTTCAGGTGGACACTCTTGCTTTATATTAGCGACAGCTAACACTGGTGCTTCTTCATATGGTGATTGTGAAGGTGTGTAGGCGCCGTCGATATCCATAATGTCACTGCTCAGGTAGTTAGATAGATAGATGGCAGTGTGCTGCTGCTATAGTCGCTCGATGTCACACTGTTTAGCTGGTGAAAAGATCCCACATATTTATACCACCAGAAAGTGTACATGATACTGGAATGAATCCAACCACTTAGATACCATACCAACACACACACACACACACACACACACACACACGCGCGCACATGCACAACAGGTATGCAGAGTTGGATCCAATCCAATAAATTTCACATGCATAAGTTCATTCGGAGATGAAAGTAAAATAAATTTATCATTTAAAGGCAAAGTATCCATAAACACACCCGTGGTGAAATTGTTAGAAGAGTTAGTGACACATAAGTTGATTCCATTTAAAATTTTTTGCATTTTTAGTGATGAAATTGGGATCTAGGTTGACTTTGAAGACTTTTGACCATCCGCTATCCGGATACAGGATATTCCATTTTATTATACTTAGGCAGTATCAGGTACCATTGTTGGAGAGGTCTGGCAGAGAATTGATTGATAAGCGGTACACAATATGGTTAAATGGAATTAATTTGAATTACTTTTGTACAGATCGTAAAAATCCCAAAAAATTTAGCATGAGGTTTTCATCATTATTTTAAATGCCGTGCATTTTTCAGATGCATGGTATACAGAGCTCAAGGATGACAAAAGTGAAGAAATGCAGTTTGACAATTTATTCCCTGTCCCGCAATCACCCGCTAGTAGATAACGTAGAATTTATGGAAGATATAGATAAGTATAAAAAATATGGAACATATATCGAGTTTCAAAAAACTGCATTTTCATACAATCATTCTGTCAAGGGTTTGTTGAATTGGTTCGGTGAATTTGATTTGATTCCATTCAATTTGGCTATGCTTTACAATTTGTTAGGTAGCAGTGGGTATACAGACAGACCCGCTGATCACATCATAGAAGACGTAAATATGGGACATTTGGGTCAGATGTCATACATCGGACCAGATTTATGTATCGGTAAATTTTTTAATCAAATTAATAGGGATAGTATCCACTTTACATTGTTAGAACAGAAAACTGGCTTGTATTATACTGCAAACAGTGCCATGATTATATACACGTTGTGGTTGAATGGAGTTAATCTGAACTATTACTATTATCGGGAATTGACAAATCGCGCTAATGCTTTGAATGTATCTTTTCACCCCACTCGAGATGGTATACAAGCGGTGACCTGTTTCGGTGGCGGTGCTAGTTGGATAAATGTGTATTACTCATTCCTTGTTTAATGCATTTTCAGATGATGGCCAATGAATTATTGAAGTTTGAATTGATGAGCAATTTAGCATCGCAACCTGTGAAATGCACACCTCAAGCGGCCGGTTTTGACATAGCAAGTTCAGAGGAATACTTCATCCCACCTAAGGAAAGGTTGATCGTGAAAACAGACTTGAAAGCGCAATTTCCAGACGGATGTTATGGGAGAATTGCATCACGGAGCGGTTTGTCAATGTTTCACGGTATTGAAGCTGGCGGAGGAGTGATTGATCCTGATTACGATGGTGAAATAAAAGTGATATTGTATAATCATTCTCACACATGGTATCACGTAAAGAGAGGCGAAAGAGTTGCGCAACTTATTTGCGAAAGGTTCTCCAATGCCATTGGACACAATGTAGATATATTGTGTTGCACGCATAGCCGTCACGATGGCGGTTTTGGTTCGAGCGGTTATTGAAATAAATTTTGACAAGGACGGTTCCACTACTATTTGGTTTTGGTAAAAGTGACGTTCTATAATGGTGATATACACTACTAATAACAATACCAAATGACAAATCATGACATGATACATGATATTTTCAAAGGGATTCATAATTGATGTAGTAACAAGTGTCCATTAGTATTTGTTAAAGTATAGTAAAACATGGTAAACCCAACCGAAGGTCGGAGAGAATCCTGCTAGTAACATTATGTAAGCACTATTCCATGCCCAACTTCACTTCAAGTCATGAACAATTGATGAGAGGCGATACTGCCACTTGTCTGAAGTTTGAAAAATGGGGTCATTTAAAAAAACATTGTTTCCATCCCTATGCCCATCTACACAAACATCAGCACCCCCAATTTATAGGCAAGTGACAGCAGCAGTAGTCTTGTGGATTTGAACCCTCACAGAGGTTCGTATAGATAGTAAATTGCTCCTCCAGAGCATAAATACTAAGAACGTTTTTTGGGGTTACAGGGTTTCAATAGATTGGCTTTTCAAGGTTTAGAAGGTGAGTGAAATTGAATTGGATATAGGGGCAAAATTTCTCAAAATTTCTCCTCCAAAAATTTCTCAAAGATTTTTGTTTTGGGCGGGGGGGGGGTCCAGGGGATGGTACCAAAAAATCATCTCCGGTTTCTTAAAAATAAAAAACGTTCTTAAAAATAAAAATATAAAAAAACGCAAGCATCAAACCGTTTTTTAAATAAAAAAACCTTGTTTAAAAAACGCAAGCATCAAACCGATTTTTGAATAAAAAATGTTGTTTAAAAAACGCAAGCATCAAACCGTTTTTTAAACTGGGCTCATTGAAAAAAAACAATGTTTGTTCCATCTTTACTGCTGGATAGATGGATAGAGTTGGGCACTTTTCTGGGGTGGGGAAGTGAACCCACAGGGAGAGTTCAGAGAGTTCAAATGGTTCAATAGCTGGAGAGTTTAAAGGGGGAAATAACCTCAACCCCCTTTACTAGACTGCTCGACAACAGAACGAAAAATTCCATCAACTTTCTACTTGAATGTCACATGACTGCATACACAGTTCACATGAATATTTATGTCTGTGATTATCGAGTCGAGACTAATAAAGATTTCTATTGGCCAATAAGAAACAGTTTTAATACTCGCATAATGTTCAATTGGCATAATGTTCAATTGACAACATTTTCACAATGTTCAATCTTCAGCACCTGTATTGATGACCACACTCACATTCTTCCCCACAATGTGCCGCGCGCCCGATTCCTCGTTGGGTGGCGTGTGTAGACAGAACACAGTAAAACTCCCGGACCCTGTAAAATGCCCTGTAAAATGTAAAACTTTTATTTTTTATCGGATGTTTGACATTTTACGGGGCACTTTAGATGACTTTTCACACTATGCATGACACTTGACATTTTACAGGGTGCGGGACTGACAGCCGATAATGGAATTATTTAGTGTCAACTTTCCATTTTCTGTTTCCGCTTTTTGGAGCCAAAATATCTACCCCACCTTTCAGGGGTCTGAATAGGGGGGGGGGGGTAGGGTTGGGGAAACCGAACCGAACCAAACCGAGAACTGAGCACTATTTTGGAACCGAGAACCGAGAACCGGAACCGACCTTGAGAACCAAACCGGAACTGAGAACCGGCACTTATACCGGGAACCGAAGTAAATACCCAAAAGAACCAAAATTTTCTAGGAATCTTAAAGTTTTTAAACAGCGTTTTGTCAACACCTACATCTAAGCCTTTAAACAGCAGCTGAACATCTTGGTGCATGTTCAGAATTGCAAAATTCATCTGTTTGCAAAATGATTCCAACCAATGTACTTACACATGTAAACATTATTGTTTGTCTTGTATATTGTTTCTCTATTGTTCAGCCAATTATTACCCGTCTTGTATATTGTTTTTCTATTGTTCAGCCGATTATTACCCGATACCCAGTTATTTTATTACCCGGAACCGAAATTTTGATCATTTGAGAACTGAACCGGAACCGAGTTTAAGAAGAGAACCGGAACCGAAAATTTTCAGGAACCGAGAACCGATACCCGAACCGAAATCTTTTGGAACCGAGAACCAGAACCGAAAATTTAACGTAGCGTGTAACTTTCGAAGCTGTTACTAAACTACCTTTATTCACAGGATGCACGTGCAAATTAAAAGTGTCCGCATTCTGTGTGAAATCATTCACAAATCGGGTACAATGACCCTATGAACTTTGCACCTCCTATCTTTTGCATTGGGCATACTTTACATGTGGCATACTTTGTGTGCAGTTCACTCAGATTGAAGATAGAGAGATGCTTTATACCTAGAGATGCTTAACATAACCATAGAATTCATAGCAGGATGACATAAATAAAAAGTTACTAAAACAGTTTACATTTTTGTCACATACAAATTAAAACTAATTGATGGTGATGTCATTATTTGTCATCATTTGAGTTTAGGTTGTGATCAAACTAGTGATTTGCAAACACCACCCCACCAAAATTCATGCCATTTGTGAAAACTGAACATACCGGGTGGCACATGTCAGGCGCACAGTTTCAATCTGCTCCCAACACGTCAATTTTTAATGAGAAGTGCTGAAATTTGGTGTATCAGTAGATAAATGTACCCCATTTAGTATGTTAAGAGCACACATTCATATCGCTAGATTTTCACATACATCAAACCATATGAAAGAACGTCACTCCACAGAACCACTGCCATTATTGCAATACGACAATACCCAAATGATTAAGCAGTTCACCCACAACATTCACACACATGCTAGGCAAAATTTCATTGAACTGCTGGACCATCAGATGCTTCAACTGCTCAATGTCCATCATTTTGGGCAACTGTGGACTGTAGACCTTCTCCTTCACATAACTCCAAAGGAAAATGTCCATTCAATGTGCTACACGTTCTAACATAAAAATCTTGCTATATGAATGTGTGCTCTTAACATACTCAATGGGGTGCATTTATCTACTGCCATACCAAATTTGAACAGTTTTCATGTAAAATTGACTTTTGAGAGCAGATCGAAACCGTGCGCCTGACATGTGCCACCCTGTATATAAATAGCTTTGTAGTGGAAAACTTGATGGAAACATGTCACCATTTTTGGCCATTTCAGTTTTCAAAAAAGTCAGGGTGAAAACTAGTGTGTGTAGGCACAATATTTACCTGCTTCAAATACGATTTTAACCCAATAATGCTGTACATGAACAGAGAGATTTTCTGGAGAAAATCACTCACAAATTTCTCTTGCACAGATTACATGTTTTACCGTATTTCCTCGAAATACCCCCCCCCCTTGAAATACCCCCCCCCCTATCGTTTGACCCCCCCCCCCCTCTCGAGACCACTATGAAACAATCACCCCCCCTCGAAATACCCCCCCCCCCAAATTGAGTGTAAAGAGAACGTACATGACAAATACGGCAGTTTATGTTCTGCATAGTGCAGAACACACGTTAAAACAATGTCGGAATCATGTTAGAACAGTGTTTATACCATCTACGTACTAATATTAGTCTACAGAACCTTATAAATGGCAGTTTTTGTTGCATTTTTCGACGTCTGCGTACGTTTCAGACGACAATTTCGTACTTGGTTTTCAAAAATTTTCTTGTGAAATAATAACACCCCCCCCCTCGAAATACCCCCCCACTCGTTTAACCCCCCCCCCCTCTCGGGACCACTATGAAACAATCACCCCCCGGGGGGTATTTCGAGGAAATACGGTAGTCATAAAGCGCAATCATTGCATCACATAATGTATCAAGTATGAGTGATTTTCTCAAATTTAAAAAATATATATAAATATATCACTCAGAATTTGGAAAAAATATAAATATATATAAATCACGGGTTATTTATATTTATTGTGATTTTCGAAAATATAAATCACGGGTTATTTGTTCGAATGCTAACACTGAGTATTGCAGCGCGCGGACGCGGTGTATCTACATAGGCTAGGAGATAACACACTCTAGGACTCCCTTGCCTGGTCAAGTAGGTATATGTATATATCGAGTGAACGTAAATACGTTTTAACAACTATGACACCATGCAGCGCAACCGCGGTACGCTCAAATTTTTTTGTCTTTAGCCACTTTTCAAATGTAATTTATACCTGTCGTTCTATTGGAGGCTTCCATTATATTGTTATCGTGAGCGCCAAAATGTGCCAAAACTACCATTCTATTGGAGGTGCCATTCTACTAGAGGTATGCTGTTATATTAGAAGAAAAAAAGTAGTTTTAGTCTACATAGTACATACTACACACTTTAAAGTCAAATCTGTACCATATTCTACATGAATGAAGAACCATAATAAATTGTTATCCCTTTTATCACATTCCATCGCTCAGTGTTTTCAGCGCTGATTTTTCACACTCAGTTTGCATCATTTTCAGCACTTTTCCACAACCAAAGCCCCCATGAATTGGTGACATGCCCTCGACAGACATCTGAAAAGGAAAGTGTAATCCTTCGATTCACGGTGGCCTCGTATACTTAGTTGATGTAGAATTTTTATTAGTTAGTCCTAAAAGTTTTTAAACGGGAAAATATTCTAAACCATCTCTATTTATCATGTGACCAATCGAAAATGTTTGAACCCTGAACCTGAATGAATTTTCATTGAATGCAGGGACGTAGCCAGGATTTTTGAGCGGGGGGGGGGCGGATTCTATACGGGGGGGGGGGGGGCGCCGCCTCCCTAATATTTTTCTCCTGTAGCGAGGGAGTGGCACCATGGCGCTGGCGCCATTCATAGGCGCCACGCCATCGCGCCACTGGTGTTGGCAATGGCGCCAAGACCGCTGTATATCTACGTATTTTACATATTTACATATGAAGTGTGTGCTTCTAAAAGTACCGATCTACAAAAAATCGATTTTGAGATAATCGCAATTGAAAGTTTGGGTATTGGGTATGGGAATTTTGGGTATGGGTATTTTGGCCATATTGTTGGGTATCCACATCCGTGGGTATAATCATTGTTTATACACATAACACTAGCTATATAACATTTAGTGAATCGTATTTTTTGTAGTACAGTACATTTTAAAGGAACAAATTGGTAAAGTCGGCTGACATTTCACCCTACAAAATCGGATAGTTAGAATTCGCTCGCGAATAGAGCGAACACAAAACTTGGGTCCCACCCGGACGCTCGGAATTAAAAAAGAAAAAAATATTAAAAGACAAATGGACGCTTCGCCGTGTCCGTGCGTGCACGCCGCCCGTTTCAACGTTTCGTTTCAACGTTGTCCGTTGCAAGCGAAACAATTTGACTGTTTAAATGACCCTTTTACCGTTTTTGTCAATTTTTCATTCGTTGGCTCCGTTCCAATGGAAGAGTCCCCATATGAGAACTTGGCAGCCAGCCAAAATTGCGAAATCCGCTATAAATGTGAATAAAAAAGGCTAACACTAACTATATAACCATGTATATAAACAAAAATCGCGATTATAAAGGTGGAAATTGGCAAAGTGGAGCAACTTTTAACGATTTTTAGCTAACTTTGACTTTTCACTCGCATTTGTATAATACGCAACTGGAAACTGGGATAAGAGCCAAGTTTTCATACGTGACCCGATCCATTCCAATCATTAAAATATTGCGTCACCATAATGACGTTATGCACCCTCCACTGGAGAGACTGACGCAAATATTTGTAGGGCGATACGTCTGCCGACTTTAATAGCATGTAGATCAGTACCTTTTAAAGCACAAAATCAGATAGATGTAGATCAGTACTTTTACCCATAGTAAAAAAGCACAAATTGAGTTTTTGCTGCTAATGATCAGGGTTGGTTTTATAAAAATTCATTTTAGTAAAATTGTATAAAAATTGTATAAAAATTTTATTTTATTTTAATTTTATTCTTGTTTCATTTTATTTTATTTTATTTTATTCCCAAAAGTCATTAATAAAATAAAATGACACCATTTTACAAAAATTTTACAAAAATTGTACAAAAATTTTCATTAAATCAGAATCATGCATGCAAGGCCAGAAAAATGTTATGATCAGACCTATACTTGAAAAACCTGTGACAAATTTTTCCCTTACTTTTCAAAATTTGCATGCAGTAGGTGTTGTTACCTGGCTGCAAGTGTCAAGTTACAATTATTGATAAGAATGGTTTGCATTTTCAGTAGAAGGACTACTGGAGTCAGCTGGGCACATTTGTGAAATGTCATGCAAAGTGGCAATTGTCATGACAAATGTAAACTAAAGTGTCAATTGCCATGACATATGTAAAGTAAAGTGTCAATTGTCATGCAAAATGTCAAGTGTCATGTCAAATTTCAAGCGAAGTGGCCATTGTCATGACAAATGTCATGCAAAGTGTAAATTGTGTATCCAAATCTTATGTTTTTGTATCCAAATGTTCACATAAGATTTGGATTCAACAACAGAATAATTTGGATACAAAACATAAGATTTAGAAATAAAACATAAGATTTGGATACAATTTGCTTGACAATTGATACTTTGATTTTAATATGTCTTGACAATTTACACTTTACTTTACATTTGTCATGACAATTGACACTTTGCATGACATTTTAAATGACATTAGACACTTTACAAAGCTTGGGACTGCCCCCAGATCTATGAATAAACAGGTAGAAACTCAAGCAATGAGTTAAAATTTCACAAAATATGAATTTTTATACAATTTTACAAAAATACGAATTTTTATACAATTTTACAAAATTTTTACAAAAATTTGAATTTTTATACAATTTTTATTTTTATTCTTAAATTTTCCATTTTATTGTATTTTATTTTACTCTTAAATTTTCTATTTTATTTTTATTTTATTTTTATTTTTTTCTGAGATTTTGCCAACCCTGCTAATGATGCCGAGCTGACATGGGTACTTTTAGAAGCACAAAAAATCTTGTGCAGATCGGTTCATTTAGTAGTACAATTTTTAAAAATGTGGGTAGATCAGTACATTTAAAAATGCAAAAGCTGAAAAAGCTTGTAGATCGGTACTTTTAAAATTTCAAAAACTGTATTGCGATTTTTTTTGCTTTTTTCGACCCCCCATATCTCAAAATTGAATTTCGCACCCCCACATATTATATATTTTTTTGAAGCACATTTTTATGGGGACCCCAAAAATGGTCCTAACTCAAATGTGAAAAATTTGTAGATTGGTACTTTTAGAAACACACCCTTCATATACAGCGACATGGACGCCTCGAGTATGTACATTTGTTAACACCTTCCCGATCATGTCCGGCACCCTATTTTTGATTTTACTTGTGACATCCTATCTCCAGTTCTAGGGCGCGCTCTAGAAACTGAAAATTGGGAGATATTGGCGCAACCCCCCTCTACTAAGCATTAATGGGGGGGGGGGGTCGCGGCGATCCCTTACAGGGTGGGTCGCGCTATGTGCAGAAATTTTATTGGATTTTTTGGTGTCCCACACAGGTCCGGCACCCAGTGGCGTAGCCAGGGGGGGCGGGGGGCGGCCCCCCACTTCCCGGGCCAGTCAGAAAAGTTGCCTAGAATGTCACCTTTCTATAGCAATTTTGTAAACACCTTCCCGGACAAGTTCACCACCCAGTTTTTTATTTCACTTCAGATGCAATATCTCTGGCTATGGGAACCGTATAAACCTAATATTTGGTTGGTATATACTCCTAACACTCCTCTACTCCGTATTCATGGGGCGAGGTGCGGCGACTCACTACAGAGTGACTCGCCCTACATGCAAACATTTTTTTGGCTTTTTCAGTGTCCCAAACAAGTTCACCACTCACTTGATTGGCTACACTACGAGGGCTATATCTCCAGCTGTGTGGGCGGTAGAAAGCTGAAATTTGGGGGATGTCTTGCAAACAACCCCCTCTCACAATTCATCAGTGGGTGGCCGCCAACGACCCACTAAAGCATGGGTCGCCACATATAAAGTTGTTCATTTTTTAAAAACAACCTAAGTCTCCCAAACAAGTTCGCCATCCGTCTGCATTATTAAAAAATGTTGTGAGAATGTACCTGACATAAAATTGAATAAAATTTGAACCCTAGTTCTGCTCATTAAAATTTTTTCAGTAGGGCACCCACCCCGTCCCATAAGCAGCAGACTGAAAATTTCACTTTAAACCAATTTTTTGTTTCACACTTAAAAAGTTGGTTTACAAAGTACACTAGGGAAGGGTTTAAGGTTCAAAGTTATGTAAACAACATAACCTCTAAAATGCCTGCATAAGGAAATTTATTTGGGGTGAATGAAAAAATGGAAATTTTGTCAAATTTTGTTCCTGTGATGATGTCATTATGACACCATAATTTTCACCCCAAATAAATTTCCTTTTGGAGGCATTTTAGAAGTCATGTTGTTTATGTAACTTTGAACATTGGACCGTTCCCTAATGAACTTTGTAAACCAACTTTTTCAGTGTGAAACAAAAAATTGGTTTTAAGTGAAATTTTCGGCCTGCTGTTGATGGGACGGGGTGGGTGCCCTACTGAAAAATTTTTAATGAGCAGAATTAGGGTTCAAATCTGACTCAATTTTATACCAGGTATGTTCTCACAACATTTTTTATAATGCAGTTTGATGGCAAACTTGTTTGGGACGCTTGGGTTGTTTTGAAAAAAATGAACAACTGTACATGCAGCAATGCATACTGTAGTGGATCGCTGGCAGGCAGCCCCACTGGTGTATTGTAAGGGGGATTGTTGGCAAGACATCCCCCAAATTTCAGCGTCATACCAGCCTCACAGCTGGAGATACGACCCTCGAAGTGTAGCTAATCAAGTGGGTGGTGAACTTGTTTGGGACAGCAAAAAAGCCAAAAAAAATTGTTGCGTATAGGGCAACCCACCCTGCAGTGAGTCGCCCCACCTCCCCCCATTGAAGCAGAGTAGGGGGGTGTTACAACTTTATATATTCAAAGTTTCAGCTTTATAACACCCCCACAGAAGGAGATATTACATTCGAAGTGAAATAGAAAATTGGGTGGTGAACTTGTCCGGGAAGGTGTTTAGGTTGTCTATAAAAATTTTGCGCGCAGGTGCGCATTTCGCACCTCAGAATCTCTCTCATTGTTATATACGCCGCAGGAGTATAAATACCGCTTCAAATTACAATTTTCAGTACCAATCTTCACACGTTTAGGTAGGGTTGGCAAGCGATTTTTTTTAAGCGATTTTTTTTTTAAAATCCGATTAAAAAACAAAATCGCAGCCCCTGCACCGATTTTTTTTTTAAAAATCGCTGGGGAAAAAATTTAGTACTCATGCACTAGGTAAAACGCAAAAATTTACGAGTTGTTTTTTTCATCGCTTTTACAAGCAATTTGGTGGTGTAGCAACCATTTCTGTGTGCTTTGAAGCATGTAAGGTAGGCTGCGAATCATTGGGGGGTAGTATACATTGTTTTGCTATGTGTTTTCTTATCAAACATGAATGGAAATGCATTCATGTTCACTTCAAAAATGATATTATTGTGTTCTCAGTGAAAACAAGCAATTTCTGCAAACAAAATTGATAATGGTCGATGAAATTTGATTCACGCAGCAAATACAACAATTTTATTACTTTTAAACTTCAAAATTACTGACTTTTAAGGTTTTCCACAGCTGTACAGTACTTATATTACCACAGAAAGAATAACTGTACACTGCCTATCAATTTACGTGTATTTTATCACCATCAGAGGCGATTTTCGAGTGAAATGGGACTAATTACGACCCCAGCAATTTTTATTAAAAAAAATCGATTTTTTTTTAAATCGGGGTCATTAAAAAAATCGATTTTTTTCCAACCCTACGTTTAGGTCTATATATTGTCTTATATTGTATGCATTGGCGGCAACGCCAATGCCAAGCACGCTATAGCGCGGCGACCATAGGGGCCAAATTTTAGGGGGGGTGGGGGTGCGCCGCCCCCCCCCCGTTTGCCGGGTTCCTGGCTATGTCACTGCCGGCACCCACTTATTTCTGAACTGTGGGAGGGGTACCAACCTAAAATTTGGGAATGTGTTGCCAACACCCCTCCCCTACTATATTTACATTAGTCAATAATGTGAGATTAATGTGAAAAATTTTAAAAAAATTATCTTATTCTCTAAAAAACACCCCCAATAGATGGATGACAAAAAAATCACTTTTTGGAACTTTTATATTAGATGCTTGAAGAGCTGGTTTATGATACTTTAAAGGGACGGGTTTGATGTTTAAAGTTATGTAAAGAACATTACCTCTAAAATGCCTGCATTGCAAAATTTTCTTAGGGGGAATTTCAAAGTGTAAATTTTGTACATTTTTGTTCCAGCAATGATGTCATAAAGTTCCACCTAGGGTTGGCACTTGATTTTTGTTCACCGATTTTTTTTAAATTACAGGGTGGAAACTGATTTTTATTAAAAATATTAAAAGGCAAAAATTTTTATAGACTTGTACTAGGTACTTTGGAATTTTTTTGTGCGCAAGCTTGCAATTTCTCATGCATATTACCATTGGTAGTGTTTTCATGGGTTTTGTGACATTTTGAGGGTAAAAGCTTTCATTTAATCATGCTACCATGTAATAATACGCTGTGATATGCTAGTGTAGTATATAATATCCTGCCAATGTGCTCCCACATAAACTGGTGTTCAGGCAAGCTTGGACGATTGGAAATTTTTTAAATAAAAATTGCTACGGATTTAGGTATGAATGAAATTGCCCATGCCTGTTGTGGATTGTAGGGCAATTCAAGCCCTACAATTTGGGCGGATCACCAGGGCGCAATTCCTACTCTGGGCCACGCTGTGGCCCAGAGTATTTTTTTGTTCTTTGGAGCCTGCTCACCAGTCTTAGTACGACGGCAGTTTTCTGCTGCTCAAGGCGGCATTTAGCGCTGCCAGCCATTTTAAGAGGTATTGGCAAAAATTTTTTACAAAATATTCACATTTAGTTCCTAGATTATAGCTTTTTTGTAAAAAAAATTTAGACTTGATTTTACTCATTTTATGGGGGGTTAATGTATCCAGTTTTTTTTGCATTTTTTTAAGCCCAACTGCCCCCCTCACAGTCAGAGAAAACACATGGATAGTGTGCAGTGGCGCGAATGCCTGCTGGCATCTATAGCACATAAACCGTTGACTTGGGAACAAAAATTACTAAAGTGGAAAACAAGCAAACACGGGTTCAAAGGCTTTAAAAACAGCCGAAATCGGTCAGATTTACGAATACATGATTTTCGTTATCTGCCAATACCTCTTATAATGGCTGGCGGTGCTAAATGCCACCTTGAGCAGCAGAAAACTGCCGTCGTACAAAGATTGGTGAGCAGGCTCCAAAGAAAAAAAAATACTCTGGGCCACAGTGTGGCCCAGAGTAGGAATTGCGCCCGGGTGATTATGGTGGCAGACGGTACGGGCTTGCGGTAAACCGTACGGTACGGTAAATTTTCTTTTTTGCGGTAAACGGTACGGTACGGTAAATCCTCAATTTTGCGGTAAACGGTACGGTACGGTAAATCTGAAAAGTGCGGTTCGCGGTACGGTACGGTACGGTAAATTTTCGCTCATCAGAAATGTACCAATGCCGGACTACAGACAACTTTTACTTCATGAATTGACACTAAATTGAATTATGCAAAGTGTTAATGGACTTCAGAACACAATAACAGTGTGATAACATAGAATTGCATTAACCACAATGCAGTGGTTCAATATATGAGCTTTTTCAAGGTTTAGAAGAAAGAAATAAAGAAAAATTGCTAAAAGTGGGTGAAAAATTGCTAAAAGTGGCTGAAAATGGTAAAAAAGTATATAAGTGCATATGGCAATGAGCCATGAATTCAATTTGGGTACACACTTCAACCCCCATTGGAGACCCCTGCTGTGTAGCCATAAGATAGCAACTGATTTCAATTCAACAGCAAAGTTGCTATTTCATTAAAACATTAATTTTTCTTTTGATTACTTTTTGTATACAAATAAGCTCAAAACATTGAGGGTGATGTAAAACACCTACAGTGCCATTTGAAGCACATGGCTTGATTTTAAAAACACATTATACTAATGTAAATGAAGAGTTGCAGCCATATTGCATGGGGAAATGGAAGAGCTTCAAATCAGTCAAAACAATGTTGTCAAATTTGCGCGCTTGCGCGCAAAAAAATTTGCAGAACACCACATTTTAAAGTAAATTTTAAGGTGCATTTTTAAGGTCAATCTGAGTAAAATGAGTGCGGTACGCGGTACGGTAAATTTTGGAAAATGCGGTACGCGGTACGGTACGGTAAATTTCTAAAAGTGCGGTAAACGGTACGGTACGGTACGGTAATTTTTCCGAAAATGCAGTACGGTATGGTACGGTACGGTAAATTCTGCCACCCTATGGGTGATCCGCCCAAATTGTAGGGCTTGAGTTGCCCTACAATCCATGACAAGCATGGGAAATTTCATTCATACTATCCATATTCATTTTTTCTCTATACATTAGTGATGGAAAAGCGCCATGGCGCTGGCGCCTGGCGCTAGCGCCAAAGCAAAAAGCGCCATGGCGCTTTTGGCGCTTGGCGCTAAAACGCTCTGGCGCCATTGGCGCTTGGCGCTGGAGTCTGTGAAAGCGCCATGGCGCTTTTGGCTCTTGGCGCTATTTTCCGGTGGCGCTATTGGCGCCTGGCGCCAGCATTTTAAATGGCGCCAAAAAAGCGCCAACCATGAGTATATGAAATTGTTATAATACGGTGAAATCGCCATTCCAGTTGATCAATTTTGAGGACAAATGAATAAATATAAGTTAATTTTAGGGCAGCCTTTATATAGGTACCTACATCGAATAAAAGCAAAGGTGTTAAAATGTGCTGGCGATAAATCCCCTTTTATGCTTTGCTCCCAATTCTTTCTGTGTCTAAATCAGGGGCTCAGTCTGGCGGGGGTTGGAGGGGGGACGGGTGAGTTACCCTTAAATGCTGCAGTTATCTATCCACCCCCAGGGCCGCTCAGCTATCTATCTAACTTGAAACATAATTTTAGGCTACTATCCCTCGAGCCCCCCAATCAACCTGCGACCAGATACGGACCGATTATTAGAGAAATTTTGCCCCAATTTTCACAAAAAAATGCTGATTTTCATACTTTTTATAGTATTCACCTTAAAAATCACTATCGTGATTTTTCAGACTTCAAAATCATCATCTTTAGCGTGTATTATCACCTATTTTCAACTGTTTATGGCTATATACGCCCCTTAAATCACTCCAGCTTTTAGCTGTGAGAAACAAGAATCTCCCCGTTGAAAGTTCCCCAGTCATGATGTTTGACTGAAAAATATATCTCTGGGCATTTAAACATTTTTTAACATTGTAGTGGTTGTTTTGATGGGCAAAAGTTCACACAGTTATGCACTCATTTTTCTACCATCAAATTGCGGAACAAATTTTTTGGCGCTGGCGCTATTGGCGCTTGGCGCCATTACCCTCTGGCGCCATTGGCGCTTGGCGCTGAGGTTCAGAAAAGCGCCATGGCGCTTTTGGCGCTTGGCGCCATTTTGCTCTGGCGCCATTGGCGCTTGGCGCCAGCATCAGAAAAGCGCCATGGCGCTTTTGGCTCTTGGCGCCGGAAGCCTGGCGCTTTTTCCATCACTACTATACATACACATATTTTGGATGATTTAAAAAAATCTGATTTTAATTTTAACAAAATCAATTGAAAAAATCAATTTAAAAAAATCAAGGCATTTAAAAAAGATTTTTCCAACCCTGGTTACACCCAAGTAAATTTGGCAATGGAGGCATTTTAGAGGTATGGTTCTTTACATAACTTTAAACATCAAACCCTTTCAGTATGGTATCCATTCAGGGGCCGCCCCCCGCCCCCCACCCTGGCTACGCCACTGGGTGCCGGACCTGTGTGGGACACCAAAAAATCCAATAAAATTTCTGCACATAGGGCGACCCACCCTGTAAGGGGTCGCCGCGACCCCCCCCCCCCATTCATGCGAAGTAGAGGGGGGTTGCGCCAATATCTCCCCCAATTTTCAGCTTCTACCGCGCCGTAGTACTGGAGATAGAATATCACAAGTAAAATCACAATAAGGGTACTGGACGTGACTGGGAAGGTGTTTATAAAATTTGGGGCCTCCGGAACAAGTAAACTAAAAATACCTGTTGTGTGACAGTAAAATGCGCGCTTGCGCACAAAATCTTTACACAACATCATTGAAAATGGTACCGAAATCGCCATTCCCAGCGATTTTCCGTGTATTTTTATCATCCGGGAAGGGGGCCCCCCCGCCCCCTCGCTACGTCCTTGATTGAATGGGAGGCGAATTCACCGCACTGTAAATAGCTCCAAATTCGAGTTTCTGACATGATTGTATCGACCTTCTCTGCAAGTAGTAGTGGCCTGCAATAATAGTGGCCGCTATACAAGTTCACTTGTTCTGCAAGTATTTATGCAGCCCAGCTAGCATTGAAAATTTTTAGCATTATGAGAAAATATACTTTTATAAAATCTCAGGAAATCTCTCAAAATGAAACATAATTACTGTATGTTTCTAAAAAATGCAAAATAAATACTAATGCGATTTTTGTTATATTTTTGTCTTATAGTGGAAAAACCAGAATAAAATGTGAATAAATAAATAATTTTTTAAACATTATCCGACACAGTATTTCTTCTAACAGAATAGCGCCGTTCTATTTGCTTCGTCAAATTTTTTATCTGCCGTTCTATTGGAGGTGCCATTCTATTGGAGGCTGCCGTTCTATTTTTTCACCAGTTGTTTTTCACACATTTCTTCATGGAGGATAGCCTTATTTTTTTGAAGCTTGAGCAATACCGTATTTCCTCGAAATACCCCCCCCCCTTGAAATACCCCCCCCCCCCTCGTTTGACCCCCCCCCCCTCTCGAGATCATCATGAAACAATCACCCCCCCCCTCGAAATACCCCCCCCCAAATTGAGTGTAAAGGGAACGTACATGACAATAACTGTAGTTTGTGTTCAGTGTACTGCAGAACACACGTTAAAACAATGTCGGTGTCACGTTAGAACAGTGTACATACCATCTACATACTAATATTAGTCTACAGAACCTTATAAATGGCGGTTTTTGTTGCATTTTTCGACGTCTGCGTACGTTTCAGACGACAATTTCGTACTTGGTTTTCAAAAATTTTCTTGTGAAACAATAACCCCCCCCCTTGAAATACCCCCCCCCCCTCGTTTAACCCCCCCCCCTCTCGGGACCACTATGAAACAATCACCCCCCGGGGGGTATTTCGAGGAAATACGGTATTTAAATATCAGATCATAAATTTGAAATTTAACACATAAATATTTGCATGGTTTGAACATTCGCACCATCCATTTTCCAGTTATTTTTGTGTTTGGCACACTCCCAAAATAATTTCTACCTGCCGTTCTATTGGAGGGTGCCGTTGTATTGTTTTCGTGAGTGCAAAATGTGCCAAAAACCTGCCGTTCTATTGGAGGTACCATTCTATTGGAGGTATGCCATTCTATTCGAAGAAATACGGTATCTTACGGTATCTTAGTTTTGTTTCCGTTTTGTTCAGGTTTTCCCTCTATGAGAAGAAAATATAAAAAAATATCTTATTAGCGTTTTCTTATATTTCTCTGAATTTTGTCAGATTTGAGTATATTTTCCTTTTGAGATGTTTTTTTGATATTGTATTTTATTACATATTTTCAAAATCACCCAATTTTTCAATGTTAGCTGGTGCGCATACTTGCAGATCGAGGTCTATTGCAGCCGATTGTGTCTATAAATGCCGCAAGTGGAGACGTAAAAAACAAAGTTTCATAAGTGACATAAACAAAGTATAGTGAGTAAATTTATAAGTGAGAAGTGAAATGGCAAGTATACTAGCCGGACAGCACACCTAGTATGGAAACCTACCATAATTTAACGAATAAAACTTGTGATAAATTTCGTAATTAATTTTTCCATAGTAAACACGAAATACTTTGATGAAAAACCTGTATAATTTGTGGTTCATTATTCAGATGGGTTATGGTAGGTTTTCATACTAAGTCAGATGTCCGCCGAATATACCTAACTAGCGGGATTCTCGCCGACCTGCGGTCGGGTTTCACGTATCTCCAAAAAATCAGACATGTACTAACGGACATTTATAACGCACATCAATAATACAAAGTCCCGCATGGAAAAATTTGTCATTCGTACTCGCACCCACAAAGGGGGGATTTATTCGAGGGGGAGGAGTTATTCGAGGGAGGATTTATTCAAGGATATATGGTACTTTATATATAATGCTTGAATATATTTAAATCACTGTTGATGACCTTTGAATTTATGTCAATGTCACCACTTTAACCACTTCTGATGCTGCTGGATGTTGACCTGGTTGGCCCTATCTTTGTACTGGCTTGATTCACATTGATATTTAGTTTTGTGCAAAATTTGTACCACTGCTGCCCATATTTGCTGCTATACTCGGCGGACAGCACACTTAGTATGGAAGCCTACCATAATTAAATTAAAAAATAGTGTTAAATACAAATTTCGTAATTAATTATTCCATGGTAAAAACGAAATATTGTGATGAAAAATCTGCATAATTTTTGGTTCATTTTTCAGGTGTGTTACGGTAGGTTTTCATACTAAGTGTGATGTCCGCTGAATATAGTGATATTTTGAGCATCAATTGCACCTGAAATTTGTTTTCATAGTTCGTAGTTTGAAAAAAAGTTTATAATTTTGGGCAATTTTGGAAACCAGCTCCCAATTCCTGGTTTCACGTGCAAGGTATTGGAATGAAGTGGACAAATTTAGCTTCCTGCTATTGTTATTCAGCTGTGTTTTGTGCAGTGCAGAATAGTTGGGACTTTTTCGCTGTATCACTAACATTGCCAAAATTTCAAAATGATGAATGAACATTTGGACATCAAAGGTGGGTACCCTGTTTGGTTAGCTACATCTGGCCGGGATGACTGCCACTTAGATTGTTATGTGCATATATTCTTAATTTATTACACGATTCACAATGGTGACTGCTTGCCTGCATCGCTGAGCTATGTGTACAGCAAGAAACATTCTAAGCAACACAAAAAATATTTTTTGAACATGCTAAAAAAAGGTTAGCATGTTCATTTTTTTAGCATATTCAAAAAATGAACAGGCTAACATTTTTTAGCTTCTCTCATATACTTTAGACAACAAGGATTCATTTTAAACAAAAACGAGTTCAATATCTATTGTGAAAATTTTGTTAAAAAATGAAGATAGGAATTGGATACAGACTTTAATGTTACATGCTGGGTGGCTAATGCCCAAAACCAGAAAAGTCCCAACTATTCTGAAACACAAGCTAACTGAGTGAATTTCTGTTGCGCATCTTTCATTAAAAATACTATGTTCAAATGAAAAATGTGTAAAAAATATTGGTGAAAAAGAATAGAAGCCTCCATTCAATAGAACGTCGCCTCCAATAAAATGGCATGTAAAAAAGTCATTGAAACAATACAATACAATAAATTTTTTCGTGTTTTTTATCGTGGATTTGTAATTTACATATATAGAAACTAGAAATTAACTGGGATAGATAAATTGCCTCCGGGATAGATAAATCGATAGATGCACGGCCTCCGGGATGGATCCTATAATACACTCTACAAACTGCGGAACAGTAAAAACTACTGTATCCGAAAGGAGAACATTTTTTCTAATCTCATTTTCTCATTGTTTGAGAAATCCGTGTTAAATCATTCCCGCCACTTTATCGTCAAACGATGTTTACACTATGAATAAAAACATGCAATGCTATACCGTATTTCTCCAAGTATAATTCGTGGGGCACTATACAAATTTGGGGTCACTTTTCAAACACTTTCCGCATGCTGTGCATAGTGCCCGGGCACTATGCAATTCTCTAAAAATTTTTGATATCACCGAAAATATTTTTCTTTTAAAGAAAAGCTGCGGCTGACGCTGACCGTCCCTGACTGATGTTAACGAGACGGGTCTGTGCCTGTGCGCATCTAAACCTGGTGCACATGTAAGCCAAATTTCCCATATTTTTCCATCACACTGATGTATATTAAATATATAGGTCCTCTCCTCGTACTGTCAATTCTCTACAAAATACACTGAATAGCGTGCCCGTCGCTCGATATTTATGTACTTAAGTATATTTACATAAATACATATCAGCGATTATTGGCGTTAATGGCAATGGCGCCAGCGCTATGATGCCATCCATAAGTAAAATGTAGGTAAAAGGGGGGTACAGCCAGTTTGTGCATGAATAGTCACTGCCTGAATTGTCAGTTCCGGAATCGTCACAGTCTGTTCCGCATGTGTTCTGAGCCGCAATCGTGCTTATATTCACATGGACTGACTGGTCAATATCCAAATAGTCAAAAGTCATCACTCGTCATTAAAGGGAATGCCGCCGTGCGCGCACAATGTATTTACATTATGCGGCATGTTTTCTAAGTATTTGAAAATTTAATTAATTGAAAATAAATTGACTTATTAAAAGCGCTTCTTCCCACCATACGTGAATAATGAGAATTTTTAGCATTTTTTACCTTTTTGGTTGTCAATATATTCCATTGTAAAAATGGTGAGATAAAAATGGGAAATAAATTCTCAATTGGAAATAACTATGGTAAAAAAACGTTTTTTATTTATTTAAATGATCCCTGTTTTTGAATATTGCAACGATAAACGTTTTTAACGATTCTGATTTGGCTAATTTGTTGGCAAGGTTGGAATACTTCAAATTTTTTTCTGGTCTTACAAAGGTGCACACGCAACAAGCAACAAAGAATGCTTTGTGGATTACCTAATTTTACTTTAGTCTGTGGGTGGAAACACTGTGGAATAAAGTTTTCAAACTTTCAAATTTTCAAATTTTGTGTCGAAAGTCGTGTAAAAGTCCCTGGGAAATTACATTTTGGGGGGGAGCCAACCCCCCCCCCAAGCCCTGTTGACCAGGCTGAGTAAACAAACAGCCCCCATTTACATGCGCAGCAAGTTCTCGGCAACGAAACACTATACCAGATGCGTGCACCAGATGCGCATGCGCGTTGCAATGCACAGCTTTTAATGCACCACTTTCTTCCAAGTTTATGCAACAGGCGCCAGCATAGGAAAATTTGCGTTAGGGACTTGCGTAATCCGCTTTGTTTGCCAAAAAAATTTGTGTACTTTGCATAGTGCCTGGGCACTTTGCATGGATCTGTTTGCAATTTATAGTGCCCCGGGCACTATGATCGGGGCGGGGGGAATTATACTCGGAGTAACAATTGCAAACCCTCCAGAAAAAAAGTATTTAAATTTTTAAGTGTTTCTTTCTGAACTGACTTTTCGAATTTTCAAATTTTTCCCCAAATCAGTTTTCGAATTTCGAATTAAGTTTTCAATCTTTTGAATTTTCCACTTTTGTGTCGAAAGTCATGTAATTGTCCCTGGGAAATTACATTTTGGGGGGAAGCCAACCCCCCCCCCCCCCCCGCCCTGTTGATGGGCTGAGTAAACAAACAGCCCCCGCTCAAAAATACTGGATATGTCCCTAGCCCTCTGATCATCAGGTCTACATGTGCACCAGGTTAACATGCGCAGCAAGTTCTCGGCAACGAAACACTCGACCAGATGAGTGCAACAGATGCGCATGCGCGCTGCAATGCACAGCTTTTAATGCACCACTTTCTTTCAAGTTTATGCAACAGGTGCCAGCATAGGAAAATTCGCATTAGGGACTTGCGTAATCCGCTTTGTTTGGCAAAAAATTTTGTGTACTTTGCGTAGTGCCCGGGCACTTTGCATGGAACTGTTTGCAATTCATAGTGCCCCGGGCACTATGATCGGGGCGGGGGGAATTATACTCGGAGTAACAATTGCAAACCCTCTGGAAAAAAAGTATTCAAATGTTTAAGTGTTTCTTTCTGAACTGACTTTTCAAATTTTTAACTTTTCCCCAAAAAAGTTTTTGAATTTCGAATTAAGTTTTCAAACTTTCGAATTTTCAAATTTTGTGTCGAAAGTCATGTAAAAGTCCCTGGGAAATTACATTTTGGTGGGAAGCCAACCCCGCCCCCCCCCCCCCCGTCCTGTTGACCGGGCTGAGTAAACAAACAGCACCTGCTCAAAAATACTGGATATGTCCCGAGCCCTCCGATCATCGGGTCTACATGTGCACTGGGTTTACATGCGCAGTAAGTTCTCGGCAACGAAACACTCGACCAGATGCGTGCAACAGATGAGCATGCGCGCTGCAATGCACAGCTTTTAATGCACCACTTTCTTTCAAGTTTATGCAACAGGCGCCGGCATAGGAAAATTCGCGTTAGGGACTTGCGTAATCCGCTTTGTTTGCCAAAACAATTTGTGTTCTTTGCGTAGTGCCTGGGCACTATGCATGGAACTGTTTGCAATCTATAGTGCCCTGGGCACTATGATTGGGGCAGGGGGAATTATACTCGGAGTAACAATTGCAAACCCTCCGGAAAAAAGTATTTAAATTTTTAAGTGTTTCTTTCTGAAATGACTTTTCGAATTTTCGAATTTTTCCCCAAAAAAGTTTTCGAATTTTGAATCAAGTTTTCAAAGTTTCGAATTTTCAAATTTTGTGTCGAAAGTCATGTAAAAGTCCCTGGGAAATTACATTTTGATTAGTTGCAGGTGGTGCAATTGTTTGGGCTTCTTGGTGGAATTCTCCATGGAAGTGTCGCAGTTGCGGCAGAGTTGCGAAAGCGTATTTACGCTTACCCGAAATACCCGGGTAAATGGGTATTTATACTTACGCTTACACTTACGCTTTCATTAAATACCCGTACGCTTTATTACGCTTTCCCGGCCGAAATACCCGGGTACCGAAAGCGTAAAAAATATTTCACATAGCCAATTTTAATATGTTAGAAAAAGCATAAAACTACAAAACGGAAAGTTAAGTAGAACGTGTAGCAATAAAAAGTAACTGCGTGTGTGTGTAGAAACGCTCTAAAATAGCGTCAAATGTACAAATCCTGTGAAAATAGCGTCACATGTACAAATCCTGTGAAAATATGAACACAATGTACCTACTGGCTGAATAGGTATTAGAGTGTCTAGAAATTTTGTGGCTACTGAATTCGGAAATTTGTTGCCATAGTTGATTCCGACGACGATGTTGTCACTATTGATAGCACTAAGTCTCAGTTAGAATATAACGCAGACTAGAGTGCCGCTGCCTATGAAATGCCATAACATCCTAGAGCAGACTACCAAGTGGGTGTCCGACTAGACCCCGGTTTTGAACAATGTTTATTTGTTACGTTGATCATGCTTGTTGATTGTGTTGATAAAGAAGTGTGAAAATGAATGGAAACAACGTATGAACTTATCTAAAAGTGAATGCAAGGGTGTTTTCTGATCCTCAACAGCAAGATCACTTTCTAAGAAAAAATTTACGCTTACACTTTATTTTACGCTTTCCTAGGTATTTTTAAATTACCTTACGCTTTTAGTATCCATACTCAAAATTTGGAAAGTGTATTTACGCTTACGCTTATGCTTTCCAAAAATACCGGTATTTTAACAACTCTGAGTTGCGGCACCAACATTTCAACATTTTTTACCCTTTTTATGTGTTTTTATGGCTCGGTCAGACGCAACGCAAATCAATTGTCAGTTGATTTAGCATGTTGAAGTGAATAATGCATTTGATGACCTTGAAATCACCGAAAAATTCGAAAAGTCTTTTCGAATTTTCGAATTTTTGATTTTTTTCAAAAATAAATCGATTTTTTTGTATTTTTTCACCACGTGCTCAAAAATTCGAAAAGTAGGAAAAAATTCGAAAACGTTTTCGAATTTTCGAATCTTTTTTGCCATTGTGCCTTTTTTGCCATTTTAACTCGGAGACATACGGTAATCATATTCACACTTGTAAATGGGTAAATTGATTCGCAGGTCGATCAAGGCGCGCCGGTGGCCGAAGACAATTCCGGGCAGAGCGTCATCCTGCTCAGCTCCACCGACGACATTGTTCGTTTGCATGAGGGTGTCCCGAGAGGGGGGGGGGGTTTAACGAGGGGGGGGGGTATTTCGAGGGGGGGGTTATTATTTCACAAGAAAATTTTTGAAAACCAAGTACGAAATAGTCGTCTGAAACTTACGCAGACGTCGAAAAATGCAACAAAAACCGCCATTTATAAGGTTCTGTAGACTAATATTAGTATGTAGATGGTATGTACACTGTTCTAACGTGACACCGACGTTTTTTTAACGTGTGTTCTGCAGTACACAGAACACAAACTGCAGTATTTGTCATGTACGTTCCCTTTACACGCAATTTGGGGGGGGGTATTTCGAGGGGGGTGATTGTTTCATAGTGGTCCCGAGAGGGGGGGGGGGGTCAAACGAGGGGGGGGGGGTATTTCGAGGGGGGGGGGGTATTTCGAGGAAATACGGTAGATGCACGGCCTCCGGGATGGTTCCTATAATACACTCTACAAACTGCGGAACAGTAAAAACTACTGTTTTCGAAAAGAGAACATTTTTTTCTCATCTCGTTTTTCTCATTGTTTGAGAAATCCAGAGTTGTTAGAATTACTGAGCTTTTTTAAAAGTATATGTAAATGTAAAGTTTTTTTTTTACCCACCACAAGTATGGAATATGTAAAATACTTTTTTTTACTCGAACGTACGCGTAAATGTGGGTACTTTTTTCCTGAGTGTAGAAATGACTACTTTTCGTCATACAATATGTAAAAGTGGGCACATATGTGTACAGCACAACGTATGTTTTTCTATAAGCAAATGATAGATGAAATCGTTTCCATCTGTCTTTATTTTACGAAAAAAATTGTCGCTCTCCCGACTCGTTTCCACTTCTATTGTCTCCTCACCATTTCAATTTGGTTGCCATTTTTTTAAGGCTGATATTCAACGGAACCACGTCTGTAAATACATAGCAGTTTAGGTAGTCACTTTATAAATATGTGCCACAATTAACTTTCTGAAATACATTTTCCTCACGCGTATACTCTGAAAATGTACGCGCACAAGTGCATATTTTTCGAGTAAACGTACGTACCTTTTAACAACTTTGGAGAAATCCGTGCTCAATCATTCCCGCCTCTTTATCGTCAAACGATGTTCACACTGTGAATAAAAACATGCAATGCTATAATCATATTCACACTTGTAAATGGGTAAATTGATTCTCAGATGGATCAAGGGGCGCCGCCGGTGGCCGAAGACAATTCGGGGCAGAGCGTCATCGTGCTGAGTGACACATACAACGTGGTTCGTTTGCATTGTTCTGCAGTATGAACGGCGTGTAGAGTTGGCGCCGTTTTGATGCATGCTTCTGTGCTGGCGGCAGTAACGCCCTGCGGACACGCGAAAAACAACTCCTACCGTATTTGCTCAAAATAAGTACGTAGACGGTATGAGCCCTGTCCTACTGCTGCACAGTCATTGTTTTACGTGTATCCCGCATCACAGATCACAGTCTGCACTTTTGGCATTTCAATCATCTTTACACTCAATTCGAGTGTGCATATTGGAAGGGGTTTACTATTTCCCCTAATCGCTCAGACCATATAAGTGCAACCTAAATTGTCCCATTTCATACTCAAACCACATAAATGTAGCCCGACGTAACCTTTCAATTTTGTGGAGTACATGATGTGCATGTGCAAAATGAGCGCACGTGCCGCAGAGCGAGCCGATGACCGGGGTCGTGCCGCAGGGCGAGCAGGTTGAGGTGCCGCAGGAAGAGCCCATGCAGGCCACCATGCCGGGGCACGATTTCGACACCAATTTGTATAGTCGGCAGTTGTGAGTGGGGGGGGGGTGATTTTTTGTGTGTTTGGTGTTATCTCTTGTGTTGTTTCTGTTGTTTAGATTTGTGCGTTATTTCTTGATTTCGAATAAATTTTTTTACGGAATTTCGAACTTAGCAGTGGAATATCAAATATCAAATAGAACAATTATGAACTGGTTGAAATTTCTCAAAAATCCAAAAGTTCGCATACACCAAAAATGCGTACAGTTTCCGAAGTTTTACAAAAAAATCGCATCAGTATCTAATCCCGAAACAGATAATTTGAGAAGATCCATTCCGTCAAGGAGATATTTTCAAATTAAAAATTTCAAAACTGAGTGCAAAAGTAACATTTTGATTCGAAAGTTGTCAACGCAAACAGGGAAAAAACCCACTATACCCGTTCATAGGGATGGTACTTGATTTTTTTCAACTGGTGCCACTCAGACCCTGTAAAAAGCCCTAAATATAAAATGTCAAATCTCATGCAAAGTGTCAAAAGTCATGGAAAATGCCCTTGGAAAAAAGCAAACATACGTCTGCTATTTTGCAGGGCATTTTCAATGACTTTTGAAACTTTGCATGACATTTGACATTTTACAGGGCTTTTTACATGGTCTGCGAGTGGCACCTGACTAAACAAGTCTTTTCAAAACGCAGATACGCCCTGGGCGAGGCGGCCATGCGGCGGCTGCGCACCGCTCGCGTGCTCATCAGCGGCATGGGCGGAGTCGGCGTCGAGATCGCCAAGAACTTGGTGCTGGGCGGGGTCAGGCATGTCACCATTCAGGTGAGGGGTGGCTGGATTGATATTGTGTAGTTGATATTGCGGGGGTCTCGGATTTGGACCCCTGATGGGGGTTCAGATTATATAGTTGATTGTGCATCTGGAGTGATTGGTGGTTGAAAACATTTTCTTTCTTGGCGTTCAGTATGTGCGCTTTTTCGTGTAAAGGCAGGAAGGGGAGAAACAGTTAACACAAGAAACATTTTCAAACATAGCCGAAAAGGCGACTTTGAATTTGAGAGAGCGGCCAAAAATGACCAATTTTGTTTCAAAATTAAGGCAAATCACTTGAAAATTTGTTCCACATAGGTGCTGGGCAATTCGTGTGAGGGCTAGTAAGTGGCAGTATTCAAAAATTGTACCCTCGTGACAGAAAGATAACCAGTTGAGCGGGGTCTGAGATGGATAGATAGATATCTGGAGCATTAGAGTGGGGGGTCACTCACATCCCACTCCCACCCCTCCTGTCTGAGCGCCGCCCACTAGGGTTGGGAACCCGAACCGAACCGGACCGAACCGAACCGGACCGAACCGAACCGGACCCAACCGAGAATCGAGCACGATTTTGGAACCGAGAACCGGAACCGAAAAAAATACCCGAACCGGAACCGAGAACCCGCAATTGGACCCGGAACCGAACTAAATACCCGAAAGAACCGATCCACAAATTTTCCCAAAATTTTGTGGACCAAACGCAGCATGCATTTTACCTAACCAACTGCTCAACAGCTTTTACAATTTTACAGCTCATTATTTCAGGGCCAAGTTGAACTGTTTAACAATAATAATGATTGGAACAGTCTGTTGATTTCATTTTTGAGGTCAAATCAGTGATGACTAAATCCTTTAAGCTGATTTGATCTGGTTTTAAACAGGAAAAACAATTCCTTGACAATGCTGCCTGTACTGAGACAATGAGAATTGATATACCGATGACATTACTGCAATGTCTCTTTTCAATCAAAAGTGATATGGGTAACTTGAATCTTCCACCCCCATCCATATAAATGACCACATTTAGAATGATGCTTGCAACTTTTAAACTCCATATCTCAATGATTTCACAGCCGAGTCCCCCCCCCCCCCCCGATTCCTTACTATGGTTGCATGCCACATCATCATTTTTTCGATGTTTTTGGTTGCTTTTATGACCCGATACTAGGGTTCAAACGGGATTGACTTTTCGGGATCGGGATCGGGATCGGGATCGGGATTGGTTTTTCGAGATTTCGGGATCGGGATTGGCCGGGATTGGGGTCACGGGATCGGGAACGGGATCGGGATTGGCATTTTTTCGGGATCGGGATTGGGGTCTTGGGATAGAGATTATGGCCAAAGTTTGGCATCCACAGTTGTCTAAAAACACTGTTGGATGCCAGAAACGTGGCGTAAAATGAACGCTGGGGGTTTGCGTTCACATTTTTGCATGCAAAAACGTCGTTTTTTCACTTTTGATAATTTTCACTAATTTTTCCGGGATCGGGATCCCGGACTTTGGAGTTTCTCGGGATCGGGATCGGGATTTGAAAAGTTTCGGGATCGGGATCGGGAGCGGGACTGCTAAATCCCGGAATTTCACGGGATCCGGGATCGGGATCGGGATCCCGTTTGAACCCTACCCGATACCCGATTATTTTTATACCCGGAACCGAAATTTTTGACATTTTGGAACCGAAAGAACCGAACCGGAACCGAACTTAAGAACCGAACCGAGAACCGGAACCGAAAATTTTGAGGAACCGAGAACCGGAACCGAAAATTTTGAAAATCCCAACCCTACCGCCCGCCCACCCCTCCCCCTCTAAGCTTCGCCCACCCCCCTCTCCTCTAAGCTCCGCCCACCCCTTCCCCTCCCCTCCAAGCTAGACCCACCCCCACTAAACTCCGCCCATCCCATACAGGACACCTCAGCCGTCCAATGGCCGGACCTGTCCAGCCAATACTATCTAACCGAGAAAGACGTGGGCCGCAACAGAGCCGACGTGTCGCTACCGCGTTTGGAGGAATTGAACGACTCGGTTACTGTCACTGCTAGTACCCAGGAGATTGCTGAGGGGGTCGTCAAGCAGTTTGATGTGGGTTGGGGGGGGTATTTTGGGGTGGAATTTGCTGGTGGTTACTGTTTAAAATGGTGAATTTGTGGTGAGCGGTCCAGAAAAAAATCTTAAGTTTGATACTAATGGCCCTACACGCACTAGTTTTCATTGTGACCGATGTGAAAATTGAAATGGCGACATGGCGAGATCCAGCCTACTCTTATTGTAGGCTATATGTGTTTTAGTTTTCAAATTTTCAAATTTTAACTTTCATTTATTTAAATTCTAATTGAAATTAAATTAAATCATTCAACCGTGTTCCTTTATTTGCATTTGAAAAAATTCTCATGAAGTCACGGTGAAAACTAGTGTGTGTAGGCACAATGCCACTGTCGGATATTGAATTTCTGTAATTCATGCCAAAAATAGTGTTCATATCGGTATTTTTAAACAAAGTCTAAGTATCGATATCATAAAGTAATTTCGTCTTGAGCCCGCGTTTCCCAAATATTCACCCTGGATAAATTGTGAAGTTGTGTGAATGTAAAATTATCCCTTCAAATGCATCTCCAACCGCTACTTGAATCAATCGGAAAAAAATCTTTTGCCATCGTTACCCCAATTACAACAAACCAACTTTCCCTGTCCACAGCTTATAATCCTAACCGAGACGCCGCTATCGAAACAGCTAGAAATCAATTCTTGGGCGCGTGCCAATGGCACCAAAACCGTTATCGCTGACGCCAGAGGCTTGTTTGCGATGATTTTCGACGATTTCTGCGACGAGCACACGGTGGCCGATTCGGATGGGGAACAGTGTGTGGAGGTGAGTTGGGGATGTGACCGCTGCTTTTTATCGTTTTTAAAAAAGTTTTAAAAACAAGTATGCGAACCGTGTTTTTTTAAATACGGCAGTCGGCAGCTGAAATTTTCAGTACTAATTCACTAGATATTTCACTTTTGTTGCCATATTTTTCGCAAAATAATGATTTGTGTTCCAGAACTGTTTTTCAACTGCACTACTGGTTTGAAAATCTCTTGTTGTGTAGTTTGTTATTAAGTAGGAACTCTTGCAATATTTGCTTCTACTTTTAAAACTCTTATACAAATCAGCTATTTATTTTTAAAATTATTTGCAAACTTGTTTCCGAGCGATAGTTGTACCCTGATAGAACCCATAAAGACAACGTCACTAGCTGATTTCATTTTAAATCGTGCGTGTCAGTTAAAGACACCCTGTGTAAAAATTCTAAAAAACCGCACTTTCAAATTAAATTCTTTTTTCAAATCCCCAGGTGCTAATCGAGCACATCGACAAAACCACCGGCGATGTGACCACATTGGAAGATGCGAAACACAATTTGCAAGACGGGGATCATGTCACTTTTGCGGAGATCAAAGGTCTCAGCGGGTTAAATGGAATTGTGCCTGTGCCTGTCACGGTGAAAAGTTTGTTACTTTTTTACTTTGGTTGGGTTTGGGGTTGAAATGATATGACGTTTCCAGCAGCGGATATCGAATGTTTTTGACATTTCACAATCAGGGATCTAGTAGGGGGTTACCCCCTTCAAAAACGCTCCTGTTGTCTATCTATCCAAGGTGCGGCTCAGCTATATGGGTCGAAGCTAAATTTTTCTCCCTTTTCTGCCTTGAAAATGCGTAAATATTGACCCTCGTCCAACCCACACCCAACCCACCCCCAGGAATTTTTTTACAGCCATCGATCTGTTCTGAGGAGCGATTCAAATATAATCTGAACCCCGCAGTGGTTCAAATCTACAAAACCCCCGTTGAAATTGATATTTTTGATAGGAAAAACATTCATTGATTTTCAGGTCCGACAAAATTCAACATTGGTAGCGTTTGCTCTGAAATGGCCGATAGTTACTTGGAGGGCGGGCGGGCAAAACAGGTCAAAGTGCCCAAAAAGGTTCGTTTTTCCTAGTTGTTTAAAAAAATAGCGACTGACATCCTCCGGTGAATTTAGAAACACATGAATTTCACATAGAAATAAATGAATAAATAATGACCAAAATATGATAGGAGGAAACCAACAAATATAAAAATTTATCATCAGAAATCAGCGAAACAATCTGTGTCAAATTTGTTGAGAAGCTGCCAATTCTGCAAGTAGACAGGTGACGAAAAGTCAAGTGGCAAGCATTTTCATTTTCAATTTACCTTATCACTTCATTAACACTTAAAACTTTACTTATCACTAAACACTTTCGCACTACGTATTTTCGGTTGCCCACGTGCACAATCGAACCCTGCTTCATAAATATCTCGCTTTTTCCTTGGATGCTTTTTTATCGTCGCACACATCAATACAACTCCAAAAACTCCGCAGATGCCGTTCAAATCATTAGCGGATTCCCTCGCCTCACCGGACATTTTAGAATCGGATTCTGCGAAATTCGGACGCCCCGCCCACTTGCACGCTTTATGGCAGGCGCTGCACCAATTTCAGGCGGCCCACAAAAGATTGCCTAAACCTAGGAACAAGGATGACGCCCTGAAAATTAAGGAGTTTTTGGCCGTGATTGATGGGGGTAAGGAGGTTCCCGAGGAATTGACCCAGGCGTTTTCGTATAATGCCGTGGGGTCTTTATGTCCAATGACAAGTTTTGTGGGCGGAGTCGCTGCACAGGTTTGCAGGGGGTGAGAGATTTGTCTGATTTGTTCGGGTTTTGTTTATTTTTCGGTCTTATTCTTTTGAGTTGAGTGAAGAATTTTGGATATTTGAGAAATGTACCTCATAAAACTTGTTGTTATTATTCTGAATTTCGAAGTCGTGATAATTTTAATTTTTCGAAATTTCATATAAGCATGACCTTGTTTACTGTTTGCGAATCTATTTGAAATTTCCATCTCGTTCCATTGGCCTACACACACTAGTTTTCACCGTGACCAATGTGACAACTGAAATGGCCACATGGCGACGCCAAGTTTACTCTTTTTGTATGTTATGTGTTTTAGTTTTAAAATTTTCAAATTTTAACTTTCATTAGTTTAATTTCTAATTTTAATTAAATAAAATCATTCAACTAGGGATGGCCGCGGTTTTTTTCAAAGGTTTTTTTATAATAAAAAAACGTTTTATTAAATTAAAAAACCGACCATCGAAACCGTTTTTTTTTAAAGAACCTTGGCCAAATTTTTTAGTACTAAGCACTAGGTATTTTGCATTTTTTTTGCGCGCAAGCAAGCAATTTCGCCTGCATTTTACCATTTGTGGTGGTTTTCATTGGCTTTGGGGCATTTTTTAGTGTAAAAGCTTCCATTTGTTCCTGCTATTCTGGCATAATAAGCTGTGATATGTTAATGTAGTATATAATATCCGGTCATTGTACCTCAATAAACTTGTACAGTGTGAAAAATCACTGGTAATGAATTAACCTTCTATTGTAACCTAATTTAAACACTATTCCATGGCCAACTTCACTTACTCATGAACGTTCGACAAAAGCCGATATGATATACATAATAAGTCAACATAAAACGGATATTTTTGACAGAAATCACCACTTATAATGCTATCCCATAACTCTACAGCCATTCTATGGCTATATATAACATCACAAAGTACTATCACCTGTCTGATTTACCTGTATATGTTGACTCATAACCATATCTGGAAGCTTTTGAAAAAAACGGTTTTATTTTGAAATAAAACCTTTTTTTTGAAAAAAAACGGTTGACGTTGAAAAAACCTTTTTTGGCCATCCCTACATTCAACCGTATTCATTAAATTGCATTTGAAAAAAATTCAGTTTTCACACGAAGTCATGATGAAAATTAGTGTGTGTAGGCACATTCCAAACAAATTGGCTTTCCAGAAGTTTCCATCATCAATTAAGGGATCAAATTCACATAAAATCAAAACCCGGCTCCAAAATTTCGCGCCCAAAATTCCCCCCAAAAATACGCAGGAAGCCATGAAAGCGGTCACGGGTGTATTCACTCCGCTCAAACAATACCTGTACTTCGATGCGCTAGAGTGCCTGCCGACGGAATGGTGCCCAGAGTTCGATTCGCGTAAACTCACCGAGGAAATGTGCGCCCCGGTCGGTGGGCAAAAATGCTGAAACCTTTTCTGGTGGGGTTCAATGTATGGGCTTTTTCAAGGTATAGAAGGCAGAAAAGGGTAACATCGCTAAGAAAATAGGGTAAAATAGCTTAAAAAGCTATATAAGCTCGTATATAACCAACAATACCCGAAAAACGTATTAATGACAAGTGATTTTGTAGGTTAAAATGGGCAAAAAGGTATGAAGGCTGATGATTTATAGCGAAAATGTTGCAAAATTTATCAAATATCACATTAGATAGCTGGGCGCTTTGTCCTGTCTAGCGTCACATTTTTGGCGACATTTTTGCCACGTAAACTCCGCCCTCTTTTCGCCTCAAAATCATTCACACTTAAATGAAAAACTTCAATTAATTCACGCTTTTGACATTATTGCAGCGCCAAAGTCGATACGACGGCGCGGCTGCGATTTTCGGCTGGCGCTTCATAGAAGCGATGAAATTGCAAAAATGGTTCGTCGTTGGCGCTGGCGCCATTGGCTGTGAATTGCTGAAAAATTTCGCAATGATGGGATTGGGCTGTTCGAAAGAAGGCGGAGTTATTGTGACGGATATGGACCAGATTGAGGTGTCCAATTTGAACCGCCAGTTTTTGTTTAGGAGACACGATGTTGGGGTGAGTTGTTTTTGTTCTGTTGGTGTTGGATTGGGGTACTGGTAGAATTCAGAGTTGGTTGAAGTACTGAAATGAAAGTAAACATATAAACGTAAATTATTTTTTAGTCACCGCAGACTGCAGAGTACAGAAAACGTATAGTAATAATTTGTTACTTTTACACTGCGTAAAAAAGTGTGCAAAATACGGTTTCTACGGAAAACATATTTTGAGTATTTTTAGATATGTTTCCATTTGAGTATTTTGAGATTTATTTGTAACAATATATGTTTCCATTTTATATACCGTATATCCTCGAATAACTCCCCCCCTTGAATATCTAACTCCTCTGGGTGAAAAATATCCTACAAAATTTACAAAAATGATCGATGAAAACAGGAGTTAACAGAATGCATTCATACAATGAATTAAGTCGAGTTTTCTGAGGAAAAAATAACCCCCCCCCCTTGAATAACTCCTCCCCCTTGAATAACTCCCCCCTCAAAAACTAAAAAAATAGCTCCCCTGGGGACTTATTCGAGGATATACGGTACTTGAGAATCGGTTAACCCTGGCTATTTAAAGGTCAACAGTCCTTTAAAATTCCAAAGAGAAATTGTCATAAATGCCCTGTAAAATGACAGAAAAATCTTACGATACTTTGCACGTGACAAATTTGTCTTACATTTTACACTCTGCGCGGTGCACGGTATCGGCTCAGCAGCTGTGGACATCAAACACCCCTGGACAACAAAGACCCCCGAACAACAGCGTGCGCGCAGTGGGCCGCAGTCACCTCTGGACAACAGCGACACACGCATGCGCCCGCCAAGCCGGCGCCAATGTGCGAGCGGAGCACGCACTCGCGCGCGCCCGCTGGCGCCATTTCTGCCGCGCGACTGCGACTACTTTCATGCAATTGTTTTTTTGCCTTTAGCGCGCCGCCGCGCAGCACTGCAATCTAGGCCGCAGCCGCGCAGTCGTGTCAGCGGTCATCAAATAAATTTAATTACATAAAAATGAGGAGTCCACTTCCAAATAAATAATTGAAGAAATTTGAAGATTTTCTGATCACTTCACACTTTTAGAAATAAACATAGTTGTTAAAATGTGTTGACGTGTACTCGAAAAACAAATCAGGTAAAAATTAGTCAAGTCAAAAAGATTCTGATAGCATCTATTTATACTTTCCTTTCTATATATTGTAAATATATTGGATATCAGCACTACATCAAATTGATTGATAAGATTAGATTTGAGCAAACAATGCATGACATTGTGAGGGTGGACGCGGCCGCCGCGCGGAAGAAATGGCGCCAGTCGGGCGCGAGTGCGCGCGCTGCTCACGCATTGGCGGCACCATGGCGCCGACTTGGCGGGCGCGTGCGATCAATGCGCGCGCATCGCTGTTGTCCAGGGGTGATTGCGACCCACTGCGCGCACGCTGTTGTCCGGGGGTGTTTGTTGTCCAGTGGTGTTTGATGTCCAGTGGTTATTCGCCCACGGTATCCTGTCCAAAAAAGTTCCGGTCGTGTATCGAGTTTCGGTTCCAAAAATCGAGTCTATTCGATTCCCAAACCCAACCCTCACCCCCGAAAAATCCCCCCGCAGTCGAAAAAGTCCAACGCGGCCATCGCGGCCGTCAAGCAGTTCAACTCGGACTTCAACGGCACCGCCATGGCTGAAAGGGTCGGCGGCGACACGGAAGCCATTTTTGACGACCAATTTTTCACTCGTTTGAATGGTGTAGCTAATGCCTTGGATAATGTCGAGGCGAGGGCTTATATGGATCGCAGATGTGTCTATTATAGGCTGCCGCTTTTGGACAGTGGAACTATGGGGCCAAAGGGCAATACTCAGGTTTTTCTTCTTTTCCTTTTTTTCGAGCGGGGCGGGGGGGGTACTATTTGATGGATTTTTGTATGTAGTGTGATTGGATTTTGTTTTCGAATTGTGTCGATGAGTCGTGGCTGTTTTTTGCGTACTTTCGGATTTTGAGAATGTCACTGCGTTGACGTTAATCATTTGTAATCTGCATATATGCAAAGCTGAATGTGAAAGTTGATAATTATGGGATACGACATTCCCAAAATTTGTGGTAGTCGATAAATATAAACGCATCGTTTCCCCCACTGTGTAAAACAAAATTTTCACCGAGAAAATGCCTAATTCGGCGCACACGTACAGCACAGCACGTACAAACATGCTTTTTCAGATGACATCGTCGATCCCACAAAATATATACTCTCAAACAATCGAACTAAAATACCCCCCCCCCCGTCCAAGGTGGTCTACCCGCACCTGACCGAATCGTACAGCAGTTCCGCCGACCTGCCAGAAAAATCCATCCCTATTTACACGCTGAAGAATTTTCCCAACGCTATTGAGCACGCGATTCAGTGGGCCAGGGACATGTTCGAGGGGTTGTACACGAATCCCAGTGAAGTAGCCAATCAGTGGCTAGCGGATTCCGGGGCGTTTGCTCAGAGGGCGGATCAGATGCGCGCTGGGCAGAGGGTCGGTTTGGTTTTTTTAGTGGTTGGATGGCGCTGGCGCCATGTTTTGGCGTAAAAATGGCGCCATTGTGGTGTAATCGTCTGAGTGCACACATTGCAATGAAAACTACCGAGCTGAATTGTGAAGAAGAGATGCGTGTATTTTCCTCAGAATACACCACTTTGGCTATTACATTGTTTGGCACTGAATTTATGTCGCTTTTTTCGAAAAGTGGTATCATTCGGTAAATTGATCATCAATTATCTTTCAACAACTATTTTTTCGGCATTGATAAAGGGCTTTTGTTTTAACAGAATCTTAGAGGCAACAATTTAGTGAGTCAGCCATGGGTTTTGTCGTTGTCTTGTGGATCATTGAATACTGTTGTCACAAATTGTATTTATGTAAATAGCTTGATGGCATGCAAAATCCTGTGCTGTGTTAGGTTCGGTGATACTCGGCGGACCGCAAATTATGCGCCCCAAAAAACATTTCGATTTCTGTGTCGTGTCGATTTTTCCAACCGTGAATCCAACCTTTCCATAGCAAGCGGTCAGCGAAGTACCGTAAATCCTCGCATAAGTCCCCCCTCGAACAACCCCCCCCCCCCCCCTCGAATAACTCCCCCCTGCTAACTGACTGAGGAAAAATAACTCCCCCCCTCAAAAAACTCCCCCCTCTTTGATGGGTGGGAAAGACGCTCTTGCATTAAAAAATGCATTATGTAAATGTTCATTAGAGTTCTTTTCTTTGTAGCAGTTGATGCACACTAGCGTTGATTTCATTGAATGAATTACATTTATTCTATTCGGTCTTACACGTTGATGCACCTGATTTATTACCATAAAGACAATATCTTGATCATGCATCTTCCTGAATATTCCGACGAAATAATGACTCCCCCCTCGAAACCCCCCCCCCCTCGAATAAGCCCCCTCAAAAAATTCTGAGGAAAAAATAACTCCCCTGTGGACTTATTCGAGGATTTACGGTATATATATTTTCTCACTAGTAGTGATTAGGGTTCAAATGGGACCGCAGATGATGTTGCCACAAATAAAGTTGCAAAAATAATACCAGCTTCGCGATGGAAACACAATATCTTCAATGATCTGGTTTTTATAATAAAACACCATTTTTTAGAAAAACAATTGAAAAATGTCATCCGTAAACCACCTGGCAAATTACATGGTTGGAAACCAACTTCCCTTGTCAGAAACAAGAGTTTTTTATATTCACAAAAGATGGGGGCATTTATCACATGTAAATCATCAGCTACAACCTGGTATTTATCAGGTATTTTTGAAAATAAATATTTGTTTACCCTCTATAATGGTGAATGAATGGTGGGGGCTCACTTACCACACACAAATTTTACCTAGACAAACGGATTCATGCCATTACACTGGCTAGATCATAGGCACCACACCACAACATGGCATGATTGGCAATAAGAAACTTGAGTTTTCACATGATTCAATACATATGTCAAGCCAATCAATGAAATATCATTGCATCTGGTGTGGAAATGCGCACTCGTGCACAAAATTTTTGAAAAATTTGTCAACAAATTCATATCAAAATTAAATTTTTTTTGACATTATTCAATCGGAACCCCGACTCGAAATTTTATCAAATTTCGAGTCGAGTCAGGCAAAAACCTCGCGTCTCGAGTCAGGGCCATATTTCTCCGGTCGAGTCGGCCGAGTCGAGTCGGTACCCAATGTTACCCTCGAGTCACGAGTCGAGTCGAGTCGAGTCGAGTTCGAGCCCTAATTTTTACCCCCAAACTGGGCTATGTGCCGAGAAAAAAAGTTTTTGTTGTGGCAATAATGTCATTTGAAATCGTAGACATCGTTTGATCTGCCCCGAGTTTTTAACGCGTAATTTTTTTCAACATAATTTCAACCACTTCAGTGCGAGGTCCCAAATCTAAATACCCCCCCCCCCCCCCAATACACAGTTGGAAGTTTACGCCGATGCGAAAAGAGCTTTAGTTGACGAAAGGCCGGCCAATTCGGAATCGTGTGTCATTTGGGCCATACAATTGTGGCAGGAGAATTTTCACAATCAAATCGCGCAATTATTGCACAATTTTCCCGATGAGCAAATGACTGAACAGGGTGCCAGATTTTGGAGAGGCAGTAAAAGGTGTCCCCATCCGCTGTATTTCGACGAGAAAAATGTGGGTTTTGGGGTTTGGGTATTGGTATTTTACCGGTAATGGCAGCCTGCGAACTTGTTGACGCTTGTTTGTCTACTCAGGTAGTAAAAATACAGTTGAGGCGTCTAATTCTAAAAGTCGACAAGTCCACAAAATGTGATTTTGAGTAAATCGCATTTTAAGCTTCCGATCCAATTCCAGGCCCGTGGTGCATGTCCAATTTGGCTCTCTCATGCTTTTCATAAAGTTCCATATGTTAACAATAAAGTGTCAAATTTTCAGCCCCTTCTCTCAACCCTTATGTGAAAAATTGGGTGTCCATAAATTTCCATTCGGTCAGAGCAAAACTGTTTTTGGGAGGGAAATGGACTTGTCGCCTTCTTGCACGCGAGGACATTTTTGTTCCCGGGGAAGCCGAGGCTGCCTTATGGGAAAAAGTTGGACTTGTCGCCTTTTGGAAATCGGTTTCCATAGTGGACTTATCACATTTCTTGCGTTTTTTTCCCATAAAAAAAGGAAGCGGAGGATGGACTTGTAGCCTTTTAGCCCAAAACTAGGTGGACTTGTCGACTTCTTGCCCAAACTTTTTGCATTTTTCCCCAAAAATGTCAAATTTGGCACTTTGCGATATGGGCATGTGAGGTCAAAAAATTTATGGAAAATGATGAAAAATGTGGAGAAGTAGCCCCAGATGACATTTCCGGGCCTAACTCGAAATTTTCATAATTTGGACTTGTCGACTTTTAGAATTGGACGCCTCAGTTGTTGCATGTACCTAACTTTTTCAGTTAGTGACCTTTTCCTAAGTAAAGAAAACGAGTATTCAAAACTAGTCACTGTTCGAGTACAGAAAACGTAGAGGAGGAAAGTCTTTTACTTGGATCAAACGTAAAAGTAACTTTCGCATGATAAAACCAAAAGTACTTAAGTATTTGTATTTGTTCAAATTGAAGTACTTTTCCCAGAAAACTTAAAAATGAGTATAATTTTTTAAATTGTAGTTTTTTACTCTCCACCTGCGGAAAAATACCCCCCCCCATCCAGTCCGACCACCTAGCATTCGTCTACTCCGCCTCCATTCTGCACGCGCAACAATATGGCCTGGAACCAATTGTGGACATTGAATCGGTCAAAAAAATCGCCACCAGCTACAAGGCGCCCAAATTCGTGGCGAAAAGCGGCGTAAAGATCGCAGTCACCGATGCTGAGGCTAAACAGCAAGCCGAGGAGGGTGGGTTCGAGGGAGGTGAGCGCCATGGACTTTTTGGCTCCTGGCGCTGGTTTTTTTTTGGGGGGGGGGGTTGTCAGGGGTAGTGAGGGGGGGTTCGGTATACCCCTAATGTTCCAGCTGTCTGTCTATCCCTGAGCCTGCTCAGCTTATTATCTATCCAGAGATAATGATGTTTCCACCGTTTTTTTTTGTAAAAGCGGAACACTGTCACTTGTAGTAGAATTGAAACAACGGAGGTGCGGGTGCGCCCGCTCTATAAAATTGGGATTCCAAAATCCGCACGGAAAAAAGTTGGGTATTTTGTCGTTGATACATCGATATTCCATCGATAAAATTGGACAATATTCGATACTGAATAGATGTCCTCAGAACTATAATTGCCCGATAAATGTAATAAAAAGAAAAAAATTTCAGTCGGCGACGTTGACAGCGAAGTGAAGGCGATGCAGTTGGCCATGGCGAAAATGGGACCCGAAAAAGCCCAACCTCTGGTGCCGATCGATTTCGAGAAAGACGATGATACAAATCATCATATGGAATTTGTGGCGGCGGCGGCAAATCTGAGGGCTTGCAATTATGACATTCAGACGGCCGATTTGCTAAAAGTGGGTGCTAAATATTTTTATATATCGCTTCATTCTTGCAAGTGGACAGGTGACAAGTGGTAGCGAAATCACCTAAGTTTACTTGTTTTTTGACTTACCGTTGCAGTTAACTTACCACTAACACTTTTCTTGTCACTTTTCCACTTTGGAAATTGGCTCTTCGTCGGAATAGGACTTGCGATGAAATGAACATGTAAATGTAAATGGTAGAGAGGCATCGAGGAGATAAGTCACAGACACCTTCATATCGTGGAGAAATGGTTGCACAGCCCTAAATTGGAAACATTGACCGCGTTTACACGTTTTTTTTGTGACGACTCGACAACACTAAAAGGTTCAATAAGTTGAGAAGAAAATTACATAATCATGAGAAAAAGTGGTCAACTATGCATTCTTCCTGCTTGTATTTAGCTCAAAAGTTATAACGTCTGAAAACATTCTGCTGTTGTCGCCGGTTGTCGGAAGTTACCCGACAGCCGGCGACAACAGCAACATTTTTTCAGACGTTATAACTCTTGAGCAGGGTTGGCAAAAGCTCAGAAAAAAAATAAAAATAAAATGGAAAATTTAAGAATAAAATGAAATAAAATAAAATGGAAAATTTCAAAATAAAAAATAAAAATTGTATAAAAATTCAAATTTTTGTAAAATTTCTGTAAAATTGTATAAAAATTCGAATTTTTGTAAAATTTCTGTAAAATTGTATAAAAAATCCTCTCTTTTTTGTAAAATGTTTGTATTGCTGCATGAGCTTCTACCTGTTTATTTGTGGAACTGGGGGCAGTCCCAAACTTCGTAAAGTTTCACATGTCATGTAAATTGTCATGCAATGTCTCCATTGTCAAATTATATCAAAATCTTATGTTTTGTATACAAATCTTATGTGAACATTTGGATACAAAAAGATAAGATTTGGATACAAAAACATAAGATTTGGACACAAGAACATAATATTTGGATACACAGATTACACTTTGCATGAAATCTGTCATGACAATTGCAACCTTGCATGACATTTGACATGAAAGTTGACATTTTGCATGACATTTTACAAATGCGCCCAGCATACACCAGTAGTGCAAAATGCAAACCATTGTTATCAAGAATTGTAACTTTACACTTGCAGTTAGCTCACAGTACCTACTGCATGCAACTTTTGGAAAGTAATGGAAAAATTTGTTGCAGTTTTTCATGTAAATATATGTAAACACCTGCCCGATCAAGTCCGGCCCCCAATTTTTTATTTTACTCCTGACGTCCTATCTACAGTTATAGGACGCGCCAGAAGCTGAAACTTGGGGTAGATATTGGCGCTACCTCCCTCTACTTCGCATGAATTGAAGGGGTCACGGCGACCCCCTACTGGGTGGGTCGACGAGTGCAAAAAACAATTGCAGCTTTTTTAGTGTCCCACACAGGTCCGGCCCCCACTGATTTCTTACACTGCGGGTGCTGTACCCCCAACTGTGGGAGGGGTATAAATCTAAAGTTTTGGGGATGTGTTGCCAATACCCCTCCCCTACTATACACTGGCCAGGCCGTTTTTGGCAACTCACCACAGTGTGGGGTGCAACGTTTAAAATTTATTAAAATGTTACTGTCCCACACAAGTCCAGCATCCAATTGAATTTCTAAACATGGACACTTTTGTGTTGTTTTAACACTAATGTGGTTGACAATGTGAAATAAGCATGAAATATCCTGTAAAAATATCTTATCCGACCTAAAACCGCCCACCACATGAACCCCTCCCCCCAAGTGGGTGACAAAAAAAATCACTTTTTACAACTTTTTGGTTAGACACTTGAACTGCTGGTTTACAATAATTTATAGGGGAGGGTTAAAGGTTTCAAATTGTGTAAAAAACCTTACCTCCAAAATGGCTTCATAAGAAAATTTGCTGGGGGTAAATTTAAAATTGTATTTTTTTCCTGCAATGATGTCATTTTTACAATTTGAAATTCACCCCCAGCAAATTTATTTATGAAGGCATTTTTGAGGAAAGATTTTTTACACAACTTGAGACCTTTAACCCTCCCCTATAAATTATTGTAAACCAGCCGTTCAAGTGTCTAATAAAAAAGTTGTAAAAAGTGATTTTTTGTCGGCCACCTGGAGGTAGGGGTTCATGTGGTGGGCGGTTTAGGGTGGAATAAGATATTTTTAGAGGATATTTCATGTTTATGTCACATTATCAAACACTTAAGTGTTAAAACAACACAAAAGTGTTCATTTTTGAAATGCGCCCCAGGTGCTGGACTTGTGTGGGACCGTAATGTTTTAACAAACATTTAGCGCTGCGCCCCACACTGGTGAGTTGCCAAAAACCAGCTGGCCAGTGTTTAGTAGGGGGGAGGGGTGTTGTCGACACATTCCCAAAATTTCAGATTTATACCCCTCGCACTTTGGAGGTACGGCACCCGCAGTGTAAGAAATCAAGTGGGGGCCGGACCTGTGCGGGACAGTGAAAACGCCGCAAAATTTTTTCACATATACGGCGACCCCCTCTATAGTGAGTCGCCGCTGCCCCATTTATTCATGAGGGGTAGTGGGGGGTTGCGCCTATATACCACCCAAGTTTTAGTTTTCCACCCCTCCCACAACCGGAGATATGGCCTGCGAAGTGAAAGAAAAAATAGGCGGCCGGACTTGATCGGGCAGGTGTTTATAATGATAACATGCATGATTCTGATTTTTCGTAAAATTTCTGTAAAATTTTTGTAAAATGGTGTCATTTTATTATATCAACGACTTTTCGGAATAAAATAAAATAAAATAAAATGAAACAAGAATAAAATTAAAATAAAATACAATTTTTATACAATTTTACTAAAATGAATTTTTATATAACCAACCCTGCTCTTGAGCTAGGAGCACGATTATGCAATTTAATGTACATATTCGCCTAGGTAGAATGTATAGATGGCCACTTTTCCTCATGCATATGGAACCTTTTTAATCAACTCATTGAACTTATTAGGTTTATCTAGTCGTCACAAAATAAACCATGTCAACTGTGGCCTTACCAAATTGTGACTTGTGTAATCTTTGTCACAAATGTAACTAAATTATAAAAGTTGAAAAGGGAAAGTGTTCACTCAACTATTGACGGGTGGGGGGATTTTGCTAGGGTTCAAACGGGATTGACTTTTCGGGATCGGGATCGGGATTGGCTTTTTGAAATTTCGCGATCGGGATTTCGCCATTTATAGGCATCAGCGCCATGAAGTATAGGCATTGGCGTTGGCGCCAACGTATTCTGTATATAATATATGTACCTATTTATACATAAGAATATGTTACTAGGCACCTAATATGTGATGGTGAAACACATACTTATGAATAAGGGAATGGGTTTTTGCGCATGGGAATGGGAAAATTTTTGCAAACTGCATACAAAATGTTCCTTTAAAAGTGCCATTTCTGGTACCTTTTGTGTCTGTGAATTTTTTCGGGATCGGGATTGGTGGATTTTTTTCGGGATCGGGATTGGGATTTTCAAAATCTCGGGATCGGGATCGGGATTGGCTTTTTCAAATTTCGGGACCGGGATCGGGATCGGGACCACAAAATCCCGAAATTTCTCTGGATTCGGGATCGGGATCCCGTTTGAACCCTAGCCTTTGCCATGCCATATCAAGTTTAATTGGGCGAAAACTCCCAGCGCAAGTAAACTCCCAGCGCAAGTAAGCTTCCAGCGCAAGTAAGCTACTCCCAGCGCAAGTAAGCTCCCAGCGCAAGTAAACTCTCAGCGCAAGTCGACTCCTAGCGCAAGTAACCTCCCGGCGCAAGTGTGTATCGTCAACGCTCCTGTACAACGTGACACAACTTTCACACGCCCCCCCCCCCAATTCTGATTTGCATGTGAATACAGGAGTATTTACAAAAATCGAAATTGCAATTTTGTTGCCAGCTGGTGTTTGTAAATATTTCTGTATTTACATGCAAATTAAAATTTTTGATTTGCTTATGTAAATATTTTTTTAAATATGGTTTTATTCAAAAATAAAATAGATAAAAAGTGTTTCATTGTTGCTGTTGTTTTTTTAAAATATTTTGGGTTTTTTTGAAAATATTTATCTATTTATTCTTTTTCAAATACTATTAAAATATTTTTATATTTACAAAAATATGTATAGAAGCGAATCAAAAATTCCGAAATTTTCGCGGTACACAGAACAAGCTAGTCTTTGCTGCTGCGTCTGTGCTTGCATAGGAGGACTGAGGCCTTCTGTGCATGTTTACCCGGTGTGCATGTCGGGGGTATTCTAGATTTGACCCTCCAGGAAGTTGGATAGATAGCTAATCGCTCCTTTGGAAGGATAGATAGCTGGAAATTTTTTTTGGGGTTTGGGGGTTCAATATATAGGCTTTTTCGTGATGTAAACACCTTCCCGGTCACGTCCGGCAGCCATTTTTTTATTTTACTTCTTATATCCAATCACCAGTTCTACGGCGCCCCCGAGGCTGAAACTTGGGGGAGATATTGGCGCAACCCCCCTCTACTTTGCATGAATTGGGGGGGGTCGCCGCGACTCCCCCAATTCATGCGAAGTAGAGGGGGGTTGCGACAATATCTCCCCCAAGTTTCAGCCTCGGGGGCGCCCTAGAACTGGGATAGGATATAAGATATAAAATCAAAAAGTGGCTGCCGGACGTGACCGGGAAGGTGTTTAGAAAAAAAGTCAAAAAACCGTTTCCGTTTTCCGCCAAGTGCGAATTTTTACCGTTTTCCGGCCGCTGAAAAAATTTTCCGTTCCGTTTCCGTTTTCCGTAAAAATTTTTTTTGACACCCCTACACAGAACAAGCTAGTCTTTGTAGCTGCGGCTGTGCTTGCATAGGAGCGCATGTCTTTTTTTCTGCAGCTGGCTGCACGACGGCGGAAAGTGGGGGGGGGGGGGGGGAAGTTACAGTCGCGCCGTACAGGAGCGTTGAGGGCGCACGCTTGTGCTGGGTGTTTACTTGATCTGGGAGCTTACTTGCGCTGGAAGTTTACTTGCGCTGAGGCACACCGCCGTTTTATTGGCATTGCATGATGGAGATGTGCTGTGTCCGTTGTGACGAAACGCTGCGTTAAAATGTTCCATATCAAGCTCTGTGACGAGTTATTCGGACTGTTTCTGAAAATGAGTTGTGGAAATGGGCGTTTTTTCCAGTTCTATATCATGGATTTTGTTATCCGATTTTATAAATGGAGCCCACCATACCCACTGGTTGGTTGATTGTTCAATTCAATGGTGGGACTTCCCAATTTTATAAAAAGACACCTTCGGAACCCATGATGCCATACCGATTCCCATGGATAATTTCAATTCAATTTCTCGCAGATAAAACAAATCGCCGGTCGCATGATTCCCGCCATAGCTACGACCACCGCTGCCGTAGCGGGGCTCGTTTGCTTAGAGATGTTCAAAATGATCGCCGCCGGGCCGAAACGGTACCCGATTCCGACGGATCAGTTCAAAAACGGCTTTTTGAACTTGGCGTTGCCCTTGTTCGCGTTCAGCGAGCCCATCGCCGCGCCTGAGAAAAAAGTTGGTTGATGCTTTTTGGTGGTTTGCGTATTTTTTGGTGTGCTGTTTTATTGCGTGCTGTGCTTTTTGGAGTACGCTGAAGTTTTCGTCGGTGTTATTCGAGTCAGTGGTTCAGTATGGGGTTGGGGCAGGGGTCTCCTAGGGGGGGGGGCTGCCCCCACCCCAAATTGGCCAGCTATCTATCTATCCCGAGGCAAAATTTTTGGCTACTACCCCCTGAGACCCCCCCCCCCCCAAATCGCTCAGCTATCTATCTATCTGGAGCGATTTATGGGAAATTTTGCCCCAATTTTCGCTCAAAATCGCTCATTTTTTTCTCCGTTTTATAGTTTTTACCCATTTTAACCTGTTTTTTTTTGCTACTTCTAACCTATTTTTAGTGATTTTTTTGCTCTTTCTGCATTCTATACCTTGAAAAGCGTATATATTTTGCCCCCGCCATACATGATATACATCATTTTGGAGGGGGGTATTTCGTGGGGGGGGGGCGGGTTATTATTCCCCGGCCCATTTTGAGGGGGGGGGGGGGGTTAATTCGAGGGGGGTTAATTCAAGGGGATTCATTGGAGGTAATACAGTATCTTAACAAAAATCTAAAATGTTATTTTGAGCAAAAAGTTACGGATTTCCAAAAAAAACACACGGATAACGATGACTTTTGACTTTGTTCAATTTTTTTCAGTAGGAAGATGATATTTTCGGGGATGGTCCGGCCGTAAAGTAAACCCGGCCATAAACTAGAGGTGCTACTTTCGGCCAGGCATCATTACGGCAGAGTTGGTCAAAGTACTGAACTTGTTTCAAAGTAAACGTAAACGTAAAGTATTTTATTTTTAGTCACACCTGAGTACAGAAAATGTAAAGTAAATTTTTTCTACTTTTACGCTGTGTAAAAGGTGAGTAAATGTAAATATCTGTAAATACTCGTTTTCTGTACTCGCGTACTTTCAAAAAGTACGCGAGTAACTGAGTACCGGTATCTTTTCGGGAGGAAACGTAAACGTATTTGCGCAGCACTCGAGTATACGTATTTATTGAGTAAACGTAAATACATTTTAACAACTATGCATTACGGTCAGATTTACTTTACAGCCGGGTTTACTTTACGGCCGAGATCTCGCCGACATTTTCGAATAAATGTATGAAGAAAATTTTAAGTTTCTATATATGTAAATTCCAAATCCACCATAAAAACGCAAAAAAAAATGTACGTATGCAGGTTTTTGTTCTAACGCAAAGCCAGGGACGTATCCAGGATTTTGAGCGGGGGGGCTGCTTGTTTACGGGGCCGGCGGGCGGGGGCTTAAATTTTTTCCCTATATAGGGACGGAAAGGTGTTTTGGCGCTAGGCGCCATACCAAGCGCCACGCCATGGCGCCATTGGCGTTGGCGCCAGCGCCAGGAACCGCTTTATATAGATGTAATTATGCATACATACGCAGCGAAAGTCTCAAAAATGTGTTCATTTTCAATGATATTTGTTTACGGGGACCGATTCGCTAAAATACAATGTATGGGGAAGAAATTGCGTGCTTGCGCGCAAAATTTTAAGAAACATTGAAAAATGTATAGGAAAAATTGCATTTTCCGGGACTTTTTAGGTCTCACCCTGGGAGGGGGGGGCAGCCCACCCACCCCCGCCCCACCCCCTGGATACGGCCCTGCGCAAAGCGAGTCTTAACCTTCAACCACGTACAATTCACCCCCTAGAATGGCAGGTAAAAAGTTGATGAAAAAAATACAACGGTGCTTTTCTATAAAGCCGAGATTGTGAAGCTCAGCTTCTATAAAGCTCTGCGTGAATGTGACGTAAATGACGACGTTAAATTACATCATAAAATTACGTTGTAAAATTTATTACATGAGTGTGCTTGCCTTGCATTTATCTTGCTACAGGTCCCCATTTTTATGGATAATATGTATCAATACCTTGATCGTGTCCAATACTGTTATCGTGTTATCAGCCACAGCTAGAGCCAATTTAAAAATCCATTTTTTCTTCATTTTATGTCATAATTTTCTGTCAGGGTAATTTTACATTTTATGCCAATGGTCGCATGCAATCATTGACATAAATGTAAAATTAGTTTCCTGTTGTCAAATTATAACGTAAAATGTAATAATTGGATTTTTAAATTTGCTCTAGCTGTGGCGCTGACAACACTCAGTATTGGACACGATTAAGGTATTGATACCGAAAATGCTCTATTAAGCGGAAATTAGAGCTCCGCATGAATTTGACGTAAAATTACGACGTAAAATGGTGTTGTAAAATTAATTATATGAGTGTGGATCATGCTACGGGTCTACAATTTTCTAAGGATAATATATGAATTAGTACCTTAATCGTGTCCAATACAGAGTGTTGTCAGCCACAGCTAGATCGAATTGAAAAATTCAATTTTTGTCATTATACGTATGTCATCATTTTACGTCAGGGAACAAATTTTACATTTCACGTGAATGATTTTTCAATTCGCTCTAGCTATGGCTGACGACACTCAGTATTGGACACGATTAAAGTATTGATTCGTATATTATCCTTAGAAAATTGTAGACCCATAGCATGATCCACCCTCATATAATTAATTTTACGACACCATTTTACGTCGTCATTTTACGTCAAATTCATGCGGAGCTCTAATTTCCGCTTTAGGACAACCCCCTCCAATAAAGCGACCTCTCCAATAGCCCCTTTGGCAGGTTGTATAAGCATATAGCGACCCTCTGCAATAACGCGACCCCCTCCAATAATGCGACCCCCAAAGAAAAACAAAAAATGGACGTAAGAAAATGATGTCGCAATCTTCGGACGGCGCTAAGGGTCTGTGCCTCTGGGTTTAAATGCGCACCATACGAGTACAATGCAGTGTTGTAAAATACTGGTATTTTTAGAAAACGTAAACATAAATACGTTTTACAAATTTCAAATATAAATACTAAAACATATTTATATTTCTAAAATACCCAGGGAAACTGAAATAAAACCTAAACGTAAAGATTTCGAGAAGTGCTCTGAATTTTATTATTTTATTTTATTGCTCTATTATTTTAAGTAATATTTATGTTTTAACTAGTGATGGAAAAGCGCCAGAAAAAATGGCGCCAGGCGCCAATGGCGCCATGGCGCCATTCAAAATAATGGCGCCGGGCGCCAAAGGGCGCCAGAGAAAATGGCGCCAGGCGCCAATGGCGCCACGGCGCCATCTGAAAAAATGGCGCCGGGCGCCAAAGGGCGCCAGAAAAAATGGCGCCAACGATAAAAGTCACTATTTTAGCGCGTATATCATAACAGAAGCTTTATATTACAGCGCCATATGTTAGAAGAGCAATATGTTATTTTTACCGTATTTCCTCGAAATACCCCTTGAATTAATTCCCCTTGGAAATACCCCCAGGGGCCAGATTTAATTCTCCCTACAGATTTGTAGGGTAGGGCGTACGCCCGATAGATTTTTTAAAGTTCAGCCGCATCGACGCACATGCACCGAGAGCAAGGCGGTTTGTAAAATAGTCGAAACCCATCACTTAAGGTCGCCGATATTGCAATATGACGGTTATCGCTTCGATTTTGGCTCGGAAATCACGATTTCGTCATTTCGTGGCCGTCTGCCAATTCGTTTTTTATTTTATTTTGTCGGGCAGGTTACTCGCATAAGTCGCGCTTTTGTACGTTCGTGCATGCATTTCTTTCTTGTTGCTGCCCTCATGGTTTCGGTTGCAGACAGTGAACACTAAAAAAGTGACCACCTGACTACACAAAAGCGCGACTTATGCGAGTAACCCGCCCGACAAAATAAAATAAAAAACGAATTGACCGACGGCCAAGAAATGACGAAATCATGATTTCCGTGCCAAAATCGAAGTGATATACGTCATATTGCAATATCGGCGACCTTAAGGAATGGTTTCTTATATCTTACAAACCGCCTTGCTCTCGGTGCATGTGCGTCGATGCGGCTGAACTTTAAAAAATCTATCGGGCGTACGCCCTACCCTACAAATCTGTAGGGAGAATTAAATCTGGCCACAGGTCTGAGCGAGCTGAAGAAAAAATAACCCCCAGTCGACACCTCCCTGTCTGTAATAAGGTAAAATACATCATGTTTGCAATAGATGTATACTCGATGTACATGATACTCTGCCCTCGCACTGATTTATGTCTCGTGTTGGAAGCGTGCCAATGATCATTTAATCATGCGATTTCCGTAAAAAGATGAAAAAAATTCATCGATGTGTATATGTTACTATACTATATCGACACTATAACAACAATCAATTTTGCATCTTTTTATGCAACTCGCACGCGTTCACCATCGTTGGCACACTTCCAGCTGGAACCACGCGTGCAAGGTGTAAAGTAAGCCGAGTATATCAATGTAGATGGTTACACAAACTAGTCTTATGTGTGGCTGTGATGCATATTGGCATCAATTAATATATCATGTACATTGTGTACATTGTACTGTATTCCAGACGGGGGTATTTCGAGAGGGGTCATTTTTTACTCAGCTCAAAAAAACCTGGGGTATTTCGAGGGGGGCGGGGTTTATTCGAGGGGGGTATTTTGAGGAAGTATGGTACATTGACTGCTTTGTGTAACAATCTACGATAAATCTCCAAAAATTCCAATTTGGTCACATTTATTCGCTGAATTTTGGCGCCATTTCTGGCGCCATCCAAAACAATGGCGCCGGGCGCCATATTGGCGCCAGCGAAAATGGCGCCAAGCGCCAAGGGCGCCATGGCGCCATTCGAAATAATGGCGCCAGAGAAAAGGGCGCCAAGCGCCAATGGCGCCATGGCGCTGGCGCCCTTTGGCGCGATTAAAGGGCGCCAGCGCCATGGCCCATTCCATCACTAGTTTAAACTAACTATGACAAACAAAAATTGGAAAAATTTTCGTATTTTTGTTCTAATTTACGATGGCAAACGATTAATTAACGATTAATTTGATAATGTTTGAAAATGTTTAAATTTGAAAATTTGTTTTTGGAATTTTTTTGGAATTTTCGAATTTTTATTTCACCCCTGAAAAAACACTTAACAATCATCTTTTATTCTAGAAAAGTTTGAAAATTCAAAAACATTTTCGAATTTTTCAGGCATTTTCGATTTGAAGCAGCAGAAACAAAATATGTGCAAATGTTGCTGCGGTAATAGTTCGTAAAGCTATAAAACATACACATATTCAAAATCCTTAAAAAATTCAAAAATGCAACAATTTCCGAAAAAATCCGAAAACTACTCGAAAAGATTTGAAAATTTGAAAACTTAATTTGAGAATTATTTTCAGAAAAAAATCAGATTTCAATAATTCGTTTTGGAAAAAAACACTTCAAAATTTAAATACTTTCTCGAGAGGGTTCGCTATTGTTATTTTCAACACAACTTATTTTTTTTATGTTTTCTCTTCTACCCGGGTAATTGTACCAGGAAAATGTAAACAAACGTAACAGTATTTTTGGAAAATGTAAATGTAAATGTAAATATAAATACCCGAATACCCAGGTATTTCAGGTAAACATAAATATGGTTTTTGCAACACTGGTACAATGTTATCCACAATTCCCGCTGGATACCCGCCCGGTGCCCATGTAGCACTGCAACTCAGTGCGCATGTAAACCAGAGTTGTTAAAATACCGGTATTTTTGGAAAGTGTAAGTGTAAGTGTAAATACACTTTCCAAATTTTGAGTATGGATACCAAAAGTGTAAGATATTTTAAAAATACCTAGGAAAGTGTAAAAAAAGTGTAAGTGTAAAATTTTTTGTTTAGAAAGAGCTCTCACTGTTGAGCATTAGAATACACCACTGTTTTCACATTTAGATCAATATATTTGTCATTTTTATGCATGATTTCACATTTTACTGCCTTTTATGAAACATTTCAGACTGTACCAAATACTGTAGTGGTATGAAGTTCACTGATAATGGCACTTTTTCAGTGTTGATATTTACTGATTAAGAAATGCGATACACACTGCTTAAATGCATGATTGGACATGCGGCAAATGTCAATGCAAAAGCCAGCTGACTTTGTGTCCAGCTGGTGAATTTCCATTGATCTTGTCCTTTTTACAAAAGTATGATGAAACTGTAGAATACCATGAGTACTGATCAAAGGTTGGAGATCAAAGGCCAGTTTGTACATTTGCCATATTTTCTACATTCGATGAATAACTGCATGTGTGCACTGTGCAGTTATTTTTTGTACATGACCCTATTTTATGCTTTCTCAAAAGTATAAAACAGGGCCATCTGAAATAAAAAAATACACTTTCTGTACCCGGGTATTTTGCTCAGCAAAGTGTAAAAAAAGTGTATGGGTATTTTATGAAAGTGTAAGTGTAAGTGTAAATATAAATACCCATTTACCCGGGTATTTCGGGTATGTGTAAATACACGTTTGCAACTCTGATGTAAACCCGGTGGCCATGTTACCCAGTGCCCATCTAGGGGGCTCTACCACAGGGAAAAGTAAGTTTCTGACAGCTCGCTGACAGTTTGCTTGACAACCATCAAAATATGTGGTAGCTCGCTGACGAAAATTTCCAACTTACTGACAGCTCGCTGACAACTAAATTGCTGCATGCTGCAGCTCGCTGACAATTGGCTTACAAACCGCACAACATTAGGTTATTTATTTGACCCAAAGTAAGTAAGCTCAACATAGCTTGCATATGTGCATATTTTTGCAAGTCAATATGATGATAAAAGCAAGATGAAAAGAAGTTAGTTTAAAAAACCATAAATTTGTTCTTCTGATTGCATTTCAGTGCAGGAAGTGTGGATTGTCTGTGGTGTCTGTGTAGAAGTGTGGCTTCCGATTGTCTGATTTGTTCATACATTGACACTTTTACACTGTTGCTGCACACATTTACCTATCTGTTTACTTTGGGCCAAAAACGAATTGCACCTGCCTAAATGTATCCTGCAATGCAAGCATTTCAGCCAGTATTCTGACAGCTCGCTGACAGCACTGCTGCTGCTTTTAGAATGTGCCTGCAGCTTGCTGACATACGCTGACAGTTCGCTGACAACCGTAAACAAATGTATGTCAGCAAACTGTCAGCTAGCTGTCAGAAAATCACTTTTCCCTGTGTACATGCGCACCGAGTCTACATGGGCACCGGGTTAGCGCTAGATGGGCACCGGGTCTACATGGGCACCGAGTTTACATGCGCACGGAGTCCTCGCGGACGCTAATGCGGCGGACAAGGTGGCGGCCAGTTCGCCAGAGCCAGTGGGCAATTCACAAGGGAATAAATACATATTGCTCTATTGCAAGGGCAATATTTCTTTACAATGCCATGCTCATACTAGAGTTACATGAACAGTTGAGTTGTTGCGGTGTCGAAAAATATGATGCGACCCTCTCCAATAAAGCGACCCCTCCAATAATGCGACCCCCAAAAATGCGCTGAAAACAATAAACCGACAGATGCCTTATTGGAGCATTTACAGTACATATATTACCTATCCATAAAAAAATTGAGACCTGTAGCATGATCCACACTCATGTAGTTAATTATACGATGTAATTTTAATTAAGAAGAAATATGGTAAAATATTTATATTTTCTCCGCGTTTTCATTATACTTATTGTTAGAGATTTTTTGAGGTTATATTAAATTATTGTTTATATTGGACTGTCGGGAAAGTTCGTTCCGTCTCCCCATGGATTGTCGTGAATTGTGAGGTTTGAGTCATTGTATATAAGCTGGAATTACCACTCATAAACGTTTACTGCGAAATTGATTACATAAAAGTGGATGATAATACATATCTCCAACTTTGTTTTCAACTGATTTTATATTGAAATTTCATCAAAAAATCGAAAACTCCGGAAATGGTGGATCGTTCATGTCAAGTTTTGGACATTATTGAGAGATGGATTAGCACTGGATTGACTTTAACGTAATCAATTTTGTGGTAAAATTCAATGCTTGAATCAATTCCAGCTTATTTAGCCCGGCTGAAGCCCCACTGATGTCCAGGACGATCCACTGCGAGACGATCCGACAACGGACGAACTTTCCCGACAGACCAATGTGTTCTGAAGATCACCCAGTTTTGGAGCGCTAACTGGAATACACACTCGTTTCCCGTTGCACAGGCATTGGAACGCGGCTTGGCGACACTCGGACGTCTCGACAAGCGCGTCGACCAAATCGAGGTCAAACTGGAAGGAATCAGCAAGAAGCCGCCGCGCGAGGCTGATGTTGTCGCTGCAGACCTGAAAGTTGTTGCTGTCGGTCAACTTGATACACATCCTTTACCACCCCAGTTTACCATTATTGCACTAAACAATATCAATGCTCGCTGACAGGAGCTCGCCGCGCCCCTGGACGAAATCAAGCGGACGTGCGTGGACGCCAACCAGCCCAACCAGCCCGAGCTGCGCCGCCGAGTGTGCGCTTTGTCCGGTCGAATCTGCCGGCTGCAGGCGCGCCGCGGCGCCATGGCAAAGTTGTTCGTTGCGGAGCTGGCGCGGGCGGTCCACCAGCGCAACGCTTTCGAAGTGATCGCGCAGCGCGTGGAGCAGTACAGGGCGGACGTGCGCACCGCCTCCAGGGCACCCATTGAGCAGCCGCAGCAAGCGCTCAAAGATTACAAGGTCAGCTGGACCGAAAATTGCCAATTGATTTTTTTTGAAAATCTGCTGCATTGTGTTTTGACTTTGAGCATTTGTAATGTGAGTAAACTTATGCTAATTTAATTTGCTGTAAAATTCATTTCAGGAGCTGACGAAAAGTGCGGACGCAAGCATGTCCAAGCATCTGCAGAAATTCGTTGACGAATTCGTCAAAGTTGAATGGACGGCCGTCCTGCCGCCGACAGATGCGACAGCGCCGCGACTGCAGCAAATGGCCGATGATTTCCGCAGAGTTGGTTGATTTCGCATGTGCTGGTTATTTTTATAGTGTTTCACCGATGTACCTAGACAGTTATGACCTATAGAAGTGGCGTTCACGGCCTTGGTGTGACGACAGCAAAAAATTGTTATATAAGTTTAATTTTTTCAGGGGAAGGTCTGTTAGGCACTCTTCATACAGTTTTTGTGATGAGTTGACAACACTTCAAGTCTAGTAAAAAGTTCCATATGATCAGAAAAAGTGGTGAAGTACACATGTCACCTAGACGCAGGCTGTCCGTTGATGAAACGCGTTAAGATTGTAACGCGTAAACGCGCTCACAACGCGTCTCGCAAATCGGTCTAACCGTTCCCCATGCCCGTGGAACGCGTTTCATAGTTTTGAAACAAGCTACCAATCGGGCAGCACGTTGCACAAATCACGTGAGACGGATCGAGTCACGTATGAGGACTTGTCTTTTAGTCCAAGCTAGCGAAGCGATTTGACCCACGTCTAAGTCAGAGCGATTTTTCCCAAACTTTTTGCTCAAACTCGATAATTATGCTCCATTTTGACAATTTTCATTTTCATAATCGCTGTTTTCGTATTTCTGCCCGGGGACTTTTCAGACGGACCATGTACCTTGCCCACTTTTAGCTAAAAAATTACTCATTTAAAGTACAATAACTGTGCGCAGCTGCCATTTTGATTTATTTATCTGCCTTGTTACTCCATGCAAACAATTTCCACTGCACTTGCCATATCACCACATCCACATGAGGTGAGCCGCAGGTAGATGCAGCCAGATCAAAGATCAAAGATAGATCAAAGGTCAAAGGTAGATCAAAGATATTGCCGCAACTCGCAAGTCCGCGTTATTTCACAGCACAAATTTCCCTCAGTTTTAGGTTTTTCTCATTTTGTTGTTCGATTTTGCGGCCCAGTGCCGGTACACATCTAAACCCATTACTAGTGATGTAAAGGCACCGGGGCACCGGTGCCCCGGTGCTGGGCACCGAAGGGCACCAGCACCGGTGCTGGTGCGGTGCCATTGCAATCTTCAGGGGTGCCATGCTGGTGCCGGTGCCGTTTTTTTCACAATAGCACCGGTGCCGGTGCGGTGCGGTGCCATTTTTTTGCCGGTGCCAAAGGTGCTAGCACCGGGGCCAAAGTAAAAGGCACCGGGAAAGGCACCGGCCAAGGCTTCATGTGCTGTGCAATTTTGTCCATAGTTGTGCTTATTCATATTTCAAAAAACAGCAATATATTTACCCAACCGTTTTTGCCTATTTTGTAAACCTCCCATCAAATAAATATACCTACTGTAAAATCCATTATACCCGATACGTGATCTGATGAGCGAATCTAAAATTTTGAAGAATTTTAAATCATTTTTATATTTTATATTTATCGTACTTGTTTGTTCAAAATTTGTTGTCAGTTTATGACAGAGATAGTTCCATTCTCTGTACAGCAACGACTCCGATCAGTAGACAATAGTGGCTATGGACATTGCATTGAATTAAATATTTCATCTTTCATTTGTAATCATTGTAATTGCTTCATAAAAGTGATTGCCACATCATTCTGATCATTGTAAGTGCTCAACCATCAAAATCGGTTGAAAATTCATGGAAATATGCATTTCCAAAGGTGAGATCACTGAGAAACTGCCCGATATTTACTTCAGAAATTCCAGCCCGGTGCGGTGCCTTTCGGTGCTAGCACCAGCAACCCGCCGGTGCCCTTTGGTGCCGGTGCCATTTTTTCCAAAAGGCACCGGTGCCGGTGCGGTGCGGTGCCATTTTCTGGCCGGTGCCCCAGGGTGCCAGGTGCCCTTTTCATGCGTTGGCAAAGGTGCCGGTGCGGTGCGGTGCCATTTTTCCCGGTGCCTTTCACATCACTACCCATTACACATCCAGACAGAATGTGTGAATAAAGAGCGATTATCTAAATACATGTTGAATCGATAAACGTCTATCATTCTTCAAACATAGCTCATTATTCAGTTGTGCTGGCAACACGCATCAGTTTCCAGCATCAGCGCGGCCTAATTTGGTTGGATGATAATGAGATTAGTGTTCACGCTCGCTCTACAGTGGGCGGTAAACACAGAGGCATAGCGGTCTATGTCTTTGTGTTTGCCATCCACTGTAAAGCGGGTGTGTCAAATAATACGCTAATCTTGTAACTCTAGATGTGTCATGGGTAGAATCAGATGGGTGGTGGGTTTAGATGTGTGATGGGTTTAGATGTGTTCTAGGCCTCAGTTGATTTTGCATTTATCATTTTTTCTTCCATCTTATAAATGTTTTTTTATTTTTCGCCCGATTTCCGAAAGTGTAAATATTGTTTTAAATATTTGGTACCAAATAAGACCAACACGTTTTTGTCAGTCAACGATCGAAAATGATAACTGCAGTTGTTTTTTGTGTGCTTGGTGGCCCAAAAACACATGTTTAAATTGTATCTGAACTTGTATCTACCGTATTTCCTCGAAATACTTCCCCCCTCGAAATACCCCCCTCAAAATTGGCACTATGAATTTGTGGTCTGGGAAATGCATAACAGACGTTCAAAACACTCACTGTGTTACGTTATAACATCGTTTATACCATCTACATCCTTATAAAAGGCTGTAAAAACTTATAAATGGTGGTTATTGTTGCATTTTTCACGTATTTCTCTCAAAATTGTCACTCTGAGAAAATAAACCCCCGGGGGTAATTCGAGGAAATACGGTATTTAAAATCTACCATATACCACCTCAACAAGAAGCAAAATTTTCTTTTCCTTTGTATTTTATATTTTTCTCACTGCTGGTGAATTTGGTGCATAACTTTTTCTGTGGATTTTATTCGCCCAATTTCCGTAACACACCAGGGGCCAGTTCCGCAAACTGCGAAGTGAGAAGTGAAATGCCAAATGCGAAGTGAAATGAAAAGTGAGAAGTGAATTTAGAAGGAAATTGGCAAAGCCAAGGGAAATCACTTTTTTTTACTTCGCTTTTGCCAATTTACTTGCCATTTCACTTCGCTTTTGCCAATTTTTTTCTCAATTCATTTCGCACTTGCCACTTCACTTCTCACTTCTCATTTTGCGGAACTGGCACCAGATGCGCAACGAGAGTCTACTTTTTCATTTATTTATTTATCTGCTGGGTCATGGCCAGTGTTGGCAAAATCTCAGAAAAAAATAAAAATAAAATAGAAAATAGAAAAGTAAAATAAAATAAATGAAATGAAACGTGCATAAAATTAAAATAATATATTTTTTGTACAATTTTACTACAATTTAAGTCAAAATAATTTTACAAAAACCAATCCTGGTCACAAACTAAAATAGACAATAAAAATAAAATGCTCAATTAAAGAATAAAATAAAAATAAAATGGAAAAATGAAGAATAAAATATTTATAAAATCCAATTTTATACAATGTTACTACAATTTTAGTAAAAATAATTTTACTAAAACCAACCCTGGTCATAGCACAAATTGGGTAGGAGGAACGTTTCCCCCCATGACCATCTTACCTCTGGGGGCAGTCCCAAGCCCCGTAAAGTGTAAAATGAAAAAGGGAAAGTCAAATGCAAGTCAAATGTCAAATGTAAAGTTAAGTGCCAATTGTGTACCCAAATTTTTTTTTGTATCCAAAATTTTTTCAAAATCAGATTCGGATACAAAAACATAAGATTTGGATACAAAAAAAAACAAGATTTGGATACAATTGACACTTTATTTTACACTTGACTTTACATTTGACATTTGACTTTGCATTTGACGATACATTGGACACTTTACTTTACATTTGACATTTGACTTTGCATTTGACTTTACATTTGACACTTTACTTTACATTTGACATTTGACTTTGCATTTGACTTTCCATTTGACACTTTACTTTACACTTTACAGGGCTTGGGATTGCCACCTGGGTGGAAACTGTCCATTTGACTCTTTTCTGCCCATCACAGTTTTTAAAATGTATTTACGTTTACTCGAGAAATACGCGTAAATGCGTACTGCGTAAATACTTTTACGTTTACTCCTGAAAAAAATACCGGTACTCACTTACTCGCGTACTTTCAAAAAGTATGCGAGTACAGAAAACGTACTTTTAGGGGGCAGAGAATGTCATTTTGCCAGACGATTTTTCTAAGAAATATTGATCAGGAGAGAAAAACACATCATTGATGTTGTGTAACATTATCGTAAAATGTAAAATCTTTAATATTTAAGTTGACGTTCTTATGTTCGCTTTTATATTTAATTAATTCAATTTATTACGATTCCATTTTTATTCACATTCCATTTCTTAACATCTTCACATTCGTCAGTTAATATCTCAAGCGATGTTGTTTACAACGCGCGCTTCACATCGCTCACATATTTAGATCTTAGTCATTGCTCACATTCCGCCACATTTCCTTGACAAGCAGCACGCATATACGCCGTCATGTTTATGTTAAGCGGCGGGCCCGCCCCGAGTGGGGGGCCGGGCCCGCGCGCCATTTCAAATGCTGTCTGGCTTGGCTCACATTTTCACTATCTTGTCAGTTTAGCTCGCTTTTCATCGGAGAAGCGAGCGGGCAAGGATTGAACTTTCACAACTGGAAATGTGGGGTAAAAATCGGAGATTAGAGCCGACCGATTGGCGCCAAACCAATCGCCATCGGTCTGGCCCTTAAAAGCCGATTTCACAGCTAAAATCGGCAGTGTTTGCAACCTCGTCAACTTCACACGAATCTCTTCCTAGGATCTAAATAAGCGCCGTTTGTCACTTTATTTAGTCGCTTGTTTTTGGTGCTAAGTTTAACTCTTGGTGCTTTAAATCACCTCAGTGCTTTATTCACATCTGCGCTGTTTGAGGTGCTTTGTTCACAACCGCGCCACTTAATTGTTGCCTTTTGTCGTAATTAAGTGCCTACTTTAATTTGCCTTATTTCTTCAGTAAATAGAGCTTCTCTTACGTTTTAATTAAGTAATTGATTTAGTTGTAAATTAATTCCTTTGTTTACGTATATTTTATATATATTTTATTTACACTTATTTCTTTGTATTTAATTGTCTAAATAAAAACGTTCGTCAAAACCTTTGGTAAACAATCTAAATTTGCTTCACACTAACTCACGTCAATTCACTTCAACTCAACTAATCACATTTGATAAAATAACGGAACGTCAACTAGAGACGACGCTTCACGTCAACTTTCATACGTTCACATTTGTCCTCTTCCTCGGTTAGGAATAGGAGCTGGTTCACAAGTCACTTCAACAAGTTCCGTATTATTTTACATGGCGCAGCGAGCAGGGTGACTAATTAAACTAATTGGTCACTCTAATTAAGTCGTCTCGCGCGAAATTTCATTGGAAATTGTTTTTCACAGCCTGAGTCACACGCACGAGGTTACGGTAATACGTTTTTGGACGCAAAATCGTTAGTAGCGCGTGCATATTTACTTACGATTTTACAAGTACAAGTCACAAGTAACGAAATATTTATATTTATTAATTTATTTCGTTCACAGCTAGCTACCACTTTGCTAATAAGCAATAAACCGATCGAACTTTGCTATGGCCGACGAACGCCTACGCGCTTTGCGAGGTGCAACCGCCGCCTCAGCTATGCCTCAGAGCAACGTAGATGAGTCCGACACAACTCATCCGTTGACTCAGCATAGCCGAGCGTTGACTGGAGTACGCACCGGCGTGTTACGATTCACAACTAAACCGATTCCTAAATTCGTCAAAGACGAGTCACAACCCGCCGCTGTAAACTTACAAGCGGCGGAGGAAGTGTTAGAATCACTTCAGGCATACGTCTACCAAGCCGAGCTGAAACGCTCGGACCTGTCCACAGCTATGGACAGATTCACATCTATTGTCCAAGATTACATCACAAGCTTGGACAGAGACCAAGATGGAGTAGCCGAAGAAGCGAAGAGCGCCAACGCAAAATTGGAGCGCACGCTCTATTCGGGCTCGAACAACGCGACGATGCTCATGGATGAGCTGGAATCGAAAATGGCGTCTGCCCAAGCGCACATCAAATCCGCGGAAAGGTTGATACTTTCCTTGAAAGGTCAGTCAAATGTTAATGTTGATTTCACTACTCAACCCCCTTTACAACCTCCTTACAACAATGTCAATATGGGTAGTAGTTCTCAACCTTCACAACCGGAAACTTTGTTAAAGTTACCTAAAATCGAGCTTGCTAAATATAACGGTGATCCGTTAGAATGGGCAGCTTGGTGGGAGATTTTTCGAGCTCAAATTCACGACCGAGCTAATTTGTCAAATGGTATGAAATATACATACCTCAAGCTCAGCCTTATCGGTCCAGCAGCGGAACTGCTGGCCGGATTAAAAGGTGATGGTCGAGATTACATCACAGCGGTCACCATGTTAAAATCAAACTTTGGTGAAACGCATCGGGTACAAGCCGCCCTTTGGGATAAATTGTATTCACTTGAAAAACCTTCGTCAAGAGGAGACTCTCTCACAAATTTCACACGAACCCTTTTGTCAACTCTCAATCAACTTAAAGAAAGGGGTGAAAGTGTCGATTCTGGTGCAGTGTTAAGAATAATTCGTGGTTATTTACCCGATAATATTGTTCTTGCCGTCACAGAAGAACACCGGAATTCGATGCGCACTGCTGCAACTGGCGACACAGAACTCACAGTCGTCAGGTTTGTTGATGCGTTAACTACCATTGCTCGTGCTCGTTTAGATGCGATGAAAACTGAACAACCAAGTTCACAATCTTCAAATGTTGTTCAGAAATCACAAAATTCATCGTTTAAAAAGTCACAAAATGAAGGAGGTTGGCAACAGCAAAAGAAAAAGGGAAATAAATCACAAAACACCTTTTCAAAACAAAAACCTATTCACAATACGGTTGCTTTTGCTGGTACCAATGCTAACGCTGGTAAACCACAAGGAAAAAATAAAAATTCCACTCAACCTCCCAGAACTCCGGCGATCGGAGCGATTAGTCAAAAGCAGTCCTCACAACCTGCTGCTGACTATCGCAAGCCGAAATTCGAGTGCCTGTTCTGTGGCATCAAAGAGCACTACACAACCGATTGCCCTCAATACGTCACACCGAGAGAGCGCACTGAACGGTTGCAAGCTTTGGGCGACGTGTGCACGCGCTGCACACGCAGAGGCCATCAAGCGGCACAATGCACTCAACGACTGAGTTGCTACTATTGTCGCCAGATTGGTCAACATCACGGGGCGTTCTGTCCTACCAGACAGGCACCCGCCAGGCGTCAGGTAAACAATTCACAAAATAAAGCCTTTGTCAAAGCAACGAGCGCTAATTTTGTCAACGCTCAGGTAATCACAACGGGCGCGGCTTCGTCACATGCACCGCCATCGTATCCGCCTTCACACACGGAACCGATGAGCGTGTGTGTCATCCCACCGGACGAGAACGATTTCCGGTGGAGACAGCATACGCTGTATCAACTGGATATGGACGGCCCGCTGGACATGGGCGAATGGCCGAAGCCCGCGAATGAGCTCCAGGCTAGAGCTCAAGAGGAAGCCCGCAAGTATCACAGCTAAAATGAGCTGTGGACGACGCTCCGCGCCAGCCTCATCAAGGACGGCATGGACATGGAGACCGTCGAAGCCAAAATCCGCGGCTTCCAGCAGAAACGGTATGAGATGTACCCACACCTCAACCCGAACCAAATGTCATCGTCGGTGCCACTTCAACCCAGTCACAGGCCCACGGTGGAGGTGCTGAGCGCACAGGCGGGTTACGGTAACCCCAACACCGCTACCAGACAGCAGGCCGAACAAGAATGTGAGTTCGATTTTGCGCCTATTGTTCGTTTGCAAGTGGCCCAGGCTTCATTAATTAATAAAGACGCTGAATTAAATCGAGTCACAGACCCTTTGTTAATATTCTTTGACACTGGATGCAAATATTCATACATTAAAGCATCCGTGGCAAATGAGTATAACTTTGAAAACAAAGGAGATGTTGTTCTTCAAATGAACGTGTTTGCGACAAAAACGCCTGTCACAGTCAATACGTTTTTGGTCGAGGCTGTCATGCCTATTTACAAACACGTCGACAACAAGGGCAATATGTTACAAATTCCGCCCACCTCCTTTGTCACAAGATGACAAAACAGTCATTTATATTGTGTACGGTGAACATGCACAAGAACAATTCGCGGAACCGCTTGAATTGACCGAAATGACTGATGAGTTTTGTCACAAATTATGTCAACCAGATGTAGTCATTGGTCAAGACTATTATTGGAAGTTCGACATTCGACCAACAGAAATCGAACTCCCATCTGGATAGATCATAGTCGAATCAATACTTGGATTGATGCTTGGTGGAAATGCGTCATCACAGTCATTTGTCACAACACCTGACATTTCACCACATCAATTCATGGTTTCATGCAGTTCACATGCTTCATCAGCTGTTGCTGTTGGCCAAGAGACATTATTTCAGTTTCACAGTCTCGAGTCAATAGGAATCACAGATGATCCATTATCACATGATGATGACATAGCTGAACAGTTAATTCTGGAATCAATTACTCTCGATCCAGAAACTGGTCGCTATAGCGTGGATTGGCCATTCAAATCAACCATTCATGAATTGCCAACCAACAATGCAGAAGCATTTCGTCGCTTTCTGTCACTGTTGAAACGGTTTAGAAAAGATCCCGATTTATTCGTCACATACGCGAAAGTCATCTCTGATCAACTTCACAAGGGTGTCATAGAACCTGTCTATGGTTCACAAGATGGTTTGCAAGAACACATCTTACCTCACCAACCTGTCATCACACCTGGCAGATCGACAACATGTCGAATAGTGTATGATGGTTCTGCAGGCAAGCCAAGTCTCAACAATTGCTTATTTCGAGGCCCAGTTCTCACACCACTGGCGCTCGGATTAATGCTTCGCTTCAGAGCTGGAAAAGTGGTGTTATTAGCAGATATTGAGAAAGCATTTTTACAAATTGCTCTTCACCCAAAATCACGCGCTTTCACAAAATTTTACTGGCTGCGTGATGACACCATTCCATCTCATGAAGACAATATTCAAATGATGCAATTCACAAGGGTGCTGTTTGGTCTCACATGCAGTCCATCCATTTTGTCAACTGTTATCAAATATCACCTCGAAGCGGAATTAGCTCACATGCATCCCGCTGAGACCAATGAACGAATGAAACTGGAGCTGTTGCTCAACAGCATTTACGTTGATAATTTAGTTATCAGCGTAGATGATGACAAATATGCAATACAGCTCTATCGTTTAATTAAAGCTGTTTTTGCAAGAGCAAATTTCAACATGCGCGAATGGATGACAAATTCGCCTATGGTTTTGGAGAAAATCAAACCTGATGACCTCAACCCGAAAAAGTCACAATATATCAAAGTAATGGGTCTCGTTTACGATCACATTGAAGACACCATTGCGGTGCCAGCTCCCAAGAAAGATTTCACGCTCATTGTCACAGCCACACGCCGCAATTTGAACAAATTGCTGGCTTCAACATACGATCCTATTGGCATCACAGCACCCGCGTTATTTCGGTTGAAATTTCGCGTGTCACAAATAATTCAAAGGTGCAATATCACAACCTGGGATGAACTCATCGAAGACCCAGAGGCGGATGACTTACTGGACGATTTAAAACGACATCTCTCGTCCATAAGTCAAATCAAATTCCCGCGCTCATTTCATTCTTTTGGCATCGATGTCAAAGCCGTCACACGGCCATTAGAATTACATGTGTTTTGTGATGCCTCAAAAGATGGATACGCCGTTTGTGCTTATTTGCGTCAAAAAGCGATTTCACCCGACGAATATGGCTATGAAGATGACCGATATTTTAGTGGTTTTCTCACAGCTCGCACAAAACTAGCCCCACTTCCGTCAAAACAAGGTCAACCCCTCACAATCACACGCTTGGAATTGCTAGGTGTCACAATTGGTGCACAGCTCATCGATTATTTACATCATGAACTCGTTGAGCTGGGTGGATGGAAAATCACAGTAATTTCCTTTGGACCGATAGCACAGTTGTCATCGGCTGGCTATATACCGCAAAGCCGCTGGCTACTTTTGTCAACAATCGGGTCACAAAAATCCATTCACTAATGTCAAAACATTGCATTCAAATTTGCAAGGTTGCTACAAAAGACAACCCAGCTGACATCGCGTCACGGGGTTGTACTTTTGATCAACTAATGATCGAAACAATGTGGTTTACCGGACCCACATTTTTAGCTGAACCTCTCACATCAACCATGCTTGACATTTCGCAATATCAAGCGCAACCTGTCACCGAAGAGCTTGCGAAAGGCGACACTCACATCAGTCGACCTTTATATGCTGGAGCAGTAACTTCACAGCCTGTTTCACAGCCTGATTCACAACCAGCTAATGCTCTTGCACAGCAAGTACCTGTCAATTTGGACCCCAATTTGTCACAAAATGTCACTCCTCAAAATCCGTTTGTCGAAAGTCGACAACGTCACATCCCTTCAAATCCATTCGAAATCGACATTCGACGATTTTCAACACTGTCAAAATTGCTGCGCACTGTCGTATATCTACTTTGTGTCAAAACATATTGGCTAAATCGCTCCATGCATAAAGCTGCAAAGCGCGAAAGCGAATATTTATCAAAACCCATCACACAAGCTGATTTAAACGAAGCATTTAGACATGTATTGCGCATTTCACAGGCAGAGGAATGTGCCAGTTGCATTTCACAAGCGCAACTTGTCAAACACCACATGCTCAAATGGGACGCGTGAAATAATTTATTATATTGTGTCACGCGTGTGTCTCACAAAGAACACCGAAACCCTTCGTTGTTTTACTACCTGCCAAAGAACGGGTGGTTAACAGCGCTAGTGGTTACTCATTTTCATGAGCTTGCTGGTCACAGTGGCATGCTTCACACTTTAGCAGATTTACGCGAACACTGCTGGTTGTCAAGTGCCAAGCAGGTAGTTGCAAAAATTTTGCGCAAATGTGTCACATGCCGCAAAGCGGAAGGAGGTCCATTCACATTACCTGATTTTCACACATTACCTGTCACTCGAACTCAATCACAAATCAAGCCATTTCAACATATTGGCATTGATTATATGGGACCGTTAGTTTATTCACAGAACGGAACCCGTCACAGTCAACATATTTTGTTGCTAACATGCTTCAGTACACGCACCATTCATTTGGAGTCAACAAATAGTGTCTCGACAGCCGACACAATTATGGCCCTAAATCGTTTTATTTCGCGCCGTGGCATGCCGGACACAATTTGGTCCGACAATGCCCCCGCGTTTAAAAACTGTGTCAAATTACTGCCGGACGTGAAATGGCATTTTATCACAGCCAATAGTCCTTGGCAAGGCGGCGTGTACGAACGCATGGTAGGATTAGTCAAACGCCTGCTCAAAAAGGCATGCGGACGACGTTGTCTCACATGGCATGAATTTCTCACAGTCATGCTTGACGTCGAATTCTCCGTCAATACGCGACCATTGTCATACTTGTCAAACACAGACATTGGTGCAGCGATACTGCGCCCAATACATTTTCTTTGGGGCACCCCACCACCATGTTACATGGATGAAAAACGTGAGATGGAACTCGATTCCACCACGATTGAACCCATGCGAAAAATTCCAAAAGAGGAATGGGATAAGCTTACGGATGGATCTTTCGAACTCACACCTTCACAAATCGGAAAATCCTACACACTCACACCCCCACGAGTCAATGACGTCAATTGCATTGATGAAATTGCACTCAACTCTGTGCCTGAAAAGGATAGAGATGACATCACATTACTTTGGGACCAAATTCGTCACAATCGTGAAGTGCTTTGGTATGAGTGGTCACGTCAATACATTGACCTACTCAAAGATCGAGCTAAAAATCAACGCTTGAAAAAAGGCACAATCAACGAAGCTCCCAAACGTGGCCAAGTGGTGTTAATCACAGATGATAAACAGCCACGCGGCATGTGGCAAATGGGCCGCGTTCACGAAATACATGTGTCAAGCGATGGCAAAATACGTGCAGTCACAGTATTGTCAAGCAACGGCCGTCGCACACGTAGATCTCCATCTAACCTAGTGCCTCTTGAAATCGACACAGAGGACGGTGTTGAATATAAAATCGACACTGATGTAAAGATGATGATAATTCACAACCTTCACCTGATAAAGGTGATGATTCACAAACAGATCAATCACATCAACAATCACAATCTTCACAACAAGATGCAAGACGCGCAAACCCACGTCGAACATGTCGCTACACTGGCACATATTCGTTCTGGGGAAACGTGTCGCATTTAATGGCACTCACGTTGCTAATACAATCAAAATTAGCCAACGCGCTCACATGGACAGATCAATATCACAAAACTTTCAATCTGTGCCATAAAACACGCACTGGTCACGCAATTCAACTTCCGGAAAAAGTAACATGTCACTTTCCTCAAGTTACAGCCATAGAAGATATTGTGGTGTCCATATGGACATTGCGTGTTCAACCGCAAACGACACCAATTTATAGATGCTTTCAACAAGAGCATACTATAGTCACGTATATGAGTCTGGTGGGCGGAAAAGCTATGCTGCCACCAGAAATCATTAAAAACCACAGAGTCACAACCTACGATTGCATGATCGCCTACCAAAATAAAACTTGGAAAGGCGAACCCTTAATAAAAATCGGTCATGCATTGTGGAGCACCAACAAATCACTTCACATCGATTATTGTTACTTTTGTCACAATCTGAGTAACACAGTAATGAACTTTCACATAGAGGAAGGTGTGGTCGCAAGTCTTGACGGAAAGAAAATTGTTTCCGAAATTCAAGATCTGTCACATTGCAACCCACAAGCCGGCTATTGTTATGACAGCGACAATGGCGTCTCTTTATGGAATGCTACTGCCTTTAACAAGCAGTGTGCATTCCAAGAGATTGGTCAATTCGATGTGCAATATTCACAAAATCACTACATAGTAGAAAAATTGCAAGCTGCATTTTCTGTCACATGGAGATCACAACAATTTCCAAATAATGCAGAATGCGTGCCAAAAGACGCAAAATATATTGACCAGGGCTCAGCATTTATTCAATTTCTTCGATATCAACTAAAGAAATTGAAAAAACCTGAAACCGAAAAAGCTCCTCTTCATTTCAAACTCGCACCAAATCTTGATGTTGGAGTGTTTCACTTGCTCACAGCCCGTCAACAATACGAAGTTGACAAAATTGCACATCTAGAACAAAAACAATTTGGATCTATCTGGCAACAATTATGTCACATCCATCAGACCCAGCTAGATATAATTCATGCAATTGTCACATTTAATCCCACACTGGGCTTGCGAGCATTGCTAGGACGTCAAAATCTCTATGCGGAATGGCATGGAGATATATTAATGTTCTGGGATTGTAAACCTGTCACAGCAGAAATTATTTATTTTCAACATGAATATAACAATACTTGTTATAAATTTCTGCCGGTCAAAGTCACAAATCACCCACATATTATGTTCGTTGCTCCTGGCACCAATGATCTGATCACACATTCACCAATAGATCATTGTCTCATGAAAGATCACAAATATTATCAATTAAATGATAATTCATGGGCTAACGAAAATGGACCAACGAATTTGCACGTCACAAAACTCCCAATCGAATTAATTTGGGCTGGCTCGTGGAAACCATTCACACTAAATGTTTCCGGGTCACCAGGTGTAAGCATGACTGATATTGCATTCAGTATCATGGCGGCACATCATCACTTTCAAAATTTGCAACGACTCGAACAACAAGTCACACGTTCAGTCGATTATATTGCAACAAAATCCAACGATCCTAAAGCAGTGCAAGCATATATTGCTGGCATCGGCCAAGGGGTTGGTGCATATTTTGAAGGTGTAGGAAAAGAATTGGGTCACATCATTCACGGTAGTGTCACAGGTGGTGCGTCAGCATTAGACATGTTACTTACTGGGCCACTTCAAACAGCTGTGAACATCATACTCATTATTATCACAATTGCTTGTATTGGGTATATTGGTTATGTTTACATGCAGTGGCGGCTCGTAACCGGCAGGGGTATGCTGCCAGACATCAAGGGCTTTTTCCGAAGAAAGGGCAGAAGGGACAGAAACCCAAACAAATGGGAGCCCCGTCCGTTCAGCAAGGAAAAATCAGTAAGCGACGGCGACGTAACCGCCAGAAGAAACCGACAAGCGGCTTCAACAAACCCGCTTTGTCAAATCAAACCGTCACACAATCGTCAAGTTCGTCACAGTTACCTTCAAAGTTTGTCACACCCCTCAAACGAGTATCTCCATTCAAACGGCTTTCAGGACGCTCGGTACAGCCTAGATCGGATCCCCCGGTCGGTTATAGTACCGAACGCGCCGAAGAAATCGAAATGGAGACGGGTGCGTGCCGGGTCACAAAACCTGCACCCCCCTGCGAGTCACAACCGCAGAGCTCGTCACCAAATGCCAGACTCACAGTCACCGAGCCTGTCACAGCAGAAGTCACAATGGAAGACGCGATCCCTGACCGCGAGCCCTTGCAAAAGCGACTCAAGAGATTCGCTGGAGTCGCAGGGCTCCCAGGTGAGCAGCAATCATCACACCAGACATTTTCCTTTATACCCCAAACTTTTCACAAATTCAATAACATCAATAAAAAACTGGTCAAATCAAAAGTTAAATGATCTAAAAAGATCCGTGACCTTCCTCAAACAAACACCTTCACAGTCCGACATAGAGCTCGGAGAGATGGAAGAAAGTCACGATCAAGATCTAGATCCCCCTCCGTACCATTTGACCAATTCAACTCAATCACTTCACAATGTACGACCTCATTCACAACCTCCCATGTCCCCTTGCTATCAAGCCAACCGCTTGCAGCATCGGAGCAATGGCAGCCCACCGAGCCGTCGAAGACGATCGTCGACGAGACCGACACGCTCCGACAAGCCTTCGAGAGGCTCGCCAAGGAATCTGAGAAGCTCCCCAACTGGCCAGGCAGACCAGCGGGGGCCCCAGAAGACCAGGCGCCCGGACACGGGGAAGGCAGCCAGCCTGAGGAGGATGCCGTCGAACCCATGGACGAGCATCATGAGGAGGGCCGGGAAAATGCCGGCGTCGAAGACGCCAACGATCTGCTACCACAGGAGTGATGAGAGTATCACAGGCGTTTGATTTTGATTTTTGTTTCACATCAATTTGCCGAGATTGGCTGAGATAAAATTAAATTAAATTTAATTTTTATTCTAGTTTCGGGAGTGTGTAACATTATCGTAAAATGTAAAATCTTTAATATTTAAGTTGACGTTCTTATGTTCGCTTTTATATTTAATTAATTCAATTTATTACGATTCCATTTTTATTCACATTCCATTTCTTAACATCTTCACATTCGTCAGTTAATATCTCAAGCGATGTTGTTTACAACGCGCGCTTCACATCGCTCACATATTTAGATCTTAGTCATTGCTCACATTCCGCCACATTTCCTTGACAAGCAGCACGCATATACGCCGTCATGTTTATGTTAAGCGGCGGGCCCGCCCCGAGTGGGGGGCCGGGCCCGCGCGCCATTTCAAATGCTGTCTGGCTTGGCTCACATTTTCACTATCTTGTCAGTCTAGCTCGCTTTTCATCGGAGAAGCGAGCGGGCAAGGATTGAACTTTCACAACTGGAAATGTGGGGTAAAAATCGGAGATTAGAGCCGACCGATTGGCGCCAAACCAATCGCCATCGGTCTGGCCCTTAAAAGCCGATTTCACAGCTAAAATCGGCAGTGTTTGCAACCTCGTCAACTTCACACGAATCTCTTCCTAGGATCTAAATAAGCGCCGTTTGTCACTTTATTTAGTCGCTTGTTTTTGGTGCTAAGTTTAACTCTTGGTGCTTTAAATCACCTCAGTGCTTTATTCACATCTGCGCTGTTTGAGGTGCTTTGTTCACAACCGCGCCACTTAATTGTCGCCTTTTGTCGTAATTAAGTGCCTACTTTAATTTGCCTTATTTCTTCAGTAAATAGAGCTTCTCTTACGTTTTAATTAAGTAATTGATTTAGTTGTAAATTAATTCCTTTGTTTACGTATATTTTATATATATTTTATTTACACTTATTTCTTTGTATTTAATTGTCTAAATAAAAATGTTCGTCAAAACCTTTGGTAAACAATCTAAATTTGCTTCACACTAACTCACGTCAATTCACTTCAACTCAACTAATCACATTTGATAAAATAACGGAACGTCAACTAGAGACGACGCTTCACGTCAACTTTCATACATTCACATTTGTCCTCTTCCTCGGTTAGGAATAGGAGCTGGTTCACAAGTCACTTCAACAAGTTCCGTATTATTTTACAGATGTATTTTAAAGTCGAAATTGAAAAAATACTCATTTTTACATTATTTTCGCATGAAAAATACTCATTTTTACGTTTCATCTGCAAAAAAAGTATTTTACACACGTTATACGCAGTGTAAAAGTAGAAAAAAATAATTTTACATTTTCTGAACTCAGCTCTGAGTAAAATAAAAACACTTGATGTTTACGTTTACTTTGAGAAAAGTACAGTACTTTTAACAACTCTGCTGTCCACACTAAAAAATGGACAACTTCCGTCCATATTACGAATATTGGACGTAACTTGTCCACTCTATTATGTATACAAATGGTCAATTTCCCTCTTGCTATTCAAATCATCTTGTCTGACCTACCGTATTTCCCCTGAAATACGCCCCTCGAAATACCCCTATCAAAATACCCCCCCCCCCCAAAAAAAAAAATACCCCCCTCAAAATACCCTTACACAAAGTTGGTGTAAATAAAATGTAATTGCCTAAAACTGCAGTTTGTAATCTGTATAATCCAGTACACATGTGAAAACAATGACTGTGTTACATTAGGACAGGGTTTATGCCATCTACATATTTACATACCGTATTTCCTTGAAATATCCCCCCGGGGGTGATTGTTTCAGAGTGAGAATTTTGAGAGGGGGTTAAACGAGGGGGCGTTTTTTATTTCGCTAGAAATTTTTCGAACTCCCAGTACGAATTTGTTGTTTGTGACGTACGCAGACGTAGCAAAATGCAACAATAAGCACAACGTACTAAGCTGAGATTAGAGCTCAGCGTAAAGTGATGACGTAAAATGACGTCATAAAATTATTTAAATGAGTATGGGTGATGCTACGGGTAGTGATGGAAAAGCGCCATGGCGCTGGCGCCTGGCGCTAGCGCCAAAGCAAAAAGCGCCATGGCGCTGTTGGCGCTTGGCGCTAAAACGCTCTGGCGCCATTGGCGCTTGGCGCTGGGGTCTGCGAAAGCGCCATGGCGCTTTTGGCGCTTGGCGCCATTTTCCGGTGGCGCTATTGGCGCCTGGCGCTGGCATTTTAAATGGCGCCAAAAAAGCGCCAACCATGATAATATGAAATTTTTATAATACGGTGAAATCGCCACTCCAGTTGATCAATTTTGAGGACAAATGAATAAATATAAGTTAATAATAGGGCAGCCTTTATATAGGTACCTACATCCAATAAAAGCAAAGGTGTTAAAATGTGCTGGCGATAAATCCCCTTTATGCTTTGCTCCCAATTCTTTCTTGCTGTCTAAATCAGGGGTTCAGTCTGGCGGGCGTTGGAGGGGGGACGGTGGAGTTACCCTTCAATGCTGCAGTTATCTATCCACCCCGAGGGTGGAATCTATCTATTTAACCTGAAACATAATTTTAGGTTACTATCCCTTGAGCCCCCCAATCAACCTGCAACCAGATACGGACCGATTATTAGAGAAATTTTGCCCCAATTTTCACAAAAAAACGCTGATTTTCATACTTTTTATAGTATTCACCTTAAAAATCAATATCGTGATTTTTCAGACTTCAAAATCATCATCTTTAACGTGTATTATCACCTATTTTCAACCGTTTATGGCTATATATACACCCCTTATATCACTCCAGCTTTTAGCTGTGAGAAACAAAGATCTCCCCATTGAAACTTCCCCAGTCATGATGTTTGACTGAAAAATACATCTCTGGGCATTTAAACAATTTTTAACATTTGTTTGTTTTGTTTGAATGGGCAAAAGTTCAATGGACTACAGGACTTCAGCGGTACGTCACACACAGTTATGCACTCATTTTTCTACCATCAAATTGCAGAACATTTTTTTTGGCGCTGGCGCTATTGACGCTTGGCGCCATTACCCTCTGGCGCCATTGGCGCTTGGCGCTGAGGTTCAGAAAAGCGCCATGGCGCTTTTGGCGCTTAGCGCCATTTTGCTCTGGCGCCATTGGCGCTTGGCGCCGGGATCCGAAAAGCGCCATGGCGCTTTTGGCGCTTGGCGCCGAAAGCCTGGCGCTTTTTCCATCACTAACCCCACCATAGCCCGAGATAAATATAGCTTCCGAAGTGAAATAAAAAAATGGGTGGCTTAATTGACCGGGAAGGTGTTTAGAAAGTAAGAAGTGAATATTTAGCAAGCCAGCTGGGTAACGAATTGGGGAATTACCGTGGACAAGAGTAGATCTTTTGATAAAGAAAACAACATTTCAATGTGTCTAAAATATGGGATTTGATTGGAAATTATATTGAAATTTGAGTCATATTGTTTAGAGACATTTGAGTTATTGAACATAGGGGGGTTGAACGATGGGGGGGTATCTCGAGGGGGGGGGGGTTATTATTTCGCCAGAAATTTTTTTTGAAAACCAAGTACTAAATTGTCGTCTGAAACGTACGCAGACGTCTAAAATGCAACAAAAATCGCCATTTATAAGACTCTAAAGACTTGTATAAGTGTGTATAAAACGTATAATCACTGTTCTCACATAACAGAGTCATCGTTTTTAACGTGTGTTTTGCATTACCCAGATGACAAACCGCAGCCTTTGTCATTTACGTTCTCTATACACTAAATTTGGGGGGGTGTATTTCGAAGGGGGGGGGGTTATAAGTTCATAGTGTCCATTTTGAAGGGGGTATTTCGAGGAAATACGGTAATTCAAACATATCTGACATAAGATATTAACCTAATATATAAAATAATATATAAAAATATAATAATATATATATATATACCTTAATATCTTAATATACCTAATTTTTCTAATACATTAATTTCTGCACCCGATACTTGGCATAGATGACTATTGGGTATAGATGGGTTGTGGGTAGAAATACATGACTGGCGGGTCTACATGACTAGTTGGCCTATGTCTGAAGCCCGTGCCAATGTTCACCTAAACCCGCTACACCTGTTACTCAACTATTCTACCCACTAGTCATCTATTTATGTGTGTATAGATGAGTAGCAGGCTGGGTGATATGCCGAGCAGTGGACTAGCAGGTGGCAAACACAGTGGCACAAGCGGCACACAGTAAGAACATGTTTGCCAATGGCAGGGACGTATCCAGGATTTTTGAGTGGGGGGGAGGCTTCTTGCTTACGGTGGCCGGCAAATGGGGGGCTCAGCCCCCTCCCCTTACATTTTTTCCCTAGCTCGGGACGAATAAGCGTTTCGGCGCTAGCGCCAGGCACCGCTTCATATGTATGTAAATATGCGTACATATATAGCCAAAGTTGCAAAAATGTGTTCAGTTTGAAGGATATTGGTGTACAGGGACCGATCCACTGAAAATACCATGCGTGGGGAATAAATTGCATGAAATAGGAAAAGTTTCATTTTCCGGGACTTTTTAGGTCTCACCTCGGGAGGTCTGCAGCACCCCCCCCCCCCCCGCCCCCCCCTCCTCGGCCAATGGTGGCTTGCTGGCTCAAAGATTGTATGCTTTTATTGCTTCAATTTTAAAAATAGGGGTCATAAAAATGTTTTTCCATCCCTAACTGGGTATACATTTTAAACACAGACATTTATTTGTGCCTTTGTGGCCTTTGTGTTTGCTGCCCGCACTCCTTCATATAAATCAGAGTTGTTAGAAGTACTGAACTTTTTTAAAAGTATATGTAAACGTAAAGTTGTTTTTTTTTTACTCACCACAAAGTATAGAAAACGTAAAATACTTTTTTTTAGTCGTACGTATGCGTAAATGTGGATACTTTTTTGTGAGTGTAGAAACGACTACTTTTCTTCATAGAATGTGTAAAAGTGGGCACTTTTTCATACGTGTACAGCACAACGTATGTTTTTCTATAAGCAAATGACAGATTATATTATTTTCAAGGTCTCTTTTTTCTAGGAGATAAAAATCATCGTTCTCCCGACTCGTTTACCACATCCATTGTCTCCACAACCATTTCGATTTGGTTGCGAATTTTGAAATTTTTAAAGGCACTACCCCCGCATATCTAAAATATTCAATGGAACCACTTCTGTAAATACATAGCAGCGTAGTTATACTCCAGTCACTTTACACCCTGCAGGCGTGGTTCCCGCTGGAAACGTGCCAACGATTTTTTTACACATGCTAATTTCATAAAAAGTCGAAAAAAGTCATTGCTGTTATCACGCTAACTCATTCACAACAATGATTTTTTCATTTTTATTCGAACATCGCGTGCTTTATCATCATTGGCACTCTTCCAACGTGAGACATAAATGAGTGCGAGGGCAGAGTATCATGTCCGCCGAGTATACTGTATAAATATGTCCCACATTGAATTTTCATAAATACATTTTCCGTACGCGTACGCTTTGAAAGTGTACGCGTACAAGTGCGTACGTTATTTTTTTTGAAAAGTATATGTAAATGTATTTACCGCGTACTCGCGTACGCGTATTTTTCGAGTAAACGTACGTACCTTTTAACAACTCTGATATAAATGTGCTGCCACTAATCCTCCCCTCACTACTTATTTACACCCCCATAGATGACAAATAGATGATAATATTTATAACTATCGAGTAGAAATAGATGAGTAGTGGGTCTAGATGACCAGTTGGTTATGATCAGGGTTGGTTTTATAAAAATTCGTTTTAGTAAAATTGTATACAAATTGTAAAAAAAATTGTATTTTATTTTAATTTTATTCTTAAATTTTCCATTTTATTTTTATTTTATTCTTATTTTTTCTCTGAGATTTTGCCAACCCTGGTTATGATGACTACTAGGCCTATGCCATTTTTATATGGCAACTGCTATTTTTAGTATTTATTCATTAAGGTATTCTGCGTTTGTTGCATGCAAATTCACATACAAATTGGCATTGGTAATTGTTTTCATTGGTTTTGTGACATTTTTAGTGTTCAAGTATCGCTTTCTGCGTGCTGCAAATTATGTGATCATTTGATCACTGTAGGGCAACAGAACAGCTTGAAATTGGCTAGTGTCACCTTGCTAGTACACTATTTCCTCGAAGGGTAATTTCTTAGAGTGCTTATTTTGAGGAGAGGGTATTTCGAGGGGTGTTTTTATTTCGCTCAAGTTTTTGTGAACTCCCAGAATCATTCGTAGAAAGAGTGTACGTAGACGAAGTGTACGCAAAAAGTGTATGTGAAAAAGTGTAAGAAAACCGTAGAAAATTTCTGTAAATATAGGTGCCAGCGTGCCCTAGAACTGGAGATAGGATGTCACAAGTGAAATCAAAAATATGGTGCCGGACCTGACCCGGAAGGTGTTTATGTTTGACTGCTTTCCGAACTGCTACCGAAGCAAAAATTTTCATCACAGTTTCGCGGTGCCTTTCGCATCACTAGTCATCGCAGCAAAGCCGTGTGAACAGCGCTTCAGGGTATTTTGTTTTTTAGATCTCTGTGACTGAGATTTTTCAGTGAGCCACCAAAATCTGAGTATTTATGTTTACGCAAATGATGGTTTAGTTGCACTATCAATTTGCATCACCGCAGGAGCATCTGAAGCGCATCGAAAGACTGGTGCTGGAGGCGCGCAAAGAGCTGGACAGCAGGCAGTCCAAGGCGACCCGGTCCGGCGAGGACACCGCCGCCGAGGAGACCGGCCGCGCCGCCTTCGTGGTCGGTGCTTTGTCTGTCTACTCAGTTGAGCAAGTCTGGCCCAATCCCGCAAATTGACACGCCAGAAGGAAGTGTCAGAGCTGATGGGGAAACATCAATATAATAAGTCAACTTGTAAAAAGATATCCCAAAATAGTAAGTGATATAAACTCGGACAATACGTGAAATTACGCCTGTCACTCTACGATGAGTTTGCTTGTTACTCAACTTTCACAACCTTCATATTCCTTTTGTCACTTGTCCATTTGCGGAATTGGCACGATGCATGTAAAATAGCGATGGGAAAGCGCCAAACGCCAAGGGCGCCATGATACGATTCGCGGAGGTTGTTCGAGGTGCCAAGGGCACACAAATTTGTGGTATGAGAAAATTTCATGCTGGCATATAAACAGTAGCACATTAGTATTTGAAATGAGGCACTATAGCATTAAAAGTGAGCTTTTTCCCCAGGTATAGTGACTAGCATTTAAAGTGGTGTGGCCTGTATCAGCCTCGTTGCCTAGAAGAAACATCAAATTTCCTACATTACGTAATCATGTGTAACAGATCACATTTTTTTCTTGTTGTCGGGTGATGGTCGGAGCAGCTGTTCTATGCGGCCTCGCTCACACAAATCACCCCGAAAACGTCGACAATCACCAAACAAACAATAAAAAACGTGATCTCGAGTGCATCATCACTTAATCTATGGAAATTTATGTTTGCCCTATGCAATGAGGCTGATCAAATCATGATCGATAGATGTGTCACGTTTTTCAAAAATTTAAATTTCATACTCCAAAAATGTATGAAAAAATCAACTTTTTGTCATCACAGAAAAACCGTGTGAATGGCGCCTAATGCTCAAACTATGTTCACGCTGTCGATAAAACAGACATTTAAGAGGCAATTATATCAGCATATCCACATAGGTGTGTAAATTGATGAATCGATTCGCAGGTGCGCAAACGATTATCGACCATACCAGACGTATCGGAACCCGGGTCCTTTTCGTCGGAAGTGAGTACTTTTCTTCACAGAATATGTAAAAGTGGGTACTTTTTCACGGAGAATTTAAAACAGACTACTTTTTACATGTGACAGCAATTTTTACACTATAAGCCATAACATATATGGTTTTTAAATGATTATTTAGTATTGATATAGGAAAATGATATGATTCTTCAAAATTTCGTTCTTTATTTTAGAAAACAAAAAATTGAAATTTGAAATTTCTGTAGCACATTTTCACAACTGCGCTCATAGTTGTTAAAATGTATTTACGTTTACTCAAAAAGTACGTATACTTGAGTACTGAGTAAATACGTTTACATATACTTGGAAAAAGTAGCTGTACTCACTTTTATTTATACATTTTGAAAGTACTCGAGTACAGAATATGTATTTCAGATTGCTAGAAATAGGCACATAACACATGTATGTACTTGTGAATTTGAAAGTCAAAATGGTTAAAAAGGTATGAAAATGATTTTGAGGTGAGGTGATTTTGAGTGAAAATTGGGCCAAAATTTTCCAAAAATACTCAAAAATACGTTTTCTGGAGGGAAAGTATTTTTCTCATGTTTACTTATGAGTATAAAGTAAAAAAAATACTTTACGTTTTCTATACTTAGGGGGTGAGTAAAATATTAATAATTTACGTTTACGTATACTTTGAAAAAAGTTAGGTACTTTGAACAACTCTGAATGCGCTTGTAGCATTCGCACAGTGCGCGCCGGCTGCGCCGCTGGAGGGTAGCATTTATGGTGGGGGGTCCGCCCGAAGTATGCAGTTATATCTCGGGAACCTGCTTGGCAAAAATTGCTCAAGTTTGAATGTGAGGCTGGTGCTAACAGATAATTAAGAGGGGACCTACTGTCATACTTTCAAAAGTGCTTAGTTTAGGCTTACCCAAAATACCTGTTTATGTGCGTATTTATATTCACGCTTACGCTTTGATAAAATCCCCTTGTGCTTTGTTATGATTTCCTGGCCAAAATACTGGGAATGTGTAAGAAAATTTGCACATGGCCCTGTTTTACACTTTTGACGAAGCATAAAACAGGGTCATGTATTTACAAATACTGAAAGTGTGGACAGACCATACATTTCTGGAAATCTCTGCTTGAATTCCCCAGAGTTCTTAGAAGTCAGAAGTGTTAGAATGGCACATCAACGGCAAGTGTCGCCTGTGGGCAGCCCTGTTAAATGCCATGACAAAAGTAGGTACCGTATTTCCTCGATTTACCACCCCCGGGGGTGAGTCAAAATTTTGATGAGGGGGGGGGGTAAACAAGGGGGGGTTATTATTTCGCCAGAAATTTTTCGAAATTCCGGTACTAAATCGTTGTCTGTAACGTACGCAGACGTATAAAAATGCAACCAAAACCATCAATATTTCGAGAAAATACGGTAGGTAGCAGATGTGCAGAAAACTGTTCTCGAAATTTCGGTTCCGAAATTGGGCCAAATTGATATTAACGATTTTGTAATTGTGAATAACATATCTGACGTCAAAAATCAACGCTCCAAACATTTCTGATTATTTTAAATGATGAAAACGGTTGAGAAATAACCGAATCATTGAAGTGCAGATTTTGCATGTTCCAGACGACAATCAAAAAATCATAAAATTTAACTGTTTTACTTTTTTAAACCCCAGCTCCAGACAGGGCGGGGGCGTAGGAAGTTTATTTTGATTCTTGAGGTAGCCCCGACGTAGAACCAGATTATATATTCAAATTTGAGCAGCTTTCGCGGTTCTGTACTACATGCTACACAGTGTGTTCGGTCAGGAAACTATGAGTAAATACCGTATTTGCTTGAATAGTTCCCCCTTCAATAATTTTCCCCCTCAAACAACCTCCTCAAATAACCTCAACATTCTGACGAAATAATAATTCCCCCCTCGAATAGTTCCCCCCTCAAAAAAGTCCGGCGGAATAATAATCCCCCAGGGCGATTATTCAAGCAAATACTGTATTTAGAATGGCAAAATTTAAAACAATTGTTCCTCTGACACACGTTTGAATTTCTGTCCGCCGGTAGTGTACAAGTTCTCTGCGAACACTGCGCCCATGAGAAATGCGCCATCCTTGCCGAGTTCACTTGTGTTCTGAGTGCCGCGTGAGGTTCTCAATAGCTGGTGCACATTCTAAGCAACAGATGCTACGGCCAATGTCGAACTGCGATTCTGTCTGCGATGGGACTGGCGATTTTATCAAATCAACTTCGATGTCTGTAATTTCTAGCACCTGAGTGTTATCTCCGCAAATCTTGACATAATGTCCACTGAGCGCATTAGCGAAGGTGCCATCCAATTCAGTTTATTACCATATATCCTCGAATAAGACCCGCCGGGAGTTATCTTTTCGTCAGAACTTTTTGAGGGGGACTTACTCCAGGGGGGTGGGGCTATTTTTCATCACAATATAAAGTAACATGCATTATCAATATATTGTATGAATAGGGTCGAAATTCAAAAATTCATGCAATGAAATCAATGCTAGTGAACATTAGCTGGAAAAAATACATGGTTTTTAGAGAAAACATATCCACATAAAAACGTCTTTCACACATGGACGTCTTTGTCACCCATTTAACAGGGGGGTTATTCGAGGGGAGGGGCAGTTATTTTTTCCTCAGTCAGCTAACAGGGGGAGTTATTCGAAATGGGAAAGTTTTTCGAGGGGGACTTAATCAAGGATATACGGTACATCACATGAAAGGAGATACATCCTTGCGCTTTTCCATCCCTACATATTACTGTATTTCTTCTAATATAAGAGAGCCATTCTATTTTCTTCGTTAACTTTTACCGGCCGTTCTATTAGAGATGCCGTTCTATTGGAGGCTGCCATTTTATTTTTTTACGCATTTTTTTGTTGGGCATAATTTTCTTTCTTACTGTAACTGGAGCAATATTTTGAAATCACCGCATCAATTAGAAATTTTCATATCTATTTGATTGCTTTGAAAGTTCCGGCCATCAATTTTTATATTTTTTTTGTGTTTTGATTCTATTCTAAGGTAATTTCTTCTGGCCGTTCTATTGGAGACCGCTGTTCTATTGTTTTCGTGAGCAAAAATGTGCCAAAACCTGCCGTTCTATTGGAGGGGCCCTTCTATTGGATGTATGCCGTTCTACTAGAAGAAATACGGTATGTAGTACCTACCTACAGGGAACGCACATATTTTGGTTTGCATAACGCCGCTCTGCGTAGGCTCCGCCCACTTTTATGTTTTCGCCCGCGCGGGACGTGCCCATAGCATAACTCGAGGGTGGAATATCAGGGGGGTCCACTGGACTTTCGTGTCGTCCTATTCTGTTGTATTTACGTCGGCCGATTTTGATGCCGTTCGAGTATGTTGGGCTTTGGGGTTGGGTCTTTGACTAAAATTCTCTGTTTCCTCAAATAATCCTCAGTCTCGAGATAAGGGGGTCTATAAAAACGTGGTCATTTTACATTGGCGATCTGGCATGTTGATTTTGAACAGGGACGTATCCAGGATTTTTGAGCAGGGGGGCTGCTTGTTTATGGGGCCGGCGACAGGGGGGGGGGGGTTCAGTCCCCCCCCCTAAAATTTTTCCCTATATGGGGACGGAAAGGCGTTTTGGCACTAGCGCCATACAAAGCTGCAGCCCCCCCCTGGATACGTCCTTGATTTTGAAGCTTTATAACTCGGCTATTTGTGGGGAGTTTTGTATCGTTGAATACTTAAAATAATCGGGACAACGTGCAGATTACATTTTTGTTGTCGTATCACTGATGTCTAAACTCCGTATGCTGATTTGATTGACCCGGTTTTTCAACACGAGGAAATTTTATTACAAACATGCTATCATAAACTTTAGACAGCGAGAGTTCGTTCATATAAAAAAGTTAGTTCATTTTTTTCCAATAAAAAGTTATAGCACCCTGCATTTCACATTAATAATCGCAATAACCACATTAATAACCGCATGTGTGCAACTTCAATACTGCATATCTCGACGATTTCTCAGCCGATTTCCACCAATGACACCGAAAATGATCAGAATAACCTAGAGATTTCATTTTTATGCTCAGATTATCTGTATACCGTATTACCTCGAATTATCCCCCCCCTTGAATTAACCCCCCCCTCGAATTAACCCCCCCTCAAAATGGGCTGGGGAAATAATAAACCCCCCCCTCGAAATACCCCCCCTCGGAATGATGTACATCATGTATGTAATGTACATGATGTATTGATTACTACTTATTTGCATCGCAGCTACACTTTTACGCTCATTTGTGTACAGATGTACATCTAAGGCCCCAATATAACCTAATTTCTTTCATTTATTACCGTTTTTGTGTAAGAAAACGCGTGTATCTTACGATGAATTTCACGAAAATTTCTGGCGAAATAATAAAACCCCCCCTCGAATAAACCCCCCCCTCGAATTAACCCCCCCTCAAATTTTGCTGGCGAAATAATAAACCCCCATGGGGGTATTTCGAGGTAATACGGTATATAATTAGATTTCCAATATAATAAAATAATGCAAACTTTCCATAAGTTATCATTTTGGAAATGCGTCAAGATAATCTGAGCATAAAAATGAAATGTCTGAAGGTATTATGATCATTTTAAGAGTTCATTGGTGAAAATCAGCTGAGAAATCGTCTAGATATTAAGACTCGCTTTCCTGGGGGCAGTCCCAAGCCCTGTAAAGTGTCAAGTAAAGTGTCAAATGTAAAGTCAAACGCAAAGTAAAGTGTCAATCAAAACAAAAAAGAAAAAAAATTATTACTGAACCTTGCATGACAATTGACAGTTTACATTGCATTTGACGTTACATTTGACACTTTACTTTACACTTTACAGGGCTTGGAAAAATGGCTATTTTTCACTGTTTTTTTCACTTGACACATTTTCAAGTGATTTACAGATATGAGTGAAGTGAAAAATGTTCACTAATGTCTTTGCGCAACTTTTTTTCACTTCACTCATATCTGAAAATCACTTGAAAAAGTGTCAAGTGAAAAAAAACGGGCGAATGTGCGTAACGGGCAGATGTGCGTATCAGGCCCGATGGTATAAGCCCCGTTTTAAGGTAACACAGTCATTGTTTTAACGTGTGTTATGTATTTCCTGGATAACAAACCGCAGCTTTCATTATTTACGTCCTGTTTACACACAATTTGGGGGAGGGGGGGTCTGTTAATTCAGAGTGGTCCTTTATTTTCGGGGGGGGGGGGGTGGTATTTCGAGGAAATACGGTATGCATTTATTCAACTACAAAAATATATCTACCGTATTTCCTCGAAATACCCCCCGGGGGCTTATTTTTTCAGAGTGACAATTTTGAGGGGGGCATTTCGAGGAAATACGGTAATGTAGAAGAAAATATTTCATAGGTTTGAGCGCGGTGACGTTTTGAGTGTTCAATATCGATACAACTGAGTTAAATAACGACTAATTACGAGTGTTAAAATATGAAAGTGTCTGTGGCTTTAGAACCAAGGTACTTTTGGTTAAATAATGACACACTTTGGCTTACAAGATTGAAGGAATGGTTAGGAACCGCTGTGTTTAAATATGGTTTCAGCATTGAAAAAATCTCTGGGAGATTTATATTTTAAAAAATCTCAGAAAATAAAAGATTTTCGGTGATTTATATTTTTTCCACAATTTTCCAGCGAGATTTAATTATATTTGTGCTGATTGAAAAAATCTCTCGAGAAATCTCTCTATAAGACATGTGTGGATGTATTGATTTTGAGCGATAATTGTATATTCAGTGATGATTGTATGTTCAGCCAAAAAATAAACAAAGCGTAATTTTTTCTTGCCTTTCAGTGAAAATTTGCTGGCTGATGTCATATTTTTGCAGGTGGAACAATTGAGCAGTGAACAATTGCCACCAACTTTTTCTCATTTCCCTTATAAAATATGTAGGGTTCAAACGGGATTGACTTTTCAGGATCGGGACGGGGATTGTTTTTTTTTGAGTTTTCTGGACTGAGATCGGAATAGGGATTGAGGTCTCGGGACCAGGATCGGGATTGTTTTTTTGTGAGATTTTGGGATCAGGACCGGGATTGGCATTTTTGGGATCGGAATTGAAGTTATGATATAGAAGGATTTTCCCTAATCTGCTGCAAAAAAATTGGATGTCTGTGGGATGTCAACAAGATTTTTTTACAGAAAACATACGGAAACGGAAAAAAAATTTGCACTTGAGGAAAATGAAAATGGAATTTTTTTGCACTTACCGGAAAACGGAAAAAAAATTTGCACTTGCAGGAAAATGGAAATTTAAATTTTTTGCACATGCTAGAAAACGGGGAAAAAGTGGAAAGCGGAAACAAAACGGAAAGTTGACACCCTAGCCGTCTGGCATAAATTGGACAGTGGAGGTGTCCGTTCAGATTTTTTAATACTTTTTTATGATTTCCAATTATTTTTCTGGGATCGGGATTGGGGTCATGGGATCGGGGCTGGGATTTTCAAATTTTTGTGACCGGGATTGGAATCACGGGTTCGGGATCAGGATCGGGATTTTCAAATTTTTTGGATTGGGATTGGGATTCGTTTTTTGAGATTTTGGGATTGGTATAGGGACCGGGATTGAGGTTTCAGGATCAGGACCGGGATCAGGACTGCCAAATCCCGAAAAAATTTGGGATTCGGGATCGGCATCCCATTTGAACCCTACTTATATGCTTGTTATACCAGTTGACCAGAGTTGTTAAAAGTACTGAACATTTGTCAAAGTATACCTAAATGTTGAGTCTTACTTTTTTTATTCACTCAAAATGTAAAGTAAAATTTTTCACTTTTTCTCATGAGTAAACATGGACTCAGCAGACTTTATGTGAGTCAATGGTCTAAAGGATGTTGGAAACGAGCGACACTCTGACCTAATCACATTTGAGTGATGCTCGTATTTTGTACTTACAGATGACACTCAAGAAATTTAACAACAACATAAACAAAATCTAACTGACGAAACTAACTGATAAATTTTAATTGTCATTTTAAATAAACATTGGATAATTTTCCATATATTACAATTGAAATGTCTATTTCTTTAATATCAATTTTAAAAGTCACAAAATGACCTAATTTTGTAGTGATGTACAAATTTTGATTTTTGGTCTGTTTGCATGTGTGTGTAGGAATCCAGAGGAATTTTTCTGCTTCACAAGATATCAAAATTTTCGGAATTGTATATTCATATGTCAGCTATACAGCCTATACTCACTTTGTTTTCACATTCAAAAAAATAATTGAATAAAATATTCTGTGGTTGAACAGAATCTGTCCATTCAAACTTGAATTTAAGACATTCGGACTCACTGACTCCCTCTAGGTATGTCTGCCAAGTTTAAGTAAAATGCTTTTTCCCCAGAAAATTTAAAAGCGTGTATTTTTGAGAACTTTTGCCCTGATTTTACTCAAAATCATTCATTTTCTGACGTTGTGATCCCTTTCACCTTAAAATTCACTTGTTTCGACCGTTCAATCAAACACCTTGAAAAATCTATATAACACAATTTTAGTTGCTATATTTTCTGAGATTTTTTGAACTGCAAGAGATTTTCTCAGATAAAATATATTATATTTTCAAAAATGACCCAACAGATTTACTGTATTACCTCGAATTATCGCCCCATGAATTAACCCCCCTTCGAATTGACCCCCCCCCCCTCAAAATGGGCTGGGGAAATGATAAACCCCCCCTAGAAATACCCCCCCCCTCCGGAATGATGTAAATACATCATGTATGCAGTGTACGTGATGTATTTAGGTATTACTATTTTACTTATTTGCGTCGCAGCTAAATACATTTATACGCTCACCTGTGTACAGATGTGAGATGTACATGTATTGCCCCAATGATAACCTATTTTCTCATGTTTATTACCGTTTTTGTGTAAGAGAAAGCGTATTCTTTACTATGAATTTCACGAAAATTTCTGACAAAATAACAACATCGAATTGCCAGACACGCCCGTCATGTCCTCCCTTTTCAGGCGTGTCTGCCCAATTAAATCTGGGGCCTGGCCACTTAACCCGCTGGTCATGTAGAGCGGGCGGACATGTAATTGTACCCGCGGCCATGTATAGGGTTGCAGACGGTACGGCCTTGCGGTAAACCGGGTACGGTAAATTTCCTATTTTGCGGTAAACGGTACGGTACGGTAAATCTGAAAAGTGCGGTACACGGCAAGAGCAAAAGTGCGACAAAAAAGCACATTGGAAGTGAATTTGAAGGTGAAAATTGGGTAAAAGAATATAAGAAGTACCGTATTTATCCGTGTATAAGGCCCCCCCGATCATAGTGCCCGGGGCATTATACAATGCAAAAAGTTCCATGCATCGTGCCCGGGCACTATGCAATGCAGAACAAATATTTGCCACTCAAATCGGATCAAGTTCACAAACGGACCGAATTTTCTCATGCTGGCGCCTGTTGCATAAATATGAAACAATTTAATACGCTGCAGTGTGTTGCGGGCCGCATCTGGTGCACGCGTCTGGTCAACTATTTTCATTGGACTTTCACCATGCAATAATGCATTAGCGGCGGCATTTCCGGTATACAAAGATATTGTCAACGGAATCAAATATGGCTTTCAAGATGCTCTGAAGACCATATATTCAGTATCAATCGATGCACATCGTCAAGTGAAATGCATAGTGCCCAGGCACTATGCACAGCACTTGAAAAGTGTTCCAAAAAACCCTCAAATTTGTATAGTGCCCGGGGCCTTATACACGGAGAAATACGGTAGTGACTATGACTTGTAACTTGAAAATCTGTGACTTGAAAATCATATGACTTGTACGAAAACAAGTGGCAACAGCTTAGCATCACAACTTTTTGCAAGGGGATTTATACTTGATAATGATATCTGTAATACGTCAATAAGTATTTATGTGCGATGTGATGTGTCCATTAGTATGTGCAAAAGTGTAGAAAACCGCATAACACGGTTGAAGAACTTCAGTTTGTTTTACATAGTTGACAATGACATCAACTACCAACTCGTTCTGATCCCATTCAAGGCATCCTACGCATCGTCGTATACACATAAATTTATATTTACTTCCTGCTAACGATGGCAAACCCCCCGAAAAAAAGTATTTCAATTTTTAAGTGTTTTTTCCAAACTGAATTTTCGAATTTTCGAATTTTTCCTCAAATTAATTTTCGAATTTAGAATTTAATTTTCGAATTTTCAAATCTTTTTGGACAATTTTCGAATTTTTTTGGCTAGTTTTCGATTTTTTTTCCAAATAATTTTCGATTTTTTTTGGAAAAATGTTGAATTTGAAGCTTTAAAAACAGGATTCGGGCTGTTTTCATGTTTGGATCACTTTTTCACCATATTTTTGTCATAATTTAGCATAAAAAATGGACAGAGGAGTTATGCGGACCAGTGTACTGCTTCATTTTATCCACACATTGATCTAAAAAGAAGCTCTAAAAACAATTATTTAAAAATTGGCGTCAAATAAAAGATCAGCGTGAAATGAAAAATCGGCGTCAAATAAAAAATCGATGAACAAATCGGCGTCAAATAAAAAATCGGCGTCAAATTAAAAATCGGCGTCAAATATAAAATCGATGCACAAATCTACATCGATCACTGCGTACACTTCTTACAATTCACTTGAATCATCACCTCCTTTTCAAGTGACTCTGGACTCAACCTATGGCGCCTATTCCCTAACACAATTGGACACTGCGACAATGCACGCTCCGCGGAAGCCGATGTGGCGGGCACACTGATCATACTCAGTGCATACGGTGCTAACTTCACAAAATACGGGTACTTCTCAAACCAGTACTCAAGACCACTCTTATCTTTGATCACATCTCGTTCACTCATAAATATATGCAGTTCCTGGGCAGTCCCATGCACTGTAAAATTCCCTGTAAAACGTAAAATGTTATTTGTAAAATGCCCGCGGACGCCATTTTAACGTTTTTTTACGTATTTATTTTTTTACGTTTCGCTTTTTCAGACGTGCCGCGTACCAATTGTCAATTTTTTACACGTTCAACGTAAGCGTGTGTTTTGTTACCTTGAATTCCCTGAAAAATTCGAAAACTATTTTCGAATTTTCGATTTTTTTGAAAAAAAATCGATTTTTAAGTGTTTTTTCTAGGGGTGAAATAAAAATTCGAAAATTATGAAAAAATTCGAAAATTCGAAAATATTTTCGAATTTTCGAATCTTTTTTTGCCATCGTTACTTCCTGCAGCCTTGTGCATCGCACAAATAGCAATATTTTGTTGGCATAACAGCTTCATTTGCAACATGATTCCACACGTTTGCATTTGAACATTGTTCGTCGGCGCGTCGCCAGCTGGTGTCATTGTGCGTATTTACCGGGCGCCGCAAGGCATCAACTTCTGCCTGGCGACATTTACATTGGAAAAAATGTCCATTTGTCACAATTTTGTTTACCGTAGTTCCCGTAATACAAGCAGGGACGTACCCAGGATTTGCGAACGGGGGGGGGTGAATTTCCCTGCATTCCTTGCGTCCCCCGTGAAGGGGTGGGAAAATAAATCCATAAAATAATTAGAGAACATTGGCCCTACACACACTAGTTTTCACCGTGACATGTGTGAAAACTGAAATGGCGACATGGCGACATTCAGCCTACTCTTATTGTATGCTATATGTGTTTTAGTTGACAAATTCTCAATTTGTAAAGTTTTATAAATCAAATTCAAATTTAATTTTAATTAAATCATTCAACCGGGTTCATTTATTCGCATTTTAAAAAATTTCAGTTTTCCCACGAAGTCACGGTGAAAACTAGTGTGTGTAGGCACAATTTCCCATAGACTGTAAAGCCAAAGTACCTCGCTAGGTGAGCCAAAGTATAGCGACATTTAAGCCAAAATGATCACGAAAAAATGTGTCATTATTAAAGCCAATGTGTCGACTCGTAAGCCGCAATACACGTAAATACTTAACGGTCACATACAAAATGGATGCATAGTACATGTGCGTGGACACGTGTAGCCAATTTCTGGTTGGCTAATGAAGTGAATCGTAGAACATTTCGTAAATGGTACAAATGTAATCGTGGGCAATTATTATTCTATATTTTTTAAATTTTTCCAGTACATATTTATTCATCACTATTTTGCATATGAAAGTTGGTGCAAATAATTCTTAAATTCACAAGTTACCTAGATTTATTTATATCTATATTTATATTTTTTCCCATTGTTCAATACTATATTACAAGTATCATTATGTCACCGTGTAAACACATTTATTTGTGTAGTTTCAGCTGCGGCAGTGCGCTAATGTATTCACTGTCATTATACAAAAAAATGGCTTAAATAATGACACAAAATATGCACTATGTACGCATGGCTTGAATAATGACACAATAGTGTTAAATACTGACACACTTTTGGTGACGAGTCAAAAGTTTGACTGCGGCTTTAGAGACGAAGCACTTTGGCTTAAATCTTGATACACTTTGGCTTACGAGTCGATGGGTTACGAGTCGCTGTGGTTAAATAATGGGTTTCCCTCGATTGAGCCGCCGCCCGACGGGCCTGTGCCATTATGCATCTAAACCCATTACGCATCTAGAACCGGCACACATTTAACTGTACCTGGCATGTTGAAAATATGCAATAAAACACATTATCTAGTGATTTTAAAGGTGAAAATATATCAAAAGTATGAAAATTAGCGACTTTGGGTGAAAATTAAGGTAAAATTGCTCAAACGTGCTCCAGATAGCTAGGCAATTTGTGGGCAGGGGCTGTTCAGGGAAAAGTAACGACAAAGATTTGCCTCTGGTAAAGATGATAGCTAGGCGGTTTGGGGTGGGGTAAACTGCCCCCTTTCTTACCCCTGCAGATATAATGTGTCTATGATGGGTCTAGTTGCATAATGGGTTTAGATGAAGGGTGTGCTTCTAAAAGTACTGATCTACAAAAAATCGATTTTGAGATAATCGCGATTGAAAGTTTGGAGCATGCAATACCCATACATGGGTATTGGGTATGGGAATTTTGGGTAAGGGTATTTCGGCCATATTGTTGGGTATCCACATGCATGGGTATAATCATTGATTATACACATAACACTAGCTTTATAAAATTTAGCTAATTGTATTTTTGTAGTACAGTACATTTTAAAGGAACAAATTGGTAATAGCGTGTAGATCGGTATTTTTTAAAGCACAAAATCAGAAAGCTGTAGATCCGTACTTTTACCCATAATAAAAAAGCACAAAATGAGTTTTTGCGCAACCGGACACCGATCTGACATCGGTACTTTTAGAAGCACAAAAAATAATGTGCAGATCGGTACATTTAAAAGAACAATTTTGAAAAAAAGTGTGTAGATCGGTACTTTTAAAGACACAACAGCTGAAAAAGCTTGTAGATCGGTACTTTTAAAATTTCAAAAACTGTATTTTGCAATTTTTTTGCTTTTTTCGACCCCCCATATCTCAAAATTGAATTTCGCACCCCCCACATATAATATATATTTTTGAAGCGCATTTTTATGGGGACCCCAAAAATGGTCCTAACTCAAATTTGAAAAATTTGTAGATTGGTACTTTTAGAAGCACACCCTTCAGATGCATAGTAGGCCTGACCCCGACCCGGGTCCCGCCCGACCACCAGGCAGATCGAGATTTAATTGCGTGCCGGGCGGCGGACTAGGCACGCCTGTCATGAGCAATTTTGATATCAAACACGCGTATTGTTCTAAACCATATTACAACAATGAACCAAATGTGTTTCTATGTCCGGGTACATTCCACGTGGATTTCAAATTACGCACTTAGCATGTTCTGAATGAAGCTTTTCATTGGTTCCATAGTTGTTAAAACGTTTTTACGTTTACGCGAAAAATACGTATGCTCGAGTACTGAGTAAATACCTTTACGTTTCCCGCCGAAAAATACTTATACTCAACTTTACGCGTACTTTTTCAAGTACGCGAGTGCAGAAAACGTATTTAATGGGGGTTTTTCAGCGCTATTTTTCCTTATTATGTGTCATTATACTAAGAAATACTTCATATTATCATGAGAAAACGACATAGGTATCCTTGATTTATTTCTGAGCTAAAAGTGAAAAAACACTCACTTTTACGTTTTCTTCGAGAAAAAATTCTCTTTTACGTTTTCCCTGAAAGAAAAGTTATTTACTCACGCTTTACGCAGTGTAAAAGCTTCACGCTTTTACACTTTACGCAGTGTAAAAGTATAAAAAGTATACTTTACGTTTTCGTTTACTGTACTCAGCGGTGAGTAAATAAAAATACTTTACGTTTACTTTTTTGAAAAGTTCAGTACTTTTTTCTCCATCATTTTCACTGCGTAAAAATCCGCGCCAGGCGGTCGCGCGGCACTTTCATCGGTTTGGTGACAGTTGTAAAAAGGTGCAACCATCGAAAGTCAACTTGCAACGACCTCGTCGCGACGGGAACACTTCTCCACACGTGCAGCCATCTCGATTTGATGACTTGTTCATTGCAATTTGCAACCTTCCCCTATTGACAGCCACTTGTTTGACACAATTTCTGTGAAAAATGTGCGGGAGTGGCCCCAGAAGACGTCTCCGGGCATAACTAGAAATTTTCAAAGTGTAGACTTGATGACTTTTAGAATTGGACGTTTCAAATACACTACGCTGGTGGCCAAAACGTAAAGGCATGCATGATTTGAGTTGAAAGTGAAAATGGCACTCGAAACACCCGAAAAGTGTCGGTGACATTTTGCACTTTGTCCCATTCATAAATATGACAATTAGAGCTGATGCCAATTCAATTCCTTAACGATACGGCGCTTGTCAAACTTAAATGAAAAATGGTTTGAAATGTGTTGTTTTATGCAGTTTATGGGTTGTTAAAAGTACTGAACTTTTTTTCAAAGTAAACGTAATGTGAATAATTTTTTACACGCAACTGAGTACAGAAAACGTAAAGTAATTTTTTTTCTCATGAGTCTCCTCGAAATATTTTACCCCCGGGGGTTTATTTTTTCAGAGTGAGAATTTTGAGGGGGGTTATTATTTTGTCAGAAATTTTTTGAACTCCCAGTACTAATTGGTGTTTGTAACATACGCAGACGTAGAAAAATGTAACAATAACCACCATATTTTAAGAGTCTACTGACTTATGTAAGTATGGACCATATATACTCAAAAAATCCCCCTGCCTTGAACTATTCACCCCTTGAATGATTCCCCTCTGTTCGACGAGCGAGGAAAAACAATTCCCCCCACTCGCATAATCCCCCCTTTAGGCATATTAAAAATTTTGTATCTACCGTATTTCCTCGAAATACCCCCCCCCCCCCCTCGAAATACCCCCCCCCCCCTCGTTTGACCCCCCCCCCCTCTCGGGACCACTATGAAACAATCACCCCCCCCCTCGAAATACCCCCCCCCCCAAATTGAGTGTAAAGGGAACGTACATGACAATAACTGTAGTTTGTGTTCTGTGTACGTTAGAACAGTGTACATACCATCTACATACTAATATTAGTCTACAGAATCTTATAAATGGCAGTTTTTGCTGCATTTTTCGACGTCTGCGTACGTTTTCAGACTACAATTTCGTACTTGGTTTTCAAAAATTTTCTTGTGAAATAATAACCCCCCCCCCTCGAAATACCCCCCCCCCTCGTTTAACCCCCCCCTCCCCCTCGGGACCACTATGAAACAATCACCCCCCGGGGGGTATTTCGAGGAAATACGGTAATTTAAACAAAAATGGCACGTTATATGGTAAATAAAGCATATTTCATGAAATCAGTTAATAGAAACATGGTTGAAATTTTCGATGAGATAAAAATTCCCCCTTTGAATAACTGCCCTCTTGAATAGCCCCCCTCAAAAATGTATGAATAAAATAATTCCCAGGGAAATTTTCAAGTACCTATATATGGTAGATGGTAGAAACCCCGTTCATAAGTAACAGTCATTGTTTTTAACGTGTGTTCTGCATTGCCCATTGTCTGGATCACAAACTGCACGTTTTGTCATTTACGTTATATTCACACTATTGTGCATGCTCTAATTTCACTGATTCATGAAATTTCCATGACAGTTGACGCTCCACAGGGGTGAGGCGTCACTATATTTGGGGGAGGGGGGTTATTTCGATGGGGGGGTTGTAAATTCATAGTGGACATTTTTAGGGGGTATTTCAGCGAAATACAGTACTTTTGTCCTAGAAAACGTAAAAGGTGGTATTTTTTAGACATTTTGCCCCCATTTTCGCTCAAAATATTTCATTTCCAAACTTTTTCACCCACAAAAATTCACCTGTTTATGTGTATTTGCTTTTTTATAAGAAATTTTATATTATCTCTTACTATTTCTCCCTTTTTTCCTTTATGCCTTGAAAAAGCCTAAATAAAAGCCTATCTGAAATACGTTTTCTGTGCTTGTGTACTTTCAAAAAGTACGTGAGTAAGTGAGTACCTGTTTTTTGGAAGGAATATCTTCAACATATTTATCGAGTAAACGTAAATACCTACATTTTTGCAACTATTGTTTTATGGAGTTTATTCTATTTAATTATATGCTTTTTAGTTCCTGTCCAAATGTATTTTATTGGAAGCTCACTTGGAAAACCATACACATATCCATAGGTCGGAGAGAGTCCTGCTAGTATAGGATGATTATACTGCAATCAGAATATTAAAGATGTTTCACCGCTCATACATTTTGTATACTCCAGCGACATTACACCTTACAATGAAATCTACACTCTTGGAAAAATGTGTTTATCCTCCTGATCGGGAACAAAAAAATTCAATGTCTCCCCAGCTGCCGTGCGACCTGCATAGGTATATACATGGGATGAATTATTGTAAAATGAGGTGCCTTTATGCCACATGTCGATTTTTAGCTTTCTGGGTGTGTTGCTGCTCATTTGACAGCCATCCGAAGTCAAATTTCAGGTGGAAAAAAGTGTTTAGCCCTTTTGTGAAAACGTTAAAACAAAGTTAAAAAACATGTTAAAATGATTAATAAGACCTGACTGTTCAGATATTTATAACTTATTCACAAATTTGAATTCAAAATTGTTCAAAACAGAAGACTTCCACTGCGATCTCCCACTCGCTGTGATTTTGACGGAATCTTTCTGAATCATCTGTCATCACTCCACAGATAAATATTGCCCGGCATGCTGCATATTTTTGAAATCATGAACAAAACGAAATGTTGGCACCATGCCAGCTCATGACTGCACGCATTAAGCTAAATGTAAGAAAAGCAACAAAATTTCGCGGAAGGTGCTGCGTTCACAGTTAACAAAATATTGATATATTTATACGCAGGGGTGTGGCCATAATTCTACTGTGGGGGGTCGACATAATGACCCCCCCCAATGTATGAGTTTCACCCCTCAGTGACCCATATTTAATGTTTGGTTTGCCATTGAACCAAAAAAATCAAAGGGCTAAACACATATTTCCAGGAGTGTACCATATCCCATCTGAATAAAAGAACAAACATAAACAATTTTTTCATCATATTTATCAAATTGCTTTGATAAATATGATGAAAAAAATTTATGTTTGTTCTTTTATTCAAATGGTATATGATAGATTTCATTGTAAGGTGTAATGTCGCTGGAGTATAGCTGTTATATCAATACAATAGTGTTAAAATGACCCACTATTGCTTACACAGCAAAAAATGGGTGTGTGGATGCGCGGTGAAGCGTCGGGAAGTGTCTTCACGCCAACATCTCCCGAACGCTTCACCAAGCATGCCAGCGCTTCCACACACATCACGAAAAAATGCGTGAAGACACTTCACGCTTCTTAATATGGCGCTCGCACGCAAATTTATACGCGGGGGAAGCGTGTGGAAGCGCCAGCGGCGTGAAGTGTCTTCCACATGCTTGGATGCGCGTGAAGCGCATGGTGAAGCTAGGTGAAGCGTGTGGAAGACACTTCACCCAGAATCTTGTGATGTTGGTGGAAGCGTGTGGAAGCGCGCCGCTTCACGCGCATCCAGCCCGCTTTCCACACGCCTCACGGATCTATTTTTTGCTGTGTTACGAACTGAATTAAAATATAAAACTTGTTTGTGGCTTTAGAACCAAGGTACTTTGGGTTAAATACACACACTTTCGCTTATGAATCGAAGGGTTACGAAACGCTGTGGTTTATATCGCGTTTCCCTCCACGCAATGGTCGCCGACTGATGCAGCAAAGTTGCAGTCACATGCGGCAGCATAATATTTTGGCAGCACCGCTTGACACGAGTGTGGTAACTCTAACATTTTGTCTACTCTCACATAATGTAGAATCTCACACGCCTATGCCTGAAGGTGACTTTCACAAGCCCAACCATGAATCTCACATGCCCAGCTCATGCACATGTCATCTCAAGGCAAGTCATCTCTCGAGTGCCGTGCGAACGCAGTGCATGTGCTCGGATGTCCAGTTGTCTTTTTATGCCAATTGCGCTCATGAAACTGTCCACGAGTGTTTCATGTCCAAAGGTGTCGGGTGGCCGCAACTGCTGGGTCCACCAACCACACTGGTTTTCAACCAAAATTTTACAAAATTCAAAAATCTGCTTTGATTTGATTTGATTTCACCAGAATGAGCTATTTTTAGTCCCTATGAACTGTGGTTGATCGAACTTGACCGGTATACTATAAAAAAACTATACACCTTTATATACCGTATTTCCTCGAAATACCACACGGGGTTTATTTTTTCAGAGTGGGAATTTTGAGGGGGGTTATTATTTTGTCAATTTTTTGAACTCGCAGTACTAATTTGTTGTGTGTAATGTACGCAGATGTAGCAAACTGCAACAAAAAGAACCATGTATAAGAGTCTACAGACTAAAAAAATACGTAGATGGTATAAACGATGTTCTAATGTAACACAGTCATTCTTTTTAACGTGTCTTATATGCATTGGTAGATCACAAACCACACCTTTTCTCATGTACGTTCTATTTGCACTCAATTTGGTGGGGGGTATGTCGAGGGGGGTTCATTGATTCATACTGCCCATTTTGAGGGGAGGGGGTATTTCGAAGAAATACGGTAACTAAAAATGGTACATAAATTGGGTTCGACCAAAGTTCAGCGGTCACTGAGTATTTTGTTGCTGACCACCACAGCTCACGCTATGAGGGGTTCATATGTGATTTTTTGGGGAGTACACGACACACACCGCTACTTAACTCTATCGGAGGAGGGCGGGCGACCCACATGAAAGTAGGCTGCCTTATATGTGCCCATTTTTTGTAATTTCTGCGGTCCACCTCGAGTTGTTTGTCACGTGACGGAATTTTAGACGATAGGCTGCCCAAAACTGGTAAATACATGACAAATATTTTGCTTATACTGGGTGGACATCACACTTAGTATGAAAACCTACCATAACCCATCTGAATAATGAACCATAAACTTCATAGTTTTGATCATCATATTTCATTTTTACTGTGGAATAGTTTATTACAAAATTTATCCATAGTTGTTAAAATGTATCTGTTTGCTCAAAAAGCACGTACCTATACTCAAGTACTGAGTAAATACCAGAGTTGCGAAAGCGTATTTACGCTTACCCGAAATACCTGGGTAAATGGGTATTTATACTTACGCTTACGCTTACGCTTTAGTAAAATACCCTTACGCTTTATTACGCTTTCCTGGCGAAATTACCCGGATACTAAAAGCGTAAAAAAGCTTTTCACATGGCCCAGTTTTACGCTTTTGAAAAAGTGTAAAACTACAAAAAATGTAGGGAAAAAACAAACAATAGGGACTGTGTGTGTGCAGCAATACACTGGAAATAGCGGCACATGTATAAATTGTGTCGCAATATGAATGTCTGATCAATATTGTGTCATTGAGAAATATCGTGGCGTTAGATTAGTAATTTTGGGACCGAAAATGGATTCGGACAACGATGTTGTTGCCGTCAACAGCACGAAATCCTAGACTACCAAATCGATGTCCGAAAATATTTCACCCAGGCGTGATTTGAAAATAATTAACTGAGCAAAAATGGACAGAGTCAGTGATGCATTGATCTAAATGTGAAAGCAAGGGTATTTTCCGATGCCCAATGACAAGAGCGCTCTCAAACGATTTTTTTACGCTTACACTTTTATTTACGCTTTCCTAGGTATTTTAAAAATACCTTACGCTTACAGTATCCATACTCAAAATTTGGAAAGTGTATTTACGCTTACGCTTACGCTTTCCAAAAATACCGGTATTTTAACAACTCTGGTAAATACTTACGTAGCTGTACGTACGTAAATACTTTGAAAAAAGTAGCTGTAGTCGCTTTTACGTATACTTTTTGAACGTACTCGAGTACAGAATACATATTTCAGATAGGCTTTTTATATGCTTTTTCAAGGAAAAAATAGGAAAACAAACTGCTAAAATAGGAAATAACACATGTACTTGTGAATTTCAAAGTCAAAATGGTCAAAAAGGTACGAAAATGAGAGATTTTGAGTGAAAATTGGCAAAAAAATTCCAAAAATACTCAAAAGTACATTTTCTAGAGGCAAAGTGTTTTACTCAAGTTTACTCATGAGTAAAAGTAAAAAAAAATTAGTTAACGTTTTCTGTACTCAGGGGGTGAGTAAAAAATACTTTACGCTTACGTATACTTTGAAAAAAGTTCGGTACTTTTAACAACCTTGAGTTTATCACACCATTTTATTCATTAAATTATGGTACGTTTCCATACTAAGTGTGCTGTCCGCCGAGTATAAGCAAAAAATTTGATGATGTCTTTTCCTAAAAAACGTTTTCTTAAAAATACTGTTAGAAAAGGCACCTGCCATCTGACTTGTGTGTCCCTCATTGCCGTCGTTAGCAAGCGTTGATGACTTGATTGAACTCGACCGCAGGGCGCGCCGGCCAGCGCCGAGGCGTCGCGCCAGCTGGCCGAACGGCGCGCGCAGGTGCTGCGCCAGGCCGAGCGGTCGCTGCAGGCGCTGGCCGCTGCGGTCACGACTTTGGCCGGGCGCCGCGGCACCACCAGCGCGCAAGACCAGGGCGCGACCGGCGCGGGCCCCATGGAGGACGTGGCGGGGCCGTCGGGCGTGCTGCCGGGCACGCTGCCGGGCACGCCCGCGGCCCAGTCGCAGCCCCGCCGCAAGCGCCCCGCGCTGGAGGGCGCCTATGGCCCCATCGAGAAGGTACGTTTGCTGCATTTTAGAAGCAATTTTTTTCGAGGGGGGAAATAATCAAGCAAATACGGTAAATATATTTCGTTTGGTCACGTTCATTACCAGTCTGGGGCATGTAAAAGCCAACACTTTACTACGATCCTTCATGAATAGTTCTGACTAAATAATACCCCCCCCCCCTTGAAATGCCCCTCCCCCTCGAATGGCCTCTCCCTGTCGAATCACCCCCCAAATTTTGCTGGCGAAAAAATAAACACCCTAGGTTATTTCAAGGAATACGGTATATACATTTTTGAAAATATATAATTCACTTGCTCTTAAGCACAGACATATACAAAAAAGTAGCTTGTCGAATATAATTAGTTCGAGGTCAGGTGACATGTAAAATGCCTTGGGGACAGTTCTGTGACATGTTTTGCGGTCAATTGTCGTGAAAAATGCCGGGAAATGGTGTTTTGCATCATAAAAATGCGCATCATAGATGAATGTAATTTCACAAGATTCTTGACAAATTTGTGACATTTTGTGGGGTGCAGGATCGACCCGCGGTGCCTTGAATGTGTGTGCCGTAAATCGCTGAATAAGCCCCAATTTGAGTTATTAATTCTTAAGTCAATTTTTGACTGGGGATTTATTCAGGGGGTATTCATTCAAGTGGGGAGTTATTCAAGCAGAGCACCTCAACCTAGCACTTTCATAGTCACTTGTGCGCTTGGTGAAGTGGCTCCGGTAGAGCAACGGCACGCGGACAGATGTTTAATTGTGGCAACGCAGGTGCGGCACACTTCGATGGCGGGGGTGGCGTCGCCGCTGGACATCATGCCGGCGGGCGTCGAGTCGCCGCTCCTCGGCCCGCCCGCCGGCGCGGCGTCGCCGCCCCCGGACCAGGACCCGCACCCGCTGACGCCGCCGCCGCACCAGCCGCCGGCGCAGCAGCCGCCCCCGGACCAGCAGCTGCAGCCGCCGCCGGCAGACCAGGACCAGCGCCGCGACCGGCTGCTGGAGAACATGCGGCTGGTTGGTGCCGCACCGCACCCTGGATAGTGTCAAATGTAAAACGACCAGTAAATAAAAAAAGAAGATTTGACATTTTCCAGGGCATTTTACATGACTTTTGATGCTTTCAACGACATTTGACAGTTGATAGGGCATTTTATATTTAGGACATTAGTAATGGGTTTTTGACGGCAGAGTTGATAGTCCGTATTTACGTTTACTGTGAAATACGTGTAAACCTGCATACTGAGTAAATGCGGAAATGCAATCATGCGGAAACTCTCGGAAACCGCGCGTCTTTGTTTATGACGAAAAATACTAGTTACCAGTTTAAAAAAAGTTCGGTACTTTTGCAACCCTTGTGTAGAGTGTACAAAAATAACAATGTACGTATTTCATTGAAATACCACCTACCTCGAAATTCCACCCTCGAAATGCCCCCCCACCCCAATTGAGTGCAAAGAGAACGTCAATGACAAAAGCTGCTGTTTATGACCCGGGCAATGCATAATACACTTTAAAACAATGATTGAGTTTCTTTAGAACATGGTAAAAACAATCTACCATATTTCCTCGAAATACTCCGTGGGAGGTGGTTGTTTCAGAGTGAGAAATTTAATGGGGGGGGGGGTAAACGTGGGGTGGCGGGCTTATTATTTAGCCAGAATTTTTTTGAACTTCCAGTACTAATTTGTCGTTTGTAACGTACGCAGACGTAGAAAAATGCAACAATAACTGCCTGTATAAGAGTCTAGAGACTTATATACCATATTACCTCGAAATACCCCCATGGGGGTTTATTATTTCGCCAGCAAATTTTGAGGGGGGGGGTTTATTCAAGGGGGGGTGGTCTATTATTACGCCAGAAATTTTACGAAATTCCCCACTCTCAGACGTAGAAAAATACAACATTGTCAGAGACGTATAGGTGTTTATAGGCATATACAACTGTCTATACACCTAAACCGTTCCCTAACGTAACTTGTCATCGGTTTTAACGTGTGTTCTGCATGATACAGTTCACACACTGTGGTATTTGTTGTGTACCTGCTGTGTACACTGTATTTGGGGGGGGGGTATTTCGAGTTGGGGGGGGGGGGTTATTACTTCCCCAGCCCATTTTGAGGGGGGGTTAATTCGAGGGGGGAGGGGGTTGATTCGAGGTAATACGGTAAGTATGTAGATGGCATAAACCCTATTCTAACGTAACAAGTCATTGTTTTTAACTTGTGTTTTACATTGCCCGGATCACAAAGCGCATCTATCGTCATTAACGTTCCCTTTACACTCAATTTGGGGGGTATTTCGAGGGGGCTAATATATTCATAGTGGCCATTTTGAGGGAGGTATTTCGAGACGGGGGTATTTCGAGGAAATACGGTACATACTTAAAAATTTCTGGCGAAATAATACCCCCTTGAATTACCCCCCCTCGAAATCCCCACCTCAAAATTCTCACTCCGGAAACATTAACCCACGGGGGGTATTTCGAGGAAATACCTTGTGTGAATACTACATTGCACAGTAAAATTTTGTGGCTGTATTCGTAATTTCTGGGTTGAAACGGATTCGCGGGAAACTTGTGAAATACACGCTGCGTTTGCGAGCGCAGGCGACCGCCCAGCTGGTCGCGTCGCTGCCAGGCTCGGCCGCCGTGACCCCGGCGCAGCTGGAGCAGGGCTGCGCGCTGTGGAGCGGCGCCGTGCAGCGGGCGCTGGAGGGCTGCCACGTGCCCTGGGCGGAGCAGCTGCGCAGACACGCCAGCTGGGGGGCCGTGTGCGACGGCGCCCTGATACAGGGCTTGGCCGCTCTGCTGCACGAAGCCGGCGATAAGGTGCAGGGGGGTTGTGTTCGAGGGGGGGGGGGGGGTTAAGTGGCATGTGGTGAAGTCGACTGACTTTTCACTGTCAAATTGAGGCGTACATACTGAGGCGATACTGAGGCAAATCAAATTGAAACGATAAGTACACGTATTTGTTTGAATAATGCCCACTTGAATAATTCCACCTGTTTGAATTGTGAGGAAAAAAGAGTACCCCCAAAAAATTTTCTGAATAATCCCCCCTGTTATATGAGTGATGAAAAAATAATCCCCCCTTGAATAATTTCCGCTTTTAAAAAATTCACCTGTTAGACGAGTGAGCAAAAATGATCTCTTCCCCTTGAAAAATTCCTCCTTTAGCCATATGAGCAATTTGTTCTGTCAACTTGACCAAAAATGGCATTTAATTATGTTGATAAAGCATATTTCGTAAAATCAGTTGACAAAAACATGCTTGAAAGTCTTGACGAAAAAATAATTGCCCCACTCGAAAAATTCCCCCGTTGGTTTCCCCCACAAAAAAGTCTGACAAAATAAAAATTCACCAAAGGTATTATTCAAGCAAATGGCCCTGCGCACACTAGTTTTCACACGAAATTTCTAAAACTCATGAATGAGCTTTGAACGTTTTTGAGTTTTCCACAATGAGTCATTTTCAATCCCTGTCGACCGTAGTTGACGGCCACCTCATTGTAGAAAACTCAAATGCATTCTAAGCTGATTTGCGAGTTTTTGAAATTTCGTGTGAAAACTAGTGTGCGCAGGTACAATATGGTAAATTGCCCATATGGCTAATTTATCGGGGGCCGGGAAACATGAAGTGAAACTAAAAATGGTATTCCACGAAATCTATTTTTTTAGTAATCCTATGTAATGCAACAGTCAAACGGAAAGTACCACTGCCAGCCAACACTGCGCCTTGGCACTTTTGTAGACTTTGTAACTAACGCCAATGACACAAAGTGCGGTGCTGCTTTTTATTTTGGCGCCAGCACAATAGCACGTTTACGTTTCTTTTTTGACAAAAAGCGACGGAAGTATTTAAGGCTGGCACAGTTGACATGAATCCGCCCAATGCTCGGCCCACGCAGATCGGCGCCGGCCGTGCGGCCACTATGAGGCGGCTCATCTACGACCGCTTCGCCGTCGCGCGCGGCTCCCGGCCGCAGTTGGGCAAGCTGCTCAACGCGCGCCTGGCCGTGCTGGCGCCCCAGGAGGCTGCCGCCGGCCCCGCCGCCCACCCGGACCAAGCGCCCGCTGCGCTGGCGCCGGCCGCCCGCCAGGCGCCGCCCTCGCCACCGGCGCCGCAGCTGCCCCCCGACGCGGCTGCGCGCCGAGTGACGCGCCTGGCGGTGCGGCAGCACGGCGGCCCCAACCAGCAATGGCTGCAGCTCAGCCTCGCCGACCTGTGCGCCCAGTTGCCCGTCCGCAGGCTGTAGAACGTTTGGGGGCGGGCTTCTGGGCATTTTACCTGATTTGGCTTGGCCATTTTGCTCACACATTATCTCACGTAAATGCATTCTTGTACGTTGTTTTACATGAAGATTTTATTTCATAAGTGAGCAAAACGGCTTGGGGCCAGCTGCAGTCGGGAAATTCTTTTAAAATTCTTATTCTCAACGTTGTTGAAAAGTTGAGATCCGGTGGGTTGAAAAATTATTTCAAAACTCATCCAGGCAGAAGTCCAGTAAACAAGTGACTTATAGACATCTTGCCTGCAACAAATTTTTTGTTCCTGGTCCAGATAAACTTGCCTTACGGGCATTTTCTGCAATAATCGACTTTTGGAAGTGGGCCAAAACGTGGGACTTAAATTTTACGCATTTAAAATCACCAAAAATTGATGTAAAAATTGAAGAATGGTGAAATATGTGCGTAACCGATTCTGGATTCTGTTTCTAATTTCAACTCAACTCATTTCAGCTCAACTCAATTTTCAAAATTTCATCGAATTTTATCAAGTTATTGAATTTTAGAAATGGCTGCCTCATTTGTTCTACATACTAAAAATGACAAAAGATGTTGGATAAACAGCCCTCCCCCAACTTATATTTACAAGGACACAATTGATGCTACTTGTTGAGTATCGGCCATTAAGGTTGCTAATGCTACTAACTTGCTACTGTAGGACTACATAGTTTCGAAAATTCAATGTTTTAATTTCTTAGGTGGCTGAAGTTTATGTTCATCATAAATTTAGAGAATTTTGAAGCGAACAGCTTGCTTATTATTGCAGACTGCAGGTAGATGATAATGCAACAAGACTCGAGAGTTTATAATCTGATGCTTAATTTCAGACAACTTTCTATTTGCACACCTTTCCATTGGCATCGCAAAAAAACCCCAAAAGCATCAACATATTGATTGTTCTGGTCTTGAAAGATCTTTAAGGCACTGAATACATTTGGAAACCTATTTTTGTATATTTTGAAGTTGTATACATGGAATTTTGGAATATTTGGATTTGGTTCTAGGTTTTTGGGATACTGAGTCCTGTGTACTTAGCTTGAAAAAGGTACCTTTGGCAACCTTCCTGACTATTTCTAACTTTCTGTGGTTCAATCTACCCCCAGCAAAATAGGCTGATTGGTGCCTCATGTTTTGCAAATTACACTCTGTATTGTTACAGACTTTTCAGTAACAAAACATACCATGATGAGCATATTTTCAGATCTCTTATGTGGTGCTTGTGTAGGAAATATTAGATTCACACTTTCATAATTGTTGATGTTGATTTGCCATCAAAAATTCATTGCGGCCACATCTCCAGCCAGATCATATTCATTCACTTAAACTTATTGGCTACTGGTTTACAATAATTTGTAGAAATTTTAGGGCATTCACTCGATTGCTTGTCAGAAAAATATGGAGTAATGTGAAAATGGTATGCAGAGCTGGCACCAAAAGAAAGCCATGTGGAAAGGTGTCATATTGACCATGTGCCAAGTAAGTGGGAAGGGGCATGTGCAATAGACATCCTGCACATGGTTTGATACTTGGTGCATTGCAGGTGCACTTTGTCCCAGCCAGATGTTTGCATGCACATGCATAGTCATTGCACAGTTTACAAGCCCCACCTGAAGCATAGTGGCAGCTTTGTTTATGCACTTTGTATGTAAATGTAAATTCAGCCAAGTTTTTGTATTTGTATTCAGGAATGCAGTTATATGTATGCAAGGGCTGGTATTTTCTTCAGATACAAACAAATTTGAAGATGTTAGATGATGTAAATGTTATAAGATGCATCTGAGTGGGTGCAGGAGAGCAGCTTGTGCACACAGCAGAACACTGGGCAACAGCCAAATGGGGCACCTGTTGCATTGTCCATGTGTTGAGATCAGTGGGTAAGCACACAGACAATGCAACACCCCAGTAGGGCTGGAATTTTATGCTGCTGTGTGTGCACCCAGCAGGGCTCATGCCACTGCTCAGCTAACCAGCACCTGATCGCATCTCTGCTGCCCAGTTTGTTGGGGCCATTCATATGTTAGCAGTATTGCATCAGGAATCTTCAGCTGCAGCATATAGCTATTGGGTTTTAATTTTTTTTATGTGTCATACTAGGTATTAACGACTGAAAACGCTGCGAATATATTTATGTGTAAACACATTTTACTAGTTTGCTGCGTATATTTAGATGTAAAGTGTTTACCCTCTGTTTCAATGGTGCAATCACTTGTTAGTTGGCATTGGCTGTTGGTAATTTGTGAAGCACTGGCTAAACACTGCCATTTGAAATGCACCTACTAGAGTTGATAAACACACTATGGCGCAGGTTGCTTCAGCTGCTGCACTTGCATCCCAGCTCTGAGGTCCACTCACGGTGCTGGGTAGCACATTGACTGTGTGTCATGGGTAGGCCGCAGCCATGTGATACCCATCCACTGGAGTTGGAACCCTCAGAGCATTGCAGCAAGCTGATTGCACATTGTTGTGTTCCCAAGAAAATGTGGCCAAGTTGTGCAGGTGTGCAGCTGCTGCACACAGCAGAACACTGGGCAAAAGCCAAATGGGACAGCTGTTGCATTGTCCATGTGTCAGTGGGTAGGCACACAGACATTGCAACACCCCAGTTGTGCTGGACCCTTGTGTTGTGTGCGCAGCCAGCTGGGCACATGCCTGTCCAACCACCCAGCATTCGCTTGAACACTGCTGCACAGTTGGTCAGTCCAATACATATGTTAGCAGTATTGGAGCAGAACCGTTCAGTGGCAGCCAGCATATAACCAATATCTGACAAAATTTGTCCTTTTTGAGGGTTTTGGATCACTGGTTCCAGATGTTTAGAAAATGATATGAATTGCATTTAAAGACATACAAACACTAATTAGAGTTTTTTAATGTTATTTTAGCTTTTATTAAATGTGATGTCACCTGTTTTGCTCAAAAATAGGAAAGTGCTTGCCAAACACTGATCTTCCATGCTGCCTGTTAGAATTTATAGACACATTATGGCACAATGTGCATCAGCTGCTGCGCACCAGCTCTGAGGTCCACTCAGAGTGCTGGGTAGCACTTCTGTGTGTCATGGGTAGGCCACAGTCATGTGATACCCATCCACTGGGATTGGACCCTCAGAGCATTGCAGCCAGCTGACTGCACACAATCATGCTGCTGTCACAGTTTACAAGCCTCTCCTGAGGCTGTGCAGCAGTGTGCATCACACAATGTTACATAAACAGTGGAGTCACAACTCAGGGCACAAGTTCTTTTCAAAAGTGTTTCTCAATCTATTGAACTTATCTACTCAACCTGTTCTAGACAATTTTGGAATAAAAATTTGAAAAATAGGTCACATTAGAAGACTGAGCAAGTATATCATGACAATGCAAACTGAGTTGTGCCTCAGTGCAAGTAAGCACTCAGCACATGTTATCTACTCCCAGTCAGGGGTATATTGCAGTGGTGCCTGCAGCCACATGTTAACTTTTATTATAAGTTATGTGAGCTTCTATCATATGTTATTTTAGCTTGTATTATACGTGATGTCAGCTGTTGTGCTCAAAAATGGGAAAGTGCTTGCCAAACACTGAGGTTCCATGCTGCCTGTTAGAATTGATAGGCACATTATGGCACAATGTGCATCAGCTGCTGCGCACCAGCTCTGAGGTCCACTCAGAGTGCTGGGTAGCACTTCTGTGTGTCATGGGTAGGCCACAGTCATGTGATACCCATCCACTGGGATTGGACCCTCAGAGCATTGCAGCCAGCTGACTGCACACAATCATGCTGCTGTCACATTTTACAAGCCTCTCCTGAGGCTGTGCAGCAGTGTGCATCACACAATGTTACATAAACAGTGGAGTCACAACTAAGGGCACAAGTTTTTTTAAAAGTGTTTCTCAATCTATTGAACTCATCTACTCAACCTGTTCTAGACAATTTCAGAATAAAAATTTAAAAAATAGGTCACATAAGAAGACTAAGCAAGTTTATTTATGACAATGCAAACCGGGTTGTGCCTCAGTGCAAGTAAGCTCTCAGCACATTTAATCTTCTCCCAGTCAGGGGTTTAGTGTATTTGGACCCCTCCAGGGGTTCATAAATATAGTAAATCACTCCTCCAGAAGCATACAGCTGAACACATCTATTTGCAGTGTCGCAGGGGTTCAATTTGGGCTTTTTCAAGGTGTAGAAACAAAAAGGGGAAACAATTACTAAAATCGGTGAAGATCACTATAAAAAAGGTATATAATAAGCACACATACAGTCAAACATAGTTGAAAAAGGGCAATGAATGATAATGATTTTGAAGTCTGTAAAATCACAATAGTGGTTTTGAAGGTGAAAAGCCATAAAAAGTACATTGCTTGTGCTGGGGGCTTACTTGCACTAACTTACCTACTTACAACATGGACATACTCAAGATTTTTGATTGGAAGTGGTGGATTGAATACTACAAGTGAGGGTGGAAGTGCCTTCAAAAATTTGTTTTTTTTGTAATGACAGAATGTGCCAAATGTTGACAGCACAAAATGGCAGAATTTGCATTTGCATTGGCACCAATGCCAATGTCTATTATTTGCACACCTAAATTTATGGTCCCATCACACATGTAAATAGTAGACCCATTATAGACCCATTATACCTGCAGGGGTAAGAAAGTGGGTGGGTAACCCCACCCCAAACCACCCAGCTATCTATCTATTTATCTATCTATCCCTGGCACAATCGTTTTTGGCTACATTCCCCTGAACACCCCCCCCCCCACCGCAAATTGCCTAGCTATCTGGAGTGCTTTTGAGCTATTTTACCCCAATTTTCACCTGAACTCGCTACTTATCATACTTTTTATTGATTTTCACATTCAAAATAACTAGCTCATGTGTTTTATTACCTATTTTCAGCAAGCCAGGTATAATTAAATGTGTTTCTGTTCAACATGCGGGATGGGTTTACATGCAGAATAGTGCAGGCCCGAGCGCATCAGCACCAGCATCGTTATGAACCTCCCTTGTGTTCCCCGCGCTGTATTCGGGAAACATGCAGACAATGCGCTTGATCATAGGTGGCGTAAGTGCTTGTGCGCTTGTGAATGTCACAAGCGGGATTTGTGGTGTCACAAGCAGAACTTTCACTGTCACATTGTGACATTCACAAGTGTGTATTGTACAAATGAGAGTGAAATCTCAAAATTAGTTCAAAATCGCTAAAATCTGCTCTATTTTGCTAATTTTCGCCATTATAATTAATTTTTGAATCTATATACATGGTTATTAACCTTTTTTTAACCAATTCTACTTATACTTATAGTGATTTCAATTTTTTTGGCTGACTGCCAACTTCACATAAGGGCTGCGATAAAGAGGTGCCGGTAATTGGTCCATAGGCCTTATTTTCAAAATGTTTGGCACCCCTGCTGATTTTGCTACTTGGCTGTGGGCAAGTGCTCGCATTACTTATAAATCCCCTCGCACTTCTAGCACTTACAGAACATTTCTAGAACGTGCCAAATCATTGATTACCACATGGTGACAACATAATGGTGCTGATTGAAGTCGAGAAACCCGCGGTTGGTGTGGTGAAAATTAAATTCTTTTATTCAAAAACATTTTTATTGTGATATGCTCATTCTTGAGACTATAAAATAACTTTTATGTATAAAATAAGAAGTCTGTCATCCAAAATCACCCACTTTTACAGCTGCAGCTGAGTGCAGCCACGCGTGTCATTGTGAATTGCATGGGTCAAGTCAGCCCTACATCCCATACTTGATATAATTGGAATTGTGAATTGGATGGCTTGACACAACGGGTGAGACCTCCTGTGCATTTTTACCCGCTGTGCATGATTACCCGGCGTGCATTTTCCTCTACCCGGTGTGCATGGTTGCATGTGTCCCCCCCACCCAGATGTTCGCTACCCGGCGTGCATGTCGGCCCGCTGTGCACGGATACCGGCGCGCATGGCGGTGCCCGGTGTGCATGGAGGGGCGGCCGCCCTGCACACCGGGTAGAGGAACATGCACGCCGGGTAACTATGCACAGCGGGTAAAAATGCACAGAGGCACAGACCCAACACAACTGGTTAAAGTGAGTAAATTTTTTATTCTTTTGCAAGTAATTCTTTTTTTAAATAAAAATTGCTATACTCGGCGGACAGCACACTTAGTATGGAAACCTACCATAATTTACCTAATGAATAAAACTTTGTGATAAATTTTTTAATTATATTCCACAGCAACAACAAAATATTACGATGAAAAAACTGTATAATCTTTGGTTCATTATTCAGATGGGTTATGGTAGATCTTCATACTAAGTGCCCTGCTCAGTGTGATGTAAGTATATTTTAAAATATCGGCGCATCACATACTTAAAAATTGAGTTTGCTTTTCTCACATATGATAAGTTGGCCCCCGTCAAAGTTACAGGTTGCATATCAAACGAACGAGTATGAAAGCGACCCAAGTGCTCAAATTCGAAAAATAACTCAATTTTGCCAATTTTCACCTTCATATATACCTTTTTGTGCTTTTTTAGCCTATTTTTTTGGCGATTTCTAAATAATTTTTGGCCGGCTGCCTACCTATCAGACGGGCTATCTCTGTTTTTTTGGATGCAGTATTTACTACAAATGTGATACAAAAAACCTGTATAAGAGTCTGTCCACGAGTCAATGGCCATTGCGGGAACAAAACGTGGACATCGATAAAAAATTGAAAATTACAAAAATGGTCCTAAGGTACCCCAATGGGTCCAGTGAGTCATAAAATACATGTAAAATTTTCATTGTTATATATCGTATATACTTGAAAGTGAATTTTTTAAAAATTGATCATTTGTGACATAATTCACTATTGAACACCTAACTATGAAACTGTCATATCTATTTTTTATATCGTTGCGAAGCTGAGAGTGTGCTCTATCAGAATCTACAAAGTTTTCAGGGTGTTTGCTATAGCCACTTTATACCTAAGAAACAAAAATGTGATCACAGGTTGTTTCTGTCTGATTTGAATCATGATTCACGCCTTAACTGTTCTTGGGGAATGGGGGTAGACATGCACCGTTACGTAACTGAGATTGTGCTCTTTCAGAAAATGTACACGTTTAGGGGTGTTTGCCATAGCCACTTTATACCTAAGAAACAAAAACGTGAATTAAGGTCGATTCTGGCTGATTGAATCGCTTTTCACGCCTTAACCGTTCTTGGGGAATGGGGGTAGACACACACCGTTGTGTAGCTGAGATTGTGCTCTTTCAGAAAATGCACACATTTTGGGGTGTTTGCCATAGCCACTTTATACCAAAGAAACAAAAACATGAATAAAGGTCGATTCTGGCTGATTGAATCACTATTCACGTTTTTGTTTCTTAGGTATAAAGTGGCTATGGCAAACACCCCAAAACGTGTACATTTTCTGAAAGAGCACCATCTCAGCTACGCAACGGTGCATGTCTACACCCATTCCCCAAGAACAGTTAAGGTGTGAATCGCGATTCAATCGGTCAGAATCGACTTTTATTCATGTTTTTGTTTCTTAGGTATAAAGTGGCTACAGCAAACACCCCAAAAAGTGCACATTTTCTGAAAGAGCACAATCTCAGCTACACAACGGTGCGTGTCTACCCCCATTCCCCAAGAACGGTTAAGGCGTGAATCGTGATTCAATCAGCCAGAATCAATCTTTATTCATGTTTTTGTTTCTTAGGTAAAAAGTGGCTATGGCAAATACCCCAAAACGTGTACATTTTCTGAAAGAGCACAATCTCAGCTACGCAACAGTGTGTGTCTACCCCTGTTCCCCAAGAACGGTTAAGGTGTGAATTGCATTTCTATCAATTCTGTGTTAAAATGCTCAATTATGCTATTTATGAGAGGTAACTGAAAAAATGAAAAATGATTTTTTATCAGTGCTATATAGGCAACAATTTAAGAAAATAAAATTTTTGGGGTGTGTCCAAGTTTTGGCCACTGACTCGTGGACAGATTCATAAGGAAGAAAGTTAGGCCTACAAGCAAATTCTTTAAAGGACTGGGATTTTTTGGTGGGCCTGTTTTTTATCCAAAAATTAAAATGGTTTTGGATATCAGTTCATCCACTTTTGTATACATAAAAAAACATTCTAACGCATCACTCAAGGTTTCAGTGTGTGGTGCACCATTCATGTAACAGAAACGTTCAGGGGGTTTTTTTCGTAGTAGAATGTCGCGATAAAAATATTCTACACTGCTGACTGCTGTCATTTCTTATATTTTTTCTGTACTGCGCAGGTCATTTGACAATTGAGGTCTCTACTTCTAAAAGTTGACAAGTCCACAAAATGTGATTTTGATTAAATCGCATTTTAAGTTTCCGATCCAATTCCAGGTCCGTGGTGCGTGTCCAATTTGGCTTTCTCATGCTTTCCATTAAGTTCCATATGTTAACAATAAAGTGTCAAATTTTCAGCCCCTGCTCTCAACGTATATGTGAAAAATTGGGTGTCTATAAAATTCTACTCGGACAGAACAAAACCGTTTTGGGGAGGGAAATGGACTTGTCGACTTCTTTCACTCGAGAACATTTTTGTAGCTGCCCATGATGGACTTATTACATTTCTTGCCATTTTTTCCCATAAAAAAACAACGTTGGATGGTGGACTTGTCGACTTTTAGCCCAAAACTAAGTGGACTTGTCGACTTCTTGCCCGAAATTTTTGCATTTTTCCCAAAAAATGTCAAATTTGGCACTTTGCCATATGGGCATGTGGTGAGGTCAAAAAATTTATGGAAAATGATAAAAAATGTGCGTAAGTAGCCCCAGATGACGTTTCCGGGCCTAACTCGAAATTTTCATATTTGTGACTTGTCGACTTTTAGAAGTAGACGCCTCAATTACAATTGACCGGGACATTTAAAACGATTGTTGGCTTACTGCCAAAACTGTATTGTATACAGGTTGCATCAACTGGGGGCAGATAACGTTGATCGACAGTGCCTGAATAGAATTGGAAAAGGTTTCATGCATTCGGTGAGATGGGGTGATATGCATTCTTTGTGATGGGCCAACCCCAACTAGGGATAGCCAAAAATGTTTTTTAACGACCTTTTTCATGAAAAAAAACGTTTAAAAAATACGGGTTTTTTTAAAGCTCCCAGATATGGTTATGGGACAACATATAATATACAGGTATATGTTGCACGGCACACTCAAATTTTCAGTTGCAGTTCGAACATTTTTTCAAGGGTGGAATTGAAAAGGGCGGAATTAAAAACGGGATCGGAATCCAAAAACGTTCGAACTGCCCTCGATTTCAATTCCGCACATGAAACGTTTGAACACTTTGCACAAAGGCGGAATTGCCCCGGATTGTGCAAGGGCGGAATTATTTCAGACAGGTAGGAAAGTGCAAAATGTCTGAACTGCCCTTGGAATTCCGCCTTGGCGGAACTCAAAAACGTCCGAACCACCCTTGACAATTTTGAGTGTGCAGTGCGCCATCTAGGCAAGAAAACATTGGGACACTTTCTAGAGGGTGGAATTCAGTTTCGGTTTACACAAATATGCCACACGGTGAACTTCAATATCTTTTAAACAAGTGGATATTACTAAAAAATTTCGCTATTCATTTTTGGAGACAAAGCCTACATCTACCTGTAAAATTTTTTTCACAAATATATTTGGTAAGATAAATAGGATGTGCTTCTCATAACAACCTTCTCTAAAGGGCGTATCTCTTAAGTCAAGGGTGGAATTGAAAGTGTCCCAATGTTTTTGAAACGTTTTGTTATGATATGCAAATGGACAAAAACTGTGTGAATTCATCCGAATTCGTGTGAATTTCATCCGAATGTCCTAAAAATGACACATTTTTTCTAAATTAAAATGTTCGAACCGCCCTTGGAGTTCTGCCTTGGCAGAACTCAAAAACGTTCGAACCGCCCTTGAAAATTTTGAGTGTGCGGTGCACCTATAAGTACTTTGTGATGTTCAATATAGCCATAGAATAGCTGTGGAGCCATGGGAAAGCATTATAAGTGGTAATTTCTGTCAAAAATACTTATTTTTTGTTGACATTTTATGTATATCGTTTTTTTGTCAAATGTTAGTCACTTCAAGTCAAGTTTTGCATGGAATAGTGCTTAAATAAGGTTATAAGAAAAGGCTAATACATTGACAGTGATTTTTCACAATGTAGAAGTATGTGGGAGCACATTGACTGGATATTATATACTACACTAACATATCACAGACTATTATGACACAATAGTATGAACAAATGGAAGCTTTTACACTAAAAATGCCTCCAAACCAATGAAAACAACCACCAATTGTTATGTGTATGTGAAATTGAGCGCTTGCGCGCAAAAAAAGGTTGCAAAATACCTAGTGCTTAGTACTAAAAATTATGGTTGCTGTTTTTTATTTTAAAAAACGGTATGACGCCTGTTTAAAAAAAAAACGCCTGTTTTTATAAACGGTAAAAAAAGTGCCATCCCTAACCCCAACATGCATTGGGGACAAGATTCTATGGCGCATCACACTGAAATTTGGCATTCAGCGTTTGAACTTTTTTGCACGCTGAACTACAAATGCTGAAAACAAAATCTGACGAACATAACGTTTTTGAAGCATAAACATTTCGGATTGTGTAATATTTCGCACAATTTGCATCCGAGCTGAATTTTTTATCCTTCAAAAACGTTGTAATCTTTAGATTTTTATGTCAGCGTTTGTTGTTCAGCGTGTAAAATCATTCTAGTGATTGGTGCACCTACGTGGGTTACAGTTTTGGGATCAGGATTTCGGAAGAAGTTCTCGTTTTCTCTAATTTTTCATGAATGGTCTAAAAACACACTCCGGGTTTGTATTTAAACGTTTTTTTAAACATGACATCCGAAATGTTGTTTAAAAAAAAAATTGGCTGAAATTACTAAGCACTAGCTATTTTGCAAAAAAACTTTTGCGCGCAAGTGCGCAATTTTACACACAAATTGACATTGGTGGTTGTTTTCATTGGTTTTGTGGCATTTTTAGTAGTTATCAAAGCATCCATCCGTTGCGAAGATTTTCAAAAGTTGCAAAATATCAAGTGAATTGAAGTAAAAACTGAACTCGAATTGTCTTATTTCTCTTGAAAGACTGAATTGTCTACCAATAATTCATTATTTTCATAATAAATATGTTCTAAGTGAATTACCTCCGTCAATAGAAAAAAACAATCAAAAACGTATGTAATGAATTCTGGCTGATAAATACGTGTACATGAAGGGTAACTCCCTACAAAGTAAAAGCCAACACGCGGGTGATATCATCGGTTCGAACTGCACGGCGGCTGGGCTGGGCGACGTGAAAGGCGGCTGGGTGGTGCGTCGCCCTGAGCGGCATCGGCACGGCGACCGCCCGTCCGTGGTGCAGATCGCCACCCACTCCCTGCTGCACCGCGGACGGACGCGCGCTCACCTTTGGAAGTAACTCAGCCGGTTGGTTGATTGCGTGCTTTGCCTGGCATTGGAAAATGGGCGACTCTGAGAAAGGTGATTTTATAAAATGTCACAAAACACCTTAAAAAGGAAATGTAATAAGATGGTTCTTGAAAAACCTGGGAAAAATAAAAATAAATTCGAATGCGATATTTGTTATTTATCTGACATTTTACACATTGACTTCTGCAACATGTCACATACTACATACAATCCGTAAATTGTCCCTTTACTACGTAGCCTTTCCATTTTACCAAATTCTGCGAACTCAGGTAAATTGGCTCGCGCGTGTCCACCCAATGGGAGTCTGAAGCAGTGGTTCTCCATGCCTGGCAGCGTGCCAATGTCCGGTCCCGCTGTACACACCCATGGCACCAGAGCGTCGTCCAGTGGCTTGGCTCCGCCCACCGATAGGTAATGTAGACCACCATAATACCACCGATAGGTAATGTAGCCGTAATGTAGACCTGGCCATAATTTAGGCCTACCCGGCCATAAAGTAGACCCGGCCGTAAACTAGGGGGTGCTACTATACGGCCAAGCATCATTACAGCTGTGTTTACTTTACAGCTGGGTTTACATTTTGGTTGAGCTGGGGGATTAACGTTTTTAGTTATTTTTCTAGCTAAATAGCTATTATTCAATGTTTTTTTTCACTTTACACTTTTTCAAGTGATCTTTGGATTCAAGTAAAGTGAAAAAAGTTGACCAATGCCATTGCTCAACTTTTCTCACTTCACTAAAATCATTTGAAAAAGTGTGAAGTGGAAAAGAACTGTCAAAAATAGAGATTTTTCAATGTTGTTTTTTTCACTTTACACTTTTTCAAGCGATGTTTGGATTAAAGTAAAGTTAAAAAAAGTTGAGCAATGCCATTGGTCAACTTTTTTTCACTTCACTCAAATCCTAACATCACCTGAAAAAGTGTGAAGTGGAAAAGAACTGTCAAAAATAGAGATTTTTCAATGTTGTTTTTTCACTTTACACTTTTTCAAGCGATGTTTGGATTAAAGTAAAGTTAAAAAAAGTTGAGCAATGCCATTGGTCAACTTTATTTTCACTTCACTTAAATCCTAACATCACTTGAAAAAGTGTGAAGTGAAAAAAACTGTCAAAAATAGCTATTTTTCAACGTTTTTTTCACTTTACACTTTTTCAAGTGATCTTTGGATTCATCGTAACATCACTTGAAAAAGTGTGAAGTGAAAAAACCATCAAAAATAGCTATTATTCAATGTTTTTTTTCACTTTACACTTTTTCAAGTGATCTTTGGATTCAAGTAAAGTGAAAAAAAGTTGACCAATGCCATTGCTCAACTTTTCTCACTTCACTCAAATCCTAAAATCATTTGAAAAAGTGTGAAGTGAAAAAAAACTGTCAAAAATAGCTATTTTTCAACGTTTTTTTCACTCGACACTTTTTCAAGTGATCTTTGGATTTGAGTGAAATGAAAAAAGGAAACTTTTTCACTTTACTTAAATCTTAACATCAGTTGAAAAAGTGTAAACTAAAAAAAACGTTGAAAAATAGCTATTTAGCTAGAAAAAAGCTAAAAACAATTGTCCCCCCGCTCGGCCTGCATTTGTATTCAATGTGCTGCATTTGTATTCAATGAAACAAAACAGGCACAGATATTGTGCTCGGTTTGATTTCATCGATCATTTGAAAAATAGATGTGGATTATCTATCCTCCATCATTTGGGAGGGTAGAATTATTCAAGTGGGGGAATTGTATTTTCCTCACTCGTCTAACAGGGGGTAATTATTCGAGTGGGGTAATTATTCAAGTGGAGGAATTATTTGAGTAAATACAGTATCTGGTTTTGATTGGGGTTCAAACGGTACCGTGATACAAAAAGTCAATACTTTTTGTTATCGGTATCAATAGGGACACATGGTGTGAGGATTGGTATCGACAAATCCGAGGTATCAGGTTGAAGTTGAATCAGCATAAAGTTGAAAACAAAAAATAAGCAATCAAACAACTCATCTTCAACATTAGCGCCATTTTCGCAGTCCAGCGGCCGTTCACTGGACCACTTCGATTTGGGAGCATTGACAATCGATGGTGTTGAAGGTCACCTTGCCGATCAGAATCTCGTGTGTCTACTCGGCGGCGCTGACACTGATTCGGAGGTGTCCGCCGCGGAAATGGATGAAAGTGAATGCCCGCTGCCGCATGAGGTTTTGGATAGGTTCCAGAATTATGGAGGGGGCTGGGGCTGTTCTAGTCAGTCCGCGGAGGCTGTGCAATTCAGTCCAGATAGGGATATTATGGTGAGTTTTCTGTTTGTTTGAAATCATGTGTTGGTAAGTAAATGTAAAAAATAGATTAATGGCATATTTTCGCCTTAGGATAGATAGATATTTATATAGCTGAGCAGCTTCTGGTGTAGGTAGATTGCTGGAGTGAACCGTACTTAGCATTGAAAAAATCTCTGGGAGATTTATATTTAAAAAATCTCAGAAAATCTCAGAAAATTTGAGATTTTCTGAGATTTATGTTTTTTCCATCATTTTCCAGAGAGATTTCATTAGATTTTCTTCTGATTGGGAAAATCTCTCAAGAACATCTCTTGAGAAAATCTCTCTATATTTAATCATTTTCACCTTGAAATTCACTAGTTTGTGTTTTTTAACCAATTTTCATCTATTTTAACTATATAAATATTACCTTATACCTATACCCATTTTTGGCTATTTTCCCCCATTTGTAGTTTTTCCTACCCTTTCTCTGTTCTATGGCTTGACAGAGCCAATAAAAAGTTACCTGAAATACAGTTTCTATACTCAAGTACTTTCAAGATACAAGCATTTCATGTATACATAGAAGAGTCACATAGAAGTATACATAGGTACATAAAAGAGTCGACCAAAAATATGTTTCACTATTTTCAGGAGCCTCAGCCACCATGGGTTATATGTTTGGGTCAAATTGGGTTATATGTTTTATGGGCCAGGCCTATTTTGCACATACGCCCGTTTGACACATGGATGAAACCCGTTTCACACAAAGGCCCATTTCGCACATAACTGATGCATGTGCGGAACGGGCCTATGTGCGGAACAGACCTATGTGCAAAACAGGTGAATATGCAAAACAGGCATATGTGTGAAACAGGTCTATGTGCATGTGACCGACTGGTGTGTGACTGTTGTGCTGACCGTGGCAAAATGGATGGATAAAGAAATACAGAGAATTGATAATTAGGCTCATATTTGTCCATTTACCTATTTGCACTATTTTTTACGTTTCATGCACTATATTAATTTACCGCGCAAATTATATTTCTTGCACTATATTATTTATCCATGGAGAATATTCAATTAGGAAAGTGTATTGTAAGTATTTGATATGTTTATGTGAAATATTTAGGTTAAAAGGTCAAATAAGTTATTATTAGGTTTATGAACATGAAATTAGGCTCATTCAACTCACCGTAAATTTCTAATCATTATTATATAACATTTACATGGTTTACTTGTAATTTGGGAAAGTCAAATCTTGTAAATATTTATGTGCTACGTATTTACTTAGGCCAGCGTCCTAATAGAGAAATAGTGCCCTGTGTGTAACTAGCATTTACTGTACGTGTTCAACTAAGCCCTTCGCGTAGGCATAATTATTATAACCCTGCTCACAACTTATATTTATTTACTTTGACATTATGGTAACTACCCTGCTCAAATTATACCAAAGAATATATTATAAATCCTACTCAATTAATATACCCATTTACTTCGAATAAGTCCCAAATTGTCCATTATGAAGTATATTTTTCTAGGAAGTGATTATTATTATTCCATTGAATATACCCTGCTCTAATTATATCATTAGGAACATTTACACTACTATTTACAGTTTCCAAACCCTAATTTATTAGTTCCAATGTGCGTCAATGTTTTCTGACAAACTGAAGCAAATTAGTAAATCGGCCGAGTTTGCCGACTTTGCGCCTCTCAAGATTAATAGTTTTTCCATTAGCCCAATTTGTACCTGGTATTTCTTTACCATAACTATTTGAATGTTTGCACGCATAGAATAAGCCAACTGTTTCGACTAAATGTGTCTTACTATTGTATTTATGTCTTATTTGTGCATTTGAATTTAGGAAATTACTGTAGCTGTGTTTTATACATGATTTCCGTGTCTTAGCTACTTTGAAAGTTTTTACTTCAGTCTGCGGACCCACCCAAGTCTTAAAAATAAGCTAGCGATAGAAACTTCGACTAGGAAGCTCGCTAGGCTTTGCGCTTTTGTATCAAGCTGTATCTGATCGAATAAAGTACCTGAAACAATCTTGAAACCCCTTTTTCAACACGCAACTACGAAATAAACTCAACTTGGCTGTCGACAAGTGGACGTTCGGCTACAACGGGAAATCAACTACTCTAAAGGCCGTTTCTCACTACGGACTTGAAGCAGCCGGATTCGGTGGTAGAAGACGCTGACTTCGGTGGCTTCATCACAACTGTGCACCCACATTACCCCCTCCTTCCCCGCAACTCTATCAGTTCCAGGCGGTGCCGGCTGTCTGAGTTTCCATTTTGCAGGTGATTTTCCACAACTTTTGACACTTTGAATGACATTTGACATTTTACAGGATCAAAAGTCATGGAAAATGTTTTGGGTTGAGAAACCTGAACTGAACTTCAGTAGCCAAAACAGTTTCAGGTTTAGTATAATTTATCATTGCTAGTGCATTTAGAACATGAAAAGTACATTAGCATTGGTAGCTAAACTAAACCCAAAACTGTTTCAGCTACCGAAGTTTGGTTCTGGTTTCCCAAGAACAGGTTTTGCAGAACAATGCGGCACTAGCATTGGTAAATACTGACCTGAATACTGGTACACGAAAACCAGGTATTCAGGTTGGCTTTATCAACACTAGTGCCATGTTGTTCCGCAACAGGGCATTTCCCATGACTTTTGACTGTGTAAAATGTTGAATGTCATGCAAAGTGTCAAAAGTCATGGATAATCCCCTGAAAAATGGAAAGTTGGTTGCCATTTTGCAGGGCATTTTCCATGACTTTTGATCGTGTAAAATGTCAAATGTCATGCAAAGTGTCAAAAGTCATGGAAAATCCACTGCAAAATGGAAACTTGGTTGACATTTTGCAGGGCATTTTCCATGATTTTTTACCATGTTAAATGTCAAATGTAATGCAAAGTGTCGAAAGTCATGGAAAATCCCTTGCAAAATGGAAATTTGGTTGCCATTTTGCAGGGCATTTTCCATGACTTTTGATCATGTAACATGTCAAATGTCATGCAAAGTGTCAAAAGTCATGGAAAATCCCCTGCAAATGGAAACTCAGTTGCCATTTTGCAGGGTATTTTCTATGACTTTTGACCGTATAAAATGTCAAATGTAATGCAAAGTGTCAAAAGTCATGCAAAATCCCCTGCAAAATGGAAACTGAGACAACCGGCACTGCCTGGGACTGATCGTGCCCAAGTAGGCCCGGTGCCCAAATAAAGTGCACTTTCTTTGGCACCAGGCCGTGCGTTTACTTGTGCACTGGGTGGCTTTTTACTTGAGCATACATGTGCATTGCTTGGGCACCACTTGTGCATTACTTGGGCAGCACTTGTGCTCCTTGTGCAGGCCGGGTTTACTTGCTCACCCCCCCCCCCCCTAGTGTTTAAAATGTTAAAAACATGTTGAAAAATGTTAACCCTGCAGGCCTTGCGAATTTTTTGCCAGGTCGTAATCACCAGTGTACTCGACTAGCGATTGTATTTACGACCTGGAAAAGGTTCAACTTGGCTACCCAGTACCATTCCGGGTTGCAAATATGACAACCACTAGTGGTCGTATTTGCAACCCGGAATGGTACCGGGTAGCAAAGTTGAACTTTTTCTGGGTTGTAAATGCAATCGCTAGTGTACTCTACTAGCAATTGTATTTACGACCCGGAAAAAAGTTCGACTTGGCTGGGGTGAGCAAATCCTGGATGCTCAAGTGAACCCGGCCTGACGCAAGGAGCACAAGTGCTGCCCAAGTAATACACAAGTGGTGCACAAGTAATGCACATGTATTCTCAAGTAAAAACCACCCGGTGCACAAGTAAATGCCCGGCCCGGTGCCCAAGTACGGGCACTTTACTTGGGCACCAGGCCTACTTGGGCACCGGTATTATAACTTGTGCACCGGCCCTACTTGGGCACCGGTTTTACTTGTGCACCGGTCTGGCGCCATGTGGATGCACAGTCACACGCCAGTCGGTCACAAGCACATAGGGCTGTTTTGCACATACACATGTTCCGCACAAGCATCAGTTATGTGCAAAATGGGCCTTTGTGTGTAACGGGTTTCATCCATGTGCGAAACAGGTGTATGTGCGAAACAGTGCACCCTCATGTTTTACATCACCATTGGGTCATGCTTTTTTCTTGAGCAAGATGATTTTTTTGGAATAACTGTTGTGTCTTCTTGTGTATTTGCATTTAGTTATACACCTTGTGATAGATGCTGTATTTTTGTTGTTCAATCCAATACCAGATAATTTTTTTTTACCTTATACCAAACAGTTCTATTACCCGATACCAACAATTCTATTACCCGATACCCAACAATTCTATTACCCAATACCTGACATTTTGATTTGAAAACCTTCCCTGATACCCGACCTTAATACCCAAACCCGAACCCAATACCCGCAAAATTTTTGGAACTGATACCTGATACCTGACCCAAAATTTTAAGGACCTGATACCCGATACCCGAACCCAAAATTTTTGGAAAATCCCAACCCTAATGGGAAGTGTCCTGATAAAGTAGGTGTTTAGTTTTGAGCACCCCCTTAATCCTGAGTATTTTGTCTATTTTGTGGAAATACTCTCAAACGGGATCCTGATCCCGATCCCGAATCCCGAGAAATTTCAGGGTTTTGTGGCCCGGATCCTGAAATCTCAAGCCCGATTCCAAAATCAGAGAATCCCAATCTGATCCCGGTCCCAAACCTGAAAATTTTGAAATCCCGATCCCGAAAAACTAAAGAAAATTTACAGCAAATGATAGAATATGAAAAATAGAATTTTTGCATTGGGAAATGTTAAAAGAAAGTACCGTTGTACTTTATGGCGCACCGCACACTCAAAATTTTCAAGGGCAGTTTGAACGTTTTTGAGTTCCGCCAAGGCGGAACTCCAAGGGCGGTTCGAACAGTTTGAGTTTGGCCAAAAACGGTGTCAGAGGCGGAATTTGAACAAAGTCTGGACAGATCCACCCAAGTTCGAACACTTTTTGGGCATTTGCTTGTCGTAACATGTGCGCGCCTAATGTTTCAAAAACATACAGACACTTTCAATTCTGCCCTTGACTTAAGAGATATGCCACTTAGAGAAGGTTTTTATGAGAAACACATCTTATTTATCTTGCCAAACATATATGTAAAAAATTTTATACAGGTAGATTCAGGCTTTGTCTTCAAAAATGAATAGAGAAAAAAATTTGTAATATCCACTTGTTTTAATGATATTAAAGTTCACCGTGTGGCATATTTGTGTAAACAGAAACTGAATTCCACCCTGGTAGAAAGTGTCCGTATGTTTTCTTGCCTAGATGGCGCACCGCACACTCAAAAGAGTGTGGACGTTGTTCAAACGCTTTGTGAAGAGTGCAGATGATATCACCAATCGGTGCTTAAAAAGAGTGCGGACGTTGTTCAAACGCTTTGCGCTTTCCGACCTGCCAAAATAATTCCACCCCCGCACAAATCCAGCCAATTCTGCCATCGTGCTAAGTGTTTGAACGTTTTGTGTGTGGAATTGAAATCGAGGGCGGTTTGGATGTTTTTGGATTAAGCCCCCGTTTTGAATTCCACCCTTTTGAATTCTGCCCTTGAAAAAGTGTTCTCCCCACTCCCACTACTTGTTCGAACCGCAACTGAAAATCGGAGTGTGCCGTGCAACTTTATGCCACTTTTCTGGCATCCAAGCATGTTTTTAGAGTGTTTTTGTGCCAAATTTGGACAAAAACGGTTGATATTTGAACTTTACCAGAATCCCAATCCCGAAAAAATGCCAATTCCGATACCAGACCCGTGACACCAATCCCGACCAATCTTGATCTCGAAATCTCAAAAACCCAATCCCCATCCCGATCCCGAAAGGTCAATCCCGATCCCGATCCCAATCACGAAATCTCAAAAAAAAAATCCCGATCCCGAAAAGTCAATCCCGTTTGAACCCTCTCTACTACCATGTTTCCTCAGAATACCCCCAGGTGTTTATCTTCCAGGGTAGGGTTCGGACGATATGACTTCGATATCCATATTCGATATTTTTTCAAAATTTTCGATATTTGATATGAAAAAACAGTCGATATCCGATATTTGATATAATATATCGTCTGAACCGTATTCCAGGGTGCACATGTTGATGGTGGGTCATCGAGGGAAGCGGTATTTCCAGGAAATAAAGATTATCTATCCGTTCTCCGTGAACAGGACATAGGTTTTCTGAATCTGGCAGTTTTGCTGGTCCCGAAATTTTTCATCACGATCCCATATGAACCATACCTAAGCACATGTGTTTGAAACGCAATTTCATAAATATGTAAATGAAACATTCAAATCTAATAAGTCGCGCATGAAGACCACGCCTTACACCTCCGTTGTATCGTTCCGCTCGCTCTTTCAATCCTTTTTCAATTTTCGCTCAACAAAATCTCAAAGTAAAACATTTCTTCTTCTTTTTGTGCGCAGCCGTGCAGCCTGTCTCTCAATGGAAGTAACGTTTGCCGCGGCCAAATTCCGTATTTCCAGTATACGGTTTGCAGCGCGCCGCCGTTGTGGGCTAAGAACGCCCCGGGTGCCGATCAAGTGCGTTTTTCTGTCTGTTCGGGACCAAAGTTGTTACCGGTCAACCCTGGGAGCACTCCCAGACCCTGTAAAAAACCCTGTAAAATGTCAAATGTCATGCGAAGTGTCAAACACAGGGGTATTCTAGATTTCGACCCTCCGGGGGTTGGATAGATATCAAACTGTTCCTCTGGAGGGATAGATAGCTGAAAAATTTTCTGGGGGGGGGTTCGCGGGGGTTCAATATATAGGCATAGAAGGAAGAAAATGGAGAAAAATCGCTAAAAGTAGAAGTAAAATGATTAAGAAGGGGTAGAAAACACATATACTACTAAAAAATAGCTGAAAATAGGCAGTTAGACGCATGAACTAGTGATTTCTGAGGTGAAAATCTATAAAACGGTATGAAAAATAGCGATTTTGAGCAAAAATTTGGGTCATGTTTCTCAATAATCGCTCCAGATGGAGAATGCTCAAAAAACCCTGGTCAAAAGTCATGGAAAATACCCCGCAAAATGACAACTCGATTTTCATTTTGCAGGGCATTTTCCATGACTTTTGACACTTTGCATGATATTTAACATTTTACAGGGCTTTTTACAGGGTCGGAGACAGGGGTCTGGTAGGGGGGGGGGGTTGGGGGGTGGTAAACCCCCCCAAACGCTCCAGCTATCTATCTATCCCAGAGGCCGCTCAGCTATCTATCTATCCCGAGGCGAAATTTTTGGCTACTATCCCCTGAACCCGCCCCCCCCCAAAAAAAAAAATCGCCAGCTATCTATCTATCCTGGAGCGATTTTTGAGAAATTTACCCTAATTTTCACTCAAAATCGCTACTTTCCATACCTATTTATATATTTTCACCGTCAAAATCATCAATGTGTATGTCTTATCACACATTTTCAGCTATTTTTTGGCTATTTATGTGCTTATGTACCTATTTGTACCTACTCTTAACCTATTTTTAGCTATGTTTCGCCTATTTTTAGCGATTTTTTCCCCTTTTTTAGGTTCTAACTTCAAAATAGCCTATATAGTGCCTATATACAGACCCGCCTCAACCCCCCCCCCCCAAATTACGAGATGCAAAAAGTCCAGTGTCGCGCTTAATGTAAAACGGTCTTTACAATGTTAAAAAATTTCTCCGCTCACATTCCTCAACCCTATTTGCACACTAGCTTTCAACCGAACTTCCGAAAACTCATGCATCACGTTTGAACTCATTTGAGTTTTCTAGAATGAGTTTTCTGACAACTACAGTTGACGGAGATTAAAAAGGCTTATTCTAGAAAACCCAAATGCATTCAAAGCTGGTTTATGAGTCATCGAAATTTCGGTCGAAGACTAGTGAAGGATCTCGAGTGGGGGATTTAGGAGTTTATTGATGTCCGGAGTGTCTGCCAACTGCCCTATGTGGGCTATCACTGAACATTAAATAATTCACATCAGGAAGCATCAATAAGTTCACATTTCTAACATTATCCCCTCTCAAATTAGCTTGAAACTGAAGGCCACTCCTCTCCCCCTCCTCCACTAGTTCATCCATGTAGATTTGGGTCCAATGTCAGTGCCATTGACATCATTTTGTGCCAGCGCTGGTGCTGGCTAGAAGCATTGCAGGAGTAGTTGTCAGCAGCCACACGTGTGTCACAGAATGCCAGCGGAATGCAAGGTGGATATGCAGATGTGGGCATGTGGGTGTAGCCATATAACGCCTTCGATGGATTCTTAGGAGGGAGGGGGGTGCGCTTGTTACTGTGTTGTGGAGTGTGACAATGCTGTTGCTGGTGTACAGGAATTGTGGAAGCCATTGGAGGTGACATGTTAGGAGTTGCACCAGGACTATAAAGCACATTTGAGTTCATACCAGGACCATAACATTTTCTGGCCATTTGTGCCAGTGGTGCCACATTTGGGGTTACACCAGAGCCATAGCGTTTCCCATGTTTCCCCTTCTTGGAACCTGTAGATTGCTTTGTTGGATTGGTTGCGAGGGTGGTGGGGACCTTCGCAGTCTTTTTGTTGACCAACTTTCTTCGCAAATCAGGGTCAGGACCTTGGGGTGTAATGGGGTTATGTGGGAGGTCTTGCAATATAGAGCCAGGGTGCGCAACTGGACCGTGGGAGGGCAGTGCGGCCTGTGTCTGTTTTTTCACATTGCGGAAATAGTCATCGATTTGGCGCGCCATCTGACTCATGGGAACCTTACCCTGGGCAAACTTCGAATGAAAGTCGGCCATGACATAGCAATTGAAGCGCAATTCGTCGAAGCGTGACCACACTTTTAAGGCAACCAATCGATCTACTGAACGTCTGTTTGACCCAACAACTTCCAAGAGTTCGGCGGGTATTTTGGAAACCAATCGCAGGTAAAACTCAAGGAATGTCTCATCGTGTGACATGGCAGCATTTTCCCACTCCAAATAGGTGTACGCCTCGGATGGGGGTCTGAACACATGCGTCAACTCACCCAAAACAAATTCACTATCACCCATTTTGTCTTCCGGAACCAATATGGACAACACTCGATGGGCCTCACCAGCCAGCTTCAGGGTGAAAATATCAGACCAAAAAGATGGCAATAGGGACACATAAGGCAAAGAGCACGCAGTTTGGCGCACCAGGCGACACCATTCCGGGAAAGACAGGGTCTTTGAGTTGCCATAGAAAATGGGAATTTTGTCAAGGATGTGTGGCCTCAGGAATGCCCAGTATTGCCAAATGTCACTGGGGATGGAACCAGGGGTGGAAGAAGGTGGGACATTTGCATGTGGTGCAAGTGGGACAGGAGGCACCACTGAACCAGCACAGGGGGCAGCATCACCCCCACCAATGCGCAGGGTGAGCTGTTCCAGGCACCTGTAGATCTCCTCTAGCAATGGATCTCGGATTGGTGGTGCCGCTGGGGTCTGATTGGATGGCACTGGGGTTGTCACATTTGAATCAGGGGATGCACCTAGACTCATAGCGGGGGGTGCCATACTCGAACTAGGGGGTGCCACATTCATACCGAGGATCTCAGCAGGGAGCAGGGATCTCTGCCCGTGTGAGAGGGAAGGAGGGTGAGGGACCACTGAGGGGTTGGAAGCCATCGCAGGGGCCACAATTCCAGTGGGAGATGCTACGGGTGATGCTACCACACTAAACATCTGGGGTGTTGCAGGTAGTGCGGTAGTTGGTCTACCACTGAGGGTGTCGAGAAGGGTGCCACCATTGCTGCAATTCGTACCATGGGCATTGTAGTCACAGGTGATGCAGCTTTCAGCAGTGCCCTCAAATTCTGATGCAGGTAACTCTCCCCACTCTGCTCCACCCCTGGGGGCAGGAGCCAGCTGCGGGGTCGCGACCATTGAATGTCCAGTAGGGAGGGTGTGGGGAGAAAGGGGTGTCCCTGCAGTGTTATTGGGTAGTGGGCGGTGACAGTGTCTGGAGTTCACAACCACACGGACCTTGGAAGTTTCCATTTTTGGGACAGAGCTGGCAGGGTTGGGGGGTACTGGGGTCACTACTGGGGATGCCATCGCGCAAACCACTCGGGGTATTGTGAGTAGTGAGGTGGGTGCCACAGTCACTGTGGTATGGGGGGTTACCACTGGGGGTGAACCTAAGGGTGCCATTGCAGTTTGAAAGACAGAGGTTGCAGTCACAGTGGCATTGGGCTGTAAGCGCGCATGCCCGTGTGGCATCCTGGAAGTCAGCAATGAAGAATTGCATCCAGACATCCTCCTCTCCTGGGAAGACATGTAGTCCAGGTCGTCCACCATGAAGGATCTCGAGTGGGGGATTTAGGAGTTTATTGATGTCCGGAGTGTCTGCCAACTGCCCTATGTGGGCTATCACTGAACATTAAATAATTCACATCAGGAAGCATCAATAAGTTCACATTTCTAACACTAGTTTGTGTGGGTACAATTCAATTCATCACTCCCTCAGGCGGGGCGTGGCTGCTCATGTTGCTGCGCTCGCTGTGCATGGAGCTGTCCGACTGCCTGTCCGCGTCGATCGTGGCGCCTGCTAGCGGCGATTTGTGCAGCGCCATTTTCGCCTGGGCTGCAGTTTACGTGGCCAATAGCCCGCACAGGGCACTGGATGTGCTCGCCGCGGTGGATGAACTGTTGCTGGTGGGTTTGGCGCAGTGCCAATTATTAGATTAGGGTTTACGTCTGAACCCATATCTTGGTCTCTAAAAGGAGGGATGCAATGGAAATTTTCCGACTTACTTATTTATGGTGTTGATGGTTCTCGGGATGGAATTAACTGTAAGGCATGATAAGTGGAGGTTTTATTTGTCACAGGTTTTTATTTTCCGTTTCGAAATGTAGCATATTTGCTTAAATAATTACATCCTTTTGGCATCTGATCAATTTCTTGCAAACATTGGAACAAACATGGCATGTTTTTTATAATACATTTTTCATTAATAATTATTCGAGCAAATACGTTATTTGAAATGCAAATGCAAATGCAAATGCCACCACGCTTTTCTTCTCTTTCGTAATTTTCACATTTCTTTGAGGTTGTCGCCGCTGCGAATGGTCAACAAGACGAGCAGTCGCGTGAAGTTGTGGGCTTTTCGAACGGCTGCAGCGAGCGCGTCGTCGTGCAGACCGAACACCCGTACCAAAGAGGATCCGTCGATTCGAGGCTCGTCCAATTTGGCGACAATGTTAATTACATGTGCCTGCAGGTTCGAATTTTGTGCGGTTTTTTAACCTTTTTTTGCCACGCACTAGCAGGGGTCTCCAAGATTTTGGCCCTCGCGGGGGCTGGATAGATAGCAAATCGCTCCTCCGGAGGGATAGATAGCTGGAAAAGGTTCTGGGGGCGGGGTGGCGGGGGGGCTTGGGTGGGGGCTGGCGGGGGCAAAATATATAGGCTTTTTCAAGGTATAGAAAGGGCGAAAAATCACTAAAAAAGGTTAGAAGTAGCAAAAACAGGTGAAAAATGGCTAATAATAGCTATATAACCATGCATGTAGCCGAAAATGGCTATTTTGAAGGTGAAAAACTATAAAACGGTGAAAAAATGAGTTATTTTGAGCGAAAATTGGGGCAAAATTTCCCAAAAATTGCTCCAGATAGATAGATAGCTGAGCGATTTGGGTGTGTGGGTCTCAGGGGGTAGTAGCCAAAAATTTTGCCTCGGGATAGATAGATAGCTGATCAGTGTTCCCCCCTAGGAGTCCCCTGAAATGTGGGAAAAATATTTTTGACATTAGGGTCTAAAAGAATAAATTATTTTTGATAGCCATCAATAGTAGTTAGAAACGTTCTCGTTATGGTTAACTTAAATGTGTTCGAAGCAGATTTATGGGTTTCCCTAATTTCAATGGTGTACCAGTGTGTGCAGCGCCATTGACATGAAAAGCGTTCCGCCTGCGTCCGTTCGCGTCGGAGTGCGCCCCGCCGTCGGGGACACGCTGCGGCTGCACCTGCACTCGGGCGCGCCCGCCGGCTGCGGCAGGTACTCGCGCGTGGCCACACTCCCGCCCGCCCAGCCTTTGGGCAACACTGTCTTGTGTTGTCTGGTGAGTGTGTTACAGCGTTTTGGTAGTTACGATTTTGCAAATTCTGTTTTACTGTATATCCTCTAATCAGTCCCAAGGGGTATTTCTTTAGATATAGAGCTGAGGAGTTTTTCCAGGGGACAAATTTTTTCGAATTTTCAGAATTTTGCATAAAATGCGTGATTAATTTACTGTGTAAATGGAGTTAAATTAGTTTCGTAAATTAGAAGCTGGAATACAAATGCAATAATTGATGCAATAAAAAATACTAGTGAGCACAAACTGCAGCAGGGTTATTTTTTCTTCACGTTCACAACAGGTGGGGGGGGTTATTCGAGCATATCTTAATATTCATATGTATTCAAGGGTACGATGTGATCACAGGCAACAGCGTGCGGTTCGTGCTCGAATCGCTGGGCGAATCCTCGTGCCCGTCCAATGGCCAGCAGACTGCCCCCAATGGTGTGGGCGGAGCTTTCGGTTACCAGTGCGCCGTCACTGGTTTTAAACGCACTGGTGGAGATCTGCTATTGGCGCTTGAAAGGGAACTCGCCTGGCTTTGCGCTGAGGCCACTGCCGTGCTTATTTCGGTCTGTTAATTTGGCGCCATTTTCTGCCTTTATTTTGTTGACAACTGACACTTCTAAAACTGATAAATCTGTTTTCAACACATTTTAGTTTCCATAATGAAAATTTTTTGTCCGCATCAGAGGTTACAGACCCCTTTTCCCGGTAAACTCAGATATATTTAAAATGACTTATCAGTAAATGCTTTGGAAATGTCGGTTGTGAACGGCTCAGACCTGCTGTGCATTTTTACCCGCTGTGCATGGTAACCTGGCGTGCATTTTTCGCTGCCTGGTGTGCATGGTTGCCCTGTGTGCATGGCAGCCATCCCTCCATGCACACCGGGCCCCCATGCACACCAGGCCCCCATGCACACCGGGCACCACCATGCGCACCGGGTATTCGTGCACAGCGAGCCGACAAGCACGCCGGGTGTGCGCCCACTCCCGCGCTGCCACATGTCCAATTGTTTCCCCCGCAGCATAGTTGTTAAAACGTATTTACTTTTACTCAAAAAGTATGTATACTCGAGTACTGAGTAAATATGTTTATGTATACTTTGAAAAAAGTACCGGTACTCACATTTACGTATACTTTTGGAAAGTACTCGAGTACAGAAAACGTATTTCAGATAGCCTTTGTTATAGGCTTTTCGAAAGGAATAGATGGAAAAAGGGAGAAAAAATGAAAAGTAGGAAAAAAATTGCCAAAAATAGCTGAAAACAGTATGTGCCATATGACATCTAAACCCATCCCACATCTAGATCGACGGCACATTTTATTTTGTGTCATCCATGTCAACGGGGGCGGGTAACCCCACCCCAAACTGCCCAGCAATCTATCTATCCATGGATCGATTTTTTTGGCTACTTTCCATTGAACACCCCCCCCCCCGCGAATTGCCTAGCTACCTGGCTATCTGGTGCGCTTTTGAGCCATTTTACTCTAATTTGCACCAACAATCACACATTTTCATACTTCTTATAGATTTTCACCTTCCAAATCATTAGGTCATGTGTTTTATTGCCTATTCTCAGCATGCCGGGTATAATTAAATGTTTTCTGTGTCAACATGTTCCGTGTTCAGTCTAGATGTGGGATGGGTTTAGATGTCGGTTAAGCATGGCCCGCTGAAAATAGGCACAAACACATAAACAAGTGAATTTGAAGGCTAAAATGGTCAAATAGGTATGAAAATGAGTGATTCTGAGTGAAAATTGGGGCAAAATTCCTAAAAAATATACACTTTTACATTTTCTGGGGGTAAAAGTATTTTTCTCATGTTTACTCAGGAGTAAAAGTAAAAAAATTTCCTTTACATAATCTGTACTCAGGGGGTAAGTAAAAAATAGATACTTTACGTTTACATATACTTTGAAAATGTTCAGTACTTTTAACAACTCTGCCCCGCAGCCGATAGTCATTTGTTGTACTATCTATTGTTTTATATTGTTTGTCGATTGTTTTTTTTACCAGAGTTGTGAAAATACCGGTATTTTTGGAAAGCGTAAGCGTAAGCGTAAATACACTTTCCAGATTTTGAGTATGGATACTAAAAGCGTAAGGTATTTTTAAAATACCTAGGAAAGCGTAAAAAAAAGCGTAAGCGTAAAAATTTTTTTGAAAGGGCTCTTGCTTGTTGAGCATGGGAAAAACGCGTGCTTTTACATTTAGATGTATCTATTTATCATATCCATTCATAATTTCAAATTTTTCTCATCAAAACAAGCTTTCAGCAAGATTTTTCCCATGCCCACTTGGTAGTCTGCTCTTGGATGTCGATGCAATTCATCGACAGTGACACTTAATCCATCTTCTAACTCGGAGTTAGCGATGTCGACGGCGATAACATTGTCGTCAGAATCCATTGTTGGTCAAAAAAATTTTTAATCTAAACCTTTGCTAGACAACACAATTTAGGCCAGACGTTCGTATTTCGACACCTTTGTATTTACATGTGCCGCTATGTACAGTACGCTACTGCACACATGCAGTCATTTATTTTTGGTACACCTCATTCTCTTCTCGTTCACTTTTTTTGTGGTTTTACGCTTTTTCAAAAGCGTACAACTGGACCGTATGAAAAGTCTTTTTACGCTTTTAGTACCCGGGTATTTCAGCCAGGAAAGCGTAATAAAGCGTACAGGTATTTTACGAAAGCGTAAGCGTAAGCGTAAATATAAATACCCATTTACCCGGGTATTTCGGGTAAGCGTAAATACGCTTTCGCAACTCTGTTTTTTACTCATCAATCTAAATACACAGAAATCGGTGCTTGCATGAACAGAACCAGCTAACTAACATCGAAAAAACAATAGACAAACAATAAAACAATAGATCGTATTAGGTTGTAAACTAAATAACCTTAATTTTTTGCGATTTCACATTCATGCATCCCATTCTGTTGTACATTGGCGGATAATTATGTCGTTCGAGTATGTTGGGCTCTGGGGTTGGGGCTATGACGAAATCTTTTTGTTCCCTGGAATAATTCCCCAGTCCCGAGGTCATTTTGAATGTGGAAAACGAGGAAAACGTGGTCGTTTTGAATGGCTGATCTGGATGTTGGACGGATCTTTGAAGCTGCACACATCAACCATTTCTGGGCTGATTTGGGTCGATCAATGCTTAAAATGATCACAATAACCTGGAGATTCATTGTGATTTTCAGAAAATTGGCTGAGAAACGCTCAAGAGTTTTGACGTTGCACACATCATTCTTCATGCGGTTATTTATGTGGATGGGAGGCTAAAGTTTGAAGTGCTACAACTTTTGCTTGGAAATAGATCTTTAACTCATTCTTTTGGTATACAACTTCATGTGGTCTAAAGTATACGATAGCATGTTCAGATAAATTTATTTTACGTGTTTAAAAACCGGGTCAAATCGGCATAAGGAATTCAGACATCACTAATACGACCACAAAAATGGCATCTGACGGTTGTCCCGATCATTTTAAGTGTAGAACAATCCAAATCGGCCTAGAAATGACTGAGTTATTAAGCTTCTAACTCAATCAGCAGGATCGGCAATGCAAAATGACCACGTTTTTATAGACCCCCCTTATCTTAGGACTGGGGGATTATTCAAGGAAACAAGATAATTCCGTCATAGCGTCGCAGCGGGTAAAAATGCACAGAGGTACAGGCCCGTTGTGAACTAGTGTGTGTAGTCCAATAGGGTTATTTGTCTTATCATATCGAATTTCGTGATCTAAAATTCACGGTGGGAACCCTGCAAAATGACCACCACCTGACGCAGTTGCCGCGGCGCAGCGCGACACACTTTCAAACGAAGATGAGGCCCGCACGAGACGGTGCAGCGCGACAGGGAACTTGTGCGGCGCGGCCCCAGTCCGGCGCACGTGCCCACTGCGCGAGGCGCTCGCTGGCACTCTGCCAGATGCCGTGGTCACGGGCCAGGGGAAGTTTGCCAAGGAGTTTATTGCCGCTAGCACCAGCTGTGGCTGGCAGATTGGCTAGGTGCGTGTTGGGGTTGCTATTTTATTTGCATTGTTAAGACTCGCTTTCCCTAAGAACCAAACATGCCCAAAACTGTGAAAGCACAAATTTTTTTTTCGCGTTTTTTATCGTGGATTTGTAATCTACATATGAGGCGTCCAATTCTAAAAGTCGACAAGTCCAAAATATGAAAATTTCGAGTTAGGCCCGGAAACGTCATCTGGGGCTACTTCTGCACATTTTTCATCATATTCCATAAATTTTTTGACCTCACATGCCCATATGGCAAAGTGCCAAATTTGACATTTTTGGGGAAAAATGCAAAAAGTTTGGGCAAGAAGTCGACACGTCCACTTAGTTTTGGGCTAAAAGGCGACAAGTCCATCCTCCGCTTCCTTTTTTTATGGGAAAAAACGCAAGAAATGTGACAAGTCCACTATGGAAACCGATTTCTAAAGGGCGACAAGTCCATAATTTTCCCATAAGGCAGCCTCGGCTTCCCCGGGAACAAAAATGTTCTCGCGTGCAAGAAGGCGACAAGTCCATTTCCCTCCCCGAAACAGTTTTGCTCTGACCGAATGGAATTTTATGGACACCCCATTTTTCACATATACGTTGAGATTAGGGGCTGAAATGTTGACACTTTATTGTCAACATATGGAACTTTATGAAAACCATGAGAGAGCCAAATTGGACATGCACCACGGGCCTGGAATTGGATCGGAAATTTAAAATGCGATTTACTCAAAATCACATTTTGTGGACTTGTCGACTTTTAGAATTAGACGCCTCATATTTAGAAACTCAAAATTTTCTTCCATACATATATCCGAAAATGTCATCTTCCTACTGAAAAAATCGATCAAAGACAAAAGTCATCATTTTTTGGGCTGTTTTTTTGGAAATTCATAACTTTTGCTTGATATTATCTTTCACTATAATATTTTGTATTTTTATTAAGATAGTGTTGGAGATTAATTGGCCCATACAAATGAACGTCATCAAACTTTTTTTTCTCACCAAAAATAATGGCTGAAATTTTGAAAATGGCACCAAATTTTCAGTTTGTAATTGAGAGCTTAGTTTTTTTTTTACAAAAACTGTGGTCAATTGCATAGTTTATGATAAAACAATAAAATCTAAAAACTAGGCCTGCACTTTTTTCATGACAGTTTGAAACACCCCTGTCACCATCACATGCAATCCATTCTGAAGACTCAGATGAAGTTCTTTTTAAAAAGTTTCCATCATAAACTTAGGTTCTTTTCCATGGTCTTTCATTTGTAGGTCTCCATGTTTTATGGAACACAATTTGGATGGGTGCTGTCATACAAAAATGCACTTTTTCTGCAATTATCACATGCATAGTCGTGCAATATCCAAAAATAGTTCACTTGTACCAGTAACTAAGTGTGCTGATAGTGTCCTTTAGCTGGCCATTTGGCTATTTTTCTCAGTGAACACTTTAGATGAAATGTGACTGATAAGAGTGACCTATAGGGGAACAAACAATTGTTCAAATGTTGATAGCATTCTGCTAGCAAGCAGAAACAAAAAATAACCAAATGGCCAGCTAAAGGACACTATCAGCACACATAGCACACGACTATGCATGTGATAATTGCAGAAAAAGTGCATTTTTGTATGACAGCACCCATCCAAATTGTGTTCCATAAAACATGGAGACCTACAAATGAAAGACCATGGAAAAGAACCTAAGTTTATGATGGAAACTTTTTAAAAAGAACTTCATCTGAGTCTTCAGAATGGATTGCATGTGATGGTGACAGGGGTGTTTCAAACTGTCATGGAAAAAAGTGCAGGCCTATTTTTTAGATTTTATTGTTTTATCATAAACTATGCAATTGACCACAGTTTTTGTAAAAAAAAACTAAGCTCTCAATTACAAACTGAAAATTTGGTGCCATTTTCAAAATTTCAGCCATTATTTTTGGTGAGAAAAAAAAGTTTGATGAAGTTCATTTGTATGGGCCAATTAATCTCCAAGACTATCTTAATAAAAATCCAAAATATTATATTGATAGATAATATCAAGCAAAAGTTATGAATTTCCAAAAAACAGCCCGAAAAATGATGACTTTTGACTTTGATCGATTTTTTCAGTAGGAAGATGACATTTTCGCATATATGTATTGAAGGAAATTTTGAGTTTCAATATATGTAGATTCCAATTCCAGGATAAAAAACGCAAAAAAAGATTCTTAAATTTGTGAAGTGATGCATACACACATTTGTAAATATTTTTTTCGAAGACGGGTACCTTTTTGCATAGTTGTTAAAATGTATTTACGTTGACTCAAAAAGTATGTATACTCGAGTACTGAGTAAATGCGTTTACTTATACTTTGAAAAAAGTACCTGTACTCGCTCTTATGAATACTTTTTGAGTGTACTTGAGTAAAGAAAACGTATTTCAGATAGGCTGTGTTTATGCTACATGTGTTACCCATATTTAGTGTCCCTGCAGTCATTTTGTCTGATAATGCCTTGTTTTGTGGACAGCGTTTTTGCCCGCTTATTGAGGTATTTCAATACCACACGCCTTGCTGTGTTTGCATACATGCCAAAAGGCATGGACGACCACCCGGACTGCAGACCCACAACGGATACGGTAGCCGCCACACGGCCACGCAAAGCGCGCGAGGAACCAATGAGAACACACTCCCGCGCGAGGGTGGAGGCGGAGTCACAGCGGGATGAATTTAAGACAATGGCAAGCCCGCGCCATGAGAACAATGAGGCAGAGCCCGTAACTGGACTCACTACAGTAGGTCCACAATCAATGGCTGGTGGCCGACGGCCACCGACTCCATGTGAATGGGTTCAATACGGCACATATTTTACCACCAATTACTCCCATAGCCAAACTTAAAAAATGCAAGATCAGGAACCATATATTGCAAACTTGCGAACCACTTGTCAGGCAGCACCCGATCAAAAAGTCCCCCCATTCTTTTTGGATCATTGTGGAATTGTGTGGCAACAAGCTGAGGCTTCAATTGTGCCGGGGATCAAGTTGTATGATCATGTGTGCATCCCTTTGCAATTGTGTCCACTAGTTCTCGGACTAGCTCAAAATGATCCTACAGCCGGACATTTGGGAATTTTGAAATATTTCAAAAAATAAAGAATTTGTTTGGTTCCCAAATATGTGACCAGAGAGTGCGCGCTGGATTGCTACATGTCCTTTGTGTTGTGCATGGAAAGGTTTGTGTCACACTATGCGTACGCAAATGTCGTGCCGGAAAATCACGCGCTCGCCCAGCGATGTCATCGCCATGGACACCGTCCGGCTGCTACCCGAACTCACAGAGGAAATAAGCACATGTAAGTTTGTTTAGATCAATGCATGCAATTTGGCGTGGCCGTGCCTGTGCCAGACATCAAACAGGACACCGTCGCTTTTGCATTCCTGCTGCACATTCTTCCTGTGTTTAGCATGCCCGGCATCATTTTGAGCAATAACGCACCCAGTTTCATCGAGGGCGCTTTCAAAAGGTTGTTATTGTATTTCAATATGATGCAGCACAAATCATTTGTGTATATGCCAAAAGGCAACAGAATGGTCGAGCCGTAACGGTGTTCTGATAGAAATTGTGTCCCATTATGCAAATTGTGACTGGAACTACCATCTAGGCGCTGCCGTGCATTCATACAATGCCTCAAAAAACCTGACCATGTGCACCACCCCGTATTTGTAATTTTTTGGCTGGCCAGCTGCTTCACCTGTGAAAATGAATTATAGAGACGCCGGCAGATGGAGACGCCGAGCGAGCTGAATCACCCAACATGCACGCAGAGTCCACCGTGCTAACACAACACATCACGGCAGCCCGCAAGGCTGCGCAGGTAGCATTGGGCCATGCGCAATTGAAATAACAGTTCTACGCTAATCGCCATGCATGCCAATTGAATTTGATACCCGGGCAAGCTGTGCACATTTATACACAACAACTAACTGAGCACACTGGCCCTTGTAAGAAATTCGCTGCTTTTTTCTTAGGTCCTTATGAGTGCGTCTGCTATGTCCATGCTCTAGTAACTATTTATAATGACACTAATGATAAGTTTGATATGGTGCATGCAGATAGATGCAAACCTACAATTGAAAATATTAACCCCACTTGTACGCAGAACCTCGGCGCCATTAAATCGGTAATTATAATTATGGAAATTTCAGTTTTCAGCATGTGATTTGAACATCTAAATTGATTGCACCATTCAAAATTCAAACCATTCAAAAAAATTCAGCATCAAAGCAAACACGTGCGCATGTGTGTAAATAGACAGTGCCCACGTGCACTGTTGAAGTGTAGTGTGCACTGATACATAGGTGAACTCCAAGAGTTCACTGCCATATCAGTGTCAACTGCATTGAGTTGCAGATTTGTTCCCATAAAACACCTAATTGAAACATGGCGTCTTTGTCTCGAGTCAACAAGCCGCTGTACAATGAGCGACCTGCAGAGGAAGTCGGCCACGGCCCCCGGGAAGCCAACTCCCCGGGAAAGCTGTGAGGCCACTCTGAGGCTACTCTGTGAGGCCAGCCTAGCCCTACCAAACCCCTGCCACTGATTCGACACCTATGGATCCCGAACAAGCGACCACAGTCCCCGATCCATGCCAGGACTGAATTCACTGGCTGAGTTGACCGTGTCTACTGGCAGCAAATGCCCAAGGATCAAGGCAAGTACCAAGCACATGTGCGGCTGGATGATTTCACCCTAAATGAATTGGAACACTATCCTGAGCGTGATGGCGTGATGCGCTGTGAGCTTATCCATATTTCATTTATTCGACTAACAAAGCATGTGAAGCTTGCGACCACCACTCTAATGTGGTCATTACGCAATACATCAAAATTAACGAGTCACACCTGAACATATTTTTGCCACTCTTGCGGCACGGCATGAAGTTTGCCGCTACTACGCTGCAGCAGTGAACTGGTGATGCTGATTATTGGGAATTCAGCCACATCTGGCTTGATTTGGACAAATCTAAGTGTCCGCTAAACATCGCGGTGCCTGTTGTGATAACCATGCAAGGTTGCGTCACACCTGATCGCAATGTAGTGGCCGAGCATGATGACGAAGAAGGATTCCAGTGCTACACTTATAACTGGCGAACCATGTGGCTGTGCGCGGCTTTCACACTGAGCAAATACAAGAAGTCCATACGCCAGTCCGTACGCCAATACATACGCCAGTCCTGGAAGCAGGGGTGAGCGCAACACAGTCGTCCGGACCGATGTACGGACGGGCAAGTTTATAAGCGGGACCAGTCACGACACCTTCTGCTAAGTACCACACACGCTGCCCTATTTCGAAAGTCAGGGGCTTACATTTCTTATCATACTGAGCTTTTTGTTGTGCTTGCGCCAAATCGATCAGCTCTTTGGCAATTTTCCAAGCCTCACGTGTATACTGGACAATCCGCTCATGGTACTTTGGGTGTTCATTATACACAAGTTGCGATGTTTCCAAAAACGACGTGTCGCCGGGAAGCGGCATGTCGCGACCTGTTGCCAAAAAGTGCGGAGATTCACCAGTACTTGCATGAGGTATGGCTCTATACCAGTACAGTGCAGGGGCAAGCCACTCATCCCAGTCAGTGGGGCGCAGAGTGCACATTTTAGCCAGCATGTCTAACAAGGTACGGTTGAAACGCTCTACTAATGCATTCGCTTGTGGTCAGTACACGGTGGTCTTGCGATGGTCTGTTCCCCAAAATTGTGTCAACCCATGTAAAATCGCATTGCAAAATTCCGAACCGTTGTCAGTGACAAGTACTCGGGGGACACCATGATCTGAAACAAATTGCATAAAATAGTATGCCACTGTTTCTGCGTCCTTTAACCGAAGAGCATATGCACAAGGGTATTTCGTAAAAGCATCTTGCAAGACCAATACGTACTGAAAGCCATTTTGCGACATTGGCATTTTTAGAACGTCCATGTGAATACGGAAAAATGGCTCTGCCACCACTGAAATAGGAGTGAGCGGGTTGAGACGTTTACGACCCTGTCCTGTCCTAGTAGCGCACTCCAGACATTTATCCACAGCACGATGAGCATCCATGGTCAGTGTGAACCACCAAAAGTAAATCCTTAGCCACATAGACAACTTGAGACCAGCTGGGTGTCCCCAGGAATGAAATCTTTCACAAAGATCCGAAGTAATGTCTATTGGAACCACCAGACACGCACGACGACTAGCATTTCCCATAAACCACAATACATCATGCACCACACAAAACCCAGTATAGTTGCGATCTAACCAAGTATTGAAGCGCGCGTGTTTCGTGTATTGCCTAGTGGTCAAAAACGACTTAATGGACTGAGTATTGGGGTCGGCTTCCTGACCTTTTATAATCCGCTGCCAAAACTTTTGGGTTTCCTCAGCGACAGATTCTAATGTAAAACCTACGATACCGTCTACCGCAAGACCTGCATCGCGGATTACATCGAGGTCCTTACCGGTCATGTTAAATCATTCAACGGGGGTGGACTTAGCTTCGAAAATTGAGGGGTTGTTCGATTTTGGTGTTCTATCCTGACTAGCTGGGTGAGGTATATTGTCCAGTACTTGAATGTGACCTACACCGAGCGGGGGGTGCCATTGGTAGTGAATTTCGTCAGAAATTTTCGTAATCTTGACAGCAGAGTATTCAGACAAGTCGGGTTCAGGTTGGTTCAACGGGTGCGCTTGCCAATTATCAGTAAAAGTCGACAGGGGACAGATACCAGCGGGTACCTCTTCGGGGTCGAATTTGCCTTGTAAATAATCCTCAGTCCACTTATGGAAATTAACCGACTCGGCAATACGCGACAACGCATCCGCCACACTATTCTCACTACCGCGTTTAAAAATAATCTTAGGTTGATAAGCCATCAAGAATACATACCACTTGTCTAGACGAGGGTTCTCAGAGCGATTTTCCAGTGCCCATGTAAGCGTGCGGTGATCCGTTACAATAATAACTTCTTGCTGTGTCAAATAATGTTTCCAGTATTTCAATGACCAGACAATAGCTAAGCACTCCAGTTCCGTGGTATTGTAACGTTTCTCGGCGCCTTTTAAAGCGCAACTACCATAAGCGACCACGCGATGGCGGCCTGCATCATCCATTTGACTCAAAACCGCACCTAAGCCACTGCGCGAAGCATCCGTGTGCAAAATAAAAGGGCGACCCTCCTTAGGGTAGGCTAAAATTGGGCCTTCTACCAAACGTTTCTTGAGTTCTTCAAAGGCAGCCTGACATTCGTCATCCCAGGTAGTCTTAGCACCCTGAATTTTTAAATGCAATGGTCGTGTAATAAAGGAGAAACCCTCAACCCAGCGACGGTAAAAGGAACACATGCCCAGAAATCGGCGGATTTCCTTAGTGGTTACTGGGACTGGGTAATTTTGGATGGTGGTGATTTTTGACTGTTGCATTTCGATGCCTTCCCTCGTTAGGACGCAACCCAGAAAGTTAACGCGTTCTTTGAAGAATTCACATTTCTTAATACCGACTTTAAGGGTGTATCGATCGAAACGAGCAAAAACATCATCCAAAAGTGAGTACATACGTTCCTCGGTTTCGGCGCAAACCAAATGATTGCATAAACGCAAGCGCGCACTGAACGGGATAAGCGCGTGATTGTGGGCGCGCAGGGCCAGGGTCTGACGCTGCCAGTACCTGCCGGTTTGCTTGCCTCTGAGCCGGTATAGTCACATCAACGGGGGGCTTATTCCGGGCATTCACATCAGTACAAAAGTTGCTAAGTAGGGACTGTAAATCGCCCGCTAAGGAATCAACCCGGGGTTTCAAGTGGACACTCAGGGTACGGTCAATGGAGTCTTGCAAGGACCGCCGAAATGGCAACATTGCCTGTGACCACGTTTGAAGGGTCATCAGGGCCGAGGTAACACTATCCAGGGTGGTTTGCTGGGATGGATCAGAAGGTGTCACAGTCGCAAGATCGAACAATAGCTGGTCTAAATTATTTATCTCGGGATCAAGTTCACTTAAAAGTTGTTCAAAGGGTTGTAATACATCCCCAATGCACTGGTCTGAGGGTTTCAGGTGATCCCATAACTTAGCAGGTTCACATGCTTGTTGCAAGGGGGAGATCATAGTATCGATCTCTGGGTGGTTATTCGTCAGTAATTCTCGATGTTGTCTCACCGACCCAGTGGGGGGTTGGAGTTGAGGGCTACTAGTAGGGTTGGAAGGTGGTGGTTTCACGGGGGTAATTAGGTCACAGACAGCGGTAGGGGGTCTACTAGGGGATTGAATGCTCAGACACGGGGAACTAGTAGCTTGAGGGAAGTCCTCGTGGGGTCGTCTTAACACTGTATCCTGAGATTCGTTAACATACGACATCCCTGGCTCAGAGGTATATGCTGGAGTCGCTGGGTCAGACACCTGTTCCCTGGAGCCCACAGAATCGCCAACGTCACAACACAATACACTGCGGCGGCTAGTGCTGGCCCATTGGCCGACAGGGTGCGCGCGTTCCCTACCGTCTAGCTCAAAGAAGCTTTGCTGGTTAGAATTACCGCGGCGACGTGTAACCACACCCAAAGATGAATTGTACTGCAACATATTAACATCCGCAGCGTGAAACATGTAATTATCATTGGCATCTGGCGTCGTGTGCGCTCCACTCAGTGCAGCGGGGTCGACCCGATAATCGTCAATAATTTTGAAAGAGTTGAGCGAATCCTCAATAAATACTGTTTGAAACAATTTGGCTGCAGACAAGGTAGTGGAGCACACACGTTCCAAAGCGACACCCGTGTCACAAACAGAGTCATCCCGAGCACTAGGCTGGCTAGCTGCCAAGTCCACACTGCGTTCCAATTGACCTTGACCCGCAATCCCAGAGACGTGGGTCTGGCATTTTAGTGGGTCACTGTCAATTGAGGCACATGGTGACAAGCTTAGTTCAGTTGATTGCTCAAGGTCATCGAGAGACCATGGTACACCATTGTCAGCTGGCAAATGCAAATACTGGTAATCAAAAGAGTAGTCAGTGGTCACGTATTTTTCACATGATTGACATAGCTCTGGCTCGACATCAGTTGTTTCGAAAGTTTTGAACTGACAATTGGCTGACGCGGGGAATGAAAAGGATTTCGGAAATTTCAAAATTCGCATCAAAAATCGCCGCCAGGGCATGGTGTATCGTAGTCTCTCGAATTTGGAAATTTGACTCTGTTGCAGCATGGATGGGGCAGTGTACCAAGAAATCAAACGATAATAAGCACGTGATACACATTTCAGACGTTCAAAATGCTTACGCAAAAGCCAACATTTGTGGTTCCAGTATGTGCACGGTAGCATAGGGCTAAGCTGAAACACTACGCCCTGTACGCATGGAGGGTGGCTATGTGTGCGGTGTGGAGGGGGGGTGAGAGGGGGGTGCAACACGGTGCCGTGACCCGAGGTGGGACCTCCAATATAATAGAATAACCCCCCGGGTCTTGCAACATCACCATTATGGGCCAAATAGCAACACCTTGGACAATGCCCATATCCGTCAGAACTCTCAACGATGCGCTCATGCAGCCCATCTTGCCTAATTACGCCAAATCTACAGCACCTATCAGGGCACTTAGTTACCTTCTGCACGCGTGGAACGACAAACAATGGCAACACGCCAACTAGATAATCGCACAATTCCGACAATTCAACGAGCGACATGCAATCCACCGGACGCTTAACAACTGCCCCACAAGCCCTACGCTTGGTGCGTGCACGGGAACCCTGTCTGCCAAACTTCACCAGCTTGGTGCCTTTCGACCTAGCTATTCCGAAGGACGTTGGCTTCGGAACTTTTCGGTCTACTTGGTTGCCACAGCCAACAAAGTCCGGTCGCGCAAAGTGCAAAAGCTTGCGGCTGATCACGTGCGGCTGTAATTTCCCCTTCTTACCCACCAAGTACCAAGGGTTTCTAGGCTGCACAACTTTCTTCAGCCTTTCAGCAGTCTTCCCAAAAACACCACAAATTCCGGGCTCAACAAAAGCTGGCTCCATGATCAAGTGATCAAGCAACCACTGCTGAGAAGCATCACTAATTATTTCACCATTGGGCAAAACAGAATCAATAACAAAATCGTCGGCGCCCTGAACCTTTTCCGCATACGTGGCCCTTCGCTGAATTTGAAACAATTCCGACACGGGTTCAAAACTATCAAAAACTGGGCCCGTTTCCAATTCATCAACCTCCCAGAAACCCTCAGAACTTGGCGCGCCTTCAGAAACAGAAACAAGATTAGCCCACGCTTCGAAAACTGACAATTCAACCTCATTTGAATGCAAACAAACAAAAGCGACTTCCATCACGATTTCACAAATTAGAATAGAAATAATTGGATCCACTAGCTGGAATGAGCCAATAGATTAAGTAGGAAATTAGTTGCACCGGAGTAAGCTTGGATTACACTAATTGGGTTTCTCGAATAACGTTGCAATTAAAGTTTCCAAAGTATTTAAATATTTCCAATTTACCTTTCCACTTTCCAAATCAAAACGGTAATACAAAAATGACTAAATAACACTCAGGGTCCTATAAGCTAAACCAGACAGGTGAGGATAGCAGTACGGTACACTGGTAAGAGACCACACAAGACCAGGTACTTAAGTCCTAGCTTGGCACAGTACCACTATCAAAAGTAATTCTACGACGACGTAGCACAACTGTTTGGGCCCTTACGAAAACCTAGAGTGAGTCAATAGGTGTACAGCCTACTTCAGCTTATACTATGCCTAAAACAAGTCCACAGAGGTCCAGACGTACAGTAAGCATCACAGATGGTGGGTTCTCCCCATACAACACCCTATCTTAGCTATACCGGCAGCTCCGTGTGGCCACTCCTGCCCCTGTGAACCTAAATGTCACCGTGCAGAGGGAAGAGAAGGCCTATGCCAGAGTTAGCAGAGAATGAATAACCAAGGGTAGGCTCATTTCAGCTGATGAATCACTGGCTTAGTAATTAGAATTGGATTGAGTAGACTGATGATAATCACAGGATTGGGGCTCTATTTTATAGGTTTGAAATGCCCAAAACCGGTTTGCAGCTGGGCGGAGCCAACCAATCACAAGAGTGCATTCAAAAATGTACCGAAAATAAGTGACTCCAGCTGAGCAGAACCCTACACTACAAGGTCACTTTGTAATGGAACGAGGGGAATGGTGACTTGACATTCAGGAACACCCTTCTTCTGGCACTCAGCCAGCTAATAACCCAGTCCTGGAACTGTGCCAAACTAGAAAGTAAAATACCTACAGTAACCTACCGAATGTAAATGCACAAACTAACAGCTTAAAATGACTGAACTGAGCGAGACTCTCCAAATTAAACATGATATAATTAAAAACAAGCCGGGTAAATCCACAGGCTACTCGAAAACTGCAAACAAGTGCAACAAGGACCAAAATACAAAGATAACCGTGTTTGCTCAAACGTGAGCTCGTCCAAACCAGCGTACCATTCGGCCAACGTGAAACTAAACACAAAGTGCAAAAGTGCAAAACACAGAAATAAGTGCAAAACACAGAAATAAATGCGAAACATAAAACATAATCACAAGACACATGCAATTATCACAACTAAGGGGGGTTAGGTGGGTAAATAAATACGAATAAATACACATAAATACGCAATAAATCACATACCGCGGAACCTACCGCAAACCTACAACCTAAGCCTACACCTACAACCTACAACATCACAAAAACTCCTCCCTGTGGCAGCAGTGGCTACGGGGTATGCGCCAAATTACACACAAAAACAACCTTTTTGGCACTCTTCCAATTTCCTTGGGATTGGCCCGTCTCTACTCCGAGGGACGTAGACCTCAGGAGCTATCAAGGCCGCTCCCATTTTTACTATTTTAACTGAGGCACATACCCCTCCAGAAGGGGTGACCCGTCTCTACTCCGAAGAACGTGGGCTTCAGGAGCTATCGGGGCCATCCCTTCCGGTGGCCACTCCCACCAAAAACTCTCTAATCGGCCAAAGTTTTGTCGCTCCGCGGACACTCGGGCGGTCGCTGTCGTCGACGGTCGAGGGGACTGGGTAAAGGGTTTTTTGTAAGCTCCAATTAATGTCAACTGTCACCAAGACACGGCGACAGCACTTAACCCCCCTCAAAAATACTCTCGGTGCCATTTCCCGAAAGTTGGCACTCGGCCAAAAGTGGCCGATTCAACACTTACAAAAATCGCCCAAAACACCAAAAATCCCCCTTTTCCTGGCTCCGGCGGCTAGCGGTCGTCGAATGGCGATGCCGCGGCGCTGTCGCGGCTGTGGAAACCGTCCGCCGGTGCTTGTTCGGCCGCCACGCCCAAGGGAATCGATTTTTGATCGGCGCTGCTTTTCTTTTTAATGAAAGCGCCGTAAGTCCCACAAAAGTTAGGTTCTATACCGGGTGGTGTCAAATGACGTCACCCTGGCCTTTTCACAACTAGGTGTGGCTAATTAGGCAGTTTCACTAATTAAAATTAGCGAAATAACGCCGTCGACGCCTTCATGCCCACATAATTCGCGCCAAAACACAATCCCAGAGGCGTTGGTCTGGCATTTTTGTGGCTTGGCGCCAATTACCATAACCGGTGTCGACTGCGCCGTAAGTCCCATGTAAGTTAGGTTTCATATGGGGCGACGTCGCGATGACGTCGCTTTGGCCCAAAAGGGGTCAATATGGCGTTTCCGGCGGCTAGGGCGCCATGGTTAGGACTTGTATGCGTTAATTGACGCTGAGTCACAATCCCAGAGACGTGGGTCTGGCATTTTTGTGGTTCGCCGCCAGTTATCACATTACAGTGAGGCCAGCCTGGCCCTACCAAACCCCTGCCACTGATTCGACACCTATGGATCCCGAACAAGCGACCACAGTCCCCGATCCATGCCAGGACTGAATTCACTGGCTGAGTTGATCGTGTCTACTGGCAGCAAATGCCCAAGGATCAAGGCAAGTACCAAGCACATGTGCGGCTGGATGATTTCACCCTAAACGAATTGGAACACTATCCTGAGTGGCGTGATGCGCTGTGAGCTTATCCATATTTCATTTATTCGACTAACAAAGCATGTGAAGCTTGCGACCACCACTCTAATGTGGTCATTACGCAATACATCAAAATTAACGAGTCACACCCGAACATATTTTTGCCACTCTTGCGGCACGGCATGAAGTTTGCCGCTACTACGCTGCAGCAGTGCACTGGTGATGCTGATTATTGGGAATTCAGCCACATCTGGCTTGATTTGGACAAATCTAAGTGTCCGCTAAACATCGCGGTGCCTGTTGTGATAACCATGCAAGGTTGCGTCACACCTGACCGCAATGTAGTGGCCGAGCATGATGACGAAGAAGGATTCCAGTGCTACACTTATAACTGGCGAACCATGCGGCTGTGCGCGGCTTTCACACTGAGCAAATACAAGAAGTCCATACGCCAGTTTGTACGCCAATACATACGCCAGTCCTGGGAGCAGGGGTGAGCGCAACACAGTCAGCTGGAGCGTCTGGTCATCATGCATCGCAAGTATGCAGTGCCAGACATGCCGCATTTGAACGCTGGTATGTTGGGTATCGCGCACATCCACTATCACTGCTTGCAACAAGATGTGTTCAACAATCTGTACTACGGGCACACATATGGCAAGTTGGATTTGCAATTGGGGCCCACGATGCTTCCAGTAGAATTGACCAGTGGCGATTATATGGTGTGGGGCACAAATATTTTGTGCCGAACTGTGACTGTATCATGCGGTCATTAAAATTGGCTATCAAGCACATTAACAAGAAATGGGTGGTGTCAAATATTTGCAGGGGCGTCAATGGTGCAAATTGGTGACCAGGTAAATTTGTCCATCATGCGCAGCAGAACGCTGACTGACACACAAACAAAATGGACACACATTCGCGAGACAGCCGAGCTGCTGAAGGATGAAATTCGCCAGGGCACCAGCACGGTGCTGCTGCAGGAGAGAAAAGGTGGGTTTAAGCCCCAAGGCAGGCAGGTAAAAGTGATTGTGGCTGTGTGGGTGGTGCTGCAATTAAAATGCCCACTTTTGTTGATGTGTGACTCCCCGTTTGGCACCGGCAAGACCACCACGCAAAACCAGGTTGCCTACATGTGTGCGTTGTACTACAACCAGTACAATAGGTGCCCGTACACGGAGCCAAACTTAGCTTTTCCATCTGATCGAGAGAACAATGCAAAGTATCACGCCACAGTGGTGACCTGCGTTGTTAACCTTTGCTCGCCGCGCTGTCAAAAACCTGCACAAGCTCGGCTGCAGCAGTGTTTTTGAAGCGAAGCGAAAGCTACTTCAGTGGCGAGCCACCTGGTCATTTTACGAACAAGCTGATGTTAGAGACATGTTGGCGGAAGAGGATTATGTCGAATTTTTGGCACTCAGAGTGGTGTTTCCAGTGAGGCTGCTCAGCCCTCTATTGAAGACTCTGGATGTTTACAACAACATTCCCATACTGCCAACTGCCAGCACTCCACAATCTGGCCCAAGATACACCACATGACATTATGTGTATGAGTGACCAGTTGTGTGAGTGTGTTGAGCAGTACACAGATGCCAAATTGGTGTATGACACAGTGAGTGCCATCATTCAGAAGGGAGGATGTGATGTGATGAAGAAGTGATGAACGCACTCATGCAAGAGCTCCCCCAGCTGGTCACGGCGGGTGACAACGGAGAAGAGTGGCTCAACGAGAAGGGAAAGGACATTGCTGAGGGTCACGCCGGCGTGAATCTGGCCAACTATTAGCTGGACTGACGCCGTGTGCTGCGCAAGGCTTTGTGCCTGTATGTCAAAGCCATGTGTGGCTGCACAAGTTGGTTTTGGATTTGTTGCAGCCGGGTCAGATCCATGTCACAATGGACTCAACACATGGTGCGCGTTTGAATAGGCAAAAGTGCAGTATGGTGATAGTGGATGAGGAGTCCCTCGCCAGTGACATTGTGATGGTGATGGCGTTGCAGGCTGTGCTGTTGCCACACAACAGCCTGGTGCTTTTGTTTGGCGACAGTAAGCAGCTCACGTGTACGGTTCAAACCCAGCGATGGGTTGAGCCGCTGTTAAACCCCCAGCCCATGCTCATAGATTGTGTCATGTCGCTAATGCTGTGCCCAGTGGTGCATCTGGAGACCGTGTTCCATGGCCACCCACAGCTCATCAACACCAACTCAATCGCGGCATATGACTGCCAGCTGCAAGTGTTCAACAAAAACTTGCTGCTGCCTGATGGCAACTTGCCATGCCTGGAGGGTTACAGTAGCCTGGTGTGTTTGTCATCAGTTGTTGTGCATGACGGCCTGGAGAACAAGGAAGGCACATCGACAGTCAATGAATTGGAGCAGGGGATTGTGCAGTTGGTTGAATATTTTTGTGGAAATTGCATGCAGCAATCCAAGAGTGCCTTGGAGTGACCTCACGAAAATCGATTTGATTCTCATGGTCAGTTTTTATGCAGCTCAGCAGCGGGCGCTGGTTGATAAATTGGCATGTGACGTAGATTTGAAGCATTTTGGACACAAGTTTTGGGCAAATCGACTGGTCACTGCCACAAGGCACAGGCACGAGAAGCAGAAGTGGTGATTGTGTCCTGTGTGTGGGGCAGTGCGCCGCCTGCAAGGGATAGATTGGTCACTCAGCACTCCCAACAGACCACCTGCATGGGGTTTGTGGTGCAGCTGGCACACGGCAATGTGGCTACATCATGTGCCAAGTGCGCCAGAGTGATAGTTGCCAATGTAGAGACGTTGCTGTGGGCAGATTTCTTTTACGCGTTTTTTTGTACAAATTCCGTTTGGCTAGTCTTTACCAGTATCACCCATACAGCATGTGGGGCAACGCAGTGCACACCTGGCTGACAGGCGGGCGCGCGATCGCCCCAGACCGAGTCGAGCTCGATGAGCAGGAGCCGGAGTCTGACCACAGTGAGGGAGAACAGCCGTACAACCTGTAGGACCCTGTGGAGGATGATCTCGAAGACACTGGCTCCGCCCCAGCCTTGTTCTCATCTGCAGAAGGGGACGCCCTGCTGGGCGATGAGCCTGACGATGAGCCCAACATCAACCAGCCGGTGTTGAACATCTGCATCAGCTCATCCAACTTGGAGCCAATGCCAGAGCCCTCGCATCCAGCATGGTGCAGGCCCTGCATCATCAGCAAGTTGGACAAGGCTTAACCCATGAACACAGACCCCATTGTACCCGGGAATAAATCATAATGTTTTAGTGTAAATGTTTTGTTTGATTTTGTGTTGTATTTGTTCAAATTAGAAAGTCAACAGTGTTCATAATGGCAATCGGAGTCAACAAGAAAAATTAACATAACCAGAATAGTTTCAAAGTAATCAGAATGTTTTTACAACAACAATTTAAATGAGGAAATCAGAGTACTGCCATTGTGAAAACTGTGCACGGACAGAGCTGCGTCAGAGCTTGAGACATTCGTAAACTCAACGGCTTAACCAAGCTGCCTGTCCAAAATTGGAATCACCCTGAAACAGAAAACAGGCAATTTTCTGATAACAAAAATTACCACAGAAATAAAGAATTTTTATTCACACCTGGAATCTCCCTTTGGTAAAACGTTGCTAGAATCCCTTGAGCAAAAAGCTGGGCAATTGATGACTTCAATTTCTAACTGCAAGTCACTTCCGGAACATTGAAATTGCCAAGTTTGACCGGATTTTTGATCAAGAATGTTGAACAAAACATGAGCCATTGTCAAGCAGCATGTTTTTGAGTTTAGTGTGTAAGTGGACAAAAGAAAAAATTCATGGCAAAAATGCTCTATTTTGCGCTTAAGTAAAGCCATAAAAATTGATGACAGTCACAGCTCATCAGTTTAGCCTGGAGGTAAATAGCAATGGCTGGTGGATTGTAAGACAGTTTTTGATGGATATTTTATGAAAGAATATGCCACCCCCAGAATATGACTTTTTGGTGGCTACCAGGCTGGCCGCGACGTTTCCGCGCGTGAAAAACACCATGCAAAAACAAACGCGCGGAACCCATTTTTGTTCCGCGCATAGAGAATGCTACAGCGCGCTTATGTGGTGATCTGGTATATGTGCACAAAAGGAAAACGTGTCTATGCGCGCAAACTTATGGAGGTTAAATCGACCAGGCGCAGGGAAACATTTGTTTTAGCACGACACAGATTCTACGTGTTCGCAAAACGAACACGTAATGAGCTTATCGGGTATTACCAAGTCATTAGCGGGAAATTTTTTAGTGGGTGCACAGTCGGAACTGCATTTCTCCACCGATTTGAATGGTTGAGCACTTAAAAAGATCAGAATGATGTGGTGAGCACTTGAATAAAGCAAGTATGATAATATATTGTGACACTTAATTTTCATTGTTTGTTTCAAGTGATGACTTAAAAAAAGTGAAAACCATCTGAATAATGAACCTAAAATTATTCAGTTTTTCATCATAATATTTCGTTTTATCATGGAATAATTCATTGCAGAATTTAACATGATATTTCATAGCTCTTGCAATTATTTTGAGCATGTGGAAACATTTTGTTCCACATGCAGAGGTTGCCTGTTATGCGCGCGCCATTTTTGTGCGCGCGCAGGGCTGCGTCTGTTATGTCTGCGCGCGCGTCAGGTGACCTATGTTTGTGTCATTGCGCGGAACACGTGTCCACCCAATGTTTTTTTGCATGCTTGCGTGCGGAAACGTACGCGCGGAACCCCTGCGGACAGCCTGGTGGCTACTGTGTCACGATTTCATTGACTTTTGAGGCACCTGAATGGGCACCAGCTTTCACTTTCAAATCATGAATTTCCGAAATTACTGTTTCAAAAAGATTTTCCATTTGAGACAACTGCGCACCAAACTTGTCCTGTGTAGGCTGACAGACTACAGGTTTAACTTCATCGTCTAGTGATGGAAACAGCAGTGTCTCCATCACGAAATGGCATCCGGTCAGATAATCGACAAAATCTACCTCAGGCAAATATTGACCGGCTGGAAAAACGTCAGTTTTTACCAAAAAACAACTTTGGGTGTGGGGCGACAGCAAATCAACAGATAAAAAAAGCAGTATGATGGACCAGTTCCGGTAGTTCTGTCCTTGAAATCCACCATAGACAGCGGACCAGAGACAGCAAAACTTGGTGGTGGTGAATGAACAAAATTGGCAACTGCAAACCCTGACTGGTCTACACAAACCGGTGGCAGAACAAAACGTGGCAGCGGCACAGAATGTGACCATGAAGCTGCCCGAAATTTGCGAACTGGTGAACTATCCAGAACTTCCAGCACTGGCCGCCAAAACTCACAGCTGGGCGATAAAGGCACCGAGACTGGTCTTCTGAAGGCATTCCGCAGGGCTTCAGATTGGAGCTGCCGCTCCACAGCGGAATTTGGAGGAAATTGCAAAATTGTGTTCACCAGGTGTGAAAGCGTGTGTCAATGCTGGTTGATTGATGAACTTGTCTGAGACATGAATAACCTCACCTGCCTGGGCAGCAAATAAAAAATTGCTAGTCCCCAGGTCATTCACCACTGTTGGTTGCTCTGCTTTAATTGGAAGCGATGCAAGTGGGGCAAGGGTTTTCATTTCAATGTTCATTTAATCTAGCCTCTCGATGCATCTCAATCAACACAATAAAAATCTAACAAAGGACATAAATATCAACATGCATTTCACCACAACAAGTAGTTGTCTGAAACTGCCACCGGAACAGTGGGGTGGTTCAGGGGTGGGAGATGAGGGGATTTTTGGAGGGGCCGCAAAGGGTGTCCAAGGTCAGAACAACCACCTACGTATACGCCACAGCCCCAAATGGCTGTCCCCCAAAATTATTATTATGCCAGATTACAAAAATTACGTGCTGCAGTCGCTTGGTTGGCTGCCGCAGCTGACGGATCAGATGGTGGCGTATGTGCCGCAACCACAGCGAAAAATTGCTGTGGTGGGAGTATTAGTTCAAAATGCAAATGACAAAGCGGCCTTGCATGTGCATTTTACAGCCGCAAATTAACTGAGCCGCAGACTCACTGGCTGGTGATCACTCTGGTAGCATATGCTATTTATGAAAGTGTGCAGAATTGGAACTGCTATTTAGCAGGTCGACCCTTTGAGGTTTGGACCAATGCCAAAAGCATTTCCTGAGTGAAAAAATTTGGTGGCAACCCCACATATGGCACTACATCGTTTTGTTCTTGCAATTTCCCCCTGTCAAATCACATTCAAACATTAAAAAAGCAAAAGCAATGAGCTCGTGGATGTATTATCAAGCAGCCCCAATCATTATGATGCCCCAATGTATTTTGATGAAAAACTGGACCTGGGGGGAAACTTTGGAAGCATGTTTGATAATCGAAAACTGTTCAAAGTTGGATGAGCAGTTGCGACCCACACAAGATACGATAGCAGTGTGTGATCCGCACATCCAGGCAAAGGAACCGATGATGACATGCTTGCATGCCAGCAGAGAGGCGGGGCCGATGGCAACACCTGTGACAATGAGCAATGGGTTGAGCGCGAGCAAAGGGGTGGAGCCAATGGGTGCAGGTGACAGTAATGGGAGTCATGCGGTAAGTGCTGAACTAATGGCTGGTGGCACTACCGTGCCATATCCCGGAAGTGGATCATCAGAAGGGGGCCAGGTGCTGCCGCCTTTGACACCCGTTGATGAATTTATTAAGAGACAGTGCGCCAAACCATTGATCATAAATATTGGAAGAGAATGCGAGAAAATGCCAGATAAGAAATTCCCACCACTTTTTGTGGATAAAAATGGCTTTGTGAGAAAACAAGCCCCCGCACCTGCTATGCCTGGATCAAGACTGTATGACCCCTTGGTTTTACCCCAAAGTATGTGCCCCTTTGCTTTGGAATTTGGTGGAATTGTTGGTATGCTACTGTATCCTGCTGAATATCAGAAACTGGAATGGCTAATCCAAAACAAGTACATTGATCCACAAATACTAACATGTGTCAATTCCCATGGTCTGTTAAGGGCAGCGGTCCAACTGCATCTACAGCCATCACGTCGCCGGGTCCGTTCACTTGTCGTCAGCTCGCCATCTGCATGCATGCGGTTGGGCACAACCCTTTGCATTACATAGAGCACACGTGGCAACCCACTTCACACAATCAGGTTTCATATTGGGAAACCATGCATACTCTTGCAACCTTTCAAAAGATTTCAATATACCAAGGTGTCCCACCGTGGGGTGATTGTGCACCAATTCCAAAGCAAAGGGGCACATACTTTGGGGTAAAACCAAGGGGTCATACAGTCTTGATCCAGGCATAGCAGGTGCAGGGGCTTGTTTTCTCACAAGACCATTTTTATCCACAAAAAGTGGTGGGAATTTCTTATCTGGCATTTTCTCACATTCTCTTCTAATATTTATGATCAATGGTTTGGCACACTGTCTCTTAATAAATTCATCAACAGGTGTCAAAGGCGGCAGCACCTGGCCCCCTTCTGATGATCCACTTCCGAGATATGGCATGGTAGTGCCACCAGCCATTAGTTCAGCACTTACCACATGACTCCCATTACTGTCACCTGCACCCATTGGCTCCACCCCTTTGCTCACGCTCAGCCCATTGCTCATTGTCACGGGTGTTGCCATCGGCTCCGCCTCTCTCCTGGCATGCGCGCATGTCATCATTGGTTCCTTCACCTGGATGTGCACATAGCGCACTGCTACCGTATCTTGTGTGGGTCGCAACTGCTCATCTAACTTTGAACAGTTTTCGATTATCAAACATGCTTCCAAAGGTTTCCCCTAGGTCCAGTTTTTCATCAAAATACATTGGGGCATCATGTCTGCATGATAAGGCATCCACAAGCTCATTGCTTTTGCCTTTTAAATGTTTGAATGTGATTTGATAGGGGGAAATTGCAAGAGCGAAACGATGTAGTGCCATATGTGGGGTTGTCTCCAAATAAGGATTTTTCACTCAGGAAATGCTTTTGGCATTGGTGCAAACCTCCAAGGGTTGACCCACTAACTAGCAGTTCCAATTTTGCACACTTTCATAAATAGAGTGACCAGAGTGATCGCTGGCCAGTGAGTCTGCGGCTCAGTTAATTTGTGGCTGCAAAATGCACATGCATGCAAGGCCGCTTCGTCATTTACCTTTTGAACTAATACTCCCACCACAGCAATTTTTTGCTGCAGCTGCAGCACATACGCCACCATCTGATTTGTCAGCTGCGGCTGCCAACCAAGCGCCTGCAGCAAGCAACCAGCTGCAGCTGTGCCTGAGACGCTGTGTTGCCAGTCTGTTGGGGTGATTTTTGTTGCAACACCCTTCTGGCATAATAATAATTTTGGGGGACAGCCATTTGGGGCTGTGGCATATACATAGGTGGTTGTTCTGACCTTGGACCCCCTCCGCAGCCCCTCCAAAAACCCCCTTGTCTCCCACCCCTGAAACTGCCCCGCTGTTCTGGCGGCAATTTCGGGCAACTACTTGTTGTGGTGAAATGCATGTTGATATTTATGTCGTTTGTTAGGTTTTGATTGTGTTGATTGAGATGCATTGAGAGGCTAGATTGAATGAACATTGAAATGAAAACCCTCACCCCACTTGCATCACTTCCAATTAAAGCACAGCAACCAACAGTGGTGAACAACCTGGGGACTAGCAATTTTTTATTTGCTGCCCAGGCAGGTGAGGTTATTCAAGTCTCAGACAAGTTCATCAATCAACCAGCATTGACACATGCGTTCACACCTGGTAAACACAATTTTGCAATTTCCTCCACATTCCGCTGTGGAGCAGCAGCTCCAATCTGAAGCCCTGTGGAATGCTTTCAGGAAACCAGTCTTGGTGCCTTTATTGCCCAGCTGTGAGTTTTGGTGGCCAGTGCTGGAATTTCTGGATAGTTCACCAGTTCGCAAATTTCTGGCAGCTTCATGGTCACGTTCTGTGCCGCTGCTATGTTTTGTTCTGCCACCAGTTCATGTAGCCAGTCAGGGTTTGCAGTTGCCAATTTTGTTTGTTCACCACCACCAAGTTTCACCATTTCTGGTCTGCTGTCTATGGTGGATTTCAAGGACAGAAATCTACCAGAACTGGTCCATCATACTGCTTTTTTTATCTGTTGATTTGCTGTCTCCCCACACCCGAAGTTGTTTTTTGGTAAAAACTTACGTTTTTCAAGCCTGTCAATATTTGCCTGAGGTAGATTTTGTCGATTATCTGACCGGATTCCATTTCAGGATGGAGACACTGCTGTTTCCATCACTAGACGATGAAGTTAAACCTGTAGTCTGTCAGCCTACACAGGACAAGTTTGGTGCGCAGTTGTCTCAAATGGAAAAAATTTTTGAAACAGTAATTTCGGAAATTTGTGATTTGAAAGTGAAAGCTGGTGCCAATTTAGGTGCCCCAAAAGTCAATGAAATCGTGACACAGTAGCCACCAAAAAGTCATATTCTGGGGGTGGCATATTCTTTCATAAAAATTCCATCAAAAACCGTCTTACAAACCACCAGCCATTGCCATTTACCTCCAGGCTAAACTAATGAGCTGTGACTGTCATCAATTTTTATGGCTTTACTTAAATGCAAAATAGAGCATTTTTGCCATTTGCCAGGCTTTTATCAGCCGCGGAGTTAACAATGCAGGTCACCACTGTGGCATGATACTTTGCATTGTTCTCTCGATCGGATGGAAAAGCTGAGTTTTGCTCCATGTACGGGCGCCTATTGTACTGGTTGTAGTACAAAGCACACATGTAGGTAACCTGGTTTTGTGTGGTGGTCTTGCCGGTGCCAAACAGGGAGTCACACATCAACAAAAGTGGGCATTTTAATTGCAGCGCCGACCACACAGCCACAATCACTTTTACCTGTCTGCCTTGGGGCTTAATGCTGGTGCCCTGGTGAAGTTCGTCCTTCAGCAGCTCAGCTGTCTCACAAATGTGCATCCATTTTGTTTGTGTGTCAGTCAGCATTCTGCTGAGGACAATGGACAAATTTACCTGGTCAGCAATTTGCACCATCGACGCCCCTGCAAATATTTGACACCACCCACTTCTCGTTAATGCGCACAATAGCCAATTTTAATGACCACATGATAAAGTCATAGTTCAGGACAATATTTGTGCCCTGCACCATATAATCACCACTGGTCAATTCTACCAGAAGCATGGTTGGCCCCAATTGCAAATCCAACTTGCTGTATGTGTGCCCATAGTACAGATTGCTGAACACGTCTTGTTGCAAGCCGTGATACTGTACGTGTGCAATACCCAACATACCAGCGTTCGAATGCGGCATGTCTGGCACTGCATACTTGCAATGCATGATGACCAGACGCTCCAGCTGAGTGTGTTGTGCTTGCCCCTGCTCCCAGGACTGGTGCATTCTTGTATTTGCTCAGTGTGAAAGGAGCACGCAGCTGCATGGTTCGCCAGTTAGTAGTGTAGTGCTGGAATCCTTCTTTGTCATCACGCTCAGCCACTACATTGCGGTCAGGTGTGACACGGCCTTGCACGGTTATCACAACAGGCACCACAACGTTTAGCAGACACTCAGATTTGTCCAAATCCAGCCAGATGTGGCTGAATTCCCAATAATCAGCATCACCAGTGCACTGCTGCAGCGTAGTAGCGGCAAACTTGATGCCGTGCTGCACGAGTGGCAAAAATATGTTTGGGTGCCACTCGTTAATTTTGGTGTATTGAGTAATGACCACATTAGAGTGGTGGTCGCGAGCTTCATGTGCTTTGTTAGTCAAATAAATGAAATATGGATAAGCTCACAGCGCATCACGCCATTAGGGTGAAATCATCCAGCCGCACATGTGCTTGGTACTCGCCTTGATCCTTGGGCGTTTGCTGCCAGTAGACACGGTCGACCCAGCCAGTGAATTCGGTCCTGGCATTGATTGGGGACTGTGGTCGCTTGTGTAGGATCCATGGGCGTTGAATCAGTGGCAGGGGTTTGGTAGGGCCCGGCTCGCCTCACAGAGTAACTGCTTTCCCGGGGAGCCGGCTTCCCGGGGGCTGTGGCCGGCTCCCTCTGCAGGTCGCTCATGGTACAGCGGCTTGTTGACTCGAGACGAAGACGCCATGTTTCAATTAGGTATTTTATGGGAACAAATCTGCAACTCAATGCAGTTGACACTGATATGGCAGTGAACTCTTGGAGTTCACCTATGTATCAGTGCACACTACACTTCAACAGTGCACTTGGGCACTGTCTATTTACACACATGCGCGCATGTTTGCTTTGGTGCTGAATTTTATTCAGTTGATGATGCAATCAATTTAGATGTTCAAATCACACGCTGAAAACTGAAATTTCCATAATTATAATTACCGATTAAATGGCGCTGAGGTTCTGCGTACAAGTGGGGTTCATATTTTCAATCGTAGGTATGCATCTATCTGCATGCACCATATAAAACTTATCATTAGTGTCATTAGTAATAGTTACTAGGGGATGGACATAGCACACACACTCATAAGGACCTAAGAAAAAAGCAGCGAATTTCTTACAAGGGCCAGTGTGCTCAGTTAGTTGTGGTGTATAACTGTGCACAGCTTGCCCGGGTATCAAATTCAATTGGCGCGTGTGGCGATTAGTGTAGAACTGTTATTTCAATTGTGCATGGCCCAATGCTACCTGCGCGGCCTTGCGGGCTGCCGTGACGTGTTGTGTTAGCTCGGTGGACTCTGCGTGCACATTGGGTGATTTGGCTCGCTTGGCATCTCCATCCGCCGGCATCTCTATAATTCATTCCCACGGCGAAGCAGCTGGCCAGCCAAGCAATTACAAATATGGGGTGGTGTGCATGGTCAGGTTTTTTGAGGTATTGTATGAATGCACGGCAGCACCCTGATGGTAGTCCCAGTCATTGTGGGTACGATTTACATAATGGGACACAATTTCCATCAGAACACCATTACGGCTCCACCATTCCGTTGCCTTTTGGCATATACGCAAATGATTTGTGCTGCATCATATTTAAATACAATAACAACCTTTTGAAAGCGCCCTCGATGAAGCTGGGTGTGTTAATGCTCAAAATGACGCTGGGCAATGTGTAGCAGGAATGCAAAAGCGACAGTGTCCTGTTTGATGTCTGGCACCGGCACGGCGACGCGGAATTGCGTGCATTGATCTAAAAAAACTTACATGTGCTTATTTCCTCTGTGAGTTCGGGTAGCAGCCTGATGGTGTCCATGGCGATGACATTGCCAAACGAGCACGCGATTTTCTGGCACGACATTTGCGTACACATAGTGTGATGCAAACCTTTCTGTGCGCAACACAAAGGACATGTAGCAATCCAGTGCGCACTCTCCAGTCACATTTGGGAACCAAACAAATTAATTATCTGTCAAAATCTTTGGAAAGTTTTCAAAATTCCCAAATGTCCGGCTGTAGGATCATTGTGAGCTAGTCCGAGAACTAGTGGACAAAATTGCAAAGGGACACAGACGGGATCATACAACTTGATCCCTGGCACAATTCAGGGGTATCTTGAATTTTGACCCTCCGAGTGGTTGGATAGATAGCAAATCGCTCCCCAGGAGGGATAGATAGCTGAAAAATTTTCTGGGGGGGGGGTTTGGGGGGGGGGGTTGTGGGTGTTCGATATATAGGCTTTTTTGGGGCATAGTAGGAAGAAAAGGGTGAAAAATCGCTAAAAGTAGGTGTAAAATAGCTCAAAATGGGTATACAAGAGCATATAGTACTTAAAATAGCTGAAAATAGGCAGTTAGACGCATGAACCAGTGATTTTGGAGGTGAAAATCTATATATAGGTATGAAAAATAGCGATTTTGAGCGAAAATTGGGGTATAGTTTCTGAAAAATCGCTCCAGATAGGTAGATAGCTGAGCGATTTGGGGGGGGGGGGGTTTAGGGGGTAGTAGCCCAAAATTTTGCCTCTAGGATAGATAGATAGCTGAGCGGCCTCCGGGATAGATAGATAGCTGGGCGGTTTGGGGGGGGGGGGTAACCCCCCCCCCAACCCCCCCCATTTGAGACCCCTGGCACAATTAAAGCCTCAGCTTGTCGCCACACAATTCCATATTGATCCAAAAAGAATGGGGGGACTTTTTGATCAGGTGCCACCTGACAAGTGGTTTTGCAAGTTTGCAATATACGGTTCCTGTTCTTGCATTTTTTAAGTTCGGCTATGGGAGTAATTGGTGGTAAAATATGTTCCATATTGAACCCGTTCACATGGAGTCGGTGGCCGCCGGCCACCAGCCATTGATTGTGGACCTACTGTAGTGAGTCCAGTTACGGGCTCCGCCTCATTGTTCTCATGGTGTGGGCTCACCATTGTCTTAAATTATTCCTGCTGTGACTCTGTCTCCGCCCTCGCGCGGGAGTGTGTTCTCATTGGTTCCTTGCGCGCTTTGCGTGGCCGTGTGGCGGCTACCATATCCTTTGTCGGTCTGCAGTCTGGGTGGTTGTGTGTTTACTACTCAATTGTTTGATTAGCACAAACTGTTTGAATGCTTCATCCAGTTCCAGTTTTTCATCAAATGTCACTGGTGCGTCATGTTTTCTGGACAGTGCATCTGCCAATTCATTGCATTTGCCCTTCAAATGTTTGAATGTAATTTGGTAAGGGGCAATGGCCCAGGTGAATTTATGCAATGCGGCATGTGGGGTGACCTCTAAATTTGTGTTTTTCACCCATGGAATACTTTTGGCATCAGTCCACACTTCAAATGGCTTCTGGCCAAATAACAATGCCAATTACAAACAATTTCAAGAAAAGCATACACTTCCAGGGTGATGGCTAACCATTTTGCTTTCGGTTCAGTCCCCTTTCAACTGTAGAATGTGCATGCATGCAGCCCTGCCTTTGGGTCGGCCCTCAGCACCAGCACGCCCGTGATTGCTACTTTAGAAGCATCTGTGATCACTACAAATGTTTTACTGGGATATTGTGAACACGGGCTGTTCATTAATATCCCTTTTAATTTATGAAATGCATTCAATACTTTGGGGGTTTTTTTTGCAAATCCACAGGTGCATTTCATTGTAATTCTAACGCGTCAAGTTTGACAATGGCACTGCAATTTCAGCGCACCGATGTATCATTCGTCTGAAAAAGCCACAGCACCCAAAAATCCCTTCACCTCTTTTACCGTCTCAGGGATGTGCCAGTCAGAAATGATGTTGCGCTCATCTCGGTGATGCAGATTCCCTCGTGCCCAATCATGAAGCCCAAAAACTTGACAGCTGAAATGTGCGCAAAAAAACATTTCCAGGGACTAATTTTGAAATCATTCCTTATTAAACCAGTCAAAACAAGACCAATGTCAACCAAGTGCGTTTCCCAATCTCAGCTGTAAATCAACAAATCATCAATGTATAACAGCACATTACAATGAATTAGTCCGGCCATTGCAAGTTCAAAGCAACATTGCGCTAAACTCAGGGAACACTTTAATCTCATCGGGAGCCATTTTAATTGAAATTGGCTGTAAATATTTTGAAAAGAAGTTATGATGGTCATCCGGGTGCAGCGCAATGTTGTAAAATGCTTGGTTTATATCGGCACTGCTAAAAATACTTGCAATTGCTTAATGAGTCAACAGTGGCATCCAGACATGGTAATGGAAATTGTGGCGCATGCAGCACTTTATTAAGTCTGTGGTAATCAATCACCATTCGCTTTGCGCCGTTTGGTTTTAACACAACTAGCGTGGGAGCGCAATATGGGCTAGTGCGTGTTTCAATGATGCCATTTTCCAGTAAACAACACAAGTTTTTTTTCTCCAAAATACTGTTGGTCGTCCAGGCTCAGTCGATACATGCTGCATGCTATCGGCCACCTGTCGGTTAATTGCAATTGATAATCCATTAATTCACTCTAGCTGATATCATATTTGTGTCGAGCGAAAGTGGCTTTGTGTTCTAATAACACTTTCATCTAATCTTGGTGCTCGCTGTCAGACAACGTTTTGGGTATGGAAAATTCCATTTCATGCCAATCAGGGCATTTAACAATTAACAGTTTCCCTACCTGATCCTTGGCTAATTTCTCCTGCGTACTTACTGTGATGGGCCCCGGGTTCAGCGGCCTTGCACTGTCGAATCCATTCATCCAGCGGCTCGCCAGGTTCCATGCGTAGAACACAAACTATGGTCTCAATTAATCCAATTTTTTTATTTACTTGTGAGGTGGGTCCAAATATAATTGGGTCCACTAATCCATCAATTACTTGAAAAATGACACAAAAAGAATAACCTCCAATACACGCCGGTATCCCCATTTGCCCAATTACCATCAACTTGGAGTCAGCGGCACATCGCAAGTGGCTGATTGGCGACAGTTTGTCCAAACTTGTCGCGGCGGCTCTGTGTGTCTCAAACACTTCCTTGCTGCACAGGGATCGCATCTCGCCTGTGTCAAGCAAACATTGGTGATACAAAGCATTATCAATTACCGCTAAAACTGCGGGGCTGTAATAAACATGCACAGATCCATGTCGTAGAGCTGCCACAGCCTTTCTATTTTCTTTCTCTTCAGGGGACAAAGTAATCATTCAAACACTGTCTGGGGTCTGAATCAATTCAATCGATGCTGTTTCAAGTTGGGGGTTATATTCAATTGATAGAAACGTTTGCAAGTCTGCCATACGCATCGGCAATCACTGGGCGCACCAACAGATGGATTCTGCACAGTTAAGTGACCTCCAGAACCTTGCAAACTACTCTTAAACCCTTGTTTACCTCGATCCGGATGGTTGAGAATTTTTTTAAAATGTTCCGTTCACGCTCCCCCCTAAAGTTTTCGGGAAAATTGACCCGACTCAAAAAATAGCCCAAATAATTGTCTACATGATGTACGGATCGCCCCCCAATATAATGGCACGTGGGCCGTGTAAGCGGGCCATGCATTTTTTATACCAAAATGCAGTGTTTTCCTTGGTCCGGATGGTGGCTCCAAATCTTATATAGTCTGTTTTTCAAGGCCAGAATTTGGCTGAAACATAGAACTGTGTCCTGGCTTAGTGCCAAATGCCATTTCAATGGCTTATTTACAGGCAGAAATAAGATTAGGATATTTTCAATTTGCACTGTTTTGTACTGCGGATCATGATCAGCTGTGATTGTGATCATTTTATCTCCTCATCTTACATCTATTAACACAGAAATGCCTCCACCAGAAAGAGAAATCTTTGGTGGTATTTTTAAAACCTACACCGTTTAAATTCACCCACCCAAACATGAGAATTTGAGGGGCAAAATTTGAAAAAAATTGCTAAATTTTACTTACTACTAATTTCCTTCCCTGGACAAAATGTACTAACTTTTTAAAATTTCACCCCTCAATATCTCATTTTTGGGAAGGGAGTATTTAAGCGGAGTAGGTTTTCAAGAATACCCAAAAGATTTCTCTTTCTGGTGGAAGCATTTTCTGTGTTAATAGATGTAAGATGAGGCAATAAAATGATCACAATCACAGCTGATCGTGATCCGCAGTACAAAACAGTGCAAATTGAAAATATCCTAATCTTATTTCTGCCTGTAAATAAGCTGTTGAAATGGCATTTGGCACTAAGCCAGGACACTGTTCTATGTTTTGGCCAAATTCTGGCCTTGAAAAACAGACTATATAAGATTTGGAGCCACCATCCGGACCGAGGTAAACACTGCATTTTGATATAAAAAAATGCGTGGCCCGCTTACACGGCCCACGTGGCGTTATATTGGGGGGCGATTCCATACATCATGTAGACAACTCTTTGGGCTATTTTTTGAGTCGGGTCAATTTTCCCGAAAACTTTACAGGGGGGCGTGAACGAAACGTTTTTAAAAAATTCACAACCATCCGGATCAAGGTAAACAAGGGTTTACCTCTCAGGTGTGCTTGCCTGATTGCCGGTTGCCACTTGTGCTGTAGTTGCTGTCAGACGCGCTCCACCATTGTGGATAGCGCTGGGGGCACCGTGACCATTAGTGTCGCTAATAAATATTTGCACGTGACTACACTGCACACCAAATAAATCCAAATCTGCAGCCATGATTGCAGCATATCAAAATCCCACCATCGAACACTCACCATTGACCTAGCCATCATGTGGTGTGATTGCAAGCTTGCATCCACCATTGGCGTTACGGTGCCCCTCACCTGTTGCACAATCGTGTATGAGTGACACACGTCATTCAGGGTGGTGTCGACAACAGCTCAGACAAGTTGTACATCATTGTGGCAGCAAATATCTGGTGATGCAAGTCTGTAGGGCGCTCCAGCTGCCATCTGTGATGGAAACTGTGTGTATTGTACACAGGTACATGTTCAATTGCCCTTTTTTCAGGTAGATATTTGTACCATTGCCCATGCAGTTTCATAACCTGGCTGTGTCAATTTGTGCATGAGCCTCAAATAGGTTGAAACAAAAGCGCATTTGTTAAAGTGTCTAGATGCAGAGTCACGTTTTGTCCATGCAATTTCACGCCCACTGGGACAGATGCATGACATGCACTTTTTCCTAATTCAGTTTCAATTTGATGTGTCTTCACTGTGAAACATTTATGCACTCAAAACCCATCTGGTGCAGCCTTAGCCAAAATCTCATTATCCTGCATGTACCACCTGGTGGTAGCAGTCGGATGCTCGGTCATGGTGATCCGCAGCAGCTCCTGGAAATGTTGCATATGTCGAAAAGTAGCCACAGGCTGTGCTCACATTGTCTGCTTGGCTGTCTCGTACACTGCTTGCATGGCCGCCGCCAAATGACCAGTGTCCACTACGCCGAAGCCTGGCCATGCTGCATGTTGTTTCTCACATATGTATCTACCGTTTTTCTCCATGTAAACTGCCCGCGTATTACACAAAACCGAGGCACTTTTCAGCAACCTTTTTTTTAAACTTGTATGATGCCCCGGGCATTAATTCATTCTGAGGGGGGCGTTATGCACGGAGAATTTTCCCTGAAATATTTACATATTTTGCATTGTCTTCCAGTGCACAGCAAATTCAATGCAAAAAACATGCATACAACGGAATAACAATGCCTGCACAAGGCACAACATTCAAATAGTTAGAACCAAGTAGATGTTACATTACTGTTCAGCTTGATTTGTCATGTGAAGATTTTAAATTGGCTAATGTTTTTGAAACCATGCATAGTGCCCCTGGGGGCGCTATAAAGCTGTATAACGCCCCAGGCGTTGTGCACGGGGGGTGGTTTACACAGAGAAATATGGTAATGTGAAGCATTTTAAATGGTGCCATGACTATATCCTGTTCAGATTTCCACAGTTTAGTGCCACATGAAATCACTTCCTCCTTTCCCTGGAAAGATGAAGCCAACATGTGATCATGCCCTAACCAGATATCCTGCCTGATCTGTCCTGGGATGCTTTTCCATTGTTCGTATGGGCATTCTGCTTTCAGATTTGGTTTCCAAGTCAGTTGACTGCTGTCTGCCAGAGTACATGTGCCTTCCTCGTAATTGCTCGCTCAGTTCGCTATCAGGCTTTAATGTTCCATGATTGCATTTATGGTACTTTATCATGCTTTTGCATTCCGATGGGTCAACTGGGGATGGCGTGGAATCATAATTTTCCAGCGTTTCATTACCCCAAAAGTTTTGAGACATATGCACCGTTTGTGTGGATGCTACACATCGGTATGCAGGAGCTCGATATTTCTTTTGTAAATAGTAATCATCAGGGGGACAGGTTTACTCAGAGATACTGAGGATTCCACCAGGGCTGCGCAGTTTGGTAACTCAGGGTATGTATACAAATCATAGTGATCACTCAAATCACTGCACAACAATGGGGAGTCGGGCATGGTCATGGCAGATGCACCAGGCAAACAACTCAAGCAGAAAGCAATTGTAAAAACAGCAATTACCGTAAACAACGTGTTAAATACCTGGGTGTTGTAAGGGGGTTCCGAATACGCTCTGGGGGGTGGTTCGACTGTCACTGTTTCTCTGAACTGCCACATGCGATCCACGTCCGTCATGGAGCTTGTGCGCAGCGACAACATACGGGGGCTCTTTATAAAATGGGTCCAGATGTCTTTAGGCACTCGCCATTTGACTCGCGTCAAGGTATCCAGCATGTCGTCATGTGGGTACTCTTCAGACAACAACTCAGTCTTCATCCTTCAGGTCATGCACAGCCATGTGCCACAGGTAACTCAGCCAGCTCATGTGAAATACCATAGCCACCGTGTCGCGCCTGTACGCCCAGGTTGCAATCCAATTTTCCCGATTTAGCACCAAATTATACAAGTTATGCTCAAAATTACCTGGGTTCCAAAATTACCTGCTTCTAACCCCAACCCTTGTACCAAGTTTGAGATATTGTTATGGAAAATTATTCGACATCTCTCTTCCGCTTCGTGCGCTGATGGTGACTTGGTCACCATCTTGCACGCGGATTGACTTACCTGTGTCACGCTGGTTGGGTTCAGCAATGGCAGCTGGGTTCCCATCTGCTGTGCTGGCATCTGCACACTCTGCTGGGAGTATTAGCTGCCGGCAATGGCCGGTTGGTACGCCACCATCGGCTGCTGCATCTGGGGTTGCATGGCCTGCATCACTTGGGGAGGGGGTTGCAGCATTAATTGCATGGGCGCCCACCCCTGATTATACCCATAATTCTGTGTGTATTGCGGTTGACTTTGTAGCAGTAGCATAGAATAGTTTGTAGCAATGCAAGTAGCACTTCACTGCTCAGGTGGCACTTTAGGGCATTCACGTCACATATGATCAGCAGATCCACACTCCCAACAACCTGATTCACACTTCTTTGGAGGAACTCACGACGTGGGTGCGGCGTGCATGTCAGCTTGGCCTCAGCCGCATCAATGCGCTTCTGTTGCTTGTCCAGTTCTTTCTCCTTGGCCTTCAGCCGCTGCTGGTCTGTGCCTGATGCTGGGTGTGGCATCAAGTTGAGCGCCATGATGCAGTCCATCACCAGGCTGGACATCTTGGCCATGATCTCATCAGCAGCATTCGCCTGCATTTTCTGCACGTCTTCCAAATTGCGGTAACTTTCCTGCATGTGGGCATTATCAACCAATGCCTTCCAAGTAATATTAGCATTAACAGCCAAATATCGCCTAATGCAGCCCGCTTTGAAACTTTGTGATGCACATGTTCTCATGTTGTTGCACAGAGCATGGGATACACATGTTTCACACACTTTTCAAGCTGAGGCAACCAGTAAAGCACTGTCTCGCCGGGGTGCTGAGTTGATTCCATGAACTCTCGCATGGCATGATGCAGAGTGTTTGGATTAGCATACAGTGTCTCCAAACGATCCATCATGGCTTTATAATCGAGCCCTTTTAATTCCTGGCGCTGCGTATTGTAAATGGCGCTGGCACCTTTTTTAAATAAATTGGGAGCAACTTTTCCTTGTCATGCGTGGACATGCCCAGCGCTTCGCATAAAGTGACCCAGTGGCGTCTCCAATCCTTGAAGCTTTTGTTTGCATTGCCGGTGAACTGCGAGCACTGAGTGGACAGCGCCGTCAGCGGGGCCGCACTGTGGTGCGCCAGTTGGTGCTGTAACAAATGAAAATAATAATACTGGATCAATTGGATCAGGGGTCCTTGATCTGGTTGACCCACCCGAAGATGAACCACTTCCTGCCCCTGAACCAACCATTGGAACCCTGCTAGGCAGCGCATTGTTCTGCTGCTGCACGCTTGCAGGTGCGCCGGCCGACTGCACCATCAGCTGCTACCCCACAGATGCCGAGCCGGCGCGGCTGAGCGTGTGTGTTGCTGAAATAGCCGTGTTGTGTGTAGTGTCCATCGCCCGGATGTTGTCTAGATTCACAGGGGATAAACCATTCTGGTTCACAGAATCCACAAATAATCCCGCATTTTCATCTAATTTTTTGGGAACTTTCACAGTACTGTACACCGCCAAACCAGTCTAATGGCGTGCAGCTTATTCTTGTTGGCTTGTGACGCATTTGTGGTCAGCGATGTGGGCCTACTCTGACTCAGCTGATTTGCCCACACTTGTGTCCAAGTCAACATGGAAAAAATGCTCCAACAGTTTTTTATGAATCCACCCTGCAGTGGCATCACTCCAGTATCGACCATCAGCGCCAAGGTCACGACCTGCGCCGCCTTCACCGGGTCTTGCATCTGGCCATTCAGGCATGCCACCACTTTGTGTCAAGTCAGTCGTCATGTGCTGTCACTTAATTGGGGATGGGCCAATTAAATTTATCAAATGGCGTTAGAAGTCAATACAGTACTTGTTAATGATGCTCTTGCCGAAGTTGGCTCATGTGGAGTAGATGAACTTTTTGGCAGACTCAACAAAAATTCACGTGAAGCCGCTTCCTTGGCTTCTTCGATTTCAGCGAAATGAAGGGAACTCCACACCAGGCTGGCTGCGACAGTACCGCACATTCTTTTCCACACACAAGCATGAAAAAAGCTGCCAAATGAGCACACAGATGCGTAAATTTTTGTTTATAGGTACTACAGGGATCACCTGACAAACTCACACACACACACATTCAGACACACAACTGCACGCAAAACATTGGCTGCAAGCACGTAGCATGTGACCTTTGTGTGTCTATGTGATTGCGTAAATCATTCATACAATGGCTACATGCGGAAAAAAAAACATGTTCCGCGAGCAGAAAAATCACTCGGTTTTTGTCAACTCCATCAAATGCACCGATAAATGAGTAGTTCTTTGCGAGCACAGAAATTGTTGCAGCTTGCATTGGGTTGGGGGAAAAGGGTCCCCCCCTTCCCGGGGTGAGACCTAAAAAGTACTGGAAAATGCAACTTCTCCAATTTAGTTTTCGATATTTCTTAAAAATTTTGCGCGCAAGCGCGCAATTTCTTCCCCGTGCAGTGTATTTTCAGTGGATCGGCCCCTTTAAACCAAAATCCTTGGAAATTAATACATTTTTCCGAATTTTGCTGTATATGTATGCATATTTACATACATATAAAGCGGTTCCTGGCGCTGGCGCCAACGCCAATAGCGCCATGGCGTGGTGCTTTTGTATGGCGCTAGTGCCAAAACGCTTTTCCGTCTCTATATAGGGAAAAATTTTAGGGGGGGGGGGGCTGAGCCCCCCCCCCCCCGTTCGCCGGCCCCCGTAAACAAGCAGCCCCCCCCCCGCTCAAAAATCCTGGATACGTCCCTGTCAATGGGCATACTCGGCTGACATCAGACTCAGGCACTTTGACACTTTACTTTACTTTTGCCATTTGACTTTGCATTTGACTTTACATTTGACACTTTACTTTACACTTTACAGGGCTTGGGATGGCCCCCAGGTATTTACGCATGTATATCAAATCAGGGTTATCTTTACTCTTATAGATGAATAAAATATTTTATCACAGTAATTTTGATAAGTAGTCAATTCAGCAGCTTTCGCGAACACATGAGCATGTAAATAATTTCATCTTGACGCTAAAACGTTTTGGTGAGCGCACAGAGTTTTAGCTACTGGGAAAGAAAACAGATTTTCCACACGCTGCACCATTTGATCTCTGTATGAATGCGCGTGTTGACACGCGGTTTTTGTGTTCATAAAATGGGTGACCTAATGTGTGCGCATAAGAAAGTACTGTATTCACGCAACCAAAACCGTTTCCGTGCTTTCATTTGAGCGTGGTGTTTTTCATGCGCGGTAAACTTGTGGACAGTCTGCTCCACACTTATGTGTGACGGTTCGCTAATTACAGGTGTATTGGTTAATATGGAAACTTGGCCACTTTTACACTGATAAGTAAACAAACACACGGGTTTGTCGTCACCAGCGTAACTGGCGTCTTAAACACAGTAGACTCGGTCTGCCCATGTGGTGGCAAGATGTTCCATGGTCAACCTCTTCTTTTCCATCAGTGCTCTGCACAGCCCACTGTTTTTTGATGGTTTTCAAGCAAACTGTCAGCGAACTGTCAGCATGTAATGTTTCATTGTGCAAACTCCATATTTACTCTACAGTGTGGGTCAGAAATAAAACCTTTTTTGAGAATCAGATTTTCAATTTGCAATAACATAATGTTGCAAATCAAAATGCTGATTTGCCTATAAAAATTGATCATTTTTAAATTTGAATTTAAGTTTGTATGTGTAAATACAATTTTGATACAGGTGCAAAGGTAAGTTTTGACATGCAAATCAAAATTACCATTTTAAAAATCATATATTTATCATAAGAAGTAACTTATAAATAACTGGCTAGGTAAACATAGGTAGTAAAAAAGATTGATGCAAGACATTTATGGTGAAAACTTATTGACTAGCCAGTGTGAGACACCTGGCATTTTAGTTTATCACTGGCTACGTGTGGAACAGATGTCATATCACATTGCACAGTGGTATGCAATTTATGTTGCACACACTCACGAAGTGACCACGTGTTTGCACAATGCATTCAACACAATGCAATTTTTCTAGTGTGTGTTAAGCAAAAAGGTGTTTGCGCCTTGTTATACCACACTTGTATACCACAGGGTATACTCTCACGGACAGCCTGGCTGGTACCATGAAACGCTGTATATGAGTCACTCCACGAGTCAATAGCCAAAACTTGGACATTGGTAAAAAATTGAAAATTGTAAAAATGGTCCTCAAGTACTCCAATGGGATCAGCAAGTCAAAAAATATGTGCAAAATCATTGGTTTTATACATAGCATATATATGAAAGGAGCATTTTCTAAAATTGGGCATTTTTCACATTATTTGCTATTGTGCACCCAACCATCAAGGCATTATAGCTATATTTGACATCATTGAGAAGCCTAGAATGTCCTTTATCTGAAACCACAAATTTTGATGGGGGTTCACAGGCCATTTTATACATAAGAAATCAAAATGTGTTTTCCAGTTCGATTCCGGACATTTGAATTGCCCGGAAAATCCACACCCAGCTCCACGTAATGGCTATATTTTACACTGTTGCGATGCCCAATATGTCCTCTACTAGAAACCACAGAGTTTTGTGGGTAGTCACTGGAATAAATTTATACCTAAGAAATCAAAACATGCATTTGGGTTGATTTCTGACTTTTGAATCGCCCATCAAGGCCACACCCAGGTCCGCGTAACGGCTATATTTTACACTGTTGTGAAGCCCAATATGTCCTCTACTAGAAAACACAGAGTTTTTGGGAGGACTTGGAGGACTTTTTGAACTTGGGGGAGGCAAGATTTGGTGTTGAGTTGAGGCGTGCAGGTACAGCCAGACTGAGTATATTGAGGTGTTTCAGGAGGGTTTACCTGTGTGGCAGTATTGTGTACTAACTGTGAACGTTACAATGAAAACTGCCATATCCTATGTGAATAAAGAACAGTATTTATCTTTTCCCATCACATTACATGGCTCTCACCATCCATTGTTGGATTTGGTGCACATTTTTGTCACATGAGGTCACATCCATCAAAATAAGGTTTTGACTGTATACAGAAAATGTCAAACGACCTGTCTAGAAAATAAAATACCATATTTGCTTGAATAATTTCCCCCCCCCTGAATAATACCCCCTCAAAAAAGGCTGACGAAAAAAAAATTCCCCATTCAAGCTGACGGTTATTCAAGCAAATATGGTAAAATTTGCCATTTCACAGAGAATTTTCCATGACTTTTGACACTTTGCATGACATTTTACATTCTGCAGGGCATTTTACAGGGTCTGGGACTGCGCCCAGGTCACTTCTGCCATCAACCTGAGCTGTGTGGTAATATTCGGTGCCATGTGCCGCCTCGACTGAATGCGCGACAAGTACGGCCACTCGGTGGGCGGTTCCATGGCTGTCGCTTGGCTCACCTGGATGCACCCATATGTGGTTATTATCGCGTCGTTCTTTAGCACGTTCGGCGCTGCTATACAGAGTTTGTGCTGTGAGTTTTTGTGGCATTTGTGGGAGGGTGTTGGGGGTGCAGTGTGTATTTTGGCTGTTTGTATAGGTGCAGGGACGTATCCAGAATTTTTGAGTGGGGGGCAGCTTGTTTACGGCTCAGCCCCCCCACCCCTCTAAAATTTTACCTACAGAGTGCCGGGATGGCGCCATAGCGCCATGGCGCTGCGAATTTACTAGGCACCATGCCATGGCGCCATGAAACGCTGTATAAATATGTATGCAAATATAGATACAAATGCAGCGAAACACCATGCCGTTGAATGTCTTTAAGATGTTCTGTGGCAACAGGGAGCAATAAGGTGTTAATACTGCTTGCGTGGAGTAAAATCTGCAAAAATCTAAAAAATTTGAAAATAGCAAGCAGAAGTTATGGGAGAAGTTATTTTGTAGGTCTCACCCCAGGAACGGGGGGCCCTGCGCCTAGGGCTCGAAACTCGATTTTTTTCAAACTCGAGTTCAAGTCGCAACCCCAAATTTGTTCCGGTCGAGTCAGCGAGTCGAGTCGGGCGAGCCAGTGAAAGGTCGAGTCGAGTCGGGCAAAAATCTCGAGTCGAGTCGGATCCGTTACTTTTTGATACGACTCTTGCAGTAATTTTTGATACTGGTTTCTCTACCAATGTTTTCACACACACTTAATGAGGTCTAAATGCCAACAGTTCATTCAAATATCAAGATAAAACAAAAATAGAAGTTTTTATCACTCATGTTGCTACAAATAAAGTTGCAAAAATAAAATCCTAGGGATGGAAAATCAACATCTTTTACAACATTATTTTGGATCAGTGCCAACATTGTGCCATGCATTTGAGGTGGTGTGTGTGTGTTTCACATGTGGCGCTGCACATGCTAGTTTACTGCCAGATTTTGGAAAACTCATAAATCGGCTTTGAACACATTTGAATTTACCAGAATGACGTATCTATCAACTGCAGTTGATGGGGATTAAGAATAACTCATTTCAGTAAACTCAAATGCATTTTATCAAAGCCGATTTATGAGCTTACCAAAATCTGGCCCTAAACTAGCATGCACATGCACATTATGTAGAATTGTATGGTAATAAAAAATTTGAGTTTTAACACCATTCAATACATATGCGAAAGCCAATCCACAATATATCACACATGTGGTGTGGAAATGCGCGCTCGCGCGCAAAATTTTTGAAAAATATGTTTAAAATTTCATTTCAAAATTGAATTTGAAGACATTTTTCAATGGAAACCCTGACTAAAAATTTGCCAAAATTTCGAGTCGAGTCAGGCAAAAACCTCAAGTCTCGAGTTTGGGCCATATTTTTCTGGTCGAGTCAGACAAGTCGAGTCGGTACCCTGTGTGATCCTTGAGTCGCGAGTCGAGTCGAGTTCGAGCCTTACCTGCACCCCCTGGATACCGCCTTGTGTAGGTGTGGAAAGCAAAAAGGCTAAAATCGCTAAAAATACAGTATAGGTAAATAGTGATTTCAGACATAAAAATGCGCAAACAGGCATAAAAATTATCGATTTTGAGTGAAAATTGTAGCAAAGATTGTTCCATATGGGTAGCTAGGTAGCTGGGTGATCTGCGGGGGGAGAGGTGGTTCCACCAGCATTTTAAGCAATAACTCAGTGATAGGTAGTTCCAAACATCCAAAAATTGTGCCTCCAAAGATAGGTATTTAATCAACGCCTGATATACAGGGTGCAGCAATTGAGACCTGCGATCTAGATTTGAATAACTTGTCATGGGGTGGTCGGATTAATGTCAAATTTTAGGTCAACATTAACAACAAAATAGGAAAGGATCCCTGAAGATATGGCTGCGATAGCTCCACTCGTTCTCAAGTTATTGCAAACACCAATAGTTGTCGCTTTACTACCACCTTGCTTTACAACTGATTGCGCAAGCGTCTGCCGATTTCTCTATCGGTAAGGCGGATTAATGGCACACGCGCACGCATTTTGGAATGCTGCTGTGAAAAAAAAGAGAAAAAAAACTGAGAAAAAACAATCCCAATCCCGATCCGGGTCCCGAAAAGTGGATCCCGTTTAAAACCTATCACGGGGTGATGGTAAAGTGACAATTACGCTTTTGCATAAATAACTTGAGAACGAGTGGTACTATCGCAGCCATATTTACAGGGATTCTTTCCTATTTAGTTGTTAATGTTGACCTAAAATTTGACGTTTATCCGACCACCCAGTGACAAGTTATTCGAAATCTAGAGCGCAGGTCTGAATTGCCGCACCCTGTAGATAGCTGGAGCGTGATCCCGTCATAGATTCTTGTGTCGCATGAGATCCACATTGATGAGAGGTCCTTTCGTGCAGCTGCACCCAAGTTGCTATTTACGATCGATCGCCATCGACTACGCGTTGTTGCCGCTGCGCGTTTTTGCATGGATGACGCGCGGCTAGCCGCTCTTCGGACAGATTGCCCTGGGCACCGTGACGCTCGGGTTTACCCTGATGGGCAAGCTGGACTTTGTTAGTTGACTTTACAGTCCATGGGGGGGATTCGGGGAGGAGTTATGTTTTGTCATTATTTTTGGTAAGATTCATCAACTTCAAATGGGTTTTTCGAAGGGGTTTTCCCTAGGATTTACAGCAAACCCAATCTGCATACAAATTGACGTGAATAAAAAGGGCCATGTGCCTGTAGTCATGTAAATCCGCCCGATATGTAGATCTGGGGGCAGTCCCAAACCCTGTAAGTGTAAAGTAAAGTGTCAAATGTAAAGTCAAATGCAAAGTAAAGTGTCAATCAAAACAAAAAAAAAGAAAATATTTTATTACTGAACTTTACATGACAGTTGACAGTTAATTTATTGGGAACCGCTGAACATTTATTGGGAGTGTACATTTTTGACTTAACTATCATTGATCATTACTTTAAAAAGTGACAAGTGAAGTCCTCGGTTGTCACTTTTTTACTTGTCATTGACAAGTATAAAAATTTCTCTTGTCAGGTGAACAAATATGGAAAGTAAAAAGTTTTTGTTTTAGTCAAAAAGTGACAGGTTAACACATTTCACTTGTCACTATTACCTTTTATCAACATAAATAAATACTATGTAGTTTTTACGATTTATTTAATTATGCTTGACATGTACGCCCCTGCTACATGTGCGGCGAGTCTACATGTTGACCGGGGTACATGTCCAGGTGCCAGTTCCGCAAATTGAGAAGTGAGAGGTGAAGTGGCAAATGCGAAGTGAATTGAAAAGAAAATTGGCAAAAGCGAAGTGAAATGGCAGGTACCGTATTTCCTCGAAATACCCCCCGGGGGGTGATTGTTTCATAGTGGTCCCGAGAGGGGGGGGGTTAAACGAGGGGGGGGGTATTTCGAGGGGGGGGGTTATTGTTTCACAAGAAAAATTTTCAAATCCCAGTACAAAATTGTCGTCTGAAACGTACGCAGACGGCAAAAAATACAACAAAAACCGCCATTTATAAGGTTATGTAGACTAATATTAGTATGTAGACAGTATAAACACTGTTCTAACGTGATTACGACATTGTTTTTACCTGTGTTCTGCACTACGCAGAACACAAACTGCAGTATTTGTCATGTACGTTCCCTTTACACTCAATTGGGGGGGGGGTATTTCGAGGGGGGGGGGGTGATTGTTTCATAGTGGTCCCGAGAGGGGGGGGGTCAAACGAGGGGGGGGGTATTTCGAGGGGGGGGGGTATTTCGAGGAAATACGGTAAATTGGAAAAAGCGAAGTAAAAATAAAAATCTAAAAAGTGATGACCCTTCGCTTTTGCCAATTTCCTTCTCAATTCACTTCTCTTCTCACTTCTCTTTCACTTCGCATTTGCCATTTCACTTCTCAATTTGCGGAACTGGCCCCAGGGAGCATCCCAACGTCCCAAAGACACTTTGCAGATCACGCCAATAGTGCAGCAGTGCTTCCTGTGCTGCTCCGCGGGTCTGCCCCTGTCTGTGTGCTGTGCAGCGCCGTGGCCGCGCCCTCCTGGGGGCCGCGCTTCAAGCTCCACCACCTGCTGCTCGCCGCTCTTGGTGTATTTTTGGTGGATCTATTTCGCAACAGTTTTCAAATTGTAAATGTGCCAATAATGACTCACAATGCATTCGTTCACAATTATTTGTCATTCCTATTTTCAGCAAGTTTTATATGCATTTATGGCACGCTGCCAATGTAGACAAGAGTGATTGTGTGCAAATGAGGGTCACCGGAATATTTATAGAAATACCACTGTCCATCGTGCACTGTTCACCGGCTTTTTTTCCATTAACATCAGTTTACTGAGTATTGCTTGATTTTACATTGCTTTATCGATGTTTGCTGGAAACTTGTAATAAAAATAAGTTTTCCAGCTTTTACTGAAATTGTTGTTGTGCGCGCTGTATTTTTTAATCAGTGGTAATATTTAGGCACTTAAATATGAGTTGATTGATATTGTGCACTTGTGAGATTTACCGATACTTTTTGCTCATGGTTATGGTATGCCCAGATAGTGTTGTGTGATTATGTTACATCTAATTACCTAGTTTACACTTGTGTAGGTCCCAGACAATGTATTTATACCCCTCGAAATGTCAAATATCATGCGAAGTGTCTAAAGTCATGTAAAATGCCCTGTAGAATATTCGGTAAAAATAAAAGTTGACATTAACATGTCAAAATGCATTTTGCATTACTTTTGACATTTTACATTACTTTTAATGCTTTGCATGACATTTTACATTTGCCAGTGTCTGGGAGTGGTGACACCACGTTTACACATTTAGCTGTTTCTATTATCGTGAACGTAATCATTGTGTATTATACTTTCTGCCACCGGTGCCGATATCCCTCGACGCCGCCTGCCCAACACCGCGCCGTGCAAAGCATACGGCCAGGGCGACTGAGGCTCCCTAGGCATGTAAACCCGCTCAGCATGAAGACCCGTCGCAGTGGTCTCCAAATTTTGAGCGATTTTTCTAAGATTTTCACTCAAAAATGTTGATTCTTGTTCCATTTTGTCAATTTCACCTTAAAATCACTATTTTGGGATATAAAAATTGTTATAAACCGTATTTCCTCGAAATACACCCCCTTGCATACCCCCCCCCTTGTAATACCCCCCATCTGGAATGATGTACATCATGTATGCAATGTAGATGATGTATATATTGGTCGCAGTTTGCATCGCAGCTACACATACTAGTTTGTGTAACGATGGACGTTGCACTTACGCCTCCTATAGACGTTGACATGTCCAAATGTACCCTACTTAGACACCTTGATTACTGGTTCTGGGCATACAAAAGTGTACTCTTTACTATGAATTTCATAAAAATTTCTGACGAGATAATAAACTCCCCCCCCCCTCGAATAAAAAGCTGTGGGGTATTTCGAGGAAATACTGTATTATACTTGTATGGTATGGTATTTTATCTATATTTTACCTACATGCCGAGCGGGTTTACATGTCTACAGGCACAGGGCCCCCGCCCCCAGGTGCGCGGTGTTGTTCGGCTCGCAGGCGTGCGTGGTGATCGGGCAGGGCATCCACCTGTACGTGGTGTTCCGCCGCAGCCGCAAGGAAATTGGCGACTTGATGAGGAATATCTGAAGCAAAGTGCCGCGTCGCTGGCGTTTTGTGCCCACTAGAGACGATCGAGTCACTTACTGGTGGGTTTTGGGGATGTTTCTCAAATTTTCCGCTGGATTTTAATTGGAGGCATGGTCTGGCATTTTACCGTATTTTGTTGGGATACGCACGTCGCACAGGTGGTTATTTTTCCAGGTGCAATTGTGGGGGGGGGGTGTATTTCGCTAAAAACTCAGTAAAGAATGGGCTTTTGCATACCCAAACACTGCCAATAAATGTCACCAAACTGAACCTGGTGTTGCGGGGTGTTGATCCCAAATTTATTTGGACCTGGGGTGAATTTCAGAGGGTATTTTGACGAAATACCCAGGTGGTATTCGAAACCGCAAGGCAGGTGTTTGCTCTGAAAATTGCTTTAGTGTGCGTAGGTAGGCACATGCTGAGAGTTTGTATACTCCAGTTACTTTACACCCTGCACGCGTGGTTCCCCCTGGAAGCGTGCCAACTACTTTTTTAAACATGCGATTTCCATAAAAAGTTGAAGAAAGTCATCACTGATATAGCGCTATATGTTCACTTATTCACAACAATGATTTATTCATCTTTTAAACAAAAATCGCATGCTTTATCTTCATTGGCACGGTTCCAACGTGAGACATAAATGAGTACGATGGCAGAGTATCATGTCCGCCGAGTATATACACTGTGACCTCGATTGATTGAACGTTGAGATTGAGACCTTTCGATTGAAATTACCGTTTGTTTAGGTAATTTTATTTAGCGTGTTAGAGCGAATGGCTTTGGTTGCGAATGGCGGCAATATCGACTAGGGTGAGTGGTGGGGGATGTTTTTTCTGGTTTCCGGAATGTCCAGTAGAGTTTTGAAGTGGCGGCTGTAATGGCACTTGGTGACCGTCTCGCACCCTGTATAATAGCTGTCAAATGTGTCTTATGTAGTGATGTAAAAAGCACCAGGGATTTTCTTTCTGGTGTCCGGTAAAGATAGTGCTAAGCGTCATGGCGTTTTTTGTGGGCATGCTGCCAAGAGTCAATTGCGTCACAGCAAGATACCAACAAGCACCATGGCATTTTTGCTCTGGTTTTAGCGTCATGGCACTTTTACATCACTAGTGAAGTGACATTTGACAATGTTATGCAAAGTGTGACAGTGCAGTTAACAGGGTGCGACACTCGTTCCCCGTGCCACGTCTAGCCTAGTGATGTAAAAAGCGCCATGGCACTTTTCTCAGCCTTACCGCTCATGCTAGCGCCGGGTGCTTTTGTTTCTGGCGCCACCAAAAAATACCGCTGCTTTAAGTAGCATGGTGTTTTGCTTGGACATGGCACTAAGCGCCATAGCAAAATGACGCTCAGAGCGCGATGGTGCTAGTGCCAGCCAAGCTTTTACATCACTATCTCAGATCTTCCCCTCGGTTGGTGCCAGCCTCGATGGAGCTAGTGCTCTGCTCCCTGTTGGTGCAGTGTAAGGGCCATGAAAAGCCTGTTTGTTTGCCTGGCGCGTGGTGCCAAGATCAAAAGTCATGACGTTTTATGATACCGACAAATGAAAGACCGAAAGAGAGTTGTTCAAAGTACTTAACTTTTTCATGTATGCGTACGTGTAAAGTATTGTCTTTTTTTCACCCTTGAGTACAGAAAGCGTTTAGTAAAGTTTTTTTAACTTTTGTTCACGAGTAAACGAGAGTAAAATACTTTTTCTTTCAGAAAGCGTAAATGTGGGTATTTTCTATCCCAAAAGCGTAAATGTGAGTATTTTTGACTGGAAAGTGTAAAAGCGAGTCACATAACCTTTTCTTAAGGAAAAGCATTATGGAAATACTCTGTCTGTACTTGCAAAAATTACTCTACTGTACTCGAGTAGTCTCAGAAAGTAAGCGTTCAGGCGAGTACAGATCTTTTTTTTCAAAGTACCATATTACCTCCAATATAAGGCATCCCTCTAATATAAGATACCCTCTAATATAAGGTATAACTTTTGGCTATATTGAACGTGACGAAATAAATATAAGGTACCCTCTAATATAAGGCATACCTCAAGTCACAAAATCGTAAAAACGGTTGCTAAACATGGCGGAAAATGATGATAATGGTGCCGAAAGGCACTGCGATAACTCTTCGTCGACTTCTTAGGCGATAACTCGATACCGATCAGGTCGTTTTGTATTGAATTTATGCATGTGAAATTTATGCAAAATCTGGCCAAAAATTTGAAGGCACCCTCTAATATAAGGTATAACTTTTGGCTCTAAAAATCTGACGAAAACAATATAAGGTATACCTTATATTAGAGGTAATACGGTATGCATATGCATTTTTACTCGGCACTCTAGTATGTGTACTTTTTGACTAAAAGTAAATACGCATTAACAACTGGTAAAACGTCATACTTGAGTAGCTAAGTAATAAGTCACTTACTCGGTCACTTACTCGAGTATAAATAGGTACTCAGTATAAAGTCTAGTAAATAAAAATAAAAACAATTCGCAGCTGGCACCCGTGCATTCACATTATGGCGTGGGAGTGGGAAATGGAGAAGCTGAAACCATCGGTGGAATTGGCGGCGCACCTGAAATTCACCCGGAACTCGCTTGCTTTGACTTCTTTCATGCGACGTGATCCTAGCGGTCAGTTTTTCGCTCATAGATTGTTTTTGATGTGTGTATTTATGCATTGCCCGTGTCTTAAACTGCAGCTTGTGTCATTGACATCCCCTTTATACTCAATTGTGGGGGGGGGGTATTTCGAGGGGGGTTATTAATTCATAGTGCCCATTTTGAGAGGGGGTATTTCGAGGAAATACGGTATAAAACCTCAAAATCATCCGACAGGTGTTTTTCAAAGCGGGCATCTTGGCCAGACTGGAGGAGCTGCGCGACCAGAAATTATCTGCTATGATGCTGAATTTCCAATTTGCAAACACTCATTCGGTCATGGTGTGCAAAAGCCAATTTGCATAGATGCAGACACAGGGTCCATTGTGGGTTATTTTGATGTATTTAGTTGCATAAATTGTTATATATTTACTAGGAACGATTTATCGTAGCGAATATCAATACCGAAAATTTTGAAAAATATCAAATAATTTGATTCATCAATCTTATTTTATGCATCAAATTTCCAAATACTCAGTTCAAGTATGAACATTCTTCACGTAAAATTTAAATCCCACATTAAATATAATCCCGTATTAAATAATCCTGCTCACACTACAAAAGACACGTCAAAAACAAATAATCATTATATCCATACTTTCTTCCGAAACATTTCCCCTAACAAAATCCCCCCTACTCAAATAATCCCCCATAGCCTACACGGTGGTCCAAAACAACATTCGCAAATGGGTGCAGCTGTGCAATTGGAATTGGGTCACCCTGTACAGCCAAGTGAAGCCAATGTTGAAGGCTGATAAAATGCTGGAACAAGTGGAGGAAATGGGGAAAATGATTAAGGTAGGTTGGGGTTTGCTTGGGAGGGTATGTGCAATGTAAGCTCAATTTTGTGAGTGGAAAAGTGATGAGAAAATGGCAAGTGATAAGTAAAGTTTAGGTGCGCAGTTAAGTGACACATAAATTTATAGCTTGCTGGACTGGAGGCACCCAGTCTCTGCATGACATTTTACATTTTACAAAGTGTCTAAAAATCCAAAACTTTTAAAAATTCCTCGGAAAATGGCAAGCTACCGTGAAGAGACAACAACATAATGTCAAATTTTACAGGGTTCAATTTTAAATACCGTATTTCCTCGAAATACCCCCCCCCCCCTTTGAAATACCCTCCCTCAAAATGGGCACTATGAATGAATAACCCCCACCCTGCGAAATACCCACCTGAAAATTCTCACTCTGAAAAAATAAACCCCCGGCGGTTATTTCGAGGAAATACGGTCTAAACTTTTTTGTTTTGCGGAACTGTGCGCTATAATTGCAGACACATTTGCAGATTTTTGCCGCCACGACTAGATTAAATTGAACGTTTGGATTGTGTTTCTGCATTTATTCATTTATTTTCAACATAAAATGCCGAAGAAGTCGAAGGCGCTTTTTGAATTTCCAAATATTTTTCGAAAAATGTTTTTGTTTGGTGTCTCCAGCGACTTTACACCTTACAAGGAAATCTACCATATCCTATCTGAATAAAAGAACAAACATTACAAAATTTCATCATATTTTTCAAAACAATTTGATAAATATAATGAGAAAAATTTTATGTCTGTTCTTTTATTCAGATCGGATATGGTAGATTTCATTGTAAGGTGTAATGTCGCTGGAGTATACTAATGGTGGAAAAATTTTTTGAAAAGTCTTGAAATGTGTGTCATCATTACAGATGTCAGTGTCAAGTATTTTTATCACATTTCCCATTCGCAGGACCTTGAATCAGCAAAACAGACGGCTGAGCGGCAGTGCTTTCCACTCAAAGAAAACTTGGCTCGCTTCCAAAATCAGTACGAGCAGTTAGAACGAAAATTGAATGAACAGGGAAACAGGGAACAGGGATTGTTGGATGAGGCAAATGATAAGTGTGATGAGAAAGACAGGCAGAAGGTGCAGTTGCTTTGGCAGATTACGGTAGGTTTGGGATCTTCAATTTGAATTTGCCAGGGAAAAAATTAAAAAAGCTGCACAGGAGTCAAAAAAATTGAAAATTCAAGCGGCAATACCTTTTAAAAATTAAGAATTTTTCCCGACAATTTTCCATCAATTACACACAACTTAAATCATCTTGCAATGCTCAAAATTTCACCGAACTGATTAATTAATGCAGTGACTTGATAATCTACACATGCATTTATGTGTTTTGTTGGCAGCATGCCAGCGATATCAAATGAACAAAGTTTGAAGTAAAAAATTCATACCTCTTAAAACATTTACATAAAACATTGCAACAGCAATTACCTAATTTTTAAAAAGGACTTCGCGGATCAGTTCTATTTGGCATGCTGCCAACGTGAACTGCTCATGCATTATGATAGGTCAATAATTTCTTCTCAGGAACTGAGCGAGCAGTTGACATTGACAGACGTGCAAATGCACTGCGACACGATGCCCAAGCAAAAGTAAACACTGGAAAGCACCTGTGTGCAGATGGAGCGGGATATGCAGGACGCCATGCGCAAGGTTTGTATGTTGGCAGAAATGGCGCTGGCGCTTTTTTTGTGGCACCATGGTATGGCGCGAGGCACCATATAGGGGCTGGTGCAATTGCCTTCAAATTTGGTCGCTGTGTTCAAAATTCAATTGTTTATTTGTATACTTAACTAGTGGTGTAAATAGGTGCATGCCTAATTCGCACATCTGCCCGTTACGCACATTTGCCCGTTTTTTCACTTGACACTTTTTCAAGTGATGTTTAAATATGAGTGAAGTGAAAAAAAGTTGCACAATGACATTAGTAAACTTTTTTCACTTCACTCATATCTGAAAATCACTTGAAAAGGTGTCAAGTGAAAAACGGTAAAAAGTAGCCATTTTTCACCATTTTTTCACTTGACAATTTTTCAAGTGATGTTAAAATATGAGTGAAGTGAAAAAAGTTCACTAATGTCACTGCGCAACTTTTTTTCACTTCACTCATATCTGAAAATCACTTGAAAAAGTGTCAAGTTAAAAAAACGGGCAAATGTGCGTAACGGGCAGATGTGCGTATTAGTACACCCTCGTGTAAATAGTGCCAAAGTTTTGGTGCCAAGCGCCAATAGCGCCACATCAATCAAGCACCATGACACATTTTCCTTTGGCGCTAGCATACGGCACCAGCGCATGTGGATTTTACATCACGGTATTTGACCATAAGCAATATTTTTCCTGGAAATATTTAGTTAGCTGGCGAAATTTTCATGGGTTTTATCATTTACAATGGGTGGGGTATTTTTGTCAGAACCTTCACACAAGCATCTGCCAATTTTACTGGATTCATCTGTGAAAAATTTGTTTGTGTGACCAAAAAAATTCTTACCCCTAACGCTTGCACAAAAATTTAACGAAAAATGCAAAAAATGCAGTTTGGGGGCAAAAAAGCGCAGGGTGTACTAATACGCACATCTGCCCGTTACACACATTTGCCCGTTTTTTTCACTTGACACTTTTTCAAGTGATTTTCAGATATGAGTGAAGTGAAAAAAGTTCACTAATGTCACTGCGCAACTTTTTTTCACTTCACTCATATCTGAAAATCACTTGAAAAAGTGTCAAGTGAAAAAACAGCCAAATGTGCGTAACGGGCAGATGTGCGTATTAGGCATGAACCGAAAAAGCGAACATCGAGCGCCAGATGCAGACTTTGCGCTAGGAAACAAGGAGAGAAAAAACCGCTAAAGAGGTTTGTATTTTAAGTAGTTAATCTTGAATAGGCACTTCAACTGTAATTGGCAATAAGGCAAAATCAATTAGGGTATTTTGAAGGTGAACATGGTAGAAATGTATGCAAAGTGACGATTTCGAGCAAAAACTGCGTGTGTTACAGACAACAATTGAGTACTGGGAGTTCAAAAAAATTATGGCAAAATATACCCCCCCCCCCCCCTCAAAATTTCCACTCTGAAGAAATAACCCCTCTGGGGGGTAATTCGAGGAAATACGGTAGCTTCCCGATTGATGGGGGTTCAAAACGCAAGAATAGTAGCCAAAAAATTTGTCCTTGTGACAGATAGGATAGATGGAACATTTGGGGGTGACCATCCCTGTCCCTACCATCGTTATGACTGTGCCTGTATTTCATTTTGTCATTGTTCAAATTTTGACCTTCAAATTCACAAGTACATGTGTTAAATGCCTATTTTTAGCAACTTTATTCTGTATTATTATTATTATTACGTATTCTGTACTCGAGTACTTTCAAAAAGTATACATAAAAGGGAGTACAGCTACTTTTTTCAAAGTATATGTAAACGTATTTACTCAGTACTCGAGTATACGTACTTTTTGAGTAAACGTAAATACGTTTTAACTATGAACCGATGGTATCACACTGCAGGTACCACATTCCGCGTCTGATGATCTATCTATCTGTGCACCAGAAATGGCAAGCTGTGTGATTTCACTGTGATCTCTGATTCACCTGTGATCTGTTTCACTGATCTGATATCAGTTTCATTTTGTGCATTGCTCATTGTTTCCCTCTGTGTCACTTGCTGCTGGAGCGATGACTTTCGTTGCAGGTGGCCTCCATCGGCGGACTGGCTGCTCCACTGCGGCTTCCCCGGCTGGAGTCGGTGTCGTGTTGAATAGCAGCGGTGATCCTGCGGTGGGGTTGCGAGTAGTGCTTCCCACCAACTTTTTTAACTTTACCAAGTGCAGTGGTGATTTCCAAACGCCGATTGCCAGGTGTCATTCTGCCTTTCCAACCCTCAGTCCATTCGTAACTTTGAGCATATGCTTAACTCAGACATTGCTCAGGCTTAACTTTCAGTATGTCTGAGACTTAGATTTGAGTATGGTTTGGGCTTAACTTTGAGCATAGGCTTAACTTTCAGTATGTCTTAGACTTAGATTTGAGTATGGTTTGGGCTTAACTTTTAGCATAGGCTTTTAGCATTTTGAGTATGGGGGCTTAAATTTGAGTATCTCTTAGGCTTAACTTTGAGCATAGGCCTAACTTTCAGTATGCCTTAAGCTTAAATTTGAGTATGTGAGCTTAGGCTAAACTTTGAGCATAGGCTTAGACTTAACTTTGAGCATAGGCTTAACTTTGATCATAGGCTTAACTTTGAGCATAGGCGTAGGCTTAACTTTGATCATAGGCTTAGGCTTAACTTTGAGCATAGGCTTAGGCTTAACTTTGAGCATAGGCTTAGGCTTAACTTTGAGCATAGGCTTAGGCTTAACTTTGAGCATAGGCTTAGACTTAACTTTGAGCATAGGCTTAACTTTGATCATAGGCTTAACTTTGAGCATAGGCTTAGGCTTAACTTTGATCATAGGCTTAGGCTTAACTTTGAGCATAGGCTTAACTTTGATCATAGGCTTAACTTTGAGCATAGGCTTAGACTTAACTTTGATCATAGGCTTAGGCTTAACTTTGAGCATAGGCTTAGACTTAACTTTGAGCATAGGCTTAACTTTGATCATAGGCTTAACTTTGAGCATAGGCTTAGGCTTAACTTTGATCATAGGTCTAACTTTGATTATAGGCTTAGGCTTAACTTTGATCATAGGCTTAACTTTGAGCATAGGCTTCGGCTTAACTTTGAGCATAGGCTTAGCTTTAACTATGATCATAGGCTTAAATTTGAGTACGAAAACTGCGAGGTGGCAGCCTCATCATACATGTTGTAACAAACAAAAACTGACACTTGACTCACTGAATTCCCTGTGACTTGTGGATGTGTCAGTGGGATGCAGCCATAACAAAAAATGGAGCCGCATGCGTGTGTTATGTAATCGGTGCACCACTTGCAGCACAGGTTGTCCAGTGCAAAACTTACTGCTCACCTTTGCATCAAAACGTCCGACCAGAACCGTGAGTCGATGGCCCGTACCCAGTGACGAAAAATGTGGCGGTGACGCAGTGATTGTCACCGCCTAGATTCCGGGTGTCACCGCGACAAAATGGCGCGTCATCGCTGTGACAAGCACTGCCATATAAATTGATTGAACGTAGAAAGTGTAAAAATAGATAAAAGTAGGTATTTAAGCTTGTATATAGCTGAAAATAGTGATTTTGAATGTGAAAATTGGCAAAATGGAGCAAAAAAAAAATGTGAGTGAAACTTGTGGAAAAATCGCTCAAAATGCCTGCAGTAGTAAAATTATAGTATAAAGGTGTCACCGCCTCTAAAATGGCTGTCACTCACTGTCACTGCTAGAAATTTTGACCATTTTTTGTCTATGCCCGTACCGGACCTTGTGTATGGCCGCTGCAGTGTGCTATGATTGGTGCTAAGACAGTTTAGCTCGTATAGCTACGGTACACCGTAATTCGCCGCAACTTTGCTAATTGTTAGTGTCGAAGCAGACACTAACAATTAGCAATGTGACGGGCTCATGTCACTAGACAATGCGTACGATGAAACCCAAAGTGGAGACTGAAAATGTACCAACATGGCACTACTGGAAAGGAACTCACACCACCGTGATGCAACCGCAGCCACTCCAGAAAACAACACAAATAACAACATGTACGCGGTGTAAACGATACACAAAACATCGCAGGGAACTGGTGGCAAAACTACTTGAGGCAGTGACAATCAAACCCAAACAATGTGCTGATAAATAAGTAAATATAATGACTTTCATCACAATACAATGGAGAAGTTTATCACAGATCACACATTGTTCTTGGCACATCGGACAACGGTCGGCATCTGGCAACTTGAAAGCATTCTGCAGCACCAAATCACAGAAACATAAATAACACATAAATGAATCTGGTGTCAACTAAAACTGCGAACATATAGGTAAGCAGTCACAGGAATAATCTACAGATATTTTTTTTCATGAATGAAAAAACAATAAAATGGCAGCCTCCAATTGAACGGCACCTCCAATAGAATGGAAGGTTGAAATTATGTTGGGAGTGGCAAAAAAAAATTAATGAAAAATGGATGGTGAGAACGTTCAAAGCATACAAATTTTGCTCTGTTATCAAAATTCATTGCTTAAGATTTATAAAAATAAGGCTACATCGAAATGAGAAATCTGTGAGAAAAATTCAATGCACTTCCAATAGAACGGCAAGTAAAAAAGTTGACGAAAAAAATATAACGGTGCTCTTCTTTAAGAACGAATACGGCAGAATGAAAACCTACCATAACCCATCTGAATAATGAACCAAAAATCATACCATCTTGTCATACCAAAAATTTTAAGAGATATAACCGTGTTTCTTCTGATAGAAAGGGCGGGTCTCCAATAGAAATGCGTCTCCAATACAAGGTACACTTTAAGAATGTAAGGGCGGTCTCCAGTAGATGGGCCAAATACTGCCGAAACTGCAAAATGCATAAAATATAGAACAATTGCAGCGGACGCTGCTATTCAATGGCTTTGTTAAGCATTTTATTTTAAAATAGCACTTAATCAATTGATTAAACTCTATGAATTGTCTGTGACGTAACGCAACACGTTGAACAACTGTGGCAGAACTTGAAAAAATGTCTGAACAAATAGAAGGGCGGGTAAAAAACCTAGACAAAAAAATAGAACTGCACTCCCCTATTAGAAGAAATACGGTAACACTTTTAAGTGACGCATGGCCTGCAGTGTAATCTATGCACGACCAGGCTGGACAAGTGCAAGGCACATGAAAAACTCCACAACAGCCAGCTCCAACTAACACAGGACCGGCCACAACCCAACAAGCGTCAGAAAACCTCGAAACCAACCACCATGAGTGACTTGCGGCGGTGCCATCGAGCCTGGTGCCATGCCCATACAACGTCCTGGCGTTGTTTAAATCACTACTGGGACACTCCCAGATCTTGCCAAAACATGTAATATGCCTTTTAAAATGTGAAATTTCATGGAAAGTTTCAAAAATTGTGTAAAAATTTCCTGTAAAAAAGATAAACTGTAAAATTCCCCGTAAAATGTTAAATGTCATGCGAAGTGTCAAAAGTCATGTAAGAGACATTGTAAAATGTCATGTAAAAGACCCCGTAAAGCAGCGATTCACTAACGCGCTGACACGTGGAAGGAAACAAAAAAGCTGGGCCCAAACAGTAAATATCATGTAAAATGTCCAGTGTAAACACACACAAATAGACAACAGGACACATTGCTCGATGCATCTTTGCAACCGTTATATTCATACAGTATTTTTAAAATTTGAACAATAAAAATATACATATGCAGCAGCAATAAACATTTTGCATGCATCTGATATTTTACATGGTTTTACATGACATTTAAAACTTTACAGGGTGTTTATGAACCATGACACTCTAGTGTTTTACATGACACGTTACAGGAAATTTTTACACTTTACAGGTTCTTTTACAGGTCTGAAGCTGAACCAGAGATGGAAAAAGCGCGTTTTTCAATGGCCCGCATTTAAAAAACGCTTTTTATAAAAAAACGCACTTTTTTGCTTTTTTCAAAAAATGTCGAGAACTTTCCTAAAAAGCTCCCAAATATGGTTCTGAGCCAATATATACAGGTAAATCAGATGAGTGGCAGTACGTGTGACATATAGCCATATAGTGCTATCCCATGACTACACAGCCGTTCTAAGTGGTGAATTCTGCCAAAAAATCCACTTTTTATGTTGACTTATTATGTATACCACTGTTTGCGAATGTTTCATGATTTCAAGTGAAGTTAGGCATGGAATAGTGTTCAAGGTTATAAGAGAAGAATAGTACATTAAGACTGATGTTTCCCACTGTAGAACTATTTTGAAGCACGTCGGCTGGATATTATATACAACACTAATAATACCACAACATATCACAATTTATTTTGACATGATAGCATGCAGGAATAGAAGCAATGATCCTAAAAATGTCACAAAACCAATGAAAACAACCAACAATGCTAATTTTCATGTGAAATTGCGCACTTGAGCACAAAAAAGTGCAAAATACCTAGTACATAAGTACAAAATTTTTGCCAGCGCTTTTAAAAAAAAAATCGCTGGGACCCTTGCGGATTTTTTATAAAACAAGCGCTTGCCATCCCTAGTCTGGACTGGGACTGGAATCCGAACTAAATATTAGAAAATTTGGTGTAATGTGATCACACAACGACACCTCCAATTGCATAACCGTGGGCATAGTGATGGAAAAAAACGTGTTTTTTCAAACACCGGTTTTTCAATTAAAAAAACATTATTTTTAAGTGGTTGTTTTTTAAGAACTGTTTTTTTTCAACAGCTCCCAGATATGGATATGAGTCAACATGTACTGGGGCCAGTCCCACAAGTTGACAAGTACTTTACTCTTGACTTTGCTCTTGCCTTTTTACTTGACTTTTAACTTTGCCACTTGTGAAACCAGCACCCAGGAGGCAGTACCAATTTGTAAATTGTGTATCAGTATTGATGGTAGGATTTTTTTTAAATGAAACGTTTTTTTTAACATTGAAAAAAACCCAGCCATCCATACGTGAGCACAACGTATCAATAAATGACTAAGGACCGGTGGTCAAGTAAACCCGGTGCACGCTGCAAGAATTTGGGCCCCCCCGGGTTTCATTTTAGGTAGTAAGTCGATCCTCTGGAGGGATATATAGCTGAAAACAAAAAAAAAACATTTTTGAGGTGGGGGGTGGTTCGCGGGGATTCAATATACCTAAAAGCTTTTCAATGTGCAGAAGGAAAAAAGTTCGCTAAAATAGGCAAAAAATGACTACACAGATATATAAGCAGTTCATACACATAGATAGTAAATAGCCCCTCCGGATAGATAGATCGATCGATCAAGCTTTAGAAGGATTAAAGACGAAAATTCATTAGATAGATAGATAGCTGGAGCGTTCAGAAGGTAACCCACTCCCGAACCCCCTAGTGAAAATCTCCACTTGCGAAATTGGCACCAGAAGTGAGAAGTGAAATGGCAAAAGTGAAGTAAATTGGCAAAAGCATAGTAAAAAAAAGAAAAAGGAATCTCCATTCGCGTTTGCCATTTTTCTTATCAATTCACTTCGCATTTGCCACTTTTCGTCTCACTTCTCCACTTGCGGAACTGGCCCCTGCAGTGCCAATGTCGACCCAGTGCTCAAGTACGGGGGTCGTTCTCGAGTAGCGGGTCTACATGGGCACTCGGGTAATGCTAGGTACTGGAGCACCGGGTTTAGTTGAGCACCGGGACAGGGTCCAATAAATCACGCAACAAATGCACAATATCAATCAACTCAAAGTGCTTACATATTTCCACAAATCACAAAAATATGGCTAGACACAATAATAATTTCAGTTAAGCTGGAAAACTTCTTGTTATTACAAGTTTCCAGCAAACATCGATAAAGCAATATAACATTGAAGTAAACAATAAATATGTTGATAGAAAGAGCCGGTAATCAGTGCATAATGGACAGTCGTAATTATATACTCCAGTGAATCGGTGACACTGCACGCTGACGCACACTCATTACAGTCTACTCTGGCAGTGCGCCAACAATGAAATGTGCACATGAATGACACTTGTAAAAAACCGGTGCCTACTGCAATGCAATTCCGGTGACAACTGCAATGCAATTTTCTGTTATTGTTCGATTCGACGGGGATCTACCGTATTTCCTCGGGGTTTTTTTTCAGAGTGTGAATTTTGAGGGGGGTACTTTGAGGGGGTATATCGGGGAGGAGGGTATTATTTAGCCAGGCATATTACGCACATGAACCAATGTGCGTAATAGTGCACCCTCGGTATTATTTCGCCATAAATTTTTTGAAATCCCAGTAATAAATTGTTGTTTCGTAAGGTACCCGGACGCAGAAAAATGCAACGATAAGGACCATGTAGAAGGCTCTTTAGATGTATATAATTTATGTAGACGATATAGACCGTGTTCTAATTTTAACAGTCATTGTTTTTAAGTGTATTATGCACTGCACCTATCACAAATCGCAGCTTTTATCATGTACGTTCTGTATCCACTCAATTTGATAGGTATTTCGAGGGTAGGTTATAAGTTCATAGTGGCCATTTTGAGGGGGGTATTTCGAGGGAAGGGGGTATTCCGAGGAAATACGGTATTCGACGTAATCTGGCAAATGGCCACACTAAAGAATGTCAGTTCCACTCCCATCTCAGAAGCATCTCCTTTCGTCTGGCCAACGTTGCACGAATCGCTTCGCAATCTGATCTGCGCGTATCACAAATGGCGGATGTGAATTTAAGTGATTTTCCGACGTCAGGGCGCTACAACTGTGAATGGGGCCACACTAGCTAGCACCAACACATGAAAATACAATAAGCCACTTGAAATATGCCTCGCTGTACCAAAAGCAAAATATCGAAATATCAAAAATATCGAAATATCGATATCGAATATCCAGCATTTTTTAATATTGAATATCAATATCGAGGGTCCATATCGTATCGATATCGAACATCGAGTTTCAGAAAAAAATATCAAATATTGATAGTTTCTGAAAAATATATCGAATATCGAATTTTGATATAGAAAAGTCATATCGTCCAAACCCTAGCTTCAGCTGACACTGAGAGATGTACAAAATTGTCTATTGCCCAAATTTTGCAGTTGACACAAAAATGGGCAGACCCCCAACTAAAAAGTTCCGGCCCGGGGTCGACTGTCAAAAACCTGTTGAGTTTCACATGACACAATGAAAATCCTAAAACCACAATGGATATCCTCAAAACACAATCAATATCCTAAACCCTTTGTAACTAGCGTGTGTGGAGCTTATGAGTCAAAAATACATTTAAAAAATTATCATTAATATTTCTAACTTTTTACATGATTTTCTCAAAAGTATTTCTTTCTGTTTGAAATATTTTTTCTCAAAATCATCCATTCTTTCAATGCCAGCTGTGCATACTTACAGATCGGTTTTATAAAATATTTGGTTGTCAACTATTGATCAATAATCATTTTTTGCGATCTCACACAAAGATACATGCATGCGTCCCATTTTGTTTTACGTTGGGCGATTTTGATGTCGTTCGAGTATGTTGGGGTTTGGTGTCTGGGCTATGGCCAAATACTTTTGTTTTCTCGAATAATCCCCCAGTCCCGAGATAAGGGGGTTTATAAAAAGGTGGTCTATTTGCATGGCCGATTTTGAAGCTTTATAACGCGGCCATTTCTTGGCCGATGCGGATCGTTCAACACTTAAATGATCAGGAAAACATGCATATTCAATATTTGCTGTCGGATTAGTGATGTCTAAATTCTGTAGGCCGATTTGATCCGGTTTTTGAATGCGAAAAAAAATCGTAATAATAATTTTTCAACATGGTTTTTTGAACATGCTATCATATACTCCTGATCGAGAGCAATTGAAACATCAAGAAATAAAATCAATATCTCTCTTCAATCAAAAGTTATAGCACTTCAAACTTGCGCCACCCATCCACACAAATAACCGTATGATGAACAATGCACGCAACTTCAAAACACCATATCTGGACTATTTCTTGGCCGATTTTCGTCAATAAGCACTTAAAATGATCGGAATAACCTGAATATTCCATTATCATTGTCAATTAATGTACTTTTATCCTGACGATCTGGACACGTGGGAGGCGAAAGTTGGAAGGGCGAGATCTCGGCCGTAAAGTAAACCCGGCCGTAAAGTAAATCCGGCCGTTATGCATAGTTGTACAAACGTATTTACGTTTACTCGATAAATACGTATACTCGAGTGCTGCGTAAATACGTTTACGTTTCCTCCCGAAAAATACCGGTACTCAGTTACTAGCATACTTCTTGAAAGTATGCGAGTACAGAAAACGAGTATTTACAGATATTTACGTTTACTACCTTTTACACAGCGTGAAAGTAGAAAATTTTTACTTTACGTTTTCTGTATTCAGGTGTGACTAAAAATAAAATACTTTACGTTAACGTTTACTTTGAAAAAGTTCAGTACTTTAAACAACTCTGCCGCAATGATGCACGGCCTAAAGTATCACCCTCTACTTTACGACCGGGTTTACTTTACGGCCGGACCATCCCCAGTTGGAAGTGCTATAACTTTTGATCGCAGAGAGATATCGATCTTATTTTTTGATTTTTGAGTTTCTCTCGATCAGGAGTATAAGATTGCATGTTAATAAAGAAAAATTTTCTAGAAAGTTCGCATTTCGAATGGGCGCCATATCGATATAGGTATACACAATTGTGTATCGCTGATTTGACTGCGGAAATGAACTCTCCAGACATTTGTGATCAGTTAAAAAGTTAAAAAACTGAAAGCGGAAAACAAATACCTATCCAAGTTATTGATGTTGCAAAGTTTGCATGTTCCGGCGACACAAAAAAATCGCATATGACCACCTTTTTATAGACTCCCCTTATCTCGGGACTGAGGGAGTATTTGAGAAAACAAAATGTGGTCATAGCCAAGACACCAAACCCATACATACTCGAACGGCAGATAAATCGGCAAACGTACAACAGGATGGGATGCTTACAGGTTACTTAGTTGACAACCTAATACTTACAGTCCGCTACTAGTGATGTAAAGGCACCGGGGCACCGGTGCCCCGGTGCTGGGCACCGAAGGGCACCAGCACCGGTGCTGGTGCGGTGCCATAGCAATCTTCAGGGGTGCCATGCCGGTGCCGGTGCCATTTTTTTCAGAATAGCACCGGTGCCGGTGCGGTGCGGTGCCATTTTTTTGCAGGTGCCAAAGGTGCTAGCACCAGGGCCAAAGTAAAAGGCACCAGGAAAGGCACCGGCCAAGGCTTCATGTGCTGTGCAATTTTGTCCATAGTATGTGCTTATTCATATTTCAAAAAAACAGCGATATATTTACCCAAATGTTTTTGCCTATTTTGTAAACCTCCCATCAAATAAATATACCTACTGTGAAATCCATTATACCTGATACCTGATCTGATGAGCGAATCTAAAATTTTGTTGAATTTTAAATCATTTTTATATTTTGTATTTATCTTACTTGTTTGTTCAAAATTTGTTGTCAGTTTATGACAGAGATAGTTCCATTCTCTGTACAGCAAAGAGTCCGATCAGTAGACAATAGTGGCTATGGACATTGTAGTGAATTAAATATTTTATCTTTCATTTGTAATCATTGTAATTGCTTCATAAAAGTGATTGCCACATCATTCTGATCATTTTAAGTGCTCAACCATCAAAATCGGTTGCAAATTCATGGAAATATGCACTTCCAAAGGTGAGACCACTGAGAAACTGCCCGATATTTACTTCAGAAATTCCAGCCCGGTGCGGTGCCTTTCGGTGCTAGCACCGGCAACCCGCCGGTGCCCTTCGGTGCCGGTGCCATCTTTTCCAAAAGGCACCAGTGCCGGTGCGGTGCGGTGCCATTTTCTGGCCGGTGCCCCAGGGTGCCAGGTGCCCTTTTCATGCGTTGGCAAAGGTGCCGGTGCGGTGCGGTGCCATTTTTCCCGGTGCCTTTAACATCACTAGCCGCTACCACTTGCAGCCGCTATTACTTACAGTGAGAAGGACAGAGTCTAGCAAATTCCGCCAGGGAGTCAAAACTGTGGGATCTGTAGTCAAAACACTCCAAATAAAAATTGAAACACACACGACAACCTCGAATTATCCCCCCTTGAATCCCCCCCCCCTCAAAAGGGTCATGCTTAGGGTGTCAAATTTCCGTTTTCCGTTTTCCGTTTCCGTTTTCCGCAGGCAAATTTTTTCCGTTTTCCGTTCCGTTTTCCAGCCGCTGAAATTTTTTTTCCGTTTTCCGTTCCGTTTTCCGGCCACCTTTTTTTCCGTTTCCGTTTTTCCGGCTCATTTTCCGTTTTCCGGTTAAATTTTCAGTTTTTCTGCCTTTTTTCCGTTTTCCGGCTCAATTTCCAGTTTTCCCGCCTTTTTTCCGTTTTCCGCCTCAATTTTCTGCTTTCCGCCTTATTTTACCCTTTTCTGGCTCAACTTTCTGTTTTCTGGTCCAGCCAAACTGGTAAACAGTCGTGCAGATTGTCAATTATGTAAAAAATACTGTTTCCAGCAAAATTTGAGCGAATTTTATTGTGTTTTTTGGCAAAATTTCAGCAAATTTTTCCATTTCCATGCAAATTCCATTTTTCCGTTTCCGTTTTTCCGGCCCCTTTTTCCGTTTTCCGGCCACTGAAAATTTTTTTCTGTTTCCGTTTCCGTTTTCCGCCAAGTGCAAATTTTTTTCCGTTTTCCGTTCCGTTTTCCGGCTGCTGAAATTTTTTTTCCGTTTCCGTTTCCGTTTTCCGTAAAAAATTTTTTTTGACACCCTAGTCATGCTTAACCGACATCTAAACCCATCTGACATCTAGACTGGGACACCGAACATGTTGACACGGAACACATTTAATTTTACCAGGCATGCTGGGAATAGGCAATAAAACACATGACCTAATGATTTGGAAGGTGAAAATCTATAAGAAGTATGAAAATTAGAGATTTTTGGTGCAAATTAGAGTAAAATTGCTAAAAAGCGCTCCAGATAGCTAGATAGCAGGGCCGTGTCCAGGGGGGCGGGGGGGCTGCAGCCCCCCCCCCCTTTCCGGAGTGAGACCAGAAAGTGACCGGAAAATGCGACTTTTTCGACGTCAGCGTAAAAATTTTTGCGCGCAGGCGCGCATTTTTACCCAGACAAGGTATTATCATCAGATTTGCTCCATGTGGCCGCAAATAGTTTCACATAAACTCAATGTTGTGCTTTTTGCTGTTTTTGTATGTATATTTACATACATATACAGCGTTCCATGGCGCTGGCGCCAACGCCAATGGTGCCATGGCGTGGCGCCTACTTATGGCGCCAGCACCATGGCTCCATTCCGCCACTCTGAAGCTAAAATTTGAGGGGGGGAGGGCTGAGCCCCCCCCGTTCGCCGGCCTCTGTAAACAAGCAGCCCCCCCCCCTCCGCTCAAAAATCCTGGATACGTCCCTGCTAGATAGCAAGGCAATTAGCGGGGTGGGGGGGGGGGGGTTTCAAGGGAAAGTAGCCTAAAAATTTGCCCCAGGGATCGATAGATCGCTGGGCGGTTTGGGGTGGGGTTATTTACCTGCCCCCCGATGACATGGATGACACAAAATTAGATGTGTGGTTGGTCTGGATGTCGGATGGGTTTAGATGTCGGATGGCATGGGCTTCCTCAAAATGAGCTGGGGAAATAATAAACCCCCATGGGGGTATTTCGAGGTAATACGGTAATTCAAAATGGCACTTTGACAAACGGGACTTGGCAAACTGTAACCCACGATTTCAGCACACCAAGCGCAACCCACCTGTATACACATGAGGAACTGCTCCTGGCAGGGCGTGCCATCCTTGGGCAGTTTCTGATACTCTACACAATCCACAGGTGTGGACGGGCAGTCGGCGGCCTGGTCGGCGGGCACCAAGCCAACGCGTCCGAGTCGAACAGCTGGCCGGCGGCGCACGCGTCCACGTACAACTGGGCCACTATGCACCGGCGCTAGCTTCTCGGCTGTCCGCGACGCACTAGCTCGGGGGTCGCCCGCACGAGGTCGACTGCGTGTTTGCAGGTGAGTTTCGGAACGTATTGTCTATCACGAGCTGTCGCTCGACCCGGGTGTCTTCAAGATTTAAGCCCTCGCGGTGGCTGGATGGATAGCAAATCGCTCCTCCGCAGGGAAAGAAAGCTGGAACGTTTTTTGGGGGGCCGGGGGGGGGGGCTCGCGGGGGCAAAAGATATAGGCTAATGCATAGGAGGCAGAAAGGGGAGAAGTTTGGGGGTGGCTGAGGGGGTAGTAGCCAAAAATTTCGATAGATAGATAAAGCTGAGCGGCCTCCGGGATGGATAGATAGCTGGCGGATTTTTTTTTTGGAGGGGGGCAGCGTCAGGTGAAATATTGACATGACGACACGCCCGCAAACCTGTGCAAAACCACGCAACACAACACCAGCCGCAAACACACCGTATCAGGTCAGCACTGGTCAAAGAAAGGGAGCTGAGCGCCAGGGGGAAGCCCGGCTCAAACAGATAGCCATGGGGCAGGTCTTGTAGGTGGCCTGTCCGTCGGCGCACTCGAGGTAATCGGGGCTGCACGGGTTGTCGCTGATGGCGTAGTCGCCATCCTCCAGAGTTGTGCACGGCCCTGATGGACCTGAAGTGTTTAAATGTAGTTTTAGGTTGATTGAAATTTTTTGTAAACATTTTATTGTCATGCTAGTAGACATTGATGCTATTTTATCTAACGGGTTTCATATCTTTAATGTGGGTGGACTGTCAAACTTTTTAAAATTTCTGTAGAAAACTGTTGGGTCAATATCCACTCTCCAAAAACCCATTTTTATGTGGACTTAATTGGATGTTTACAACGGCAGTTTACAACGTTAGGGCCACACCCACGGGTCAAGCCTATTCCGCATGTAAACCCATCCCGCATGTAGACCCATTATAACACATTTTACCCGCAGGGGTAAGAGAGGGTGGTGGGTGTCCCCACCCCAAACCGCCCAGCTATCTATCTATCCCTGGGACAAGTTTCTTGGCAACTTTCTCCTGAACATTCCCCCCCACGCGAATTGCCTAGCTATCTAGCTATCTGGAGCACTTTTGAGCAATTTTACCCTAATTTTCACCCAAAATGGCTAATTTTCATACTTCTTAGTGATTTTCACGTTCAAAATAATTAAGACATGTGTTTTATTGCCTATTTTCAGTATGCCGAGCATAATTCAATATATTCCGGGTCAACATGCGGGATGGGTTTACATGCGGAATAGTGCAGTGCCCACACCCACTGGAGCATTTACACCCACACTCACGTACACCTACTCTTAGCGATTTTTCTCCTTTTATTCCATCCACAGCTTGAAAAAGCCTAAAAAGAGAACCTCCCGCAACACCCTCCAGATTTTTTTCAGCTATCCATCCCTCTAGAGTAGCGATTTTATACGCACCCAACCCCCCAGAGGGTCAAAACCCAGGATACCGCTGGCTGGAATAAGGGCACTCACTGCAACTGCAGTGCCATCGGGCACGCCGATGCACGGGTCGCCGGGCGGTCGGGTCGGCGTGGTGACCATCATCGACGTGGAACGGCTGCGAGTGCTATAGGTCGACGGGGGTTGGTTCACGCAGGCGGGCGGGTCCACGGCGCAAACGAGCGCCACCGGGTCGAACGGCATGCTGTCGACGCAGCACATTGTTCGACGTTCGAGCAGCACGACGTTGTTCTTGCACGAGACGAAAATGTCCGTCCGTGCAACGACGCGTAGTTGCCGTCGGTGCAGCCACCTGGCAGTTGCCTGCGGGGGGGAATTTGGGATATGGAGCCCATATATCACTGGCGCTGATTGGTGGTCCATTTTTTTGGTGGTCCAATTTTTTTCTTAAAAATACCACTTTTAACCAGTTGATAACTCTAATTTGAAGGAGTATTCTCACAGGCGGCATCAAAGATAATAAACTAATAAAATCGCAAAAAATCGGGATGGGGAACTTTTAAATTCATACGGAAAATATCAAAGGTGTCTAACATTTCAATATCATAAATAGTGGCTATTCAGTATCACAACTCTAGGTAACTATCTATCTGCACACGCCGGGCTATCATAAAAATTAAATAGGCCAATCGAGTTCTGCCGCGAAAAAACCCCGAACCCTGAATTTAGACAACACACACTTGGAGGAACAGTGACCGGCGGCAGGGTGGTGACCGGCGGCAAAGTTGTGAATGGCGGGCGAGTCGTGTCAGAGACGCCGCAGCCGGTCCGGTCGACCGCGTCCGACTAGTCGCAGGTCACCCGGTCCGGGATGAACGAGAGCCCCTGGGGGCCCGGGCGGACGTAGCCCACGCCGCCGCCGATGCACTGCATGTACTTGGCGCAGTCGGCGTGCGGGTGCAGACCCTCCTTCTGGCCGCTGCAGTTGCAAGAGGCGAAGTTTGAAACGACGGATTTTACAGTGTTTACAAATATTGTAGATATTTGAAATTGGGTGTTTCACATTTTTTAATAGCATTTTTATGGTAAAATGTCTACTCGAAAAGTCGATGAAAATAAATTTGATCAACCTTAAACTTTTTAACTTAAATTTATCACAACCGCCCCAATCAAATCCGGCGAATAACCGCATGGCAACAAAGACCGCATGGCAACAGCGCTCAGTGGGCAACTGCGTGCGCGCACTGGGCCGCAAACACCGCATGGGAACCGCGGCACACGCGCGCATGCCGCTGCCGCGGGGAGCCGCCAAGCTGGCGCCAATGGTGCTGCGCGTGTTTACATTCTACAGAGTGCAGCAACTAGTGTTCTGACTGACTTCAGAAAATATAATTTAATGTAATCTCAGAAAATCGCTCTAAGAAAACAAAATTAACTAAAAAAATAACTAATCAAAAAATAATCAAATCCCTCTGAAGAAAACTAACGAAAATAGGCATAAAAATAAATCAGATTTGTTCATGTTCTTTTCATAACATAAATAAAATTATATCTCTCCGGTAAAACCTGGAGTAAATATAAATATAAAATAATATACTATTTTTTATTTTATTTTTTATTTTTGTGATATTCAAACATAGCTATATTAAAAAATAAATCAAAATAAACTCGAAACTAGCATTTTTCCTATTATATATATTTGGAACGCTAGTAGCACGCGTCCGCACAAAACAACTGGCGCCAGTCGGGCGCGAGCGGGGCAGCCGCTCATGCATTGGGTTCGCGCGCGTGTGCCCCGGTTGCCATGCGGTGATTGCGGCCCAGTGCACGCACGCAGTTGCCCACGGAGCGCTGTTGCCATGCGGTCTTTGTTGCCCACAGCTGCTGGGTCATCAAAACCAACCCCAATAAATCACAACAGTTTACTTTATGACCAATTTTACACTATCCAAATTTAGTACATTCACTTATCGAAGTTTTTTCAATCGTACTGGCATGATGCTAGCACAAAGATGTCCAACGATTCAAAATGAGACAAAAGCCAGCGCACTCCACCACAAACCAGGGGGGGGGGGTTCCTTGAGTGGTACGTTGCGCGGCCCGCGGCGCGCTGCCCCACATCTGGGCACGTGCCGCTCAGGTCGCTGAACACGGTGGTGGCGGGGCAGCGACGCAGGTGGCCCGTGCCGTGGATGCACTGGATGCACAGCGAGCAGTCGGCCTCGTGCGGCTACAGCCCGTCTCTCGGCCCGGGGCAGTCGACCATCACTGCGGTGAGGGGTTTTATCAAAAAAATTCACAATAATAATAATTCACAATAAAATAATTCATTGTATAGCGATTTGTCAGACAAGTTTTTATCAATTCTTTTTGGAGAACCCAACCAGAATATCAATGTGAGAAGGATCTACAACTTAAAACACGCAATCCGAAATGCCGTCCACAAACCGACCCGGTGTTGTAGTGCTGCTGGGAGGGTCAGGTCTGTGTGGCTCGCAGGCGCGCAGCGGCACGCAACTGTCTATGCGGGCGTCGAACCTCTGATCCGCGCCGCACCACTTGGCTACGCGCACGCCGTTCTCGCACTGGTAGTACTCCTCGCAGCACACGCAGCGCGGGAACACGACGCCCTTGGGCAGAAACGTCCAATCGGATGTGGGCGCTGCGTGCAATTGGGGATGGCGTCATGTTACACATTTCAGATATATTCACTGAAGGTCCTTCCATTGGTATATCTGCATCGCATTTAGCATTGAACTTTTTTATAATCTATTTATAGAGATTTATTGTTTTGAAACTTATAAATTTTCCACGATTATCCAGAGATATTTAAAAAATTAAGATCGAGAAGTAAAATCAAATCTCCTGAAATTATACTTAATTTTATTATTTATATAATTGAGGCGTCCAATTCTAAAAGTCGACAAGTCCAAAATATGCAAATATTGAGTTAGGCGGGGAAACGTCATCTGGAGCTACTCCCGCACAGTTTTCATAATTTTCCATAATTTTCTGACCTCACGTGCCCATATGGCAAAGTGCCAAATTTGTATTTTTTTGGAAAAATGCAACAAAAAAAACTGGGCAATAAGTCGACAAGTCACTTTTTCAATGCTGATCACTGTGAACAAACCTCAATAAGGAAGGCGACAAACCTTTAAATCAACTGCATTAACAATCAAGCGACAACTTACTATCGGGCGTCACAGTGGGCGGCCTGGTGGTTGTGATCGCACACACAGACTCAGGACGCGTCGCATCGCGCTGCCATCGAAAACTTCTTTCACGCTGCACGACTGGCGCAGATGTTGCCGTCGCCGCACAAAAAGTACTCCTCGCAGCAAGGACACTTTTCGTACTTGAAGCCATTCGGTAAGCAGTTGCACCTCGGCGGCGCATCTGAGCGGCATACAGCATTTTAAATAGTTAGAAGTTGTCCAGTGATGGAAAGTGTTTTTCAACAACGTTTTTTCATAAACAAAATTTGAGCGGCGAAAACTCCCAGTGCAAGTAAGCTCCCAGCGCAAGTGAACTCCCAGCGCAAGGGTGTACCTTCAACGCTCCTGTATGCCGCGACAAGGCCGCAAATTTCAGCCCCCCTCCCTAGTTCTGATTTGCATGTAAATACAGGACTAGTATTTACAAAAATCGGAATTGCGATTTTGTTGTCAATTGTCACTTGACAGTATTTCTTTCCAACAGTAGGTGGAAATTACAACTGGAATAATTTTAATAATTGTAATAATTGGAATTTTTTATTTGCTTGTGTAAATATTTTTTTAAATATTTACATTTTTTCAACATAAAATTGCTGAAAAGTGCTTTATTGTTGCTGTTGTTTTATGAATATGTCGTGTGTGTTTTGAAAATATTTATTAATTCTTTTTCAGATATTTTTTGTTTTTACAAAAATTTGTATAGATGCAAATCAAAAATCCCAAATTTACGCGGTACACGGAACAAGAAAGTCTTTGCAGTCATGCCTGGCTGTGCTTGCATAGGAGCGCATGTTTATTTTTCTGCAGCTGGCTGCACACGGCAGCGCAAAGTGGGGTGTGAGTTACAGTCGCGCCGTACAGGAGCGTTGACGGTGCACGCTTGCACTGGGAGTTTACTTGGGCCCTGCGCTGAGGCAAACTGCCATTTAAGCTTCTGGCCGCAATTATCAGTACTGATTCACCAGGTATTTTAAGCCTATGTATTTGTGTTTGCTTTCCTAGTTAACAGATTCAGAAAACTCAAAATTGACATTTTGAGTCGACATTTATAGTTGACATTTATAATTGATACTGTGCCTACCCGCTATTCACATATTCGACATTATTTAGGAAAATAGCAACCAACCGGGGGTCGGGGTGGGAGTAACTCCGCCGCCGCACTGCACATTCCTAGGATAGTCGCACATGAGGTCCACCGCTTCAAAGTGCAGTCCGGCGGGGCAGCAGCCCACGACCTGGTTGCCGCCGCTGCACTGCGCGTGGGCGGAGCAGTTTGGGTGCGCGTACAGGCCGTCGGCCAGATTCTGGCACGACTGCAGGGGCCGTCGCGGCGGCGCTGTGCCAGTGCTCCGATCGACTCTCGGTGGGGTAGTGCGGATGGATCGACCGCGTCCGGGAGCTGCTTGAGGGAAAGTGAGCACTTATAGTCTACCGACGGCACAACTTACATTCAACCTAAATACCATATCTCATTTGATCAAATGAACAGACATAAAAAAATTTTCATTAGAACACTTTCGGTGAATTTAGTGCGCAATTTTTATCAAAATATGGTAGCATTAATTGTAGTGTTCTGTTCGTCCAGGTGCCGGTTCCGCAAGTGGAAAAGTTAAGAGTTAAACCTTAAGAGTTGAGTAAAATGATAAATGATAAGTTAAGAGTAAAGTTAAGTTAAGCGTTGAGTAAAATCATTTGTCGTTTTACTCAATTGTTAACTCTTAACTTTACTCATAACTTGTCATTTGTCATTTTACTCAACTCTTGAATTTTAACTCTTAACTTTTCCACTTGCGGAACTGGCCCAGTACTCGTAATCATCACATGTGAATTTAAGATTGAATAAAAAATATTCGCACTCACTGGTGTAACCGGTTTGGCCACATCGGGCATTCTCAGGGAAATGGCACACTGAGTTTTCTGGATTAAAATGCAGCCCATTGGGACAATCAGACACGTAGGTGGCTCCGCCCACGCACTGCAGGTGCTGGCTGCGAGGGTGTAGCGGCCGTAATGAAAACCCGGCCGTAATGAAAGCCTGGCCGTAATGTATTCCCACCCGGCCGTAATGAAAGCCTGGCCGTAATGTAGCATCCCCTACATTACGGCCAGGCTTTCATTACGGCCGGGTGGGAATACATTACGGCCAGGCTTTCATTACGGCCGGGTTTTCATTACGGCGAGGCCCCCGTCGCTGGCTGCAGCTGCCCGGCCGCCGATACAGGCCATCAGACTGGCCAGCACACGATGCCAATGGCGGCGCTGTGGCCCGCGACGTGGAACACAGCGACGGCGTAACTGGCAGAGAGAAGCAACATTGACCCCACAAACGCTAGTTGACATCGACGCCAAATGTCAACTGGTTCCGTTCCCAATTTAAAGCGTGCGTATGAACGTCATTTATCGGCTCATCAGCAAGCTTTGAATCGGGATCGGCACTAGTTGACATTTAGTGGCGATGTTAACTAGCGTGCGTGGGCCCATCGCATCAGTCTCACTAAACTGATCGAGAAAATAGTGCAAAAAATATCAGCTACACACCTTGCGGCACATTTCGATCACCTCCGCACTGGACATTCTCGGGATAATCGCACCTGGGGTTGGGCAGGTTGAACTGCAGCCGGGCGGGGCAGGAGCCAACGACGCGTTCGCCGGCCACGCACTGGACGTGCTGGCTGCAGTTGCCGTGCGCGTGCGGCCGTCGGTCTGACCGGCGCACCACGCGGCTGCGGGCGGAAACGCCGGCCGACCTGCGGGGGAGAGTACATATTATGATAACGCGCATCAGTCACGCTTCCAACTATCGCATGGCCATATGAACGAACTAGGCAACATGTTTTAGACTGCCAGATTTTTTTCAAATTGCCGTTTTCTCGTAAAATTAACCTCGATGGGAAAAATTAACCTCCACTCTGAAAATGACAAATCACGAACAGACCAGTAGTGCCACCCTGACCACACTGTGCGTTCTCCGGGTAATCGCACACGGAATTTGTCGGGTTGAACGGCCCACGACCGCGGCTCCGCCCACACACGCACGTACTGGCTGCAGTTGGCGTGCGCGTACAGGCAGTCCGCTTGGCCCCGACACGAGCCCACTGGTTTCCTGGTCGGTTGCTCGGAGGTCGACACGGTGAACGGCAGTGTGGTAGGCCGCGAAGCAACTGCAAAGGGGGTGACATGCGACTAGGGATGGCACAAAAGTGTTTTTTAAACAACCCTGTTTGTTTTTTTAAAACACCGGGTTTTTTAAAAAAACAACGTTTTTTTATAATAAAACTGTTTTTTTAAAGCTCCCATGTATGGTTATGGGTCTATACATACACATATATCAGTACTCTGTGAAGTAAAATATAGGCATAGAATAGCTGTGGGGCCATGGGATAGCATTATAAGTGGTAATTTCTGTCAAAAATACCCATTTTTGTCGACTTGTCACACATATCGCCTTTTGTTGAATGTTCGTGACTTCAAGTCAAGTTTTGCATGGAATAGTGCTTAGATAAGGTTATAAGAAAAGGCTAATACATTGACGATGATTTTTCACAATGTAGAAGTCTGTGGGAGCACATTGGCTGGATATTATATACTACACTAACATATCATGGCTTATTATTACACAATAGCATGAACAAATGAAAGCTGACACACTAACAATGCCTCAAGACAAATGAAAACAACCACCAATGGTAATGTGTACGTGAAATTGCGCGCTCGCGCGCAAAAAATGTAAAATACCTAGTGCATAAGTACAAAAAATTTTGGCTGCTGTTTATAAAAAAACGGTTTCGATGCCTGTTTTTTTAAAAACAACAACGTTGTTTAAAAAACAGTTAAAAAACACGTGCCATCCCTACATGCGACCAGGGTATTTTGCATTTGGCCCTCTGGTGGTTGGGATGGATCGGGGACGTAGCCAGGATTTTTGAGCGGGGGGGGGCGGATTGTATACGGAGCCCGGCGAACGGGGGGGGCGGCGCCCCCCCCCCTAAAATTTTGCCCCTGTAGTAAGGGAATGGCGCCATGGCGCTGGCGCCATTCGTAGGCGCCACGCCATGACGCCACTGGCGTTGGCGTTGGCGCCGCTGGCGTTGGCGTTGGCGCCAAAACCGCTGTATACTTCTGTATTTTACAGGCATATACAGCGACATGGACCGAATATGAGCGTTTTTTCACTGGCTTTGAGGTTGCGGAGACCGATCAGCCAAATATATGTTGCGTGAAGGAAAAATGCGCGCTTGCGCGCAAAATTTTTGAAAACTGTGACAAAATCGTCTTCTGGAACTGCCATTTCTGGCACATTTTTCGGTCCAGCCCGGGAAGGGGGGGGGGGGGGCGGCCGCCCCCCCGCCCCCCCCCCCCTGGCTACGTCCTTGGGATGGATAGATAGCAAATCGCTCCTACGAAGGTATAGATAGCTTAATTTTTTTGGGGAGGTTGGGGGGAGGTGGGTACTGCCATGAAGTTCTTGCATAAGACATCTCACAGCAGCATTGATCGAAACAGATATTTATATGTCCATACTGACAGTTCTCTGCCATAAATAGCGACGCTACAAATTTCAACACCCGGAGAAAGGTGATATTTATGTGCTAAATCCCGTAAAAGCTGCAAAGTATGGATGGCAGATGTTTTTAACCGTTTATGTTTTATTTATTTAAAATGGTTTATTTTTTCAATCGGTATCGAAACCGTTGTGGTGACTTATACACTACAGCAAAAGCGACGCCATGGGCGGGGCTTGAGAACTTTTTGGCTTTGTGTCCTTGCGTAATTTGTCTTGGAATGGTTAATGATGAAATACGATGATAAAATATATTATGAAGAAGAAAATTGTAACGAAACCGAATCGAAACCGTGTTTTTTTAAAAACATCAGCCAAAACTTGTTGTGCATATGCACAAAGTATTTAGCAATTTTTTGCGCGCAAGCGCGCAATTTCACACACCCATTACCATTGGTGGTTGTTTCATTGATTTCGACGCATTTTTAGTGTCCATTTGAAAGCTTCCATTTGTTTCAAGCATCCAAATAACAATTTCGTTGAAAAAAACATTTTTGGAACCCGATCACAAACCCGTGGTGTCAGCTGGCCTTCCACTATCGCAACCAGCATTTTCGGGATAATCGCAAACCAGCTGCTCAGCGTCGAAATGCAGGCCGCCGGGACAATCGCCGACGACCTAGGCTCCGCCCACACACTGCACGCATTGAGTGCAGTCACCTCTACGGGCATACAGGCCATCGGGTTGTCCAGAACAGGAGTTGATCGGCGAAGACGTTTGTCCTGTGATGCAGTTGCGTGATGATTAGTGCAATGATCGATTCACGACGGCCACGGCACACGCAAGGGATCGAGCAATTCAGGACCACGGTTCGCAAAAAATATGAACATGGATTGGAGTGATAAAAACCCCACATTGAACATATTTATTCGCCAATACCTCGAATAAGTCCCCCATGAAAAAAATTCAGAAAAGCAACCAGAATAAGTCCCCCCGATCCGGAACCAAGCCAAAGCAATCAGCGCACTCAGTTACAGCGGACAAAGTCGACCACTTTGAAAGTTTCCTCCGAAAACAGACTGCTTCGACTTATATAGCCTTTGTCCGGGCATAGAAGGTAGAAAAAGGAGAAAAATCGCAAAAAGTAGGTGTAAAATAGCTCGAAATGGGTATACAAGAGCATATAGTACCAAAAATAGCTGAAAATCCCCCCCCCCAACCCCCCACCATTCGAGACCCCTGATAGAACGGCAAGTGAAAAATAGAACGAAGAAAATACGGTAGCACATTCAACACGGCAAATAAACAACTGAACGAACGGGTGGTGAAGTATTCGCAGCCGGGAACCCTGTCTGGTCCGCGACGAAGTCTGTCGCCGGCGTGGAAGTACAGCCCATACGGGCAGGCGAGCTCGGTCTGCCGGCTGGACACGCAGCGGTAGAACTTGTTGCTGCACTGGTCCGACGCCGCAGAGGGACGGTCCCCAGAGTAGTCGCTCTCAACTGAAAATTGTTGCATTACACTGCACTTGATTATAACAAAAACAGCCAGTGTTATTATAATAATGGTTTAATTTTTTTGTTTCATCATTTTTTTAAACCTTCGCCAAAATTTGTAGTACTAAGCACTAGGTATTTATAAATTTCAAGCGCAAGCGCGCAATTTCACCTGCACATTTCCGTTTGTGTTGGTTTTGATTGGTTTTGAGGCATTTTTAGCGTAAAAGCTTCCATTTGTTTGTGCTATTATGTATAAATAAGCCGCGATATGCTAGTGTAATCGGTTGTGTTTTAAAACGGGCGTTCGTTTTAAAACCGAAACCGACAACTGAAATTTATTTTTAAAACTTGAACAACATGTACGATTTTTCTGCAAATTGGCTTGTGTGTGCACTCAGCGGTAGTAAAGGGGGGTTGGGGGGGTAACCCCCCCCCCCAAACGGCCCAGCTATCTATCTATCCAGGAGGCCACTCAGCTATCTATCTATCCCGGAGGCAAAATTTTGGGCTACTATCCCCTAAACCCCCACCAATCGGCCAGCTATCTACCTATCTGGAGCGATTTTTCACAAACTATACCCAACTTTTCAAATCGCTATTTTTCATACCTTTATATAGATTTTCACCTCCAAAATCACTAGTTCATGCGTCCAACTGCCTATTTTCAGCTATTTTTAGTACTATATGTCCTTCTATACCCATTTTTAGCCATTTTTCACCTACTTTTAGCTATTTTTATCCTTTTCCTCCCTTCTATGCCTATATATTGAACCCCCCCCACCAGAAAAATTTTCAGCTATCTATCCAACCCCCGGAGGGTCGAAATCTAGAATACCCATGTGTGCACTTATCTACTGAGTATAAATACATTAGGGATGGCCAAGGGTTTTTTCAAAGGTTTTTATAAAATAAAAAACGTTTTATTTTTTTTTTAAACCTGACCATCGAAACCGTTTTTTTTAAAACCTTGGCGAAAATTTTCAGTACTAAGCACTAGGTATTTTGCAATTTTTTGCGCGCAAGCGCGCAATTTCACCTGCACTCTACTGTTTGTGGTGGCTTTCATTGGTTTTGAGGCATTTTTAGTGTAAAAGCTTCCATTTGTTCCTGCCATTGTTTCATAATAAGCTGCAATATGTTAGTGTAGTATATGGTTCAAACGGGATCCCAATCCCGATCCCGGGACCCGTGAAATTCCGGGATTTTGCAGTCCCGATCACAAAAATTTTCAAATCCCGATCCCGATCCCGAGAAACTCCCAAGTCCGGGATCCCGATCCCGGAAAAATTAGTGAAATTATAAAAAGTGAAAAAATGACATTTTTGTATGCAAAAATGTGAACGAAAACCCCCCAGCGTCTATTTTATATCACTTTTCTGGCATCCAACAGTGTTTTGAGACCATTATGGACAACTGTGGATGCCAGAACATTGGCCAAAATCTCTACCCCAAGACCCCAATCCCGATCCCGAAAAAATGCCAAACCCGATCCCGATCCCGTGACCCCAATCCCGGCCAATCCCGATCCCGATCCCGAAATCTCAAAAAACCAATCCCGATCCCGATCCCGAAAAGTCAATCCCGTTTGAACCCTAGTGTAGTATATAATATCCAGTCAATGTGCCTCCATATACTTGTACAGTGTGAAAAATCACTGCCAATGAATTAGCCTTCATTGTAACCTAATTTTAACACTTCACTTGAAGTCACAAACATTCAACAAAAGCCGATATACATGATGAGTCAACATAAAACGGATATTTTTGACAGAAATCACCACTTATAATGCTATCCCATGCCTCTACAGCCATTATATGGCTATATACAACATCATAAAGGACTGTCACCTGTCTGATTTACCTGTATATGTTGACTCATGACCATATCTGGGAGCTTTTGAAAAAACACCGGTTTTATTTGAAAACAAAACCCTATTTTTGAAAAAAGGTGTTTAAAAAAAACCTTGTCATTGAAAAAAACTTTTTCGGCCATCCCAAGTACATACCACAGCTTTTTGTTGCAGAAATGGAACTTTATTCCGGGATTATGGAATATTTTCAATCCTCTTTGTCGGCACAAAAATTAGTGTAAACGTCGGTTAACGAAGTTTCAGTATAGTAAACCAGCGTGCAGGGCCAATACGGTTCAGTAAACTACCATCTACCGGTACCGATAACCGCCTACAGTACGGTAAACTTTTTACCTTCCAACCAAACCGGACACCCGCTCACCCGACAGTAATCTTCAAGCTGATCGACCAGCGCCAAGACAACCAGCGACAGAACATCGTGGAGAAGGTCAAGCCGTGCTCCACCAAAAAGAATAGGCCATTTTTCGCCAAGCCGATCGGAGAGCGCAATGCTATTTAGTTTCGGAGTTCAGGTGCAGCTGCGTGTGGGGGGGGGGGGGGGGGGTTTGAAGTTGGGGAGGGGTGCATTTTTACTGGCGTCAAGGGTTTACGCTTTTTGGCTCCCTGCCAGGACTGCCTGGTTTTGGATTTAGGCCTTTATATCGACTGTAAATCGCTCCTCGGAGGAATAGATAGCCGGGGGAAATTATTTTGGTATGGTCGGCTTGCGTGAGTTCGATATTTAGGCATTTTCGCTGTTTAGAAGGCAAAAGAGAAAATTCACTAAACAAACGTTGAAATCGTCAATAAATCCTGTTCTTTGGCGCCACACACGCTGGATTTCGACTGAATTCGTGTCGACTAAATTTTAGTGAATTAGCTTATTTCAACTTTCCCAGCTGATGGAGCATGCAGAGTTAATTTTACATAATGACATTTACTTTTCATTGTATTGGTTAAAGGTGATGCTTTTTAATTTTTTTGTTTTTTCACTTGACATTCAGTTGACGCGAATTTGCGATGTCAAAAGTAAAGCGCGTGTGGGCCCTTTATTGCCTATCTTCAGCTGTTTTTACTATATTTACCGTATTTCCTCGAAATACCCCCCCCCTCAAAATGGACACTATGAACTTATAACCCCCCTCGAAATCCCCCCCAATATAGCTAATAGAGGACGCAAATGACAAATGGTTTGATCCGGTAAACGCCGAATTTATGTTAAAAACAATGACTGTGTTAGGTTATAACATGTTTTATACCGTCTAGGTAAGTCTTTACATGGCCGTATTTGTCGCATTTTTCTACGTCTGTGCACGTTACAAACAACAATTTAGTACTGGCGAAATAATAACCCCCCCCCCCTTGAAATACCCCCACCCCCGAAATACCCTCACTCTGAAAAAATAAACCCCCTGGGGGTACTTTGAGGAAATACGGCATGCTTATCTTTGAGAGATTTTCAAGCTTTCTGCTTTCTACAACTTCTTTTCAGCTATATATCCCTCGTGAGGAACGATTTGCTATCTATCCAACCCCCGGAGGGTCAAAATCTGGAATTCCCGTTCCCACAAATTTTTTTTGAAAAAAATGGCAAAAGAAAAGTGAAATGGCAAGTAAATTGACAAAGTGAAAATAAATTACCTTTTTGTTTTGCTTTGTTAACTCTGCTACTTTTGCCATTTCACTTCTCCATTTGCGGAACTGGCCCCCGATTTCCAGCCAAGATAGAGTCAGTAGGTAATTCCATGCTAACCACGCAGCTCACGGGAATAAACACCCAACCCCAACACTGCATACCGGGAGGGCACGCCAGTCACCCACGCAGTGACACGGGAAAACAAAGCGACTAGAAAGGGCAGTGAAAACAACAACTAACCAGAGAATAATCCAAGCGGCGGGCCACAGCGACCCAGTGCAGCAAAACAGCCCCGCCAACGAAAGCACACAATCGTTTTTTGAAGAATTTCGAGTACATTTTAAGTACATTTCAGGAATTTAGAAAATTAGATTTAGATGAATGACACGCACATCAGCGTCCCACCAAGATACTAGTGGCGCTTGATGTAATAAATTCATCCCCCAGAAACCCAGCAATATCAGGGGGCAGTCCCAAGCCCTGTAAAGTGTAAAGTAAAGTGTCAAATGTAAAGTCAAGTGCAAAGTAAAGTGTCAATTAAAACAAAAAAGAAAAGATTTTATCACTGAACTCTGCATGACAATTGACAGTTTACTTTGCAATTGACTTTACATTTGACACTTAACTTTACACTTTACTTTACATTTGACACTTTACTTTACACTTTACAGGGCTTGGGATTTCCACCTGTTCCATCAGAATCATCCATCAGCCCGCACCAGTTGACATGACATCAGAGTTGATATTGGGTATTTACTTTTACTCTAAAATACGCGTATAACAGCGTACTGAGTAAATACCCATGGGTACAACACTTCAATTGTACCAGTACCCATTGTACCCATTATTTTTCACAAGTACTGGTACTTTGAGTATTTCAAAAAATTCAATTGAAGTACTTCTTTATTATAATGCGAGCCATGTAGCCAAAAAATGATGTTATACATCCATGACGAAAATACTCAATTTACTCGAAAATAAACAAAAATACTTGAGAAAATACCTTTACACAATTTTACACAAGTACTGGGTAAAAACAAAATATTTTACCCGGGTATTTTTGAGCGTGGGTAAAAATGAAAGTATTTACCGGTACGGGTACTTTTGATAAGTTCGGTACTTATAACAACTCTGCATGACATCGGGTGTCAACTGAGTGCTTTCCATTCAGATTTTTGTGATCTATTTAGATTTTGGTTGCTGGGTACCGAATGATGTTCAAATGCGCATTTGCCACATCATCACATGTGCATCTCAAAATTGTTAAAATTGTCAAAGGGAATCAAAAAATTGTTAAAATTGTTAAAATTAAAACGGGAATCTGAATTGACACGGAAACCAGTTGACACACAGACACAATCCATCGACAGAAGCAGTTGACAGGGCGAAGGCAACCGCGACAGCAACACCGGCGGGATGCTTCTGCTCATCCCACGAGTGCCGTGCCACGGGAAAACTGGGGGAACGCACACCAAGCCACTGCCCTCTGCTGGCAAGTCGACCGGGGTGTCCGTTCTCCCCTACATGAAGATTGGCAACATGCCAAATAGGCACATTGGCCCTACACACACTGGGCGTCAACCGGCCGCCATGTCAACTCTAAGTTGAAATGTGAACAGTCGACCACAATCTATACCCTATGTGCATTTGAACATCGTTCCGATCCATCAAACAAAATTTGGATCGAAATCAGTCGGGCCCATCTGACACTCGGTGCCATTATCAACTAGTTTGTGGGGCCAGTTTCGCCAGATAAAATCGGATCTTAATCCCACGTATTTATGGGACAGAGCCACTACACTTTATCACGTTTCGCCATAAGAGAAATTCCCAGCTAAACCGAAAACCATTTTATGACAAAAATTTGTTTTCCAAAATTTGTAGGTAGATAAGAAAACTTGGTCAGGACTGAGCAGCGGAGACAGCAGGGAGCTGGAAACTAAGGTTGAATTTTCAATTGAAAGTTATGTAAAAGGTAGAACCGGAAACAAACGTGGTTAGACAATAACCGTAAAAAATAATAGGCACCAATGAAATTTAACCGTTGTTTTTATTTTTCCACCCATTGAATGACGATAAATATTCAACTTTCGATGACAAAATTACCCAATGACAAAGACATAAAAAATATGATAATCGGTAACATCGAGTGGACATCACGCACAGCAATTTATTCTACAAAACATCGAACCCCCGAGAAACGTAAAGTGAAAAATTGCGGAAGTTTCACATTCGTCGCCACCCAGACAGGGCAGGGAGTTGGACACTAGGCAAAGGGAAAGTGCAGACGGCGGTGCACGGGGCAGAGGAGCCGCCAGCCGCAGCCCCATGCGAACGAGCCAGTGCACAGGCAGAAGTTTCTGCACACCGCCCAGTCGAATGGACCCTCGCTCGGGGCAGCCCCAAGCCATGTAGAGTGTCAATCAAAACAGAAAAGAAAATATTTTATTACTGAACTTTGCATGACAATTGACAGTTTACTATGCATTTGACTTTACATTTGACACATTCTTTACACTTTACAGGGCTCGGGACTGCCCCCAGATGTGACAACTGAATGCATCCGACCAATCTAATTAACCCGATACGTTTCTTACCCACGGAGCCGAAACTAGAGTTCTCATTTTATATTCGCTCGAAATATTTTGCTAACACATTTTCCGGGTTAATTAGAGGCGAACGTAAATATCTGGCTAGTGTTGAATACCACCCAGGGGGAAGCACAGCGGGCGGCTCTTGTTCAATCCCGTGCGGCTACGCGACATCGCTACACGCATGCATTTCTGTTTATATTTACATACACAGCATGACCGACCCCTGAAAGATCGATTTGACAGATCGGGCAATATTTGAACGAATCGATAAATCAATGAGCGATGTCGCGTGGCCGCACGAGATTGAACAAAAGCGGCCGGGTGAAAAACGGCGAAAAATCTAACCAAACTACTAAATGTAAACAATGTTGTCCATTGTCAAAATTCGTGTAGAATGCTTGAACCGACAAAAAAAGGATAACGTAAATCGCATAAGCAACAATGAAAACATCAAATTTATGCGAATAGTCTATGGATATCTACTGAACTTGACTGAAAATGAAACACATTCAGTATGACTACTGCCAAATTGGAGAAAATTCCCATTCCGCATCCGAATGCAGCGAACCCTAAAACATTGTCAATGTGGTCATTGGATGGTGGTAATATCAATTTCATTTATAAAAATCAGAAAAGGGTGACCAAAATACACTCCGCCCACACGCGGTCAGCGTCCATACAAAAAACATGTTTGTGTTCCAGTTCGGACGCGGAATAAATTATACAACAGAGACAGAAACGAACATATGGATAGCTATCTTAACAAAACAAGTTAAGCGACCCCAAAGTTGTCAGTTTCAGAATGTTGGATCAATGCCAAAGCAATGACGCACCAGTCTCATCTGAAAAACTAAACAAACCAGGCTATTCATTTCATATAATCAATTTTCATAGTGTGAATCCGGGAATAGCGAATTTGTACATGTTGACTCGTTGCGCCAAAGATATTTATGTAATCCATTAAGAAGCCACACTCAGAAGTAGCAACGAATTTCGGGCAGTTTCAATGCCCTGCGCCGCACAAACAATACCCATTACAAAATACATGGATACCTAGTGCCACAAAAATAGCGACATCGCGAGAAACACTAAAAACGGTGCAACGAGCGATAGTTGATCCACACTTATTCACCGCGCATTGAAAATACACTCTAAGCGACATGCGGGATCAAAACCTATTGAAGAGCAGCGGAAATCTTATCAGCGATCTTATCGCTTGGTCACATTGAACCGCAACATAACGCGTCGCGGATCAATACTTACTGCGAAAAGACTAAGACCTAAATACAAAAGACAGCTCACAAAACGTGAAAACAGCCACATATGGGGCAGCGTCGAAGGGCGGAGCTTGTCGTTTGTCCGCCAGCCAAGCACACACATATCCAGCGATTGCCAGCTGCATCTGCGACAAGTAACAGTGATTTATAGGCGTCGAACAAAAACCTAATTACCGAGTTTGAATCACAGGGTTTTTTTGTCCTGAAGTAAGGGTATGAAGGAAATATACTGTGCGACGCCGAAATGCGCGCTTGCTCGCAAAATTTGTCCGAACTGCCGACAAAATCGCTGTAAGGAAGTGCCATTTTTGACATATTTTTTGTCCGACCCGGGAAGGGGGGGGGGCGGCCGCGTTGCCCGATGACGAGCATACGTCAAACACAAAAGAACGCACCATTTACTGGCAATCAACGCTGACTTAAAGCCAGGCGGAACGCAGACAAGCGTGTCCACGTCCACCGATCGGTTGTTGTCACGCCACAGCAGGTGATTTCCGGGTACCTCGCGGGTTGCAGGGTTCGTCAGAGTGTCACGCGGCAACTTGAAAGCCACCGACTGACCCTCTGCACTGGCGAGTTGGCCAAATCGCTGTGGACACAGGAGACTAGGTTTTGAACAAGGGATACCAAAAATAAGCCATTATGTGTTGCTTCTAGCAATCATCTACGCCCAGCTATCTACCTATCCGGCGCGATTTTTTAGAAATTGTTCCCAAATTGTTGCTCAAAATCGCTACTTTTCATGCCTTTTGATAGATTTTCACCATCGCTAGTTCATGTTCATTATTGCCTATTTTTCGCTATATGTGCTTACATACCTATTTTTATCAATTTTTCACGTACTTTTAGCGATTTTTCTCCCTTTTCTGCTTTACTTCTACACCCCCGAAATATATATAGCCTATATATTGAACCAACGCGAATACCCTCACCCCCAGAAAATTGTTTTAGCTAGCTGACCCTCCGGAGCGATTTGCTACCTATCCAACCACTCGGAGGGTCGAAATCAAGATCCCCCTGCTGCAGCCCAACCCACCGGTGTGTCCTGACTAGTTTGCATTCGTGGTGGGCGAGCCCCGATGCGCTTTGTATCCGATCCGGCGGCACCGATGGGCACTTCGCGTGGCCACAGGCAACCAGAGAGCTGCCATTGGTCACGGCCGGCATGCACTCAACAGCCAACACTCGACATAACTGCGAAAATAAATGATTCAAGCATTCACAAAACTAGGATGGCAAAAGCGCTTTTTTTCCACAGCGCCGCTTTTTAAAGAAAGCGTTGTTTTTGTAAAAACGCGCTTTAAACGTGCTTAAAAAATGTGTGTTTTTATCTTAAAAAACGCGCTTTTTGATAACGCATATTTTGCTCTTTTCAAAAAATGCCCAATTTTTTACAGATTTTTTTATTTAAAAATCACAGTGGAAACTGATTTTGTTTAAAAAAATCAAAAGGCAAATTTTATAGGGTTCAAACTGGATTGACTTGGGGATTGAGATTTTGGCCAAAATATTTGGTTATCAAAGGATAATCATTAAAAAATTGTCAATGTCAACATGTGGGATGAATTCAACAGAATGAATTCATGGCATTGGCTCCATTTGTACAGACTAGGGATTAAAAAAAAACACCACCCCGTTTTTTTAAAAAACAGGGTTTTTCAGAAGTTCCGAAATTTGGTGATATGCCAGCAAATACAGGTAATATGTCAGACAAGTGGCAGTACTTTGTGATGTCATATCTACCATATATCCTCGAAACCTATATCCTTGCTATACCAAAAGCAAATCGCAAAATCGAATATTGACAATTTTTTATATCAAATATCAATATCGAGGTTGCATATCATTTTAGGATCATTGTTTCTACTCCTGCATGCTATCATGTCAAAATAAATTGTGATATGTTGTGATATAATTAGTGTAGTATATAATATCCAGCTGATGTGCTTCCACATTTTTATACAGTGGGAAACATGACAGTCTTAATGTACTATTCTTCTTTTATAACCTTGTTTAAACACTTCCATGCCTAACATCACTTGAAATCATGAAACATTCAATCATTCAAAGAGTGATATACATAATAAGTCGACATAAAAAGTAGATTTTTTGGCAGAATTAACTACTTATAGTGCTATCCCATGACTACACAACCATTCTGTGGCTATATATGATTACAAGTACTGCCACTTGTCTGATATTAGGGTTGGGATTAGGGTTCAAACGGGACCAGTTTTTCGGACCGGGACCAGAAATTTTCTTATGTCGGGAATGGGACTGGGGGTCGGGACCGGGTTGGGATGGAAAAAAGCGCTTTTTTTTAACGGCCCCGCTTTTTTTAAAAAAAGCGCTTTTTTTAAAAAAAAAACGCGCTTTTTTCGCTTTTTTTCAAAAATTGTCAAGACGTTACCTAAAAAGCTCCCAAATATGGTCCTGAGTCAATATATACAGGTATATCAGACAAGTGGCAGTACTTGTGATGATATATAACCATAGAATGGCTATGTAATCATCTGATGGCATTATAAGTGCTGATTTCTGCCAAAAAGTCCAATTTTATGTTGACTAATTATGTATATCGCTGTTTTTGAATGTTTCTTGACTGCAAGTGAAGTTAGGCATGGAATAGTGCTTAAATTTGGCTATAAAAAATGGCTAATACATGACAGTGATGTTTCACACTGTAGAAAAGTGGAGGCACATTGGCTGGATATTATTTACTACACTGACATATCTCCTCAACTTATTATTACATGATACCATGCAGGAATAGAAGCAATGCCACTAAAATGCTATAAAACCAATGAAAACAACCACCAATGGCAATTAGCATGTGAAATTATGCGCTTGCGCGCACAAATTTTTGCAAAATACCTAGTGCATGAGTACTAAAATTTTTGCCAGCGCTTTTTTTTAAAAAAAAAGCGCTGGGACCCTTGCGCTTTTTTTAAAAAAAAGCGACGTTTTTAAAAAAAAGCGCTTGAAAAAAAGCGCTTGCCATCCCTAGGACCGGCACATTGAACCGCAACATAACGCGTCGCGGATCAATACTTACTGCGAAAAGACTAAGACCTAAATACAAAAGACAGCTCACAAAACGTGAAAACAGCCACATATGGGGCAGCGTCGAAGGGCGGAGCTTGTCGTTTGTCCGCCAGCCAAGCACACACATATCCAGCGATTGCCAGCTGCATCTGCGACAAGTAACAGTGATTTATAGGCGTCGAACAAAAACCTAATTACCGAGTTTGAATCACAGGGTTTTTTTGTCCTGAAGTAAGGGTATGAAGGAAATATACTGTGCGACGCCGAAATGCGCGCTTGCTCGCAAAATTTGTCCGAACTGCCGACAAAATCGCTGTAAGGAAGTGCCATTTTTGACATATTTTTTGTCCGACCCGGGAAGGGGGGGGGGCGGCCGCGTTGCCCGATGACGAGCATACGTCAAACACAAAAGAACGCACCATTTACTGGCAATCAACGCTGACTTAAAGCCAGGCGGAACGCAGACAAGCGTGTCCACGTCCACCGATCGGTTGTTGTCACGCCACAGCAGGTGATTTCCGGGTACCTCGCGGGTTGCAGGGTTCGTCAGAGTGTCACGCGGCAACTTGAAAGCCACCGACTGACCCTCTGCACTGGCGAGTTGGCCAAATCGCTGTGGACACAGGAGACTAGGTTTTGAACAAGGGATACCAAAAATAAGCCATTATGTGTTGCTTCTAGCAATCATCTACGCCCAGCTATCTACCTATCCGGCGCGATTTTTTAGAAATTGTTCCCAAATTGTTGCTCAAAATCGCTACTTTTCATGCCTTTTGATAGATTTTCACCATCGCTAGTTCATGTTCATTATTGCCTATTTTTCGCTATATGTGCTTACATACCTATTTTTATCAATTTTTCACGTACTTTTAGCGATTTTTCTCCCTTTTCTGCTTTACTTCTACACCCCCGAAATATATATAGCCTATATATTGAACCAACGCGAATACCCTCACCCCCAGAAAATTGTTTTAGCTAGCTGACCCTCCGGAGCGATTTGCTACCTATCCAACCACTCGGAGGGTCGAAATCAAGATCCCCCTGCTGCAGCCCAACCCACCGGTGTGTCCTGACTAGTTTGCATTCGTGGTGGGCGAGCCCCGATGCGCTTTGTATCCGATCCGGCGGCACCGATGGGCACTTCGCGTGGCCACAGGCAACCAGAGAGCTGCCATTGGTCACGGCCGGCATGCACTCAACAGCCAACACTCGACATAACTGCGAAAATAAATGATTCAAGCATTCACAAAACTAGGATGGCAAAAGCGCTTTTTTTCCACAGCGCCGCTTTTTAAAGAAAGCGTTGTTTTTGTAAAAACGCGCTTTAAACGTGCTTAAAAAATGTGTGTTTTTATCTTAAAAAACGCGCTTTTTGATAACGCATATTTTGCTCTTTTCAAAAAATGCCCAATTTTTTACAGATTTTTTTATTTAAAAATCACAGTGGAAACTGATTTTGTTTAAAAAAATCAAAAGGCAAATTTTATAGGGTTCAAACTGGATTGACTTGGGGATTGAGATTTTGGCCAAAATATTTGGTTATCAAAGGATAATCATTAAAAAATTGTCAATGTCAACATGTGGGATGAATTCAACAGAATGAATTCATGGCATTGGCTCCATTTGTACAGACTAGGGATTAAAAAAAAACACCACCCCGTTTTTTTAAAAAACAGGGTTTTTCAGAAGTTCCGAAATTTGGTGATATGCCAGCAAATACAGGTAATATGTCAGACAAGTGGCAGTACTTTGTGATGTCATATCTACCATATATCCTCGAAACCTATATCCTTGCTATACCAAAAGCAAATCGCAAAATCGAATATTGACAATTTTTTATATCAAATATCAATATCGAGGTTGCATATCATTTTAGGATCATTGTTTCTACTCCTGCATGCTATCATGTCAAAATAAATTGTGATATGTTGTGATATAATTAGTGTAGTATATAATATCCAGCTGATGTGCTTCCACATTTTTATACAGTGGGAAACATGACAGTCTTAATGTACTATTCTTCTTTTATAACCTTGTTTAAACACTTCCATGCCTAACATCACTTGAAATCATGAAACATTCAATCATTCAAAGAGTGATATACATAATAAGTCGACATAAAAAGTAGATTTTTTGGCAGAATTAACTACTTATAGTGCTATCCCATGACTACACAACCATTCTGTGGCTATATATGATTACAAGTACTGCCACTTGTCTGATATTAGGGTTGGGATTAGGGTTCAAACGGGACCAGTTTTTCGGACCGGGACCAGAAATTTTCTTATGTCGGGAATGGGACTGGGGGTCGGGACCGGGTTGGGATGGAAAAAAGCGCTTTTTTTTAACGGCCCCGCTTTTTTTAAAAAAAGCGCTTTTTTTAAAAAAAAAACGCGCTTTTTTCGCTTTTTTTCAAAAATTGTCAAGACGTTACCTAAAAAGCTCCCAAATATGGTCCTGAGTCAATATATACAGGTATATCAGACAAGTGGCAGTACTTGTGATGATATATAACCATAGAATGGCTATGTAATCATCTGATGGCATTATAAGTGCTGATTTCTGCCAAAAAGTCCAATTTTATGTTGACTAATTATGTATATCGCTGTTTTTGAATGTTTCTTGACTGCAAGTGAAGTTAGGCATGGAATAGTGCTTAAATTTGGCTATAAAAAATGGCTAATACATGACAGTGATGTTTCACACTGTAGAAAAGTGGAGGCACATTGGCTGGATATTATTTACTACACTGACATATCTCCTCAACTTATTATTACATGATACCATGCAGGAATAGAAGCAATGCCACTAAAATGCTATAAAACCAATGAAAACAACCACCAATGGCAATTAGCATGTGAAATTATGCGCTTGCGCGCACAAATTTTTGCAAAATACCTAGTGCATGAGTACTAAAATTTTTGCCAGCGCTTTTTTTTAAAAAAAAAGCGCTGGGACCCTTGCGCTTTTTTTAAAAAAAAGCGACGTTTTTAAAAAAAAGCGCTTGAAAAAAAGCGCTTGCCATCCCTAGGACCGGCACTGACTTTTTTCTTATGTCGGGACCGGGACCGGGACTGGGGGGTCGGTACCGGGACTGGGATTTGCCGAACCATGTACCGGGAACGCGGTCTCGTTTGAACCTTATTGGTACGTAATATAGAGGCCAATGTTGTTCCACACACCTCCACTGTGTGAAGGAGCACTCTCAATGTATTAGCCTTTCATTATAACATCATTCAAGCACTATTCTATTCCCATTCTCACTTGAAGTCGTGAATATTTAATGAAAAGCAATGTATTTATGTAACAAGTTAGACAAGACACTTGGAACAACACCCAAAAAAGCTTTTTTGGCAGAAATCACCACTAGAACATGGCTCTACAGCCATTATATTTCTATATATATATGACATCATAAGTAGGGATGGCCGAAAAAGGTTTTTTTTCAACAGCAAGGTTTTTAAAAAACAACCGTTTTTTCAAAAAAGGGTATTACTTAAAAAAACAACTGTTTTTTTAAAAATAGCTCTCAGATATGGTCATGAGTCAACATATACAGGTAAATCAGACAGGTGACAGTACTTTGTGATGTTATATATATAGCCATAGAATGGTTGAGGAGCCATGGGATATCATAATAAGTAGTGATTTCTGTCAAAAATATCCGTTTTATGTCAACTTATCACATATATCAGCTTTTGTTGAACATTCGTGACTTCAAGTGAAGTAGGCGATCGAATAGTGTTTAAATCAAGTTACAATAGAGGGCTAATCTATTAACAGTGATTTTTCACACTGTACAATAAGTATATGGAGGCACTTTGACTGGGTATTATGCACTACACTAACATACCATGGCTTATAATGACACAATATCATGAACAAATGGAAGCTAAACACACTAATAATTATTCAAAACCAATGAAAACAACCACCAAAGGTTGTTATGGGTTTGTGAAATTATGCGCTTGCGCGCAAAAAAATCACAAAATGCCTAGTGCTTAGTACTAAACATTTCGTACTTAGTACTAAAATTTCGTGCTTAGTACTAAAAAAATTTTATGAAAAAAAAAACGGTTTCGATGGTTGGTTTTTTTTTAATAAAACGTTTTTTATTTAAAAAAAACCTTTGAAAAAAACCTTGGCCATCCCTAATCATAAGATACATCTATTTGTCTGACATTTTTATGTGTATATGTTGACCACATTGTAACTACCGTATATCCTTGAATAATACCCCCCTTGAATAACACCATCCTGTTGGCCAGGTGAGGAAAAAATAACGCCCCCCCCCTTGAATAACTCCCCCCTCTTGAATAAGTCCCCCCTCTGGGAAAAACGACAATGTGTATTTGAATGATTCAGACGCCGATGAACACGAATTTTAGGATGGATACGTTGTTTTTGTTCTTGTTGAACTGGTCATTTTCTGCATTAGATGTGTTGACGGAATGCATACAAACAATGAATAAAGTGAAAGTTTTCCTGGAAGTTCTGAGGAAAAAATAACTCCCCCCCTTGAATAGTACCCCCCCTTGAATAACTCCCCCCTCCAAAACCTCTGACGAAATAATAACGCCCCTGGGGTCTTATTCAAGGATATACGGTATTTGGGAGACTTTCAAAAAACACTTTAGTTTAAATTTAATTCTTTAAACCCCGATCATTGAAAAATACGTTTTTCCCATCCCTTGTCGGGACTAGGGTTGGAAAAAAAACGTTTTTTTAACTCGATGGTTTTTTTAATAAAAAATTTTTTTTTTAAAGCTCCCAGATATGACCTTGTGTCAACATATATAGGTATATCAGACAGTAACAATACTCTGTGATGTTATATATGACCATATAAAGGCTGTGGAGCCATGGGATAGCATTATAAGTGGTGATTTGTGTCACAAATATCCATTTTTCATCGACATATCTTTCATATATCGCCTTATAGTCGAATGTTCGTGACTTCAGGTAAAGTTTGGCACGGAATAGTGATCAAACAAGGTTATAAAAGGAGCTTATTACTTTGGGAGTGAAGTTACACACTGTGGAGGTACATGGAAGCACATTACCTCAATATTATATAGTACAGCAACATATGACGGCTTATTAACCCATGGTAGCACATATAAATGGATACTTTGATACTAAAAATGCCACAAAACCAATGAAAACAACCACCAATGTCAATTTGGTGTGAAATTGCGCGCTTGTGCGCAAAAATTTTGCAAAATACCTGGTGCTTAGTACTAAAAATTTTGGCCAATGTTTTTTAAAAAAAACATTTCGGACGTCATGTTTTTATAAAAAACGTTGTTTTTTTTAAAAAAAAAGTTTAAAAAACATCGGCCAACCCTAGTCGGGACCGCTTTAAAATTCCAGGACCGGGACCGGGACTGTGTGGTCAGGACCGGGACCGGCCTTTTTATTGTGGGACCGGGACCAGGACTGCGGTGTCGGGACCAGGACCACCCCAGTCCCGACTTTTTGCCGAACCATGTACCGGGACCGCAGTCCCGTTTGAACCCTAGTTGGGATGATATGACTTTTCAATATCAATATTTGATATATTTTTTTCTGAAACTCTATATTCGATATTGATACAATATGGACCCTCAACATTTGATATCGATATTCAAATGAAAATATGCTCGATATTTGATATCAATATTTCACTATTTTGATATTTTACTTTTGTTACTTGTTATTTTTACTTGAGTGTCATATTGTATTCCACTTGGTAGCAAACATAGTTAATCATCTCCTTACTGAAGAGTACATTATACAAATTTACATCAAATGAACATGAACTCCCTAAAATTTGACTGATGTAGAAATGTATGAAATGGACATACCTGTCATGTGACAACAAAGTACGCGCTTGGGCACAAAATTTTTGAAAATTACCAACAAATTCGCTTTTCTTACAGTGCCATTCCTGGCACATTTTAAGTCAGGCCAGGGAAGGCAACAACATCGAGAAAAAAATCGAAAAAATGGTCAATATTCAATATTTTTTCAAAATTTTCGATATCGATATTCGATATCAAAAAATGGTCGATATCCGATATTCGATACGATATATCATCCCAACCCTATCTGGTATACATGTATATATCGACTCAGAACCATGATTGGGAGCTTTTTAGAAAATGTCTTGACAATTTTTGAAAAAACGCGTTTTTTTTAAAAGCGGGGTCATTGAAAAAAGCGTTTTTTTTCCATCCCTACTCATGTTGTAAAAACGGTTTTGGTGCTTTTTAACCTTTGAAAAAACACCGGCAATACCTAGTATGGTTTATAGTTTATGATTTACTTCGGCAATCCATACTTTATTAATTAAAATTATTTTTTTGAAAACAGTTAAAAAACACAGGCCATCCCTAACCCTAACAGGCAAATTCAATCGCCCCACAGACTAACATTGAACAAACTTTGCTCGGTCCTCTCAAAGCAGCAATTGAATAATCCCTCGGCCAAGCGGGTCACTATATTGTAAATTTTGGCCGCGGTTATGTCTGCGGCAGCGTGCAGCACGTCACAGGCCGGTCGTACTTTTCGTGCACTAGTAGCATGAGCATCTGCGACATTTTAACCAGTTATACGTAGTTATACGTTATCCTGCGACATAAACGTAGCTTTTTTGGACGCTGAGTGCACTTCAAGTTGCTATCGCTGGGCATAGGAAAATAACATTGCTGCAACTCCACATACCTAAACACCTGTTTACCTCGATCCGCACCTTTTCGATTTTTTTAAATCAAGTTTTGTTGCTCCCCCACCTAATGTTACAGCGAATTTAACCCTTTACAAAAAGTAGCCCAAAGAGTTGCCTAAATGCCCATTTAGGGTTCAGACAATATATCGTATCGAATATCGACTGGTTTTTCATATCGAATATCGATATCAAAAATTTTGAAAAAATATCGAATATCGATATTGAATATCGATCATTTTCAAATATCGATATCGAATATCGACCATTTTTGAATATCGATATCGAATATCCCATTTTTCTGATACATCAAACCTGTATTGTGCCCCCAAATTAAGCTATTATTTCCATTTTAAGATATGTATGATGTGATGTGTTTATTATATTTTTGTTGAGGGGTAAAAGTAAAGCATTTACAGTTTAATTTTTGTTGGAGTGCTTATTAAACATTTCTTGTATTTGGTTTGGTTTCCTACCTACCAGAAAATGTTGATATGCTGCTTTTCTTGCAAAATGCCATTAAGCAACTGTGTTATAAGTATGAACTGTAGATGTATACCAATTATAGTTTTCCTGATACAATTTGATTCATCATGTTTTTCTTCCATTTTCTTATTTTGACTGTTGTGAACCCTGTTAAAATCACCATTTACATTCCAGTAAAGTGATGATCAATCTAATCCAGTAAAGAGATGACCATGTTTACAACCACATGAAAATAAAATAAGCCACTCGAAATATGCATTGCTGTAACAAAAGCAAAATATCGAAATATCGATATCAAATATCAAGCATTTTTTTAATATTGAATATCGATATCAAGGGTTCATATCGTATCGATATCGAATATCGAGGTCCAGAAAAAAATATAGAATATCGATATCAAGTTTCTGAAAAAAATATCGATTATCGATATCAAAAAGTCATATTGTCCGAAACCTATGCCCATTGGGGCACCCCCCATTGTAATGCCATGTGGGCTATGTAAATGGCCCACACATTTTTATACCAAAATGTGGTGATCACCTTTTCCCATACGTGTTTTGTAAAATGATAATATTCTGTCAGTCAAGGTCGGAAAACTGCTTGAAAGACATAAAAGAGTCCTAGCTTAGTGCCAAATGCCATTTCAATGGCTTATTTACAGATAGAAATGAGATTAAGACATTTTCAATTTGTTCAGATTTGTACAGCAGATCACGATCAGCTGTGTTTGTGATCGCTTTATCTGCTCATGCTACATCTGTTCACACAGAGTATGCTTCTGTCTGAAAGAGGAATCCTGAGGCATTTATTTAAAACTGACTCCACCTAAATACAGCCCCCCACACAAGAGAATTGAAGGAGCGAAATTAAAAACACATGGTACATTTTGTCCAGGGAAGAAATTTAGTAGTAAGGAGAATTGAGCAATTTTTTAAAATTTCGCTCCTTCAATTCTCTTCTGTGGGGGGCTGTATTTAAGTGGAGTAAGTATTTCTCTTTCAGGCAGAAGCATACTCTGTGTGAACAGATGCTGTACAAATCTGAACAAATTGAAAATGTCCTAATCTCATTTCATCTGTAAATAAGCTGTTGAAATGGCATTTGGCACTAAGCTAGGACTCTTTTATGTCTTCCGAGCAGTTAACTGACAGAATAGAATCATTTTACGAAACGCCGTTTACACAGCCCACATGGCGTTACAATGGGGGGTGCCCCAATGCGCATTTAGGGACACTTTTTGGGCTAATTTTTGTACGGGATGAAATTAGCTGTAAAGTTAGGTGCGGATCGAGGTAAACAGGAGTGTAGCTTCCAGCTAAATATATACAGGTGTTCGGGGATGGGCCGGATGGGATAACCCCCCCCCCCCCAAACCGCCCAGCTAGGTATCTATATACCCGGATGCCGCCCAGCTATCTATCGCGGAGGCAAATTTTTTGGCTACAATCCCCTGACCCACCCCCCTATCGGTCAGCTATCTGTAGCGATTTTTGAAATATTCGAAATTCGAGCCATCCGCTAAGCCTAGAAAAAATGGCCTAAACTCACCAAAAACTGCGAGCCATCCGCAATCAAACTAGCCACAATCTTTCAAGTCGGTGTACATCGCAAACCTCGCAGCGGCACAAGGCGCATCTGGAAAAGTGCCAAAAACGTGAAACAACGAGTCTTCGGGAACGAATGAACGAAACGCGTTTGTACTCACTCGCAAATGGCCGGTGATATGATAAGAACACGAACGTCCGGCTGTATCCGTTTGAAATGCGACGTGCCGCAGAAACGCCACATCGCACAACTTCCTGTGTTCCCTTTCTTCTTTTTTAAAATAGTTTTTAAACGATAAAAAGGATCGTACCGCGTATGGGAACTTGCCATTTAGACCAAGCTAGCCAATCGAATTGACCCACGTCTAAGTCCAAGCGATGTTTCTCAATTTTTTGCACAAAATCGCTAAAATTGTGCTCCATTTTGCCAATTTTCACGTTCATAATCGTTATTTACGTATGTATACATGGTTATATACCTATTTTTACCCTATTTTTTTGTATTTATAGCGATGTCAAGAACTTGGCAAGCTGCCAGGTTCCCATACTGATAATCTTTCGATAGGATCTTAGTTGAACACGCCTACTCCAACCTTGTATGTAAACACCTTCCCGGACAAGTTCACCACCCATTTTTATATTTTACTTCAGATGCAATATCTCTGGCTGTGTGGGTGGTATAAAGCTATTATTTGGTAGGTATATAGTCCTAACACCCCGCTACTCTGTAACAATGGGGGGAGGTGTGGCGACTCACTACAGGCTGGGTTGCCCTATATGCAAGAAAAATTTGTGGCTTTTTTGGGGTCCCAAACAAGTTCACCCCCACTTGATTAGCTACACGATGAGGGCCATATCTCCAGCTGTGAGGGTGATATAAAGCTGAAATTTAGGGGATGTCTTGCAAACAACTCCGCCCACAATACATCAGAGGGTGGCCGCCAATGACCCACTACAGCATGGGTCGCCACATATAAAGTTGTTTATTTTTTTAAACAAACCAAGTCTCCCAAACAAGTTCGGCACCCTACTGCATCATAATAAAATGTTGCAAGAACATACCTGATATAAAATTGAATCAGATTTGAACCCTAGTTCTGCTCATTAATTTTTTTTCTGTAGGGCACCCACCCCATCCCATTAACAACAAACTGAAAAATTCACTTTAAACCAATTTTTTGTTTCACACTTAAAAAGTTGGTTTACAAAGTTCACTAGGGGAGGGTCTAAGGTTCAAAGTTATGTAAACAACATAACCTCTAAAATGCCTGCATAAGGAAATTTATTTGGGGTGAATGAAAAAAGTGAAAATTTTGTCAAATTTTGTTCCTGTGATGATGTGATTATGACATCACAATATTCACCCCAAATAAATTTCCTTATGGAAGCATGTTCATGTTGTTTATGTAACTTTGAACCTTGGACCCTTCCCTAGTGAACTTTGTAAACCAACTTCTTAAGTGTGTAACAAACAGGGGTCTTGTAGATTTGGACCCCTGTGGGTAGGGCTCGAACTCGACTTGACTCGACTCATGACTCAAGGGTAAAATTGGGTACAGACTCGACTCGACAGACTCGACCGAAAAAATATGGCCCAAACTCGAGACTCGTGATTTTTGCCTGACTCAACTCAAAATTTTGGCAAATTTCAAGTCGGGGATCACCATTGAAGCATGTCAAAGATATCTAATTTAATATGAATTTTGAAACATTATTTTCAACATTTTTGCGCGCAAGCACACATTTCGACGCCAAATGCTCAATTTATCATTACGTATATACTCGGGCATAGGTACGTATTTATCGATTAAACGTTAATACGTTTTAACAACTATGCATGTAATTTCCTGGCTGGTTTAGGGATGTAATTTTAACAATGGTTTTCTTTAAAAAAATTGTATTTATTATAAAAACTGGCTTAATAAAATATGTTGTTTTTCCATTGCCAGGCTGGTTTTTTTGCGACTTTTTGTGGGAACATCAAGAGAGTGAAAATGTGTGACAAGTTATAGTTTTGCTTTATCTTAGTATTAAAATGAACTGTTTGGATAAGACTTCATTAAGTATGTATGTGAAAACATTGGTAGAGAAACCAGTATCTGAAATTTCTGCGAGCATCATTCCAAAAAGTAACGCATCTGACTCGACTCGAGACTCGAGATTTTTGCTTGACTCGACTCGACTTCTCACAAACTCGCCCGACTCGACTCGCTACTCGACTGAAAAAAATTTGTGGTTGCGACTCGAACTCGAGTTTAAAAAAATCGAGTTTCGAGCCCTACCTGTGGGGGTTCAGATAGATAGTAAATTGCTCCTCCGGAGGGATAGATAGCTGAAAAAAATTGAGGGGGGGGGGCGGTTGGGGGGGTTCAATATATAGGCTATTTTGAGGTTTAGAAGCTAAAAAAGGGGGAAAAATCGCTAAAAATAGGTGAAACATAGCTAAAAATAGGTTAAGAGTAGGTACAAATAGGTACATAAGCACATAAATAGCCAAAAAAATAGCTGAAAATGTGCAATAAGAGATACACATTGATGATTTTGATGGTGAAAAAATATAAATAGGTATGAAAAGTAGTGATTTTGAGTGAAAATTAGGGTAAATTTCTCAAAAATCACTCCAGGATAGATAGATAGCTGGCGATTTTGGGGGGGGGGGGGGTTCAGGGGATAGTAGCCAAAAATTTTGCCTCAGGATAGATACCATTTTCCTCGAAAAAAATGCCACCCCCCTTGTTTGACCCCCCCTCACAAGACCACTATGAAACAATCACCCCCACCCCTCAAAATACCCCCCCCCAGATTCAGTGTAAAGAGAACATACATGACAAATACTGCAGTTTGTGTTCTGCATAGTGCAGAACACACATAAAAACAATGTCGGAATCATGTTAGAACAGTGTTTATACCATCTACATACTAATATTAGTCTACAGGAGTCTATACATGTGAGTTATTGATGCATTTTTCTACCCCAGCACACATCACAAACAACGATTTTGTACTAGGATTTTAAAAAATTTCTGCTGAAATAATAACCCCCCCCCCTCGAAATACCCCCCCCCCTCATTTGACCCCCCCCCCCTCTCGGGAGCACTATGAAACAATAACCCCCAGGGGGTATTTCGAGAAAATATGGTAGATAGCTGAGTGGCCTCCAGGATAGATAGATAGCTGGAGCATTTGGGGGGGGGGTAACCCTCCCAACCCCCTCCCCCCTACCAGACCCCTGGTAACAAAAAAGTGGTTCAAATTGAAATTTTCAGTCTGCTATTTATGGGATGGGGTGGGTGCCCTACTGAAAAAAATTTGATGAGCATAACTAGGGTTCAAATCTGTCTGAATTTTATATCAGGTATGTACTCACAACATTTTTCATAATGCAGTTGGGTGGCAAACTTGTTTGGGACACTTGTTGTTGTTTTTACAAAATTAACGACAGTACATGCAGCAATGCATACTGTAGTGGGTTGGTGGCAGGCTGCCCCACTGCCGTATTGTAAGGGGGGTTGTTGGCAAGACATCCCCCAAATTTCAGTTTTATACCAGCCTCACAACTGGAGATACGACACTAGAAGTGTAGCTAATCAAGTGGGTTATGAACTTGTTTGGGACACAAAAAAAGCCAAAAAGTTGTTGTAAACACCTTCCTGATCAAGTCCGGCCGCCTATTTTTTTTCACTTTGCAGGCCATATCTCCGGTTGTGGGAGGGGTGGAAAACTAAAACTTGGGTGGTATATAGGCGCAACCCCCCACTACCCCGCATGAATAAATGGGGCAGCGGCGACTCGCTATAGAAGGGGTCGCCATAGACGTGAAAAAAATTTGCAGCGTTTTCACTGTCCCGCACAGGTCCGGCCCCCCGGTTGATTTCTTACACTGCGGGTCCCGTATCTCCAGCTGTGGGGGGGGGGGTATAGTTCTAAAATTTTTGGGGATGTGTCGCCAACACCCCTCCCCTACTATACACTATACACTGGCCAGGCGGTTTTTGACAACTCACCACAGTGTGGGGTGCAAAGTTTAAAATTTATTAAAATGTGACTGTCCCACACAAGTCCAGCATCCAATTGAATTTCAAAAAATGGACACTTTTGACTTGTTTTAACACTAATGTGGTTGACAATGTGAAATAAGCATGAAATATCCTCTAAAAAATATCTTATCCGACCTAAAACTGCCCACCACATGAACCCCTTCCCCCAAGTGGGTGACAAAAAAATCACTTTTTACAACTTTTTTATTAGACACTTGAACAGCTGGTTTACAATAATTTATAGGGGAGGGTTAAAGGTGTCAAGTTGTGTAAAAAATCTTACCTCAAAAATGCCTTCATAAGAAAATTTGCTGGGGGTGAATTTCAAATTGTAAAAATGACATCATTGCAGGAACAAAAATAGGCAAAATTCACAATTTTAAATTTACCCCAGCAAATTTTCTTATGAAGGCATTTTTGAGGTAAGGTTTTTTACACACTTTGAAACCTTTAACCCTCCTCAATAAATCATTGTAAACCAGCAGTTCAAGTGTCTGATGAAAAAGTTGTAAAAAGTGATTTTTTTGTCACCCACTTGGGGGGAGGGGTTCATGTGGTGGGCAGTTTTAGGTCGGATAAGATATTTTTAAAGGATATTTCATGCTTATTTCACATTGTCAACCACATTAGTGTTAAAACAACACAAAAGTGTCCATTTTTTGAAATTCAATTGGATGCTGTACTTGTGTGGGACAGTAACATTTTAATAAATTTTGAACTTTGCACCCCACACTGTGGTGAGTTGCCAGAGACCGCCTGGCCAGTGTATAGTAGGGGAGGGGTGTTGGCGACACATCCCCAAAATTTTAGATTTATACCCCTCCCACAGGTGGAGGTACGACACCCGCGGTGAAAGAAATCAGTGGGGGCCGGACCTGTGTGGGACACTAAAAAAGCTGCAAATTTTTTTTGCACTTGGTGACCCACCCTGTAGGGGGTCGCCGCGACCCCTTCATCTCAAGCGAAGTAGAGGGGGGTTGCGCCAATATCTACCCCAAGTTTCAGCTTCTGGCGCATCCTAGAACAGGAGATAGGACGTCAGAAGTGAAATAAAAAATGGGGGGCCGGACTTGATCGGGAAGGTGTTTATATAGGGCAGCCCACCCTGCAGTGAGTCGCCCCACCTCCCCCCATTGAAGCAGAGTAGGGGGTAGTGATGTAAAAAGCGCCAGAGTTTTGGCGCCAAGCGCCAAAAGCGCCATGGCAGTTTTTAATATACAGCGCCAAGCGCCAATGGTGCCAAGGGATTTTAGGGCCAAGCGCCAAAAGCGCCATGGCGCTTTTCCAGACAGTAGCGCCAAGCGCCAATGGCGCCAGAATATAATGGTGCTAAGCGCCAATAGCGCCAGCACCAAAACTTTCTTGGCCAATTTCTGATTAGCCCCCATAGGTATACATAAATATACAGTATAATATACTATACACTATAAAGTGTAAACTTTACAGTATAATATACTATACAATATATATGTACATTTTAAATGGATCAAAATGGATGCTAAATAGAAAAATCTGTTCCTCTATTTGATGAATGGTGTGAACAGCATGAAAACCAAATTTACCCACATTGAAAGAGAGAGAAATTTCAGAATTTTTTTCTTCTTATTTATATATTTCTTCTTCTAAAACATAGATATCCAGAAATTTTAAAGAAAATTTTGCAATATGTGATTAGCATTGATTTATAGTGAGAAGTATCTTATTTTTAATACCATATTTATTCCCTCAGATTATCCCACCCTGAATTAACCCCCTCATAATTTGCTGGCACAATAATAGACATGCTGGGGGTATTTCAAGGATACATGGTATTAAACTTTGGCCAGGATTTTCCAGAAAGATTGAAATATTTTTTATTTTTGAGAGATTTTGTGAGTAATCTGAAAGGATATAAGAAGATATGCAAAATATTACATTTATATTTATTTATATCTTTTCAAGGCTTTTCCAGAAAAATCAAATAATATTGTCTTTTTCAGAGATTTTCTGAGATTATATTTGACTATATTTTATATTAAAAAACAGTTTTCAAAGCGTGATTTAGTATATTAATTGTAAATGATGGACCATAATTCTGAATCACTATATATTGGATGGAACAGAAACAATCATATCATATTCTGATGGCAGATTTGATGCCAACCATCGAAAATGTATGGCGCTTTTTTGGCGCTTTTTGAATTGCTAGCGCCAAGCGCCAATGGCGCCACAGCACTTAAGCGCAAAGCGCCAAAAGCGCCATGGCGCTTTTGATGGTCTTGGCGCCAAGCGCCAATGGCGCCACGGCAAAAAGGCGCCAAGCGCCATGGCGCTTTTTGCTTTGGCGCTAGCGCCAGGTGCCAGCGCCATGGCGCTTTTACATCACTAGTAGGGGGGTGTTACAACTTTATATATTCAAAGTTTCAGCTTTATAACACCCCCACAGATGGAGAGATTACAACCGAAGTGAAATAAAAAATGGGTGGTGAACTTGTCTGGGAAGGTGTTTATTATCCATATCATTCTAGGAATTTATTACCAGAAAGGCGGAGCTACTCGGGGCACGTATATAGACTGGATCGGGTCACGTATGATGACTTGGCTGGCTGCCAATTTTCCGTGCTGCGTATTATAAAAGACACCGACGATGGCCGCAGAATGCAATTAAGCGACCAGAAATGGCCGCTAATTGTTGGAAGGGGAACTATCCCACACACTAGTTGACACATGTGTGTCAACTGGTCTGTGTCAACTCAGATTTCGGCTTCGCGTGTGGCAGATTCCTGATGCGTACCTCCGCGTTGCGTACCTGTACTGATGAGAACCCAATTAGGGTTCCCATCTGTACATGAGGGGTTCCCATCTGTACATGAGGGATTCCTTAGAGTCAACATTGCCATAAAAAGCATTGCCTTTAATTGCCATAAAAAGCTTGCCGGTTGCGTACCCACCCATATACACCGAACACCACCCAACACTTGATTGATAGGTTTAATTTACCTACACGCGTGCGCGTGCACAGTGCACGGAAGTAAATAGAGATGGGGTTTCACTGTGTGTCACTGCATCTGTTTCACTGTACCAAAAAAACGTCAATCAATGGCCCCAGCTGATATCGATTTGGTGGCACAGAATCAGCTGATCATGTTTTAGCTGGCACAAGCGCAGCAACAACTACAACTTTTGCAGCAACCGCAGCAACACCAGCAGCAACCGCAGCAGCAGCAGCAGCAGTTGAATTTGACCTACTTGTCTGACACTGCACAGAATATTGTGGATATAGTTTATGCATTTTTATATATTATTCAGTCCTATTGGAAATATAAATATTTGCAGAGGCACGTTTTTCCGATTTGCTTTTTTTACTTATTAGTTACATAAGTATTTGCTCATATTTTAGATTAGATTTTTCCGTTGGATTTGCTTATTTTTTTACTGAATCACTTACTTTATTAGCCGAAATGAGTTTGCTATTTCACGAGCGCCATTTACCGGGACATTTTACATGACTTTGACACTATGCATGACATTTGACATTTTACAGGGTGTGGTAATGATTTTCAGTCCCATGTCACTTTGCGCGTATGCCGGCAAAAATGATTGCCCGTCAATGCGACACATTCCCGCTTAGCGATGACCGCTGTTAATACCAATTAATACTCAGTCTGCAGCATAATCCAAGTGCGCATAATCCAAGCAGGCATAATCCAAGCTCAAAATGGGGCATAATCCAAGCATAAGTGCAGCATAATCCAAACAAAATGCCGCATAATCCAAGCAAACACCCCTACCCAAAATGGAGCATAATCCAAGCAAAAACCAGGCATAATCCAATCACCCCTCACCTAACACTCTGCATATATGTTGTATTTATGTATTCTATGGGGTCAATTTTTTTGTGTAACTAATAGCCAATGTCAGTGCAATTAAGAGGAATCAACATCAATTATTTTTATTCCTAAATACTTTTATTACATATTGTTGCATTGTATATTTCCGACATAACAATTTATATTATATATATATATATATCTATTTCTATACTATATGAATACATTCTAAAAAGAATCAGCAACAACACAACTGTAATGCACACTGTAATGAATGCCATTGACCTGTGTGTGAACTTTGCACACGCCTGATAATGCTGCATGCACATTTGCACTGTACTGTACTTAAATACATAATTACATAAGAAGAGTGCTTGCTTGGATTATGCTTGGATTATGCCTCATTTCTGCTTGGATTATGCAGCACTTGGCGGCACAAAAATTGCATGTAACTTAACACCGATAGTGCTTGGATTATGCGCAAAAATTGCTTGGATTATGCCTGATTGGATTATGCACACTTGGATTTTGAGCTTTCCCCATTAATACCACTAATGCTCTGCAACCTTTTTTTGTTCTCGCCGCTGTAAAATATTATGTCGCGCGCAAATATTTTGCCCCTTATACCTTACATCTAAATATTTTATGGTGTCTTATTTTTGTATAAATATTTATGCTTGATGCACGCGCGCGAATTTTCGATCTCTTATATTTCACTTTAATGTACAGTTATTGTTGACATGGAGAACACTTAAATGAATGATTCTCGAGTATTGATTGCACTTTACAGCTGCGTCAACTTTCTAATCCCCTTATTTTCATCTAACCGCGTGCGTACTCGGGTTTCCGGTTTCCGGTTTCTGGTTGTTTACACATGGAGCTTGGATGCATCAGTTGAAGGTTCCCTACGGTACATTGAAGGTTCCCTACTGTACATTGAAGGTTCCCTACGCTAAATTGAAAGTTTTGGGCATCCCGCGCAGTGGGGTTCTCATAGGTACATAGTCGAGGGTACGCATCGCGGGGGTTCCCATCAGTATCCTCCCTCGCGTGTCGCAGAGCGATCTCTAAATGCACATGCGGTAATGTTTACTTTTCAACGTTGCCGCATGTGCATTTGGAGCATATGCGACCCGTGAAGCCGAAATCTGAGTTGACAACTTGTGTTGTCAGCGCGCGTAAAGCACGCCGCGCCTGTTCGTCATCGTCGGCGACGGTGTATTTCTTTTTATATCAATTTTACGAGTATATCCAAATCTGTTGGCACCGTGACAAGTCATCATACGGGGACTATTCCTTTAGACTTGGCCCAAGTCGAATTTTCCAGTTTCGTATTGTACAAAACGAGTGAACCGTCACCTCTAATGGACGCGGAATGCAATTAAGCGACCCAAAATGGATGAATAATGAGATGAATAGTGGATGAAAAATGAATGGAGGCTGGGGGGGGGGCTGCCCCCCCCCCCCAAATTGGCAAGCTATTTATCAATCCCAGTGGCCGCTCAGCCATCTATAGGGTGGCCCACGTCAGGCGCCCAGTTTCAATTGGCACCCAACATGTCAATTTTGAATGAAACCTGCTCAAATTTGGTATGGTGGTATATAAATGTACCCCATGTGTTGTGTTAAGTGCACGGTCTTTTGTCGCAAGTTTTCGTGTCGGAACGGGAAAAAAAGTCTAATTTTTAAGTGCTTAAACGTGTGTTATTGTAGGTGGTTATGTGGAGTGACATTGTTTTGTATATGATGTGATAAATGAGAAAATTGAGAGATATGAATGTGTGTGCTTAACATACTAAATAGGGTACATTAATCTACGGCCATGCCAAATTTGGACCATTTTTATGAACAATTGGTGCTTTGGTAGACGATTGAACCTGTGCGCCACATTCAAACACGTATCAAACTATGCTTCACGTGCTGACATGAAAATTTGTGATGTGGAACTGTACACTTAACACAACAAATGGGGTACATTAATTTACCCCCATACCAAATTTGAGCAGGTTTCATTCAAAATTGACGTGTTGGGTGCCAACTAGGGTGTCAAAAATTTTTTTTACGGAAAACGGAAAACCGAAAGGTAATAATTTTTCACTTTACGGAAAACAAAAAACGGAAAGGTAAAAAAAATTTCTGTCGGAAAACGGAAAACGGAAAGGTAAAAAAATTTCACTCAGCGGAAAATGGAAAACGGAAAGGTAAAAAAAATTATCAGCCAGAAAATGGAAAACGGAAAAATGAAATGCCAGAAAACGGAAAACGGAAAGCGAAGTTTTCACGGAAACGGAAAAAATAAAGTGAAATTTGCATGGAAATAGACAAATTTGCATGCAGGTTTGCCTGTTTGGCTTTGATTGTGGTAGCTGCACATTCTGCAACTATGGATCATGCCAGTAACTTCACTTGTAGTTCAAGCTTAACTGAACCAACAAAAAATCATCAAAAGGTAGCAAAAATGCACTACAACAACAATAAGAATTTAGCAAAAGTGAACTTTGATGTAACTGAACAGTAAAAAGTATAATCAGCGGACTGCAAAGTATGTGTCCAAAATTACTTTGTGTTTTTTACAGATTTGGATACAGATAAAAATTTTGAACGACACAAGAACCTGGTAGAAAAAACACCATAGTGGAAAAAGATGAATACAGATTGGAAAAATAATGGAAAAATGCCAGAAAACTGAAAATCCAGCCAGAAAACGGAAAAATGGGCTGGAAAAACAGAAATGGAAAGGTAAAAAATTTTCAGCTGCCGGAAAACGGAAAATGGAAAGGTAAAAAATTTGAGGCTGCCGGAAAACGGAAAGGTAAAAAAATTTCAGCTGCTGGAAAACAGCAAACAGAAAGGGACAAAACTTTTCCTGTGGAAAGGCAGAAACGGAAAACGGAAACGGAAATTTGACACCCTAGTGCCAACTGAAACCGGGCGCCTGACGTGGGCCACCCGGTATTTAGTAAACTAATCCTTGAATAAGACCCCAGGGGATTTATTTTTTGTCAGAGTTTTTGAGGTGGGAGTTATTCAAGGGAAGGAGTTATTTTTTTATCTCAGACATTTCAGGAAAACTTGGAATTGATTCATTATACAAGCGCATTTCATAAAATCATTCAAATCCGGATAAACAACAGTTCAACAATGACAAAAATGAGGTATTCATTTTCAAATTTGTGTATGTATGTACTAGTGAAGTGATGGAAAAGCGCCGGGAAAAATGGTGCTGGGTGCCAATGGCGCTATGGCACCATTTAAAATAATGGCGCCGGGCACCAAAGGGCGCCAATGGCGCCACCGCCATCTGAAGAAATGTGAGCAACATTGAAAGCATGTAAAAGGTGAGCAACATTTTAATACCAGAGCATCAATTTGAATTTTATGTCAATCTTTAAACATTTTGAAGGCTTCACCAACTACCTATCTCATTGTGTTTTGGTGTTTTGGCATGCTTCAAACGTAATTTCCACCTGCCTCTCTATTGGAGGTGCCGTTCGATTGGAGGCTGCCTAAAATGAGGTATTTCAACAACACTGCTTGACTTGACACTATCACGACTTTACCTAGGTATTTTACGTATGTACCTAGGTATTTACAAAAAATTACCATTCCTACTAAAATTACTTCCGTAATTCGTGGGTTTAACTTTTGAAAAGGTATGGTGGAAAATTTTTTAACTAAAATTATGAATACCTAATAATAAAAATCCGTAGGCAAGTCCGTTCCTACTAAATACGACAGTGACAGCTCAATCCCCCATTTGCGTTACCTGATGCATACAACGATGGGTAAGTTCTCCAAAAAAACAAACACTTTCTGTGTTTTGAGTTTTTCAAAAATGAATACCTGTGTTTTGAGTTTTTTTTATAAAAAAAAACTTGAGTAACTCTGTTATTATTTCTGTGTTTTTTGTTAAAACTCGAGTTTTTTGAGTTTTTTCATAAACACTAGAGTTTTTGTCCAAAAAACTTGAGTTTCCCCCCAAAAAAATTCTGATTTACAGCATTTTGATGTGGAAACAGCGGTTTTCTTATAAAATATTGGTTTTGCACATGTTTTAACCCCACAAAACATATGTGTATTCATTCAAGTGTCGAAAAAGTCCATAAAAATGTCCTTAACGAGGACATCCACCCACATCACAACACCAGCATCAACAAGATGCTCACAAACGACAATTTACGCAGTACTCCAAAATTCTTCAATGGATGTGCACTGTATGGAGACTACAGAATTGATTTGAACTACAACTATATTTAAACATGTCCATCAGGAGATGTGCATGCCATCTTTAATTTATTTCTTGTTCCATAAAATATGAATACATTATGTACATATTAACATGCTATACATGCATATCTTATCTTGTTTAGTTTAACTGAATTCATGTGTTTACTGAAAATGTGTTCAACCATTTCGCTGAAAAAAACTCAAAAACTCAAAAAACTTTTCTGTGTTTCCGTGTTTCTGTGTTCTCCAAAAAAAACTCATTTGAGTTTTGAGTTTTTCAGAAACTCAATGAGTTTTTGTGTTCAATTTTTGTGTTTTTTCCATCGTTGGATGCATACCGTATTTCCTCGAAATACCCCCCCCCTCAAAATGGACACTATGAATTTATAAAGCCCCCGTCCCTCGAAATACCCCCCCCCCAATTTACTGTATAGAGAACGTAATGCGGTTTGTGGTCCGGGAAACGCAGAACACACGTTAAAAACAATGACTGTGTTCTGTTAGAACAGGTTTTATAGCGTCTACGTACATATATTTACAAGTCTATATAGCCTTAAAAATGGCGGTTGTTGTTGCATTCTTCGATGTCTGTGTACATTTCAAGCGACAATTTCGTACTGGGATTTCGAAAAATTCCTGGCGAAATAATAAACCCCCCTCAAAATTTCCACTCTGAAAAAATAAACCACCCGGGGGTAATTCGAGGAAATACGGTAAATTTCTTTTATGACACTCTTCCTTACTAAATTTCTTATCTTCCATCTTGAACTGTGATCGGGGTTGATATTGTTGACGTCATGCATATAATGTGCATTTTTTATATTCAATGTTTTGTTTATTTGATTTGATGTGATTTCTACACTTCTTTTTACCCCGTGTCTGCTTTCATGCGGCTATTATAGTTTTTCTGTATTGAAATTTAATCATCGAATATATTCACGTAATCACACATCTTAACCATTAATCACATAGCATGACTTTTATCACACAACGACGACAAATTGAATGTGTAATCTTAATTTAATAAAGGCAAATTGAACTGCAGTAATTAACCAGAATTTCGTGACTGATGTTACCCAAGGTTTTTTATACTACCTACTGTATTTCCGCGAAATACCCAACTCAAAATCACCACTACGAATTAATAGACCCTATCGAAATACCCCCCCCCCCCCCAACGTAATTGACAAAAGCTACGGTTTGTTATCCAGGCAATGCAGAACACACGTTAAAACAATGACCGTGTTACATCAGAACAGGGTTTATATTTACTATTTTATCTACCGTCAAACCTTGAATAAGGCCGCCCGCTCGAATCACTCCCCCCTGTTAGCTGACTGAGGAAAAAAATAACTCTCCCCTCGATTAACCCCCCTCCCTACTTTATGGGTGGAAACGACGTATTGTGTTGTAGGGAAAGTTCTTTCCGTTTCATGGTCATCTCGTGTTGGATCGTCCTGGACGAGCAGTGGAGTTTCAACCGGGGGGTATAAGCTGGAATTTGTTTGATCATATAATTTAACCATGAAATTGATTACTTATTAGTGTATATAGTAGTAATCTATATTTTTAAAATATCAAAAACTCAACGTGCATGGTCCACCATTTTTAGAGTTTTCGATTTTCCAATAAAATTTCAATATAAAATCACTTGGAAACATAAATTTAGAGGCATGTATAATCTATGCACTTTATGTAATCAATTTTGCAATCTACTTATATTCTTGAATTTTTTGTCGAGCTGTAATTCCAGCAGAGTTGTTCAAATACTGGTATTTTTGGAAAACGTAAACATAAATGTAAATACCTTTTCCAAAATGAAAGTATAAATACTAAAACGTAAGGTATTTTAAAAATACCTGGGAAAACGTAAAATAAAACGTAAACGTAAAAAAATTATTACCATATTTCATCTAATAGAGGGGCGCCGTTCTATTTTTCACAACTTTTTATTGGAGACGCCGTCTGTTGGAAGCTGCCCTTCTATTTTTTCGCCAGTGTTTTTTGTCAATTTTTCATGTTCTGTCAACGTTTTCCCAAGGTTTATGTCACAAAAAATTGGTAGTATGATGATTCATAGAGTTTTTTCAACATTTGATTTTCAAATAGCACAAAATAAATCGATGAAAGCCACTAAAGAACAGCGTCCGCTGTCTTCTTTAAAAGCATTTGGCACAATTCGAGTTTGGGAAGTAATACATAATACTCTGCACTGCAGGTGGGGTCCGACTATAGAAAAATTTGAATATTGAATATACCTATTTTGAAAATAAGTGCGCGCTTGCGCGCAAAATTTTAAAAATTGTCGGAAATTTATAGTGGTAGTTGCATTTTGCTGAAATTTTGTGGTCTCACAACGTTTTTTACGTTTTCTCTGGTACCCGGGTATTTCGGTTAGGAAAACGTAACAAAACGTAATGGTATTTTATGAAAACGTAAACGTAAACGTAAGTATAAATACCTGAATAACCGGGTATTTCGGGTAAACGTAAATACGTTTTCGCAACTCTGAATTCCAGCCCTCACAATCGACTGTAATTGTAGCCTATAATTGTCGGAACCCTCACAATCGAGGACTATCCAAGATGAGACGACCTAGAAGCGGAAGAAACTTTCCCTACAAGCCAATACATATACGCCGGACACATTCAACGATGGAAAAAACACAAAAATTGAACACAGAAACTCATTGAGTTTCTGTGTTTTTGTTTTACACAGAAACACGGAAACTCACAAATTTTGAAAAACTCAAAACTCAAATGAGTTGTTTTTTTGGAGAACACAGAAACACAGAAAAGTTTTTTGAGTTTTTGAGTTTTTTTCAGCGAAATGGTTGAACACATTTTCAGTAAACACATGAATTCAGTTAAACTAAACAACATAAGATATGCATGTATAGCATGTAAATATGTACATAATGTATTCATATTTTATGGAACAAAAAATAAATTAAAGATGGCATGCACATCTCCTGATGGGCATGTTTAAATATAGTTGTAGTTCAAATCAATTCTGTAGTCTCCATACAGTGCACATCCATTGAAGAATTTTGGAGTACTGCGTAAATTGTCGTTTGTGAGCATCTTGTTGATGCTGGTGTTGTGATGTGGGTGGATGTCCTCGTTGAGGACATTTTTTTTATGGACTTTTTCGACACTTGAATGAATACACATATGTTTTGTGGAGTTAAAACATTTGCAAAACCAATATTTATAAGAGAACCGCTGTTTCCACATCAAAATGCTGTAAATCAGAATTTTTTTTGGGGGGAAACTCGAGTTTTTTGGACAAAAACTCTAGTTTTTATGAAAAAACTCAAAAAACTCAAGTTTTAACAAAAAACACAGAAATAATAACAGAGTTACTCAATTTTTTTTTGATAAAAAAGCTCAAAACACAGGTATTCATTTTTGAAAAACTCAAAACACAGAAAGTGTTTTTTTTGGAGAACTTACCCATCGTTGGCGACATTACATCTTACCATGAAATCTACCATATCCCATCTAAATAAAAGAACAAACATAAAAATTTTTTCATTATATGTATTAAAGCAATTTGATAAATATGATGGAAAATTTTTTTTATGTTTGTTCTTTTCTATTCAGATGGGATATGGTAGATTTCGTTGTAAGGTGTAATGTCGCTGGAGTATACATGCATAACGTTGTCAATGCATGTGCACATAAAAAAAAATGTGTCCTTTTGCAGCTGATGTTCAATAGCATTAATTCCATGCATTAAATATGGATTCATTGATGAATTTAACTCCATTCATATAATTTTATTGATCATGCATTTTACTCAATAGACTGACGAAAAAATAACTCCTCCCCTCGAATAACTCCCCCTACTCGAATAAGCGCCCCTAAAAAAATTCCGAAAAAACTCCCCCGGGGACATATTCAAGGATTTACGGTATTTACATCGTTATAAATATAAGTTTATAGACCCACGGCTACCCACCGAGCATAAATACCGTATTTCCTCGAAATACCCCCGGGGGGTTTATTGTTTCAGAGTGAGAATTTTGAGGGGGGGTTAAACGAGGGGGGGGGGTATTTCGAGGGGGGGGGGTTTATTATTTCGCCAGAAATTTTTTGAAATCCCAGTACTAAAATGTCGTCTGAAACGTACGCAGACGTCGAAAAATGCAACAAAAATCGCCATTTATAAGACTCTAAAGACATTTATAAGTGTGTAGACGTACAAACACTGTTCTCACATAACATAGTCATCGTTTTTAACGTGTGTTCTGCATTGTCGGGATGACAAACCGCAGCCTTTGTCATTTATGTTCTCTATACACTAAATTTGGGGGGGGGTATTTCGAGGGGGGGGTATTTCGAGGGGGGGGGGGGTATTTCGAGGAAATACGGTAGGTATTATATTATCAACCTTTATGTCCAATTTGAACAAGAACGGCATGTGTTTAGATTGGCTATTTCACTTGGTCATAAAAACATGGTCATTTTACATGGCCAATCCTGTCGATCAACTTTTAAACTCAGTAACTCAGTCATTTCTTGGCTGATTTGGATCGTTCAAAACTTGAAATGATCGGGGCAATCTGTAGATTCCATTTCTGTGATCGGATGAGTCAGGGGTTCTGTAGATTTGGACCCCCGCGGGGGTTCATATAGATAGTAAATCGCTCCTCCTCTGATTTTGAGTGAAAATTGGGGCAAAATTTCTTTAAAATCGCTCCAGATAGATAGATAGCTGCCGATTTGGGGGGGGGTTAGGGGATAGTAGCCCAACATTTTGCCTCCAGGATAGAAAGATAGCTGACCCCCCCCCCCCCCAACCGCCTTACTAAACCCGTGGGATAAGTGATGTCTATTTTTCTTATGCCGATTTGACCCGGTTTTTCAACACGTAAAATAATTTTTTCTGAACATACTATCATATACTTTAGACAACAAGGATTCATATAACACAAAAATGAGTTCAATATCTCTTTCCAATCAAAAGTTATGGTGCTTCAAACTTTTCTATCCGCATGCAGAATGATAACCACATGAAGAATGATGCATGCAACTTCAAAACTCCATATCTCAACCATTTCTCAGCCGATTTTCACCAATGAACACTTCAAATGACCAGAATGACATGGAGATACAGTTTTTATTCAAGTTATTCCTTGTGTTTTTGCATTATGATATGTTTGTTCAAGAGTTCCCATTATTTTTTTGTATGGAAAATCTGATGAAATATACAAATAATCTGGGAATAACGATGAAATCTCCATGTCATTCTGAAATTTTTAGATGTTCATAGGTAAAAATCGGCTAAGAAATAGTCGAGATATGGACTTTTAAAGTTGCATGCATTGTTCTTCATGCTGTTATTTATGTGGATGGGAGGGAAATTTTTTGAAGCTCCATAACTTTTGACTGGAAAGAGATATTGAACTCATTTTTTTATATGAATCCTTGTTGTCTCAAGTATATGATAGTATGTTCAGCAAAATTTATTTTACGTGTTTAAAAACCGGTCAAATCGGCATTAGGAAAATATACATCACTAATGCGATCACAAAAATGGGATCTACAGATTGCCCCGAACATTTCAAGTTTAGAACGATCCAAATCGGCCAAGAAATGGCTTTAGTTACTGAGTTTAAAAGTCAATCGACAAGATCCGAAACGTAAAATGACCATGTTTTTTATCTCGGCACTGGGGGGGGGGTATTCAAGCGAAAAAACTTTTAGCTCTTAGCGTCGCCCCCAACATGCTCGAACAGCATCAAAATCGGCCAATGAACGATGGAATGCGACGAGTTGAAAGTCTGAAGACCCCCCCCCCCTAAGATGCCACCCCCCATTTATTCTATGCCTGCGAGTCCCCCCCCCCACTAAAAAAGCAGCTATCCCTACAGAGAAGCAATTTGGCATCACTCCAACCATACGATGGCCAAAATCCGGACACCCCTGGCAAGTGCCCCCCTATCAACCCCGTGATCCCACCTCAGGCAACACATTCGAAATGGCGTATAAACGCCTCTCCCCCCGCCCCCCCCCCCCCCGCAAACGTACCGTAAGCGTCGATTCGCCGCTGCAAAACTCGCATCAAAAAGCCGCGTCACAAATCTGACCAATATCCAGGATGTATTACACTGAGATCGGTTTTGAATTTTATTGAAACGCAACGAACCATTCACCGAAAAAAACGGCTGACTGCACACTTTACATTAAAAATGTAACTATTTTGTACTAAGTGTTATCTTTTTATGTCACCATCTAGGCGGCGTAAGTGCTTGTGCACTTGTGAATGTCACAAGCAGAATTTTTGGTGTCACAAGCAGAAATACCAACAAAAAGCATGATCATCTATGTTTACCTAGTAAAACGTGCCACAAGGTCAAATTTTGGCCAATGTGATTGTGAATGTCACAAGCACAAATTGGGACCTTGCGCCGCCTATGGTCACCATAAATTGGCTTCAGCATTGGTGAATTCGGTGCATAAATATTTTTAGAACACAAATTCTCGGATAGCGAAGATCGTGACGTTATAAATAAATATATCTGTAAAGTATGCAGTTCGATCGGTATGGAAACAGATAAATATGAATAATGCAATATTTCCGCATTTGCTCGAATAATTCCCATATTTTGAACAAATTCGCTCCGATAAAAACGACTGAGGAAAGATATCCCCCTTCGAATAATTCCCCACAATAGGCATATGATAAATTCGGTATTTACATTTTGACAAAAATGACATGTTCTGTTATAATAAAGCATATTCCGTGAGATGAGATGATAGAAACATGCTTGAAAATTTTGCGAAAAACAATTCCCCCTTGAAAAGTTTACCAGACGAAAGTATAATTCCCCAGGGGAATTATTAGAGCAAATACGGTATACAACTATCAAAATCATACAAATAATACAAATCGATACAGTAATAAAAACATTTATCCAAAGGACACTCGAGTAGCATCATTGCCGAAAGTGGGTAGCTAAATATGTATATACTATTCAGAATATCAGCATGAAACGGCTGACAGAAACAAATGAAATACAGAAATATCGAAAGCGCACAGCGATGACAAAGTAATCTAAATATAGCAGACAAGAATGACAAATAAATTATCTTCATGCGAGAAATTAACCGCACGCTTTGCACCAGAGTATTCAGCATTACCCAAACTGAAAATTATGTGTCTTTGCCCACAAAAAGTTGGCTTCACATCCACATGATTTGGTACTGAATTTTTCGAATGAATTCATTCATCAGATTATGGTAACACCTCAGCAAAGCATGCCGTCCGCTCATGATAAATAAATCAATATTGAAGACATAAAAAGTAAAATCAACATGGAAGACAAAAAATGGAATCGAAATGAGTGGAACCCAGAACCCAGCCACTTGGTAACTCAACGTGTACATCATGTACACGTATACAACTTTATGTATCTCTGCCATGCGAAAAAACCCTGCGAGAAGTGCGACAAATTGAAATATATGACACTATAGTGTGAACGCAACTAGCATCACTTCCAGTAAATGCTAAACTGTGAAACAACATAAAATGTAATGATCAAGTGCGAAAAGATCAAAAAATCTGAAAATTTGAACAAAAAAGTGACGTGTAAATGTGAAAATACAGTACAGCAATAACTAAGATCCTAATTGCCCTTGTAGCTTGAATGCAAACACAAAGCTGACAGACCAACACTTAACACTTAAAACGTCACTTACTGCAAAAATGTGTCTGCCAAACGTAATCTTACACCGCGCAAAAACTCAACCTGCAACTTTAAGCACAAAAGAAATGATATGAAAAATAATGCATATCAGAAGTCGCCATTAGAAAAACTGCTCACATTGAATTCACGCGTCAACGACGAAAATGGATCGGACAAAAATAATCGTGTATGCACCGCAAAATCGAATGAAGAAATAGGTAGATCAATTTTGAGTAGACCCTGCCAATGATCGCAAAAATCATTTTAAAAATGATTAAATATCAAAAATCACCAAGTAACTAGGGAAGTGCAAAAAAAGTTACAAAATTTACCCGCAAATGTAAGCTAACATCATGCTGTAAAACGCTCAAGACTGACGTTTGAATAACCGATTCCACCTACACAAATGTCGCCCATTCATAATAGCAGAAAAATCAAATAAATCTGGATATGAATGCAATTGACGCATTAAAATACCTTAATATATGCCGCCCTACTGGCGGACTTATGGACAAAAATTTTAATCAAATAACTACCGACTTCCATTCCTTTCAGAAATTGATTCACGCGGATGCACATGTGAAAAAAACACAAATGGGGCCTGTTCTAAGTAGTGTACTGATGTAAGAACCAGAAACTTGCAAAAACTTCACTCTAATAGTTTTCACGTCACTGTTCACGCACACAAAAAAACGAGTAATGTGCCTGAACACAATTCAGGTCTTAGGAACGCGCCACATAAATGCACTAAGCATTTCCTATGCTACATCGCTACCACGAAAAATGTGAACAAAATAGTCAGTAGTCACGCCATGGAAAAGTCATAATGTGTCAAATGTCCAAAATCAGAGATATGTCAAATTCGGTAAAATGTCCAAAAATCGGTAGTCCAAGTCCAAGCTGCTGCCCAATGAATGGGACAGACAGCGGGCGCAGCTGCAGTGCGGGAATATGCGAAAATAAATTGTTGTCAATGCAATAAAATTGCATTGTATTTATCAATATTTATTAGCTCACAAAAGAGGTATTTAGCAAGCGGTCGAGTTTTTTGAAAAATCAGCTTTCAGGTTGAGATGTTTTAAAAATAAATTTGAAATAAACAGCTAAAGCGTGTTGATGTTTTTCAACCAAACAACATCCTATGGTATCTTTTTTATGAAGATGAATTGGTTGATTAGACTTAAACGTGAATAAATACATTTCTGTGCCAGAAAATTTTTTATAGCACAGACAGAGAATCGACACCAGCAAATGTAGCCATTCATTTGAAAGAAACACATTTTCTCCACATATAAAATTTTCCTTGTGATAGAAATGTAGAAATAAAGCTAACATGAATGAATAAAGGACCATTTCCACAGTGAAATAATGCTGTCAAAAGACTCAATACATTTTTTCTAACATCTTTGAATAAAACTTACAAATGTCCCCTCCCCCAAGAAATTGATCAAAATATCTAAAAATTACACAGCACAAAATTCGCTCTAGGGAAGACTAGAGCAATGAATATTTATGGAATAATGGTAAATATGTGGCAAGTAGCAAAAAATAGCTTGCAAATATACTTTTTTGCACTTTACACAGCCAAAAGCTTTACAACAGAATGATGTAAATCTAAAAATTCAATAATCAAAGAAAAATATCCAACTGAAGTGCACATGCTTACAACAGTATTGTTTACAAATATTGCATGATTCTATGCAAATGCCATCTGCAAATGACAATGGAATTAGACACCTGGCAGCCTGAAAAAGGCACCTTACATCAGGAAACCTTCCAATTTTCCAATAAAATGGGAATAGATTTAGTTAGACCAATATAACCAAATATGTTCAAATTTGGAAATATAGTCAGCAAATTGTGAAAAATCACAATTGGAAATGGAATAAGAAACCTCTTAGCCAACCAGCAACATAACAATACAACCTTCCATTGGCAACCTTCCAAGTTTTGATTGTGATGAGAAAAAGTTAGACCAATGTGATGGTCCCAGACACATTGGTTGTGAAAGAAATTTGTCATACACCTTTTCAACTGTTTTGTAGAAAACAATGAGCAAAAGGGTTGTCCATCAAAAACTAGTGAGTAGGGCCACAATGAATTGCATGGCAAGACATTGCAGCAAAAGTGTATATGATTATAATTATGGGTGCAATGTGATCCAGTCAGTGATGGGTGTCACAGATAGACCACAATTCTGTGATGACTATCAGCTATTAGATACCAACAACCAGATTACTATCTAAATTAGGATACTCTGCGGACTGCGTCTAATGCATTTTTCTGAAGGAAACACTCTGTAATGATGTCATCATTAAGAAACAAATATTACTCCCACAAAAATGTTCCAGGAAAAAACATTTGTGGCTTGTACGCGACACCACCTTTTTATTCTTTAAATATTTTGCTTTTTTATGAAAGTGCATGCATGCATCACTTGCATGCATCTTGCTCACATGTCATTGACTACCACATCAGTAATTTTGGATGCATCAGTACAAAACAGTCCACAGAGTAAACCTGTGATAGGTAAAATTTTACAGCATTTCACTCAGCCACTTGTCAAAAAATAAGGAGAACAGTGAATAACGCACCGAGGACAAGCCATGTGGAAAGGTGTCATATTAGACATGTGTTGTGTAAGTGGGGAGGCACATGGACGATATGACACCTTGCACTGGGCCAGGCACTTGGTGCATTGCAGTTGCACTTTGTCCCAGCCATATGTCCGCATGCACTTATGCAGCCATTGCACAGTTTACAAGCCTCACTCAATGCAGCACAGCAGCCTTTTTCATGTACATTCAGCAATGCAATTTACAATGACAAACTGTGTTCGAAGTTCAACAAGAAAGAATGTGAAAGTGCAAATGAAAATGTTAGCTACAAAAACTGAAAATTGCTTTATGGAAGTGCCATTTCTGGCAAAACAAATTTGTCCAGCCCGGGAAGGGGGGAGGTGGCCCCACGCCAAGGCTATGCCTGTGCAGCAAGTCATATTAGAAGACACAGCCAAGTGGTACCATATTTCTCCATGTAAACCGCCCCTCCGTGCACAATGCCCAGGGTGTTATACTGCTTTATAGCACCCCCGGGGTGTTCTGCATGGTTTAAAAAACGCTAGCCAATTTTAAATCTTCACAAGACAAATAAAGCTGAACAGTAAGGCAACGTCTACTTGTTTTGAACTATTTGAATGTTGTGCCTTGCGCAGGCATTGTTATTCCGTTGTATGTATGTTTTTTCCATTGAATTCGCTGCACACTGCAAGACAACTTAAAATATGTAAATATTTAATGGAAAATTCTCCGTGCATACCACCCCCCTCAGGATAAATTAATGCCCGGGTGTTATACAAGTTTTAAAAAAAGGTTGCTGAAAAGTGCCTCGGTTTTGTATAACACCCGGGCGGTTTACACAGAGAAATATGGTACAGGTTTCCAGCTTGTGCACACAGCAGAAAACTAGACATCAGCTAAATGGGCACCTGTTGCATGTCCATGTGGGTGAGATCAGTGGGTACGCACACAGACAATGCAACACCCCAGCAGGGCTGGACCATTCTGCTGTGTGTGCAGCCAGCTGGGCTCATGTCTCCGCTCAGCTACCCAGCACCTGATTGCAATGCTGCTGTAAGTTTATCAGCACCATTCACATGTTCGCAGTATTGCAGCAGAAATATTGTGCAGCAGCATATAATGGGTTTAAAGTTATGTTACACAGGATGATGTTACCAGTTGCAGCAAAAATGTAGCAGACTGTACGTTTTAGTAAACACTGATTAGTTTCCTGCATATACACAGTAAAATGCTTGCCCTATGTTACAATGGTGCATTGCAACCATTGTCAGTTGTCATGGATTATGGGTAATTTGTGAATAACTCACTAACACTGACATTCTAGTTGCACCTACTCGAGTCGATAAACAGACTATGCACAAGGTGCTTCAGTTGCTTCACTTGCATACCAGCTCTGAGGTGCACTCACAGTGCTGGGTGGCACATGCTGTGGGTGGGTAGCCCACAGTCACATGATACCCATCCACTGGGATTGGACCATCAGAGCATTACAGCAAGCTGACTGTACCTGGTTGTGTTGCCAAGAAAATGTGGCAAAGTTGTGCAGGTGCACAGCTGGTGCACACAGCAGAACGCTGCGCAAAAGCCAACTGGGGCAGTTGTTGTATTGTCCATGTGTGGAGATCAGTGGGAGCGCACACAGACAATGCAACACCACAGTTGGGCTGTGAGTGCAGCCAACTGGGCACATGCCCCTGCCCATCTACCAAGCACCTGCGTGAACACTGCTGTACAATTTAGTCAGTAACATACATATGTTAGAAGTATTGAAGCAAAATCATTCAGTAACAGCATGTAATAAACATCTGATGAAATTTACATTGAGACAGGTGTTTGGGTGACTGGTTCTAAATGTAGGGAGAGACATTTATAAAAATGAGAGCACTAATTAGTGTTTGATGCATATACATGGCAAAAAACATGTTTCGTGTGCAGCAGTGGTGCCTGCGAACACATATAAGCTGTTATGGACTGTTAGAAAGATGTGACAAGTGCTTGCCAGGCGCCAATGTACTATGCATACTTGTTGGAACTGATCAATACATTACAGCACAATATGCATCAGCTGCTGCGTACCAGCTTTGAGGTCCACTCACAGTGCTGGGTGGCACATGCTGTGGGTGGGTAGGCCACAGTCATGTGATACCCATCCACTGGGATTGGACCATCAGAGCATTGCAGCCAGCTGACTGCACACAATCATGCTGCTGTCACACAGTTCACAAGCCTCTTCTGATGCAGTGCAGCAGTGCACATCACACAATGTTACATAAACAGTGGAGTCACAACTAAGGGCACAAGTTTTTTCAGAAATGTTTCTCAATCTATTGAACTTATCTACTCGACCTCTTCTAGCCAATTTTGGGAATAAAAATATAAAAAATATCTCAAAAACCAAAGTAAGGTCACATTAGAAGACTGAGCAAGTTTATTTATGACAATGCAAATGGGGGTGTGCCTCAGCGCAAGTAAGCTCTCAGCACAAGTATCTACTCCCAGTCAGAGGGTTTAGTGTATTTGAACCCCTCCAGAGGTTTATATGTAGTATAATTCGCTCCTCCAGAGGCATATACCGTATTTCCTCGAAATACCCCCCTCAAAATGGGCACTATGAATTTGTGGTCCGGGAAATGCATAACAGACGTTCAAAACACTTACTGTGTTACGTTAGAACATCGTTTATACCATCTACATCCTTATATAAGGCTGTAAAAACTTATAAATGGTGGTTATTGTTGCATATTTCACGTTTTTCTCTCAAAATTTTCACTCTGAAATAAAAAAAACCCCGGGGGGTAATTCGAGGAAATACGGTATAGCTGAAAACATCTATTTGCAGGGTCGTGGGGGTTCAATATAGGCTTTTTCAAGGCATAGAAACAAAAAGGGAAAAATCATTTACATGGGTGGAAATGACTTAAAATAGGTATATAAGCACACATACAGCCAAAAATAGTTGAAAAAAAGCAATAATTAACATGAACGATAATGATTTTGAAGTCTGTAAAATTCAAGATAATGCTTTTGAAGGTTAAAAAGTTACTAAATATGTACATTACTTGGACTTGCACTGAGAGCTTACTTGTGATGGGAGTTTACTTGCGCTGAGAATTTCAGCAAATGCAAACACACAACATGGACATATTCAAGATTTTTGATTGGTGGTGGTGGATTGTATACAGATGGTGAGGGTAGCAGTGCCCTCAAAAATTTGTTGCTGTATTGACAAAATGTAGTCATGGCACAGGTGCCAGATGTTGACAGCGCACAATGGCAGAATTTGCATTTGCACTGATTGTCTACTACTTACACACTGAAAGTTAGGTATTGGACACTGAGTTCAGTGTCATTGTAGTGGTGTGTGTATTACAGAAACAAAAATATAAGTCATTGTGGTGGGGAAATGTGCTTGCATGCAATTTTTTGCAAACTGCCAACAAAATTGCTACATGAAAGTGCCATTCCAGGCATCTTGTCAATATGTTTGGCTGGGTAGCCCCTCAACCCACCAAAAATCCAACACCCCTACCCTGATCGCCACTTTCTATCCAAAACCATGCTGACAAGCCAGAAAAGAATTCTAAAGCTTAGACTAATGAAACTCATTGTCTCAACCATAATGCGCGACACTACAAAACAAACATGCAAAATGTATGCAAAATTCCAAAGCGGACCAACCATTACCCAGCATCCATGGCAATCGCAGACAGCTCAACTGGTATCCAAAAAGCGCTTATATAAAATAGGCAATTGACGCCCCCGCAACAGCTGCGGCCGAGACAGGTGCAAGTTTGGTTGATGTCATCTGAAATTTTAGATTGAGAGTTGGCGAGCGCCAGGGGTTTTGTAGATTTGAACACACCACGGATGCGGGGGTTGACCCCATAACTTGCACCTATAGGCCCCTAGGGTACAAACAAAATCGCGATCTGGATAACGATTCCCGACAATTGTCGGGATTTTGTGGTTCCGATCCAGAACCGAAAAACCCAATGCTGATCCACATTCCAAAAAACGATCCCGATCCCGTTTGAACCCTACCCCCACAGACAGGTTTTAAGTTTTTAATTAGAACAAGCCTTAAATTGGGATCGGTACCAGTTGACATTAGGTTGTCAACTAGTGTGTGTAGGGCCATCGACAATTTACAGCTACAAACAATACATATCAGATATTCAAAGATACTGACTGACCTTTGCAGCACTAAAAATCACGGTCCGCGCGCAGTTGTAAACGAAAGAGCCAACGCGCGAAAATTCTCTGCCGCGCACAAATGCAGTTAGCTGAAAATAGATTACGCATAAAAATTTCCTCAATTTCAGTTGCAAAAGTGCGTAAAAAATCCCGATAAATAAATGAGTAAACACGATAGCATAAATTCAGATACATGCAAACGGATTTGTAAACCGTCGAAGTACATCTCACATTTAAACGACATTCAATTGTTTCATTCTTTCTTCATTATCCAAAACACAAGTGAGTAAACAACAAGAAAATGCCTTAGGTCAAATGATGTTAAATATGGCACGAAATTCACTGAAAAAACCAGCAGATTAGAGAAAATGAGCAACAAAAATACCAAATATTCAAATCACTTGGCCTACTGTCAACCGCCACACACTTTTCCATTCATCCACAGCCAATGACAGCTTGAAATGAGATCCGTAGAAACACAAGATTGCCAGCTTGGCATTGAGCCAAAACTCAACGGATCGCAACACACAGCGGAACTAAATTATAGCACTGTATAATTTTACAACCTTCAAATGTCCACATCATTGGTGTAAAGTTCACTTTTTTCGTAACTATAGTATTTCTTATAATATGTGATGGAAAAAGCACCAAGGTTTTGGCGCTTTTCTGGACCTTGGATGTGCTATTGACGCGTCACTAGGGTTGGAATTTTTTTTAAACGCTTTGACTTTAAACAAATCAAAAAAAATTGATTTTTTATAATTAAAATTGGATTTTTTTGAATGGGTTGCCAAAATGGGGGTATAGAGAAAAATTTTGTGTTAAGTGTCAGACAATGTATTGTTATGTCTATTGTGGTCATATTATGACTGTGGCATCATGGGATAGCATTATAAGCAGTGATGCCTTTCAAAAATATCCACTTTTAGGTCAACTTATTACATATATCGCCTTTTGTCGAGCGTTCATGACTTCAAGTGAAGTTCAGCATGGAAAAGTGCTTCAATAAGGTTGTAAGAGAAGGCTAATACATTGACAGAGATGTTACACACTGTAGAAGTATATGGGAGCACATTGGCCGGATATTATATACTACACTAGCATATCACGGCTTATTATTACATGGTAACATGAATAAATGGAAGCTTTTACACTAAAAATGGCCCAAAACCCATGAAAACACCACCAATAGTAATGTTATGGGTCTTTTTCAAAGGTTTTTAGAAAAAACAAACAATTTATTTTATTTTAAAACCCGACTATCGAAACCGTTTTCTTTAAATCTCCATAGGGTTGGCCGATGTTTTTTTTAAACGTTTTTTATTTAAAAATAACGTTTTTTTTAAATAAAAAAAATGACATCCGAAATGTTTTTTTTAAATAAAAAACATCGACCGAAATTTTTAGTACTAAGCACTAGGTATTTTGCAAAATTTTTGCGCGCAAGCGCGCAATTTCACACACAAATTGACATTGGTGGTTGTTTTCATTGGTTTTGTGGCATTTTTAGTATCAAAGTATCCATTTATATATGCTACCATGGGTTAATAAGCCGTCATATGTCGGTGTAGTATATAATATTGAGGTAAAGTACCTCCACAGTGTGAAACTTCACTCCCAAAGTAACAACCTCCTTTTATAACCTTGTTTCATCGCTATTCCATGCCAAACTTTACCTGAAGTCACGAACATTCGACTATAAGGCGATATAGGAACGATATGTCAACGAAAAATGGATATTTTTGACACAAATCACCACTTATAATGCTATCCCATGGCTCAACAGAGATTATATGGTCATATATAACATCACAGAGTATTGCCACTGTCTGATATACCTATATATGTTGACACAATGTCATATCTGGGAGCTTTTAAAAAAAACGTTTTTTATTTAAAAAAACGTTGTTTTTTTAATAAAAACATCGAGTTAAAAAAAACGTTTTTTTTCCAACCCTAAATCTCCGTCAACATTTTTTAGTACTAAGCGCTGGGTATTTTGCTATTATTTTGTGCACAAACGCACAATTTCAAATGCACATTACCATGATCTTGGCAGTGGTTTTAATTGGTTTCACGGTATTTTGAGTGTAAAAGCTTCCATTTAAAAGACGCGCAGCCCGAAGGTACCCCTTATGATAAGTTGGCGGTCGGCCAAAAATATGGAAATCACTATAAATAACAATAAGATAAGCTGAAAATAGGTATATAACGATGCATATAGACAAAAAAATAACAAAATGAAGGAATTTGAGCGATTTTGAGAAAAAAATTGGGGGAAAGCGCGGAAAAGTACAATACGTAACCGGTAACTTTGACGTGAGCCAATTTGACATATATGACCCGATCAGCGCAGCCGCGTCTGGAAAAGTTTCGCATAAATCATGCATGAATTCATTCAATTGGGCGAAATGTTGACACCTGCGAAGTGGGGATTGTAATTTTATTAGACATATAGGATACGACACACGCGAAATGAAAATTTAATTTTTTTCGTAATAATAAAGTTTTGGATATGTATTTAGTAGAAAATGGCGCTGGCGACATGAATACCATTAGATGGATTGAGGGCCGGGTGTTGCCTAGCCCTACATTCTGCCGTCACAAAACGGTGAAACACTGCCCCAAGCAATGAGCAAAGCGCCCCTGAGTTACACCGCAGAGTGCTGATGAAGTCATAACTCCCTGATCGTCAAGACGGCGAAATGAACGAAAATACATTTCAAAGTGCAAAAGGCTCACTGTGTCGATTATCGCGATTTAAATTTGATCGGAATCGAAAGCGTTATATTGCAACGCAGAGCAAATTGATTTGGGTGAGAGTTAAAGGTATGGACCGGGAAAAGGAGCCCAGGCCGCGGGCCGAAAGTGGCACAAGCGTCAGTTTAAAACTTGCTGTTTTTCTCTTGCCTTTTTCAGAGGTGTCAAAATTACGGAACTTTTTTCAAGATAAATATACCTATGTACATACATGTACATACATGTCAAATATTTTTTACGCAACCGCGAGTACAGGAAATGTAAAGGTGATTTTTTTGCTTGTATTCTTGAGTGAAAGGGACAAAAATATTTTTTCCTGGACAGTGTAATAGTGAGTACTTTTTATATAATATGCAAACGATGGTACGTTTTTAATGAAAAATATAAAACCAACTTAAATTGGTGGCAAATGTAAATGGAAAATTCATAAAATTATGTTTTAAAAATCCCACATGCAAGCTGTCAAGCTGTCATTTTGTGTGAGGGAGGGTGCCCCCAAGTAGGGTGTCAAACAATTTTTTTTACGGAAAACGGAAAACGGAAAGGTAAAAATATTTCACTTCACGGAAAACGGAAAACGGAAAGGTAAAAAAAAATTTGTGCCGGAAAACGGAAAACGGAAAGGTAAAAATTTTTCACTCAGCGGAAAACGGAATCGTAAAAAAAAATTTTTGGCCGGAAAACAGAAAACAGAAAAATGAAATGCTGGAAAACGGAAAACGGAAAGTGAAATTTTTACGGAAATGGAAAAAAATAAAGTGAAATTTGCACTGAAATGGGCAAATTTGCAGAAGGAAAACCCGCATGCCAGTTTGCCTGTTTGGCTTTGGTTGTGGTAGCTGTACATTCTGCAACTATGGATCATGCCTGTGACTTCACTTGTAGTTCAAGCTTAACTGAACCAACACAAAATTATCAAAAGGTAGCAAAAATACACTACAACAACAATAAGAATTTAGCAAAAGTGAACTTTGATGTAACTGAACAGTAAAAAGTATACTCAGCGGACTGCTAGTGCCCAAAATTACTTTGTGTTGTTTGCAGATTTGGATACAGATAAAAATTATGAATGACACAAGAACCTGGTAGTTAAAAACACCATAGTGGAAAAATACAAATACAGATTGGAAAAATGCCAGAAAACTGAAAATCGAGCCAGAAAATGGAAAAATGGCCTGGAAAAATGGAAACGGAAAGGTAAAAAATTTTCAACCGGAAAACGGAAAAATGGCCCGGAAAAATGGAAAAGGAAAGGTAAAAAATTTTCAGCTGCCGGAAAACGGAAAACGGAAAGGTAAAAAATTTTTGGCTGCCGGAAAAAAGAAAACGGAAAGGTAAAAAAATCTCGGCTACCGGAAAACGGAAAACGGAAAGGTAAAAAATTTTCCTGCGGAAAGGCGGAAACGGAAAACGGAAACGGAAATTTGACACCCTACCTCCAAGTATATACTATATATACCCATGGAGGGCACCCCCCTCTGGCCACCCTTGCTGCTGAAAATATTTTTTTAAATATTTTTTTCTGGCAAATACAAATGGAGTATCCATACAATTTTTTGTTTGGGCCAGAATTTTATTAATTGATAAATTTGGCTAGGGACAATTTAGGCCACTAAAGTTTTTTGACATAGGAGATGGCAACTCCCTGCAGCCTTTCCCACCCCTCACAACCCACACAAACCCGCACCAAAATTTTGCTGTAGATCAAATCAAAAAATATTTTTGAGCAAAACATAGGTCGGGGAAATTTCATGCTTAATTGCCCCTATACTTTCATGGGTCACATGCACATGGAGCCCAGAATTAGGTTCCTCAGTGTCTGGAGTAACCCATGGCTGCTCCTTCGAAATTCATTTGCACACACTATGTTTTGATGGCCGCCGGTAAAAATGGGTGAAAATGCCATGACAAAAGTGTAACACGATCTTCAGCAAAATTTTGGTGCGGGGCTTGTGTGGGTTGTGAGGGGGTGGAAAGGCTGCAGGGAGTTACCATCTCCTATGTCAAAAAACTTAGTGGCCTAGACTGCCCCTAGCCAAATTTATCAATAAATAAAATTCCGGCCTGAACAAAAATTTGTATGGATTTTCCATTTATATTTGCCAGAAAAAATATAATTTCAGCAGCAAGGGTGACCTGAGGGGAGTGCCCCCTTGGGTATATATAGTAAATACTTGGGGGCACCCTCACACAAGATGAGAGCCTGGCAAGACAGCTTGCATTTTCTATTGAAATTTGCTACCAGTTTACTTTTTTTCATAGAATATGTAAATGAGAGTAATTTTTTCATGGAAGCTGTAAAACCGAATTTTCTTTTAGATTTTTACACTGAAAGACGTACCAGATGCATTTTTTTAAATTCAATCTGAGCAGTTCTGCTAATACATAACAGTGTAGTCACTAGGGTTGGCCAGTGTTCCTTAAGTGTAAAAAACGTATTGAAACTATTTTTTTAACCACAGCCCAAAGTGTTCCGTACTTGAACACAGGGTATTTAGCATATTTTTTTGCATGCAAGCACACAATTTCACATACAAATTACCATTGGTGGTTCTTTTCATTGGTTTTGTTGCATTGTAGTGTAAGAGATACAGATGCTTAGTCTCCAATATCACTGGACATTGCTTCAAAGCATCTTCCGTCTACCAGTAGACACAGTTGTTAAAATGCATTTACATTTACTTGAAAAATACATATACTCGAGTACTGGTTAAATACTTTTATAAAAGTACCTGCTGTCACCTGTATGTGTACTACTCAAAAGTCTGGTGTACAAAAAATGTATTTGTGAAATTTCAAATTGCTGCTAAAATAAAGAAACCTTGAAGAAATCATATCATTTTCCAATAAAAATACTAAATAACCATTAAAAATGACATCTTTTATATCTTCCAGTGTAAAATTGCTCTCACATGTAAAAAGTAATAGATATTACATTTTCCATGAACAAAGTATCCACTATATTCTATGATAAAAGTACACAATTTTATTTTTCCAATAAAAAATACTTGATTAGTATTGGCAAAAAGTATTCAACCAACATGTACTCATGAGTACAAGTAAAGAAAAGTATATTCAGTTCAGTAATTTTAAGTTCAGAAATTTTAACAACTCTGCCAGTGGATACTGGCACACTAAGCACACTCAAAGCAAATGGGGCCAAGTGCCAAAATGCCCAAAACTACCCAAAAATATTTATTTGAAATAAAATAATATAAAAATAAATTTGAATACTAAATAAAAAATTTGAAAACTTTTTTGGTAAAAAATACGAGGAAAAATACTTAAAAATGTAAACGTTTTTCAGTTTATCATCGTTACATAGATCAAATGAAAAACAGAAATTCGCCAAAACGAAACTCGTGTGTATTTTTTTTGTAGTTTCTGTGTTTCAGTGTCAAACAAATATTTAGACAAAAGCGCGGTGTAGTGATGTAAAAGCGCCACGGCGCTGGCGCCTGGCCCTAGTGCCAAAGCAAAAAGCGCCATGGCGCTTTTGCCGCTTGGCGCTAGCGCCAAAGCAAAAAGCACCATGGCGCTTCTGGCGCTTGGCGCCATTTTGCTCTGGCGCCATTGGCGCTTGGCGCGAGGCGTCTGAAAAGCGCCATGGCGCTTTTGGCGCTTGGCGCCAAAGTTCTGGCGCTTTTCACATCACTAGCTCGGTGCACGGAAACTCAACACGTTTCTGTGTTTCGAATGTGTTTATGCCATCGTTTGTTACTTTACTTTTGGAAATTACCGCTACTATACTCTGAATCGCTAAAGCCCTTATATCGCTAGCGATTAAAATCTACCGTATTTACTGGAATCATTCCCTCCTCTTGAATAATCCTCCTCAAATAATTCCCCTGTTAGACAAGTGCAGGGTTGGCAAAATCTCAGAAAAGAATAAAAATAAAATAAAAATAAAATGGAAAATTGAAGAATAAAATAAAATAAAATAAAATGGAAAATTTCAAAATAAAAATAAAAATTGTATAAAAATTGAATTTTTGTAAAATTAATGTAAAATTGTATACAAATTCATATTTTTGTAAAAATTGTATAAAAATTCATATTTTTTGTAAAAATATTTTCTGTTGTTTATAGTTCAACCTGTTCATTCGCGGAGCTGGGGCAGTCCCAAGCCATGTAAAGTGTCAAAATGTCATATGAAATGGAATGGAAAGTGTCAATTTTCATGAAAATGTTAAGTAAAGTGTCAATTGTCATGACAAGTATAAATTAAAGTGGAAACTGTAAAGCAAATTGTATCCAAATCTTATCTTTTGTATCCAAATCTTGGTGTTTTTGTAACCAAATCTTATGTGAACATTTGGATACAAAAAACATTTGGATTTGGATTCCAAAATATAATGTTTGGATACAAAAACATAAGATTGAGATACACAATTTACACTCTGCACAACATTTGTCATGACAATTATACTTTGCTTGACATTTAGGCCGGAATTAGAGCTCAGCGTCGATTCGACGTGAAATGATGACGTGAAATGACGTCGTGAAATTAATTACACGAGTGTGGATCATGCTACGGGTCTACAATTTTCTAAGGATAATATATGAATCAATACCTTAATCGTGTCCAATACTGAGTGTTATCAGCCACAACTAGAGCGAATTGAAAAATTCAATTTTTATCATTTCACGTCATCATCATTTCACGTCACAGTGTCAGGGAACAACTTGACATTTCACGTCAGACTATTGCAAGCAGCAGTCTGACGTGAAATGTCAAGTTGTTCCCTGACACTGTTGTTTACAAATGATTTTTATAAAACCAACCCTGGACAAGTGACGAAAAAATAATCCCCCCCCCCTCGAATGATTCTCCCCTTTACTCAAATGATAAATTTGTAGGGTATATTTTGAAAAATGGCATGTTATGTGCTTAATAAAGCATATTTCTTAAACTGAGCTTGCAACTGCTTGAAAATTTTGACAGAATAATAATTCCCACCTCGAATAGCCCCCCCTCGAATAGCGCCCCTTTGAGTAGTTCCCCATCGAATAGTCCCACCTTAAAAAGGTCTAATGAAAAATTTTTTTCCCGGGGCTTGTTCGAGTCAATACGGTAAGCAAGCAATTGCTCTCAAACCCAAACACAGACATCGGCTGTGGGGCAAAATGGTGGGCCAGACGAGGCGACTCCCAGCGAAGACCGGGGCGATCACAACACCACGTTCACTGTGAGTCCTGTATCAAGTTTTAGTCAGTCTGGGTCCATTTCCGCAAATAGAGAAGAAAAAACTTTTTAAGTGAATTTAGAATTTTAGTAATTAATAATTTTAGAAGTGATAAGCAACAATGGTAAGTTTTCTTAAAAAAACACTTTAAGTGTTTTGAGTTTTTTTCCAAATTGAATACCTGTGTTTTGAGTTTTTTTGCAAGAAAAACTTGAGTAACTCTGTTTTTATTTCTGTGTTTTTGGTGAAAACTCAAGTTTTTTTCATCAAATGCAGGTTTTTACCCAAATGCAGTGTTTCAATATAAAAACAGTGGTTTTCTCATTAAAAATCACTTTGTGCGTGTTCAGGCTCAGGTCAGGGGTACTCGAAAACCCTGTAAGATGTGCTGAAAAATGTAAACAGTCATGTAAAATATCAAATAAAATTTTTTAACTGGGCATTTGGGAATTTTGATGACGTTTTAATTTACTGTTTACATTTCACATCACTGTACCAACCCGCCTACATTCAAATGTAGGAAACAACACCACAGAAATCAACAACATGTCCACATGGTCAACAAAATTGAACACAGGGTCTACAATGCCTCCCAAATCAGCCAGCAATCTATTTATCTATCACTGTTTATTAATATTGCTATCGATCGAGACCAGGGGTATCTTGAATTTTGACCCTCCGAGTGGTTGGATAGATAGCAAATCGCTCCTCTGGAGGGATAGATAGCTGAAAAAATTTCTGGGGGGGTTGGGGGGGTTTGGGGGGCATGAAAAATAGCGATTTTGAGTGAAAATTGGGGTATAGTTTCGCAAAAATCGCTCCAGATAGGTTGATAGCTGGGCGATTTGATGGGGGGGTGTTTAGGGGGTAGTAGCCCTAAATTTTGCCTCCGGGATAGATAGATAGCTGAGCAGCCTCCGGGATAGATAGATAGCTGGGCGGTTTGGGTGGGGGTAACCCCACCCCCAACCCCCCCCCCCCATTCGAGACCCCTGATCGAGACGGAATTACTGGAGAGGAGACCCCTGATCAAATGCACATTCCTTATTCTGTTCAGTAGAATACAGCACAGTATTCCTCAAATCCAAAGAAGAAACTTAAAAAAACTTTTCCGTGTTTCCGTGTTCTCCAATAAAAATGAATTTTCACTTGCTGAAACTATATTACATTATAATTGATAAAATGTAATAATTGTTAATAAAGTATTGACTGTATTGCGGTATGTACCTAAGTTTGAAAATTTATACGCAGGTGCCCCCGCGAGCTTTGTCTCCAGTTGACGAGGTTTCCGAGATGGGATCAACTTTTACCATCGTTGGTTTGAAGTGTTCTGAATTGTATGCGGATGATTACCTAGTGATGTAAACGTGCACAAGAAGCAAAATGTTTTGCTACTGTACACTGAACCTCCGCCACCCAGTGTATTGGGTGTAGGTATGCCGTACTATTGGACGTAATACGGTATTGATACTTCAATTTTCCAAAAAAAACAACACTTTCAGAGTGGGCCGACCGCAGCGAGCGCGGAAAATCCCAGCGCCAGCGAAGGCCAGCCGCTCGACGGCACGTTTCTACTAGTGGGTTGCTTCGATGCAAATCACACTCAACGTATACTCAGCGGACATCACACTTACCGTATTTCTCCAATCAAAGCACCCCTGGTGCTTTACAAAATTGGAGCACTTTTCGAACTACTTTTCAAGTGCCGTTTATAGCACCCTGGTGCAATGCAAATCACGGGGTGCTATACTATGGTGGAGTTGAAATGCTTTTGATGAATTTCAGGAATATTCAAACGACCCACAAATTCCTGAACACAAGCCCCACTAGTAGTACTACAAGGTAGTATGAAAACCCACTACAAGGTAGTATGAAAACCTGCCATAACCCATCTGAATAATGAATTAAAAATTATACAGTTTTTTCATCATAATAGTTCGTTTTTACTATGGAATAATTGACCACGAAATTTATCCCGAGACTTTATTCATAAAATTTTGGTAGGTTTTCATACTAGGCGTGCTGTCCGCCGAGTATACCTAAATATTTACCAGGGTATTTCATACAAATAAGTACTTACAAGTAGTGATGGAATGGCGCCATGGCGCCATTGGCGCTTGGCGCCCTTTTCTCTGGCGCCATCTGGCGCCCTTATTTCGAATGGCGCCATGGCGCCCTTGGCGCTTGGCGCCATTTTTGCTGGCGCCAATTTGGCGCCTGGCGCCATTGTTTTGCATGGCGCCAGAGATGGCGCCAAAATGCCGCGATGATAGTTGATATTTCTCTATTTTTAAGTGCTTTATCTTTGGAATGATATGGTTGTTATGGTATTTAGTGTTTTACCTATGTAATTTCTTTCTAACATGGAAAGTTTCAGTTTATGTTCATCATTTTTATTCCACATAAACTGTAAATATTCAGATGCTTCGACACTGATATTCACATTGAGGGCTGTTTTCATCAGTTTTGTGTCAGTGAAGTGTGAAAACTTCTTTTCTATGTGCTAGCATGTAATAATGAGTTATCATAAAAATAGATTTGGAATATCACTCTAAATGCATCTTGTCCTCTGACCTTTTGTAAACACTTTCCAGTCTAATTTATTGCATTTGTATGTCACAAATTCACTTGAAGTTGGCTTAAAAAGTGACAACTCAATTAAAAATGATTTGTTTTTGTAGAATTTGCCAGTTAACTGCTGTCTTATGTGCTCTCGCTGCCATGACAAATCTATGTCCACAATAGACAAAATGTATTATACAAAAAATACATTAGAATGATATAAAATTATGAAAATTCTGGCAGAATGTACCTTATTTCCACTTAAATCACTTGCAATTGAAAAAGTGCATCTCATGGGAAGAAAGTATAAACACTGATCCCACAATTTTTGAATATAGGTACATAAATATAGATGATATTCATGATAAGATACAGTTTCTTGGGTGTAGCAGACGACTTTTAGGCTCTTGAATATATCAGAAAAGTGGTATTACACACTGCTATTCTACAGATGTCGACTCTGTTCATTTACCTTCTAAAATAACGACTTTTATCATTGGCGCCATTTTGGCGCCCGGCGCCATTGTTGCTGGCGCCCTTTTGGCGCCTGGCGCCATTTTTTCAGATGGCGCCGTGGCGCCATTTTCTCTGGCGCCCTTTGGCGCCCGGCGCCATTATTTTGAATGGCGCATTGGCGCCTGGCGCCATTTTTCCTGGCGCTTTTCCATCACTACTTACCAGGGACGTATCCGGGGGGCTCCGTTTCCGGTGTGAGAACTAAAAAATCCCAGGAAATGCAAGTTTATCTATACATTTTTCAAGGTATGTGAAAAAATTTTGCGCGCAAGCGCGCATTTCTCCCCTCGAACACTTTACTTGTCAGTGGATCGGGTCCCGCAGACACAAATCCCTGAAATTGCTCTCAATCGTGTGCCCGTCGCTGTATTTGTACGTGTATTTACGTACATACATATATAGGTAGTGGTTACTCGTGCTCAGGGTTGGCAAAATCTCAGGAAAAAAATAAAAATAAAATGGAAAATTCAAGAGTAAAAAAAAATAAAATGGAAAATTTCAAAATAAAAATAAAAATTGTATAAAAATTCATTTTTTTGGTAAAAAAAATTTTCTTGTTGCTTGAGCTCCTACCTGTTGATTCGTGGAACTGGGGGGAGTCCCAAGCTTTTTAATATGTTAAATGTTGTGTAAAATGTCATGCAAAGTGTCAATTGTCATGACAAATATAAATTAAAGTGTCAATTGTCGAGCAAATTGTATCCAAATCTTATGTTTTGTGTCCAAATAAGATGTTTTGTATCCAAATCTTGTTGTTTGATAATTCAAATCTTATGTGAACATTTGGATACAAAAAATAATATTTGAATACAAAACATAAGCTTTGGATACAAAACCATAAGCTTTGGATACACAATTTACACTTGGCATGACATTTGTCATGACTATTGCCACTTTACTTGACGTTTGACATGTCACTTGACATTTTGCGTGACAATTCACACTACTGTACATTTGTCAGGACAATTGACACTTTGCATGACGTTTTACAAATTCACCCAGCACACTCCAGTAGTCCTTCTACTGGAAATGCAAACCATTGTTATCAATAATTGTAAGTTTACACTTACAGCTAGCTAACAATGCCTACTGCATGCAGCTTTTGTTATGTAATGGAAAAATTTGTCACATGTTTTTCATGTAAAGGTATAATGATAACATTATTCTGGCCTTGCATTTATCATTCCAATTTTTGAAAAAATTTTGTAAAATTTCTGTAAAATTTGGTGTCATTTTATTTTATTAACGTCTTTTGGGAATAAAATAAAATGAAACAAGAATAAAATAAAAATAAAATACAATTTGTATACAAATAATTTTCATAAAACCAACCCTGCTCGTGCTAGCGAAAGCGCCAATGGCACGATGGCGTGGCGCCTACGAATGGCGCCAGCTTCATGGCGGCATTCCGTAACTTTATAGGCAAAATTTTACGGGGGAGGGGCCGAGCCCCCACTCCGTTCGCCGGGCTCCATAAACCAACAGCCCCCCCCCCCGCTCAAAAAACCTGGATATGTCCCTGTTACTTACATCCTATTATTCGAGATATAGAGTACATTTTAGTATTTATACTTGAAATTTTTAAAGGTTATTTACATTTAAGTTTTCCAAAAATACCAGTATTTCTACCAGCCGTTCTATCGGAGCCTGCCATTCCATTGTTTTCATGAGTGCAAAAATGTGCCAAAACCTGCTGTTCCATTAGAGATGCTTTTCCATCGGAAATACGGTATTGATACTTCAATTTTCCAAAGAAACATCACTTTCAGAGTGGACCCACAGTGGGAGCGGGCGCGGAAGAGCAAAGTGCCAGTGGGGAGCCGCCGCATGATGGCACATACACATTGGTTGGTACCATCGATGCAAATCACGCTTAAAGTAGTACTACTGAAAAATATGTGTTGCAATTAGCCCAGGTACCAGACAGACCCAGACCCCGTAGGAGACCCTTTAAAGTGTAAAAAGCCATGTGTCATCTAAAAGACCCCATAAAGTTTCATGTGTCATGTAAAAGACCCTGTAAAATGCCATGTGTCATGTAAAAGTCACTGTAAAATGTCATGTGTCATGTAAAAGACCCTTTAAAATGTCATGTGTCATTTAAAAGACCCTGTAAAATGTCATGTGTCATGTAAAAGACCCTGTAAAATGTCATGTGTCATGTAAAATAACCTGTAAAGTGAACCTGTAAATGAATCAATTTTCCAAAGAAACATCACTTTCAGAGTGGACCCACAGTGGGAGCGGGCGTGGAAGAGCAAAGTGCCAGTGGGGAGCCGCCGCATGATGGCACATACACATTGGTTGGTTGCATCGATGCAAATCACGCTTAAAGTAGTACTACTGAAAAATATGTGTTGCAATTAGCCCAGGTACCAGACAGACCCAGACCCCGTAGGAGACCCTTTAAAGTGTAAAAAGCCATGTGTCATCTAAAAGACCCCATAAAGTTTCATGTGTCATGTAAAAGACCCTGTAAAATGCCATGTGTCATGTAAAAGTCACTGTAAAATGTCATGTGTCATGTAAAAGACCCTTTAAAATGTCATGTGTCATTTAAAAGACCCTGTAAAATGTCATGTGCCATGTAAAAAACCCTGTAAAATGTCATGTGTCATGTAAAAGAACCTGTAAAGTGAACCTGTAAATGAATCAATTTTCAAAAGAAACATCACTTTCAGAGTGGACCCACAGTGGGAGCGGGCGCGGAAGAGCAAAGTGCCAGTGGGGAGCCGCCGCACGATGGCACATACACATTGGTTGGTTGCATCAATGCAAACCACGTCACGCTTAAAGTAGTACTACTGAAAAATATGTGATGCAATTAGCCCAGGTACCAGACAGACCCAGACCAAGTAGGAGACCCTTCAAAGTGTAAAATGTCATGTGTCATGTAAAAGACCCTGTAAAATGTCATGTGTCATGTAAAATAACCTGTAAAGTGAACCTGTAAATGAATCAATTTTCCAAAGAAACATCACTTTCAGAGTGGACCCACAGTGGGAGCGGGCGTGGAAGAGCAAAGTGCCAGTGGGGAGCCGCCGCATGATGGCACATACACATTGGTTGGTTGCATCGATGCAAATCACGCTTAAAGTAGTACTACTGAAAAATATGTGTTGCAATTAGCCCAGGTACCAGACAGACCCAGACCCCGTAGGAGACCCTTTAAAGTGTAAAAAGCCATGTGTCATCTAAAAGACCCCATAAAGTTTCATGTGTCATGTAAAAGACCCTGTAAAATGCCATGTGTCATGTAAAAGTCACTGTAAAATGTCATGTGTCATGTAAAAGACCCTTTAAAATGTCATGTGTCATTTAAAAGACCCTGTAAAATGTCATGTGCCATGTAAAAAACCCTGTAAAATGTCATGTGTCATGTAAAAGAACCTGTAAAGTGAACCTGTAAATGAATCAATTTTCAAAAGAAACATCACTTTCAGAGTGGACCCACAGTGGGAGCGGGCGCGGAAGAGCAAAGTGCCAGTGGGGAGCCGCCGCACGATGGCACATACACATTGGTTGGTTGCATCAATGCAAACCACGTCACGCTTAAAGTAGTACTACTGAAAAATATGTGATGCAATTAGCCCAGGTACCAGACAGACCCAGACCAAGTAGGAGACCCTTCAAAGTGTAAAAGACATGTGTCATGTAAAAGACCCCATAAAATTTCAAGTGTCATGTAAAAAAAACACTGTAAAATGTCATGTGTCATGTAAAAAAACACTGTAAAATGTCATGTGTCATGTAAAAGACCCTGTAAAATGTCATGTGTCATGTAAAATAACCTGTAAAGTGAACCTGTAAATGAATCAATTTTCCAAAGAAACATCACTTTCAGAGTGGACCCACAGTGGGAGCGGGCGTGGAAGAGCAAAGTGCCAGTGGGGAGCCGCCGCATGATGGCACATACACATTGGTTGGTTGCATCAATGCAAATCACGCTTAAAGTAGTACTACTGAAAAATATGTGATGCAATTAGCCCAGGTACCAGACAGACCCAGACCCCGTAGGAGACCCTTTAAAGTGTAAAAGACATGTGTCATCTAAAAGACCCCATAAAATTACATGTGTCATGTAAAAGACCCTGTAAAATGCCATGTGTCATTTAAAAGACCCTGACAAATGTCATGTGTCATGTAAAAGACACTGTAAAATGTCATGTGTCATGTAAAAGACCCTTTAAAATGTCATGTGTCATTTAAAAGACCCTGTAAAATGTCATGTGTCATGTAAAAAACACTGTAAAATGTCATGTGTCATGTAAAAGACACTGTAAAATATCATGTGTCATTTAAAAGACCCTGTAAAATGTCATGTGTCATGTAAAAAACACTGTAAAATGTCATGTGTCATGTAAAAGACACTGTAAAATGTCATGTGTCATGTAAAAGACCCTGTAAAATGTCATGTGTCATGTAAAAGAACCTGTAAAGTGAACCTGTAAATGAATTAATTTTCCAAAGAAACATCACTTTCAGAGTGGACCCACAGTGGGAGCGGGCGCGGAAGAGCAGAGTGCCAGTGGGGAGCCGCCGGTTGGTTGCATCGATGCAAATCACACTCAACGTATTTAGGATGAGACATTGTTCCTTTTAATTATTTTGCCAAGAGCAACTAAATACATAGGGATCGTAAATATAATTGATTCTGTGCTAATTTATGCTAGTGAGTACAATTTGTCAAGGGAAAAAGGGATTGTGAAATGAAGTAAATATGCGAGTTGGTATAAATACTAAACTTTTTCCAAGTATTCACCAAAAGTGTATGTAAATGTATTTACACAGTAATCAAGTATATGTATTTTTCGGGCTAAATCTAAATACATTTTAAAAATGTGAACACCAGCAGCAACAGTTGCAAAAATCCAAAAACCGTGCAGGAATATTCGACAAATGCGGCCATTGAAAAGCTATCCACATTGGATGACGAAATTGATCATTTGTTGACCGTGGAACAGCCCAGCGGAGACCACATTGCGACATTGCAGGTTTGCAAAGATGTTTTTCAACATTCTACAATTATTAGAATACTGTCAAATTTTAGTTGGATGCATGCCACATAGGGATGGCCGAAAAAAAGTTTTTTTTCCGTTTTTTTTCAAAAACAGGGTTTTATTTTAAAATAAAACCGTTTTTTTTTCAAAAGCTCCCAGATATGGTTGAGTCAACGTACCGTATTGGCTTGTTTTGAGTGCCATGCTCGAATACAGTGCCAGGGTAACCGCCTTATGAAACAATACAGTGCCATGCTTGAATTGAGTGCCCCCCACATAGGGTGTCAACAAAAACTTTTTGGCGGAAAACGGAAATGGAACTGGAAAAATTTTTGAACTTGCCGGAAAACGGAAACGGAAACAGAAAAAAATTTGCACTTGCCGGAAAACGGAAAACGGAAAAATGAAAGGCTGGAAAACGGAAGCGGAAACGGAAAAATTTGCTGCAATTATGCCGGAAACAGAAAAAACTTGCTGAAATTTTGCCAGAAATGGAAAAAAAATTGCAGAAATTTATCCGGACATAAAAATTTTTGCTGAAATCTTGCTAGAAATATAAAAAATTCACATAATTATGAACCTTAATGCATGTTTACCAGTTCGGCAACAGAAAATTGAGCTGGAAAATGAAAAAAAGTTGGAAAAACAGACAATTGAGGCGGAAAACAGAAAAAAGACGGAAAAACTGAGAATTTAGCCAGAAAAACAAAAACGGAAACGGAAAAAAATTAAGCAGCCGGAAAACGGAAATGGAAAAAAATTTGCCTGCGGAAAGCGGAAACGGAAAACGGAAAGTTGATGCCCTACCCCCACACCTGAGTAATAGAAGCAAACATGACGCGGGAAACGCAGTACGTTCAAAAACGTTACTGCATGCAAGTAGCTTCTGTTCTGTCGCTTCTGTTGTTAAAAAAATCCAGTCGTTGTTGGCTCTAATTGACACAGCTGGAATCGATATGTATAACATAACGTACCAAAATATGTATATCCATGTCTATAATTGAATTGAAATGCCTTACCAAATAATACAGTACCATGCTCGAATTCAGTGCCATGCTCGAATTGAGTGCCACTGTAAGGAAGTTGTGAAAAAATACAGTGCCCGGGGTTCAAAACAAGCCAATACGGTATACAGGTATATCAGACAGGTGACAGTACTTTGTGGTGTTATTAGGGTGTCAAATTTCCATTTCCGTTTTCTGTTTCCGCTTTTCTGCAGGAAATTTTTTACCTTCCCGTTTTCCGTTTTCCGGCAGCTGAAAATTTTTTACCTTTCCGTTTTCTGGCAGCCAAAATATTTTTACTATTCTGTTTTCCCTTTTCCGGCAGCTGAAAAATTGTTACCTTTCCGTTTCCGTTTTTCCAGCTGAAAAATTTTTACCTTTCCGTTTCCGTTTTTCCAGGCAATTTTACCGTTTTCTGGCTAGATTTTCAGCTTTCTGGCATTTTTCCATTCTTTTTCCAATCTGTATTTATCGTTTTACACTATGGTGTATATAACTATCAGGTTCTTGTGTCTCTCTTATATACTCAGCAGACTGCATGCTATTTTTCTGAAGAAAATTTTCCATTGTCATTGTTTAGAGAATCAAAGATGTCCCAAAAAAAGAAAAAACATTTCAGGAAATGAACACATGTTGCGTGTACATACTAATGTATTCTCATTTTTAAATATTTTTCTCTTTATGTGAAACTGCATGCCAAGTAAGTACATACATAAGTAATTTTGACATACTTTGCAGTCTGCTGAGTATACTTTTTACTGTTCAGTTACATCAAAGTTCACTTTTGCTAAATTCTTATTGTATTTGTAGTATACTTTTGCTACCTTTTGATGATTTTTGTTGGTTCAGTTAAGCTTGAACTACAAGTGAAGTTACTGGCATGATCCATAGTTGCAGAATGTACAGCTACCACAATCAAAGCCAAACAGGAAAACCTACATGCAGGTTTTTCTTCTCCAAATTTTTTCCATTTCCAGGCAAATTTCGCTCTTTTTTCCATTTCCATGAAAATTTCACTTTATTTTTTCTGTTTCTGTGAAAATATCACTTTCCATTTTCCGTTTTCCGGCATTTCATTTTACCGTTTTCCGTTTCCGGCCAACAATTTTTTTTACCTTTCCGTTTTTCGTTTTCCGCTGAGTGAAATTTTTTTACCTTTCCGTTTTCCGTTTTCCAACAAATTTTTTTTTACCTTTCCGTTTTCTGTAAAGTGAAAAAATTTTACCTTTCCATTTTCCGTAAATTTTTGTTGACACCCTAGGTGTTATATTTAGCCATATAATGGCTGTGGAGCCATTGGATATTATTATAAGTGGTGATTTCTGTCAAAAATATCCGTTTTATGTGGACTTATTACATATATCGGCTTTTGTCGAACGTTTGTGGCTTCAAGTGAAGTTGGCCTCGGAATACTGTTTAAATCAAGTTACAATAGAAGGCAAATTCATTAGAAGTGATTTTTCACACTGTACAAGTATATGGAGGCACATTGACTGGATATAATATACTACACTAACATATCACGGCTTATTACGGCACAATAGCATGAACAAATGGAAGCTTTTACACTAAAAATGCCGCAAAACCAATGAAAACAACCACAAAAAGTAATGTGCATGTGAAATTGCGCACTTGCGCGCAAAAAAATTGCAAAATACCTAGTGCTTAGTACCAAAAAATTTGGTCAAGGTTTAAAAAAAACGGTTTCAATGGTCGGATTTTTTTAAAAAATAAAACGTTTTTTTCTTTAAAAAAACCTTTGAAAAAAACCTTGGCCATCCCTAATGCCACATTTAAATTCAAGAGAAAATAGTGCCAGATAATTGGCGCGATTTTTGATATCAGACTTTTTAAACACACATGCTCAACACATTTGTAACGCCGCGTAAAATAACGACGCCAGGCCGCCAGGTACCATTTGTCGCCAGCAAAATGGCGCAATATTTCCTATTAAAAGTAGAACGTCATCGTTATGTAAATGTCATTATGTAAATCCTTGCCATTTACAGGCCCTGGGCGCCACGCTGGATGATATCAAAGGGAAATGCGCGCCGCCAGGAAACGAGGGGTCACCCGGAATTGGCGCAAAGTTGGCTGAAGTGCAGAATAAGTTGAACATGGCCAAGCGCAGCTTTGATGACTCGCTGAGGCTCATTGCGATAGTGGAAAAGTTTCAGAGCGGGTGCACAGAGACAAACAAGCTTCTTAATTTGTTGCAAACGGTGAGTTTACTGGATGTTTTTGTATAAGCATTGCTCTTATGCAGGTTATGGGTAACGGTAGGAAAAATTTCAAATGTGAAAACGCTTTCAATTTTTTTGATTTTTCGAATTTTGTTCACCCTTTCAAAGCACTTAAAATCGGTTGTTTTCAGGAGAAATTCAAAGACTCAAAAATGGTCTTTCAATTCTGATTTTTTCCATTTTTTTTGGTTGAAAATGCATATAAAATGAAAAAACACAATAAGGACATCGATTAACATTGAATATATTTGCAGCGTCCCAACAAAAAAAAGTGCAGATGTGTTTGCGCTAACAGCTTGGAAGAGCTAGCTTGATAAATATGTACACTCCTGAACAGGGGTCTCGGATGGGGGGGGGGGTTGAGGGGGGGGTTACCCCCCCCCCCCCAAACCGCCCAGCTATCAATCTATCCCGGAGGCTGCTCAGCTATCTTTCTATCCCGGAGGCTGCTCAGCTATCTATCTATCCCGGAGGCAAAATTTTGGGCTACTACCCCCTAAACCCCCCCCCCCAAATCGCCCATCTATCTACCTATCTGGAGCGATTTTTCAGAAACTATACCCCAATTTTCACTCAATTTTTCATACCTATATATAGATTTTCACCACCAAAATCACTAGTTCATGCGTCTAACTGCCTATTTTCAGCTATTTATGTACTATATGCTATTGTATACCCATTTTGAGCTATTTTACACCTACTTTTAGCGATTTTTCTCCCTTTTCTTCCTTCTATGCCCGAAAAAGCCTATATATTGAACCACCACAACCCCCCCAAACGATTTGGAGGAGTGATTTGCTATCTATATGAACTTCCGCGGGGGTCCAAATCTACAAAACCCCTGCTCACTGCAGGGGTCTCCTAGGGGGGGGGCTGCCCCCCCCCCCCAAATCCGCCAGCTATCTATCTATCTTGGAGGCCGCTCAGCTATCTATTTATCCCAAGGCAAAATTTTTGCCTACTACCCCCAAAGACCCCCCCCCCAAATCGCTCAGCTATCTATCTATCTGGAGTGGTTTTTGAGAAATTTTGCCTCAATTTTCGCTCAAAATCACTAATTTTTGCACCTTTTTATAGTTTTTCACCTTCAAAATCGTGCTCTCCGGCTATATGCATGGTTGCCTGTGTTTAGCCATTATAAACCTACTTCTGGCCACTTTTAACTGATTATTAGCGATTTTTCCCCCTTTCGGCCTTCCATGCACTGAAAAAGCCTAAATATTTTGCCCCCGCGAGCCCCCCCCAGAAAATTTTTTCAGCTATCTATCCCTCCGGAGGAGCGATTTGCTATCTATCCAGCCCCCGCGAGGGCCAAAATCTTGGAGACCCCTGGATCACTGCGCCTCTGCGTATGCATATTGCTGATTTCGGCTTCACGGGAAGTGAAGGGTAACCTCAGGTGAAGGGTTTACTGGGTGAACACCAACAGCTGTCACATTTCAAATGGGAGGACAGATAACAAATTTACTCCCATCCAGGAACATAAAGACAATTTTCCACTAGTGTATTCAAAACTCTGAAGAAAAATTCGAAAATGCAATAAATTAGTGAAAAAATTCCAAAATTCAAAAAGTATTCGAAAAATATTCGAAAATATGTTGTAAAATTCGAAAGTAGGTAAGTACATGGTCGGGCTGAAAAGTCCCCGGGCAGTGCTCGCCATTCACGCTAGGGGCCAGGTGCTCGCCATTTCAACACGTTAATATATCAGGTGTTTTGAGTTTTCACCCAAAATTTCACCCCTCTAGCTCCACCCACTGCGGAACTGTGGGGGTTACAATTTCGGTCATTTGTACATCAGTACAAAATGACCGAAATTGTAACCCCCACAGTTCCGCAGTGGGTGGAGCTAGAGGAGTGAAATTTTGGGCGAAAACTCAAAACACCTGATATATTAACGTGTTAAAATTTTATAACCGTAGCTTACCCCTAGCGCGAATGGCGAGCACTGCCCGGGGACTTTTCAGCCCGACCATGTCGAAAAAACTCCCTCCCTCGAATAACTCCCCCCTCTTGAATAACTATCCCCCTCTGGATGACAAAGATACAAAAATGATCGATGAAAATGCTAAAGAATGTTATACTAAGGCAGCGACAGCAGGATAGATAATGTATACGCAGTGTATACACACTTTTTTGTTGTTGTTGAACCGGTAAATACCTGGATGAGTTGACAAGTCATTTTTTGCAGGCATTCATACAATCACTTTATCCCATTCCCCTGAGGAAAAAATTAACAGAGTTGTTAGAATTACTGAACTTTTTTAAAAGTATATGTAAACGTAAAGTATTTATTTTTTACTCACCACAAAGTATCGAAAACGTAAAATACTTATTTTTTACTCGTACGCACGTGTAAATGTGAGTACAAAATTTTTTCCCCATTAAAATGCAAAAGCGAGCACTTTTCTTGATAGAATATGTAGAACTGGGTACGTTTTTGAAATATAACCCTCAAAATGGCCCTACGAATTAAATAATTGACCCCTTGTCGAAAGCCCCCCCCCCAATTGAACGTAAATGGAACGTAAATATTAAAAGCTTCAGTTTGTGTTCTGTGAAATGCAGAACACATGTTTAAACAATGACCAAGTCACGTTAGAACAGAGTATATATCATCTATATTTACATACATATATATGTAAGTCAATAAAAATACTCTTATACATGGAGCTTGTTGTTGCATTTTTCTACCTCAGCGTATGTTACAAAGAACGAATTAGTGCTGAGAGTTCTGAAAAATTCTGGCAAAATAAAAAAACTCTCGAAATACCCGCCCTTGTTTAACTCCCCTCAAAATTTGCACTATAAAACAATCACTCCCAGGGGTATTTCGAGGAAATATAGTAAATTGCAGGGTAGTCACCTTATAAATATGTGCCAAATTGAATTCACAGAAATACATTTTCTTTACGCGTATGCCTCAAAAATGTACGCGTACATGTGAGTACGTTACTTTTTTTTAAAGTATATGTAAACGTATTTACCGCGTACTCGCGTACGCGTATTTTTCGAGTAAACGTACGTACCTTTTAACAACTCTGAAAATTAACTCACCCCTCGAATAACTCCCCCTCAAAAACTTCGGACAAAATAATGACTTCCCTGGGGTCGTATTCGAGGATTTGCGGTACATTGACGGTCAATAAAATTGAAGAAATACGGTATTTACAGCAATGACATTTTGTCAGAGTGCAGAGTATCAAGTCCACCAACACCAAGTAAATATAACACCCAATCGCAGAGCGTCCGCTGCACTGGCGAGACAGAGCCCACATCCGTGGAGCCGCTAGGCAGCTGTGTCAGCTGGCTCAAGAACCATTTGCCAGGTGCCAGTTCCAGACACTGTGAAATGTTACCTCTCAAAGCAAAGTGTCATGTAAAATGCCCTGCAAAATACGTACTCCTGCCATTTTCACGTGCATTTTGCATGTCTTCAGACACTCTGCATGCCATTTGACATTCTACAGGGTCTGGGACTGCCCCCAGGGCGCATTTGCAATCTAAAGGCGATCATAGAGCAAGCCAAGTTGGTGGCGCGAGGCCGCCTGCTGCGGGGCGTGTACGCCCGAGAAAAATGCATCGCAATGGACGCTGTTTTACGCGAAATGGAAGAGACCGGCCGCGGGTTGGCGCAGGATGTAAACGGGTTGGCTTGCAGATTTTGCTGCATTGCAAATACAGGGACAGTGCATTGTTGTTAAAACGTATTTACGTTTAGCTACTCAGAAATTATGTATACTTGAGTACCGCATAAATACGTTTACGTTTTCTCCCGAAAAAATATCGGTTCCCAGTTAGTAGCATACTTTTTGAAAGTATGTGAGTACAAAAAACGTAATTCTGAAAATTAATGCAATTCATAAAAATCAAACGCGATTCAAACGAATTGAAATGGCTGTGAAAATCGCAGCGGAAATGATCTAAGTTGCGACGGGTAGGGAAAATAATGACTCTCAGTTATGCTTGTATTCTATTATGCCCTTCTATTTATTTCGTGACCCAAAAAAAGTCAAACATGTGTACTTTCTATTGGAGATGGCCTTCTATTGGGGACCCGCCTTACTATTAGAAGAAATATTTACGTAGTGCTGTGCATGGTTGGTTTTAGTAAAATTCTTTTTACTAAAATTGTATTTTATTTTTATTAAAATTGTATTTTATTTTTATTTTATTCGTGTTTCATTTTATTTTATTTTATTTTATTCTGAAATGTCATTAATAAAATAAAATGAAACCATTTTACAAAAATTTTACAAATATTTTACAAAATTTTTACAAAAAATCGGAATCTTGGATGCAAGGCCATAAAACAATGTGCACGCTAGAAGCATGCAGATGACCGTACTTCCTCGAAATACCCCCCCTCGAAACACCCCCGTCTCGAAATACCCCCCTCAAAATGGACACTATGAAATAATTACCCACCCCCTCGAAATACCCCCGCCCCAAATTCAGTGTACAGTTAACGTACATGACAAAACTGCAGTTTGTGATTCGGCCAATGCAAAACACACGTTAAAAACTATGAATTGTTACGTTAGAACGGTGTTACACACTTATATATGTCAATAGACTCTTATAGATAGCAGTTATTGTTGCATTTTTCTACATCTGCGTATGTTGCAGACGACAATTTAGTACTGGAATTTCAAAAAATTCCTGGCGAAATAATAAGCCCCCCCTCGTTTAGCCCCCCCTCAAAATTCTCACTCTGAAACAATCACCCCCCGGGGGGTGTTTTGAGGAAATACAGTAGACTTGTGACCCTCACAGGGGCCGGATAGATATGTAGCTAATTGCTCCTCCCAATGGAAGATAGCTAAAAATTTGTTACTTTTGGGGGGAGGGGGGGGGGCTTGCAGGGTTCAGTGTATAGGGTTTTTCAAGTATGGAACAAAGAAAATAGGAAAAAATCACATAAATTAGTGATTTTTAGGTGATAATGTATTAAAAGATGTGAAAATTTGCAATTTTAAGCAAAAATATTTTTCAATCAATACAATGAAAGCCACAACAAGGCACCAGTCATGCAAATTGGCAGCTAAAATCTTAAGCAACAGGATAGAAAACTTTTTATATGGTTTTACAGACAGTCGAGTTTTTGTAAAATTTTACTAAAACTGTACAAAAATTCGAATTTTTGTACAATTTTACTAAAATTTTACAAAAATTAGATTTTTTGTAAAATTGTATTTTTATTTTATTAATTTTCCATTTTATTTTATTTTATTTTATTCTTCAATTTTCCATTTTATTTTTATTTTATTTTTATTTTTTTTCTGAGATTTTGCCAACCCTGGTGCTGTGCACCATTGGTAAATGCTATGGCCGGTAAGTAAACTTAGCGATACAGTGTACCGTATTTCGTTGAAATGCTTCCATGGGGAATATTTTATTCTGAGAGCAAATTCTGAGGGAGGTATTTCGAGGGGGGGGGGGGCTTATGCAATGCTTGATGCAAATTAGCCGCAATAAGTAAATACATCATGTACATGTAATACATGATGTACATCATTCCAGACGGGGGTATCTCGAGTCGGGGGGTTTTTCAAGGGGGGGGGGGGATTTTGAGGAAATACGGCATTCTTAAAATGACGTCTTCTTAAAGCAAATTCTTCTTTTGTAGTAAATGCTATGTTTTGGTAAATTTTTCAAAAGCTGTATTGCAATTGCAGTAGTATTTACGCTAATTTTACACCCAACCCAACACTATGCTGCTGTGTTTTACATTTTTCGTTTCACAAAAAAAAAGTGTTTTTCTTCATTTCAGCGTGCTAAACAGCATTGAGCAAGTCCGAAAATGTGCCGCGGCTGCGAGTGAGCGGCTGGAAGCCATCAAAAAATGGCAAAGTCAAATTCATGTGGAATTGACTGCCCACAGTGTTGGCTGGCCCAACGACAAAATTGAGGGCTTCAGGGCACTTTTGGGCAGAATATTGGCGGATTTGAATGAGATCGATGGCAGATTGGCCGAAGGCATGCAAGCTGCCGTTTTCGAATGGCAGAATTCCAAATTGATCGCTCTGTGTGCGGAATCTACCAGCGTGCAAGAGCAATTGAATGTTTGTTCCATTTTAATTTGTATTTAGTTGTGCAGTGCGGAATGAAAGTGCCAATTTGGCAAGTGGAGAGGTGACAAGAAATATGGTAAGTTATACGTGAACTTATCACTGATAAGTCAGATGACAAGTGAGCCTACAAGTGATAAGTAAATTTCTAAACAAATTACTTGCTACTTATATGTTTACGTATCACTTCACTTGCCAGATTTCTTGTTACTACTCAACTTGCGGATTTGGTCAGGATGCGGATGCGGCGTTGTTTATCACATTGAATGTCTCTGTCAATGCACACACAAAACAACTAGGTAGTGATGGAAAAGCGCCATGACTCTTGGCGCAATGGCTTTTTGGCACCATTGGCGCTTGGCGTTCCACCTGGGAGATGCGTCATGGCGCTTGGCGCCAAAAGTCTGCCGCTTTTTCCACCACAAGTAAGAACGGCTAAACGCGCAGGCGGACACAGTGGGCCTGAATTCGCTGATGGCCATTAACCAATCTGCGATGGTCAGCGTTGACTCCGCCCACGTGGCGCTGCAATCGGCGCAACCAGTTTTGGCCGATTTGCTCGAAATGATGGGTCAAACTGAGGCCACTGAAGTCGCATATGTGGGTGCGCAAGTGGCACAATTGGATCTGGAAAATCAGAAATTGGAAGCGACCGCGGCAAATTTGAGGGACATGATCGCCCAGGCGCAAGACAAGTTGGATGAGGAAATTTTCCAGGTGGATTTAGCTTAACTTTGAATGTTTACATATACGACTTGTCAATAAAAATTTCCTCGGCTTATTCGAGGGAAGGGGGTCTTATTCCAGGATTTGTGGTAGAACTAAAATAGCTTAAACTAGGTATATAGTGATGAAATACACATGAACTAGTGATATTTTTAGGTCGGGGTTCTCATTTTACTTACACAATGTGCCCAAAAGGTCAGACTATTGGAGGGGTCGTTTATTGGATGGGGTCGTTTTATTGGAGGGGACACAATAATAGAGAATTTACAGTAGAAAGTGTGAATTTTTTGAAGCGCCTGTCATGTGGAAAATAATGTTCAAACACTTCATAAATTCACTTTGCAGAAAATTCAAACTCAAAACAAATATGGTTATAAGAGAATTTCAATCATTTAAAAATACTTGTGTCGCAGGATTTGGCAAACGGGCTGAGTAGACTCAAAGAGAAGCAAACGGAAATGTTTGCCGCCCGGGAAGCAGCTCTGAGATACTGCGAAAGAAACCAGGTAAATTGTACTGTGAACTTCCTACAAAATGCCTATTCGAGTAGGTAGTATCAAATAGTATTTATTTCAAATATTTTGTATCTATGTATTTCAATACTTATTATATTTTGAGAATAATTTGGGATTTCCAGATTGTAAAAAATAGAATACCGTAAATCCCCGAATAAGCCCAACCTTGAATGATTTGAACTTGAATTTTTTCTTTAAATTCTGACTCAAAAACACCTCTCTTTGGAACCCCTTTGCATTACTCACCGGTCAATGAATCATATTCAGTGATGTAAAAAGTACCAGAACTTTGGCGCCAAGCGCCAAAAGCGCCATGGCTCTTTTCCGACACACAGCGCCATGCACCAATGCCATAATAGCAAAATGGCGCCAAACGCCAGAAGCGCCATGGCGCTTTTTGCTTTGGCGATAGCGCCAAACGCCAGCGCCAGGCATTTTGTTCCTGGCGCCGTGTATAAATAGCGCAAAACACCAAAAGCGCCATGGCGCTTTGCATGGGCATGGAGCCAAGCGCCAATTGAGCAACCATCGGAAGAAATACGGTATTGAGTGTTCAATGTTCCAAAAACACCCCTTTTCAGACTGGACCTCCAGAGGACGCGCACGGACAAGAGGCCAGTGCCAGTGGGGAGCCGGCGCCTGGGGCCACATTTATAGTGGTTGGTTGCATCGATGCAAATCAGACTCAAAGTATACCACGCTACAGTGTTGTTAAAATACTGGAATTTTTGGAAAGCGTAAGCATAACCATAAATACACTTTCCAGATTTTGAGTAGTATACTAAAGTGCAGGGTATTTTTAAAATACAAATGAAAGCGTAAAAACCGTAAGCATAAAAATTTCTCTAGAAAGTATGTAAATAGGTACTCTCGCTGTAGAGCATCAGAAAACATACCTACCTAATTGTTTCCACATTTAGATCAAGAAATCAACGTTGTACTGTAGATGGTGTTGACTAGGGATGGCAAGCGTTTTTTTAAAAAAAACGCCGCTTTTTTAAAAAAAGCGTAAGTGTCCCGGCGCTTTTTTTCAAAAGAGCGCTGGTAAATTTTTTTATGTACTTATGCACTAGGTATTTTGTAATTTTTTTGCGCGCAAGCGCGCAAATTCACATGCACTTTACCACTGGTGGTTGTTTTCATTAGTTTTGTGTATTTTTAGTGTCAATGCTTCTACTCCTGCATGCTATCATATAAAATTAAGCCGTGATATGTTAGTGTAGTATATAATATCCAGGCAATGTATTAGCCTTCTTTTATAACTGTATTTAAGCACTATTTCCGGCCTAACTCCACTTGAACTCACAACAATTTGACAAATAGCAATTTACATAACGAGTCAACATAAAAAGTGGATCTTTTTGGCATAAAACCCCACTTATAATGCTATCCCACTGCTCCACAGCCATTTTATGGCTATATGTATATCATCACAAGTACTGCTACCTGTATGATATACCTTTATATATTGACTCAGAACTATATTTGGGAGCTTTCTAGGAAATGTTTTGATATTTTTTGAAAAAAGCGAAAAAAGCGCGTTTTTTAAAAAAAGAGCGCTTTTTAAAAAAAAGCGGGGCCGTTCAAAAAAAGCGCTTTTTATCCATCCCTAGTGTTGACTGTTTACATTGGATCGGGTCTGGACACAAAAGACACTGACACCAAATGTTGACTGGTTCTGATCCCATTTCAAAACTTGCTGATGAGTAGCACTGCGCATTATAAAGTACACATACACATAATTATAATTCATTTCACTCTTGAACATTGCACATAGCGCAATATGTACTTATTCAACATTTGCAACGTGATTCAACACTTTTGCATTTCATCGTCATTCATTTGCATTTAAACGTCGTGCATTTGAACATCAACAAGCTTTGAAATGGGATTGCAACCATTTGACATTCGGTGTCATTGTCAACTAGTGTGTGTGTGCAGTGGCATAGCCAGATTTTTGAGCGGGGGGGGGGGGGCGAATTGTATACGGAGCTCGGTGAACGGGGGGGGAAAGGCGCCATGGCGCCAGCGCCATTCGTAGGCGCCACGCCACGGCGCTATTGGCGTTGGCTTTGGTGCCAAATACAACGGAATATGTATGTATTAAACGTACATATACTCTGACGTGGACATTTATGAGTTAATTTAAGGCTGCCGCAATCGGTGAAATGAAAAGACCTATTACGTGACGATAAAATGCACGCTTGCGCGCAAAATTTTTGTCAATTGCCTAGAAAATCGCGTTCTGAAACTGCCCGCCCCCGCTCCCCACCCTGGCTACGCCACTGTGTGTGTGACAATTGTCTTGAAATGAGCGGGGAAACGCTAATTAAGAGACGCCATTGGATTCCGGATTATGTGCCGGTTGTCGGTTCCGGTTCGGGTATTTTTTTCAGTTTCGCTTCTCGGTTCTGAGATATGCTTGGAACCGCGGTTCGGTTCGGTACGGGTCGGGTCGGGGTCCCAACCCTACCCAATACCGCCAGAAAATGTGAGCTACCTAACGATCCAGAGAAGTGATTTACTATCCTTTTTTTTCCTGCATGGGTCCAAATCAAGACCCCCACGTCTCAGAATAGGTGAATATATAGGTATATCTATTTAGTTTGTATGCTGAAGCAGATGGATAGCCCGAAATTTTAGAGAGGGTTACCCACAACCGATGAAACCTTACCAAAATATTTCGAAATTCCTGGAAAAAAATTTGGCAGTACTTTTTAATAAGAAACTGCTGGGGTTCTTGCACTTTATAAAAAAGCAATTTTAAAAACAGCAGTTTTTATCCAAACCGAAATCGTTTTGAACCGAGAACCGTAACAAAAAATTGTGAAATTCCCAACCCAATTAGTTGGATGTCCATACTGTGATTTTCCACGCGCACGCAGCATTGCGAACTTTTCAGGATGCCACTGGGCAGTTGGAAGCCGCAAACACGAAGTTAGCCCAACTGGCCCTCGAAGTCGACGACACGTCAAACGTGGACCGGCCCAGCTGCAAAGAAATTGCGTGGCGCATGCAAAGGCTCAAAGTTTGTGGCATAATGTGTTTTATTTTTAAAAATTTATTTGTGGATTGGAGACTGGAAGTTGAGCGATTATTTTTGGTAGTTTTCTGCTGCCATTGCATCGTGTTCAGCATAGGCGGCGCAAGGTCCCAATTTGCGCTTGTGACATTCACCTTAGCCAACATTTCACCTTGTGACAACCTTTTAGCGGAGCCCTTGTGTGAAGTTGGCAGCCAGCCAAAACATCCGAAATCGCTATAAATACAATTAAAATGGTCTACAAAAAGGTATATAACCATGTACATAGAAAAATAGTACACATAAAAATAGTGATTATAAAGGTGAAAATTGGCAAATTTTAGAGATTTTGAGCTAATTTTTAGATTTCACTTTCATTTGTACAATTCACGCTTGTGAATGCCACAATGTGACAGTGAAATTTCTGCTTGTGACACCAAAAATTCTGCTTGTGACATTCACAAGCACTTACGCCGCCTTTGGTGTTCAGAGACGGAAAGCGCTGTTCACTGCCGATATTTTACCAGCAAATTTTTGAGGGGGAGGGTTTATACAAAGGGTTTATTCGAGGGGGGTAATTATTTGCCAGGAATTTTATGAAATTCACTTACCTATCTATGCATTATTTCTTTTTCTTTATAACCTACCTACTTCAAGTCCGAAGTAAACAAATTCGGGCGGTGGGTTAATTCAAGGAGGTATTTCGAGAAATTCCGTCTACAAACATGCTTGCCACGTTACCAGGATCTGAGCGCGATGGTGCAGGGCATCAAGGACACTTGGCCAGGTGCCAGCAACTTGGCAAATACCCAGGACAAATTGGGCCAGGCCGAGCGGCAACTGACCCATGCGCTGCAGTTCGCCGAGGCCTGGGCTCAGTTTGAAAATGACATCGTCGAGGCCAAGCAACACCTGGCCAAACTGGAAGAAATTGTCAGTTTTTTTTGTCGTTTTGATTTTTTTCTCTCGATCGGTTGCTAATACCGGTGGCTCAAACTCTAGTAGTTTGGAGTTACGTTAGTAGTTACGTGCATAGTGATGGAAAAGAACCATGGCGCTTGGCGCTAGTGTTTTAAAAAGCGCCAAAAAAGTGCCAAAAAGTACAAAAATTCATCATTATTTTATGCAGAAGGACCTGTTAAGTATCATTTAGATAAGTATATGTGCTACTGTCAGTGTACTCCTGGATCAACATACCCTATTCTTGATCAGTTTGAAAACGATGTCCTTGTGATTGCATGGGTATTCAACATTTGTCCCATCCAGGGGTCTCCTAGGGGGGGGGGGGCTGCCCCCCCCCCCAAATCGGCCAGCTATCTATCTATCCCGGAGGCCGCTCAGCTATCTATCTATCCCGAGGCAAATTTTTCGGCTACTACCCTCAAAGACCCCCCCCCCCCAAATCGCTCAGTCATCTATCTATCTGGAGTCGTTTTTGATAAATTTTGCCCCAATTTTCGCTCAAAATCACGCATTTTCACACCTTTTTATAGTTTTTCACCTTCAAAATCGTGCTTTCCGGCTATATACATCGTTATATACCTATTTTTAGCCATTTTATACCTACTTTTGGCTACTTTTAACTGATTATTAGCGATTTTTTCTCCTTTCTGCTTTTTTAACCTTGAAAAAGCCTATATATTGTGCCCCCGCCAACCCCCCCCCCCACCCCCCCAGGAAAATTTTCAGCTATCTATCCATCCGGAGGAGCGATTTGGTATCTATCCAGCCCCCGCGAGGGCCAAAATCCTGGAGACCCTTGGTCCCATTTAATCCGAATTATGTAAGGCTTTTTATGTGACTTTTCATCGGACTGGTAACACTCTTCACATAGGTTCTAGCTCAATCACTATACTGGGCTCGTTCCTTGCAGTTTTGTTTAAGCAGGTGTAACGTGTAAAGTGTAAAGTGAAGTAATAAACATCGTCCAAAATTTCATCCAAAACATCATCCATCATCATCCAACAAACTTAGCACCTTTTACAGATGGTGTGCTATATTTATCCCAAACACCCACAAGACAAAAAAAAGTGACTGCAAATGACTTGTATCTTGCGCCAAAGACAAATTAATAGCAGTGCATTATATGAGAAGCAAAACTTTTTTGGCGCTTGCGCTATTGGCACTTGGCGCCAATATCCTCTGGCGCCATTGGCGCTTGGCGCTGTGGTCTAGAAAAGCGCCATGGCGCTTTTGGCGCTTGGCGCCAATGTCCTGGCGCTTGTTCCATCACTATACGTGCACTCAGGCACAGGCTCACACCGCGGTCTCGAAATACCTGCAGTTTTTAAAGAATAGAGGGAAATTATAAATCATGTGCCAAATTATCCTGTAGTAGGCAAATCATCATATTTCTGACGACCTAATTATACCTCTTGTCAAAAGTGTAAGGTCAGTAGACTATACTATGCAAGAATTATGCTAATAAATCAGCCGTTACATAGCATCATTTTTCTCGGCGCATCTGCACTCATATTTAGGCTTCTACCGTGTTTCCTCAAAATATCCCCTGGGGGTGATTGTTTCAGAATGAGAATTTTGAGGGGGGTTAAACGATAGGGGGAGGGGTGTTTCGAGGGGGGGGGCTTATTATTTCGCCAGGAATTTTTTTAACTTCCAGTACTAATTTGTTGTTTGTAACGTACGCAGACGTCGAAAATGCATCAATAAGCACCATGTATAAGAGTTATAGACGTACATAAGTTTTTATGTAGATGGTAAGAAACCGTTTCTAACATAACACAGTCATTGTTTTTAACGTGCGTTCTGCATTTACCGGATCACAAACAATAGCTTTTGTCGTGTACGTTCCCTTTACACTTAATATAAGGGGTATTTCTAGGGGGGGGGGGCTTATAAATTCATAATGCCCATTCTGAGGGGGGAGGGTATTTCGAGCGGGGTATTTCGAGGAAATACGATATTTAAACGCACCGCGCCATGGCACCCTTTTTCTGAGCGCCCTTAGCGCCAGGCCTCAAAATGGTGTCACAACAGCGCCAACATTGTTTCAACGTGAGATTTCCCAAAACAGTAAAATAAATAGGCGTAAATTAAAAAGTGTAAAGACTTGGCGTGTCTATGTCAGCTACGGTCAATACATGGATTCAGTTTTCCTGTCCCGTTTTCTTTCTAGAGTTGAGGCTTTTGATGGAATGGCGCCACGGTATCAGGTTGAATCGTTTAAAGAAAAGACTAAAATGTAAAAAATAGCACGTTAAGAACTGTCTTTCGGCTGAAAAATAGCCAAATTGTCAATCTGACTTAATGATATGAATCTGCCATTTGTTGATTGGCGCCATGGCGCCCTTCTTTCTGTGGTGCCATTTTTCGCAAATGGTGCCGTTTCTTCTGGCGCTTTCCCACAACGTTCAGACTAGTGACTGAATTGCAGAGTTGTTAAAAGGTACGTACATTTACTCGAAAAATACGCGTACGCGAGTACGCGGTAAATACATTTACATATACTTTTCAAAAAAATACCGTACGCACTTGTACGCGTACACTTTCAAAGCGTACGCGTACGGAAAATGTATTTATGAAAATCCAATGTGGGTCATATTTATAAAGTAACTACACTGCTATGTATTTACAGAAGTGGTTCCATTGAATATTTTAGATATGCGGGGGTAGTGCCTTTAAAAATTTCAAAATTCGCAACCAAATCGAAATGGTTGTGGAGACAATGGATGTGGTAAACGAGTCGGGAGAACGATGATTTTTATCTCCTAGAAAAAAAGGCCTTGAAAACTATATAATATGTCATTTGCTTATAGAAAAACATACATTGTGCTGTACACGTATGAAAAAAGTGCCCACTTTTACACATTCTATGAAGAAAAGTAGTCGTTTCGACACTTACATAAAAGTACCCACATTAACGCGTACGTACGAGTAAAAAAAAAGTATTTTACGTTTTCTATACTTTGTGCTGAGTAAAACAAAAATACTTTACGTTTACATATACTTTTAAAAAAGTTCAGTAATTCTAACAACTCTGCTGAATTGCTCCAGTTAAAGTCATCCATGTCACCAATACGGCACTTTTTGTAAACCTTTGCCTGCCCAAATGACAGGAGCGCGCCATGGACGGCGACCTGCCGCTGCGGCTGCACCGCCTGGATGCCGCTGCGAGCAGAGCGGAGCAAGTTGGCCCGCTGCCAGCCGGCCTGCGCGCGCACGACACGTGCGCCAATATGCGCGCCGCGCTGGCCCAGCTGAGGGTCAGGCGAGACCAGTTGGCCGGGCATTTCAGCCGGTTTGTCACACTGCCATGTGCCACGTTTTGGTGGATTGCTGCGAATGTTGTACGCGAATGCATTTCAGCAAGCTGGGAGCGAACGAACAGGGCCAAGACGCGCCCGGCGCGGAACCCATGGATGTCGATGGAGGGCCGTCGGCCAGTACGGCGGGCCCGTCGCAAGCCCGCAAGCGCCCCGCAAAGCACAGCGCCCACGACCACATTGAGAAAGTTCGTTTGCGTGCATTTTAGAGGTGATCGTTTCACCGTATTGGCAAGTATTTTGCCTACCGACCGCCATATTTCTTCGGAATAACACCTCGAATTACCCCCCCGCACCTCTCAAAAAACCACCAGATCTGAGCGAGCTAAGCTAAAATACCCCCTCGAAGTACCGCCGTATGGAATAATGTACATCATGTATGCGATGTACATGACGTATCAATTGCCGCCAATTTGCATCACACCTTTTATAGACTACCGTTTATCCTCGAATATGTCCCCCTCACGAATCAGTCCACGACTCTCGTTAGTGTAAGGAAAAAATACCCCACTTCAATAACCCCGCCCCCCACCAGAGTTGTTAAAAGTACCGAACTTTTTTCAAAGTATACGTAAACGTGAAGTATTTATTTTTTACTCACCCCCTGAGTACAGAAAACGTAAAGTAATTTTTTTACTTTTACTCATGAGTAAACGTGAGTAAACTTACTTTTCACCTCAGAAAACGTAAACGTGAATACTTTTGAGAAACGTGGCCACAATTTTCGCTTAAAATTACTCATTTTCATAACTTTTTGCCTATTTGATGCAATTTTTGACTATATATCGGGTTATGTACCCAATTTCGACTAGTTTCCCATATTTTTTGTATATTTTCTCCCTTTTTCCCTTCTATGCCTTTAAAAGTCGATATAAAAGACGATCTGAAATACGTTTTCTGTACTCGAGTACTTTCAAAAAGTATACGTAAAAGCGAGTACCGGAATTTTTTTCGGAGGAAACGTAAACGTATTTACTCTGTACTCGAGTATATGTATTTATCGAGTAAAAGTAAATACGTTTTAACAACTATGCCCCCCACTTTATGGGTAGAAAACATTTCATATGTAAATAAATATATGTACCGTAAATCCTCGAATAAGTCCTCCCCCTCGAATAACTCCCCCCTGTTGCGAGTGTGAGGAAAAAATAACTCCCCCCTCGAATAAGTCCCCCCTTTTTCGATGCAACTAAATCGTCTCACATAAAAAAACATTTCGATGAAGCCAGGTGCCAGTTCCGCAACTCCCCCCCCCCCCCGATTAACTCCCCCTCAAAATATTCTGACGAAGAAATAACTCCCCTATTTATAAGGGGAGAAATTTTGTATCCCTACAAATGATTTATGTTACCAATATAACCATATTTGTGCAGTAAATTAATCATACAATTTACTGAAAATTCAGACGAAAAAATGAATAGTAAAAACGGTAGTTTGTATAGGTAGATAAGTAAATATGTCTAAATAAGGCTGAATATACATAAAAATGTCTAGGTAAATATACCGTATTTGCTTGAATAGTTCCCCCTTGAATAATTCCCCCCTCAAATAATCCCCCCCCCTGTAAGACGGGTGAGGAAATAATAATCCCCCCCCTGTAAGACGGGTGAGGAAATAATAATCCCCCCCCTGGATAATCCCCCCTTGAGAGATTTGAACAATTTGTTGTGCCCAATTTTAACAAAAATGGCACGCTTTTGTGTTTGTAAAGCATATTTCATGGAATAAGTTGATAGAAATATTCTTGCAAATATTGAGGAAATAATAATTCCCCCCTTGAATAGTTCCCCCTCAAAAAAGTCTGACGAAAAAAAATAATCCCCCAGGGGGATTATTCAAGCAAATACGGTATCTTAGATGTTAGCTGTCAATTGTCATGCAAAATTTCGGATATCGCTTTTTGCATAACATAAAATGCTCATCAAAGATAAAGGACTTTACTAGTAAAGTATTTACAAGACTCTTGACAAATTTGTGACATTTACAGGGGCAGGACTGACCCGACATGCCTTAAATGTGTGTACCGTAAACCACTGAATAAGCTCCAATGGGAGTGAAGGCTCCAATTAATGCATAAGTCAATTTTTGACCGGGGATTAATCAAAGGCTATCAATTCAAGTGAGAGTTATTCAAGCAGAGGAGTTATTTTTATGTCAGACTTTTCAGCAAAATGCGATCTATCTATTTATCATATGAATAGGGCTCCATGAATTGTAAACATTTATTCGATAACTAGAACTTTTCTTGTCACTTGCGAGTTTGGTGAAGTGGCGTCAGTAGAGCAACGGCGCGATGGTAAGTAATTCAAGCGACCATAACGCAGAGAAGGCGAACTTCGATGGCGGGCGCGGCGTTGCCGTCTGCCGTCGTGCCCGCGGCCCCCGAATCGCCGCTGCTGCAGTCACCCGTCGCCGCGGCGTCGCCGCACCAGCCGCAGCCGCAGCAACAAGAGCCGCCGAACGACCACGACCAGCGCCGCGAATGGATGCTGGAGCGCATGCGCCTTGTTGGTGCCCCCCCCCCCCCCCCCGCAGCAGAGTTGTGAAAAGTGCTCAACTTTTTTTCATAATATACGTAAAGGTCAAGTATTTTTTTTACTCCCCGAGTACAGAAAACATATAGTAGCGTTTTTGTACTTATGCTCAGGAGTAAACGTGAGTACTGTAACTTCTCTAATAATGCGACAGGTCTCCAAAAATACGACATCTTCAATAGTGCGACACCCTTGGACATGTTGTGTGAGTATAATGCGACACTCTCCAATAATGCGACACTCTCCAATAATGCGACACTCCCCCAATAGTGCGACCCCCTTTGAAAAAAAACAACATAAAAAACGACGTAACGCTGTGGCAATCTGCGGAAGCCACGGATTCGGCGCTTTCGGACAAGGCGGCGGGCAGTTTGCAAGATCGCCAGCCGCATAACTGCAGCCAATATTCACTGTTTATTGCTATACAATGTCATGCTCACACTTGAGTTATGTGGACAGTGGAGTTGTTGATTTGAGACAAAATATAATGCAACACTCTCCAATAATCTCCAACATCTCTAATAGTATGACCCCTAAAAATGTGCTGAAAACAATACATAGTATGACCCACGTTGTATTATTAGAGAATTTAGGTAATTATACGGTCGCATTTTATTTTGTCTCAACTCAACAACTCAACATCATCCACAAAACTCAAGTGTGAGCAGCATGACATTATAAAGACTTTTTCAAGGTTTAGCAGGAAGAAAAGGGAGAAAAATCGCTAAAAGTATGCGAAAAATAGCTCAACATATGTATATAAGGACATGTAGTGCTAAAAATAGCGGAAAATAGGCATTTAGACACATAGGGTTGGCCGATGTTTTTTTTAAACGCTTTTTAAAAAAAAACGACATCCGAAATGTGTTTTTTTAAACATCGGCCGAAATTTTTAGAACTGAGCACTAGGTATTTTGGAAAAATTTTGCGCGCAAGCGCGCAATTTCACACACAAATTGACATCCGTGGTTGTTTTCATTTTCGTCGTTGGTTTTGTGACATTTTTAGTATTAAAGTATCCATTTCTATGTGCTACCATGGGTTAATAAGCCGTCATATGTTGCTGTAGTATATAATATTGAGGTAATGTGCTTCCATGTACCTCCTCAGTGTGTAACTTCACTCCCAAAGTAACAACCTCCTTTTATAACCTTGTTTGATCACTATTCCGTGCCAAACTTTACCTGAAGTCACGAACATTCGACTATAAGGCGATATACGAACGATATGTCGACGAAAAATGGATATTTTTGACACAAATCACCACTTATAATGCTATCCCATGGCTCCACAGACATTATATTGTCATATACAACATCACAGGGTATTGCCACTGTCTGAAATACCTATATATGTTGACACAACGTCATATCTGGGAGCTTTTAAAAAAACGTTTTTTATTTAAAAAAACATCGAGTAAAAAAAACGTTTTTGTTTCCAACCCTAGACACATGAACTAGTGATTTTAGAGGTCGGGGATCACATTAAAGTGACACAACGTGCCTGAATTGGTTGCAATATTGGAGGGGTCGCTTGATTGTAGGGGTGTCACGAAAATAGAGAATTTACTGTATACTCGGCGGACATGATACTCTGCCATCGCACTTATTTATGTCTCACGTTGGAACTGTGCCAATGATGATAAAAGCATGTGATTTTTGTGTAAAGAAGAAGAAAATGATTGTTGTGAATGAGTTAACGTATAGCGTGATAACAGCGATCACTTTTTCAACTTTTTGTGAAAACCGCATGCATAAAAAATCGTTGGCACGCTTCCAGCGGGAACCACGCGAGCAGGGTGTAAAGTAACTGGAGTATACCCATTTTGGTTATTTTTCTCCATTTTTAGCTTTTCCATTTTTTCATTCATTCCATGCCTTAAATTTCCTTGCAAAAAGCTTTATAAAAACGTCTAACAGAAATACGTTTTCTGTACTTGAGTACTTTCAAAAAGTATACGTAAAAGCGAGTACAGAAACTTTTTCAGAGGAAACGTAAACGTAATTACTCTGTACTCGTCTACGGGAACTCCGAAACTTATTTTGGTGCTGGATTCAGAATTTGCGGACTTGTATGGATTAGCAGGAAACTCGTGAAATACATGCTCCGTTTGCGCAGGCGACTGACGGACTGGTCGCGCCGCTGCAAGGCGCTGTCCCGCTGGCGCAGCTGGACCAGTCGTGCGCGCACTGGAGCGGCGGCGTGCAGCAGCTGCTGCAGCAGTGCGGCATGCCCTGGGCGCAGCTGCGAGGGCACGCCAGCTGGAGCGCCATGCACGACGGCGTACTTTTGGATGGCCTAGCCACGCTCCTACACGAAGTCGCCAATAAGGTGCAGGGGATTGTCCTTGTGCATTACCGTATTTGCTTGAATAGTTCCCCCTGGGATAATTCCCTCTTTGAATAATCCCCCCCCCCTGTTAGATGTTTGAGGAAAACAATAATTTCCCCTTTAGGCATATTTATGAGCAATTTCTTCTGTACAATTTGAACACAAATTTGAACACAAATTTTTAGATGCTTCAATTCTATGTAATGCAACAGTCCAACGAAAACATGTGCCTTGGCGCTTTTCGTCGACTTCGCAACAAGCATCAAGATCAATGGCGCCACTGACAATTGTGCCCAAAGTGTGGTGCTGCTTTCTATTTTGGCGTCAGCACAATAGCTTGTTTACGTCATAGAGCGTCGAAAGTATTCAAGTCTGGCACATTATACGTCCGTACAATCCGCGCAATGGCCCCCCCCCCACTGCAGATCGGCGCAAACCGCGCGGCCACCGTGAGGCGGCTCGTGTACGACCGTTTCACGGTGGCGCGCGGCTCCAGGCCGCAGCTGGGCAAGCTGCTGAACGCCCGCCTCGCCGTGCTGCGCGCGCCCCAGGGGCCGGCGGCCGGCCAGCCCGACCCGGCGCCCCAGCCACAGCCGCAGCCGGAGGCCGCCCAGCTGGCGCAGCCCCGGCCGCCCGCGCCGCAGCTGCCGCCGCAAGTGGCCGCGCGCCGCGTCACGCGCCGGCTGGTCCGGCTGCACCAGGATGAGCAGCAGACCCGGCACTGGCTGCGGCTCAGCGTGCGTGACGTGTGCAGGCAGGCCGGCCCCTGCCTCAGGCGCTGTTAGGGGGCTTTGGGGCATGCATTCAAACAAATTTAACGGATTTGGCTTGGCCATTTTGCTCACGTGTGAGTTCAGTTGCATTCTTGTATTTTCCAATGCTCTTACAGTGAGATTTTTTTCAATAAGTGAGCAAAATGGCTTGGGGCCAGCTGCAGTCAGGAAAAAGTTCACAAGTGTGCAGTCACTCAAAATGACTTATTCTCAACTTTGTTGAGAAGTTAAGATCTGGTTGAGTTGAAATTTTATTTGAAATCTAATCTTGGCAGAAGTCCAGTAAACAAGTGACTTATCGACTTCTTGTCTGTGACAACGTTTTTGTTTCCGGTCCTGATAAATTTGTTTTAGGCAATTTATCCACTTATCGACTTTTAGAAGTTGATGTCCCACCACATCTTAACACATTTCATACTGTTTTTCCCACAAAAAGTGTCAACTTTTTGCTTGGTACAGCATGGAGCTATTGAAGTTTTGCTTGAGATTTTTTTAAACTGTTCATAATGGTTCCAAAATTTGCCAAATTGTGGCACTTTAAAACAGCAAAGTGATGTCAAAAAATTAAAGAAGTGTTAGGAGTGTGCGGAACTGATTCTGGATTGTTTCTGTGCTCAACTCAGTTTCCAAATTTTTGGACTTATCAACTTTTAGAAATGGATGCCTCATTTGTTCTAAAAATGATGGATAAAGAACCCTCCCCCAACCCCAACTTATATTTACATGGACACAATTGAATCTAAATGTTTAGTATCAATCAGCCATCAAGATTGCTCACTAACGTTGCTCCTGTAGGAGTAAATAGTTTGAAAAATTCAATGCTTTAATTACTTTATAGGGTTGCTGAACTTCATGTTCATCAAAAATTTTGTGAATTTTGAAGTGGTTGTACAACAGCCTGCTTATCGTTACACAGTACAGCAATATGATAATGCAACAACATTTGAGACTTAATGATTTATCTGATGCTTAATTTCAGACAACCTTCTATTTACGCTCCTTACCAGTGGCATAGCAAATAAGCAAAAGTACAATCAATGTAAATATTTATTGTTCTTAGCATTGAAAAAAACGACCGATTTTGAGAAAATATAATTAAATATTATCTCAGAAAATCTCCCAAGAAAAAAATATAATTAAATCTCTTGGGTCATTTTTGAAAATATAATTAAATCTCTGAGAAAATCTCTTGCAGTTCAAAAAAATCTCATAAAATCTCTCAACTTTAAGTATGATTTCATCGATATTTCAAGATGTTTGAACCATTGAGAGTAAATGTAAGCACACTATGCGTTGTTTAACTTTTTCATTCACAATTTCATATGATAACAGCATATTATCTACTGATGGCACACTTTGTACTACCCTGTATTTAGTATCTGAATAATGAACAAAAATATGGTTTAGGCACATTTTTCCTCATAGTAGAATACATTACTTTCACGTGTGATGATCCCCACAGAATTTATCAGATGACTTTTTCACCAAAATTTGGTAACAATATTTCCAAAGCATGCTGTCAACTCTTTAATTGTTAAAACGGCTAGAACCCAGTGCATAAGTTACCCGTTGCACAAGTAGCAACATCCAGTGCTCAGTGGTTAGGTACAACCCCGTATTTACTTGAGCACTGGGTTTTCATGGGACTGCAGGGGTTCAGTATGGTTCAGGGGTTAAAACATATTTACATTTACTCAAAAATACATATACTTGAGTATTAAGTAAATACATATAAATTTACCCTGAAAATGTACCAGTACTCTATTTTATGTATACTTCTTGAAAGTACTTGTGTACAGACAATGTTTTTCAGATAACTTTTTTATTGGCTCTTTCATGCCATAGAACAGAAAAAGGGGAAGAAAAACTACAAATAGCGAGAAAATAGCCAAAAATGGGTATATAAGCAAATATATAGTTTAAATAAAATGAAAATTTGAAAAAAAAATGCACATGAACTAGTGAATTTGAAGGTGAAAATAGGCAAATATAGAGAGATTTTCTCAAGAGATTTTCTCAATTAGGAGAAAATATAATTAAATCTCTCTGGAAAATCATGGAAAAAATATATATCTCAGAAAATCTTATATTTTCTGAGATTTTCTGAGATTTTTTAAATATAAATCTCCCAGAGATTTTTTCAATGCTAATTGTTCTGATCTCGCCAGATCGTTTCATGGGACATTTGGAGACCTACTTTGGTATAGTTTGAACATTTATACATGGAATTTTGGAATATTTTGATTTGGAAACCCTTTTTAGTGCTCCAGGTTCTAGATTTTTCAGATACTGTGTTTAACACAGTGTTCTCTGTACTTAGTGTGAAAAAGTTACTTTTGGCAAACTTTCAAACTATTTTAAACTTTTTGTAATCCAAACTACTGCCATCAAAATGGCCGGATTGGTTCCTTTGGTTTCAAGTGTACTTTTGCAGACTGTTCAGTAACACAACATACTATGACCAGCATCTTTTCAGAACTCTTATGTGGTACTTGTGTGGGAAATATTAGCCATTCACACTTTCACATTGAATATTGCATCATCATCAAAAGTTGCCAGATTCACAGTGCATTCCTTGCAGTCCCATCTCCAGCCAGATCATATTTACTCACTTTGACTAATCGGCCCACTGGTTTACTTTTTATGACATTTCACTCAACTGCCTGTCAGAAAAAATGGGGAAATGTGAAAATGGTATACAGAGCTGGCACCAGGGGAAGGCCATGTGGAAGGGTGTCATATTGACCATGTGCCAAGTAAGTGGGTAGACACCCTGCACATGGTTTGATACTTGGTACATTGCAGTTGCACTTTGTTCCGGTTGGATGTTAGCATGCACATGCATAGTGATTTCACAGTTTACAAGCCTCACCTGAAGCTGAGTGGCAGTTTTGTTTATGCACTTTCAGCAATGTAAATTCAGCCAAGTTTCAGTTTTTGTATTCAGGAACACAGTTATCTGAATGCATTAGTTGGTATTTTGTGCAGTTATAAACATGCATCTGAGTGGGTGGAGGAGAGCAGTTAGTGCACACAGCAGAAGACTGGGTACAACCAAATTGGGCAGCTGTTGCATTGTCCATGTGTCGAGATCAGTGGGTAGGCATACAGACAATGCAACACCCCAGTAGGGCTGGACCCTTGTGCTGCTGTGTGTGCAGCCCGCTGGGCTCATGTCCCTGCTCAGCTACCAAGCACCTGGTTGCAACTCTGCCATATTTGTTGGTGCCATACACATGTTAGCCATATAGCATCAGGAATCTTCAACTGCAGCATGTAACTAATGGGTTTTATTTTTTACATGTCATACCACTGATTCAGAACAGTATATAAAAATGCAGTGACTAAATTTATGTGTAAACACTCATTAGAGTTTGCTGCATATATTTACATGAAGAGTGTTTAACCTATGTTTCAATTATGCAATCACTTTTGTTAGTTGACATTGGTCTGTTGTTTATTTGTGAAGCACCGACTAAACACCGACATTCCACATGCACGTATGAGAGTTGATGAACACACTATTGCACAAGCTACTTCAGCTGCTGCACTTGCATACCAGCTCTGAGGTCCACTCACAGTGCTGGGTAGCACATTGTCTGCGTGTCATGGGTAGGCTGCAGTCAAATGATACCCATACACCGGGATTAGACTCTCAGAGCATTGCAGCTAGCTGACTAGATTTTGTTGTGCTGTCAAGTGACTGTGCCCAGGACGTGCAGGTGTGCACCTGGTGCACACAGCAGAACGCTGGGCACAAGCCAAATGGGACACCTGTTGCATTGTCAATGTGCGAAATCAGTGGGTAGGCACACAGACAATGCAACACCCCAGTAGGGCTGGACCCTTGTGGCACTTGTGGCTGGGCACATGCACCTCCCCAACTACCAAGCACCTGCTTGTAAATACATCGCTGTGCAATTGGTCAGTGACATACATATGTAAGCCTTCTTGAAGCATAACCATTCAGTGGAAGCAGTAACTAATATCTGACAAAATTTGACCTGCCTCAGGGTTTTGGATCACTGGTCCCAGATCTTGAAAAATGAATGAATTGCATTGAAAAAAATGCGAACACTGATTAGGGTGTGCTACAAAAAATCATAAAATGCACATGATATGTTGCAGTGGTGCCTGCAGACACATATTAGCTGTTATTATATGTTATGTCTGTTATTAAATGCTATTTTAGCTGTTATTTTATGTTAACTGTTATGTTCACAAAATGTGAAAAGTGCTTGTCGGTTGGAATTGATACTACGTACACATTATGACACAATGTGCATCAGTCAGCTGCTGCGCACCAGCTCTGAGGTCCACTCACAAAGCTGGGTAGCACATCGTCTGTGTGTCATGGGTAGTCCACAGTCATGTGATACCCATCCACTGGGATTGGACCACAGAGCATTGCAGCCAGCCGACTGCACACATGCATGCTGCTGTCACACAGTTTACAAGCCTCTCCTGAAGCAGTGCAGAAGTGCACATACCACAATATTATATGTTCAGTGGAACAAGGGTATAAGTTTTTTCAATTTTTTGTGTAACATATCCACTTTATGTGTTTCAAGTTATTTTGCAAAGAAGAAACGCTTTTTGACTTTAAGTCACATAACAAAACTGTTTTTTTTCATAGTTAGATCACTATGAAGAAATGCTGTTCAAAGCAAACTGTTTGGCATAGGTGTTACATGCTGATAGCAATAAGAACAGTTGCTAATCTGCTAACAATGAGATCAAATGAAAGTCTCTGAATACGTGCACACACAAGTATGAGTAAACACCAAAAACAACCAAATTGTGTGAGAAAATGCATCCACAGTGGTGAAAGTATGCAGCTGATAAATTGACACTGCGTCAAGGTTAGTGGGTGGACACCAGGGGTAGATAGCTGAAAAACTTGTGGGAGGTTGTGGGGGGGGGGTGAGAGGGTTCAATATATAGGCTTTTTCATGGTATATTAGGAAGAAAAGGGAGAAAATCACTAAAAGTAGGTGAAAAATGGCTAAACATGGGTAAATATATAAGCACATATAGTACTAAAAATAGCTGAAAATAGGCAGTTAGACACATGAACTAGTAATATTGGAGGTCAAAATCTATTCAAAAATATGAAAAAAAGCGATTTTAAGCGAAAATTTGGGTATCCCTAGTTTTTCAACAATCACTACAGGTAGGTGTATAGCTGGCCGATTGGGGGGGGGGGGTTAGGTGATAGTAGTTCAAAATTTTGCCTCTGGGATACACAGATGATGAAACACCCATGTAGTAGAGCAGGACAATAATTGTGCTGTGTGTGCAGTCTGCTGTGTAATTGCCATGACTGGCTGCTTTGACGGTTTGTGGGGGTAACTGTGATAATCATGATGATAGTTGAAGCATGGAAGACATTCCACCAAAAAAACTTGTACAGCATGTGAAAGTGCATGAAAGTATCTTCAGATAAGCTGCATCATCCATCTCCATCTTACTTTCACACACATCACAAAACGGGCTTCCCACACACCAATCCTGATCTGGATCCCAGCTTTCCAATTTTTCAGTATGATCCATGTCCCAGTTAGTTCATGCTGGCTGTAAGCAGTAGGGTTCAAACGATATATCGTATCGTATCGAATATCGAATATCGGATATCGACCTATTTTTCATATCGAATATCGAATATCGATATCGAAAATTTTGAAAAAATATCAAATATCGATATTGAGGTTCCATATCGTATCGATATCGAATATCGAGTTTCAGAAAAAAATATCGAATATCGAATATCGATATCGAAAAGTCATATCGTTCGAACCCTAGTAAGCAGGGACGTACGCAGTATTTTTGAGCGGGGGGGGCGGATTGTTTACGGAGCCCGGCGAACGGGGGGGGCGGCGCCCCCCCCCACCTAAAATTTGGCCCTATAGGAGTGGAATGAAGCCATGGCGCTGGCGCCATTTGTAGGCGCCAGCGGTAGGGTTGGAAAAAAATCGATTTTTTTTAACGACCCCGATTTTTTTTAATAAAAATCGCTGGGGTTGAAATTAGCCCCAATTCTCTCTAAAATCGCCTCTAAAGGTAAGAAAAGCCATATAAATTGATAGGGAGTGCAAACTTATGCTTTCTGTTGTAATACAAGTACTGTAGAGCTTTAGAAAAGCTTGAAAGTCAGTTATTTTTAAGTTTCAGAGTAATTATCTAGTTATATTAGCAGCGTGAATTACACCTCATCAATCATTTGCGATTTTGTTTGCAGAAATTGCACGTTCTTGCTGAGAACAAAGTAAAAATCATCTTGGGAGTGAACATGGATGCATTTGCATAAATGTTTAATGTTAAAACACATAGCATACCAATGAATACTTTCCGAAATGATTCATGGCCTACCTTACATGCTTAAAAGCACACAGAAATGGGTGCTACACCACCAAATTAGTTGAAAAGGTAATGAAAAAAGCAAATGATGGATTGCTTGCATGAAAATGCGCGCTCGCGCGCAAAAATTTTTGCATTTTACCTAGTGCTAGAGTACCAAAATTTTTCGCCAGCGATTTTTTTTTAAAAAAATCGGTACGGGTGCTGCGATTTTTTTTAATAAAAATCGGAATTTTTTTAAAAAAAATCGCTTAAAAAAAATCGCTTGCCAACCCTAGCCAGCGGCATGGCAGTATTGGCGTTGGCGCTAGCGCCAACGTATACTCTATAGGTACCGATTTAGACCTATATATAGGACTAAGACACATGTTAGTCACTTTTAATGCTTATCAGGCTCCTGAAAATACACATTAAACAATGGGATGGTGAATTGCGCGCTTGCGCGCAAAAATGTTTGAAAGTGCCTACAAAATCGCTTTAGAAAAGTGCCATTCCTGGCAAATCTTTATGTCCGGCCCGTGAACGGGGGGGGGGCGGCCGCCTCCCCCCGCCCCCCCTGCGTACGTCCTTGGCTGTAAGACATAAGTAACTAAGCATGCATTGTGGAATGTAAAAAGTATACCAGATAGGTATACTTAGTAACTTTCCATCAACAATATGTTTTTATTAAACTTTTGAGGGTGAATTTTCAAGTCAGGGAATTCTTTTTATGTCAGTATTCTGAATTTCTATCGATTATTTCTATCATGTTAAAATGCTAAACTGCTTCTGAATCAAGTTTGGCATCATTGTTTTCCATTACTTACAAGTTCCATAGATACAACTGTGAGAGGAATGGGGTGATGAAATTCGGGGGCCAAAAGCCACTTGGTCTTTTGGGAAAATAGGCCAAACCACCCACTATTATACACCAGCAGGGGGCTGTATAGGGTAGGGATGGCCAAAAAACGTTTATAACGGCCCTGTTTAGTATCAAAAGCTCCCAGATATGGTTATGGCTATGGGTCAACATATACAGCTATATCAAACAATTGCCAGTACTTTGTGATGTTGTATACAGCCACAGAATGGCTGGGGAGCCATGGGATAGCATTAGAAGTGGTGGTTTCTGTCAAAAATATCCATTTTTTGTCGACTTGTTACGTATATTGCCTTTTGTCGAATGTTCGTGACTTCACGTCAAGTTTTGCATGGAATCTTATATAAAGTTATAATATAAGCAGGAACGTATACAGGATTTCCGAGCGGGGGGGGGGCTGCTTGTTTACGGAGGCCGGCGAACGGGGGGGGGGGCTCAGCCCCCCCTTGAAATTTTGCCTACATAGTGACGAAATGGCGCCATGGCGCTGGTGCCATCAATAGGCGCACGCCATGGCACTGGCGCCATTCGTAGGCGCCACGCCATGACGCCATTGGCGCTGGCGCCAGCGCCAGAAACCGCTGTATATGTATGTAAATACACGTTCATAATATTATACAGCGGCGGGCACACGATTTCATGGATTTTTGTCACCGGGAACCGATCCGCTGATAATTAGGTGTTGGAAGGGAGGATCACGCGCTAGCGCGCGAAATTGAGCGAGCGCTGCAGCCCCCCCCCCCTGGATACGTCCTTGAATATAAGCCTAATCCATTGACAGTGATGGATCACACTGTAGAAGTAAATATGTGGGAGCACATTGGCTGGATATTATATGCTACACTAACATATCACGGCTTATTATGACACAATAGCATGAACAAATGGAAGCTTTCACACTAAAAATGCCTCAAAACCAATGAAAATTTACAATTACCACTGGTAAAGTGTATGTGAAATTGCGCGCTTGCGCGCAAAAAATTGCAAAATACCTAGTACATAGTACAAAATTTTTTGCCTGTTAAAAAAAAACGGTTTCGTTGCCTCTTTTTTTTCTTTAAACGTTGTTTTTTTTAAAAATGGTTTAAAAAACACCGGCCATCCCTTGTATAGGGTTGGAAAAAAATCGATTTTTTAAATGACCCCTATAAAAAAAAAATCGATTTTGTTTAAAAAATAATTTTTTTCTAATAAAAATCGCTGGGGTCAAAATTAGTTCTATTTGGTTTTAAAATCACCTCTGAGGTGATATAGAGAAACTAAAAGCCATATAAATAGATAGCCAGTGCTAGGGATGGCCAAGGTTTTTTTTCAAAGGTTTTTTTAAAATAAAAAACGTTTTATTTATAAAAAACCCGACCATCAAAACCGTTTTTTTTCAAACCTTGACCAAAATTTTTTGTACTAAGCACTAGGTATTTTGCAATTTTTTGTGCGCAAGCGCGCAATTTCACATGCACATTACTTTTTGTGGTTGTTTTCATTGGTTTTGCGGCATTTTTAGTGTAAAAGCTTCCATTTGTTCATGCTATTGTGCCATAATAAGCCATGATATGTTAGTGTAGTATATAATATCCTGTCAATGTGCCTCCATATACTTGTACAGTGTGAAAAATCACTCTAATGAATTTGCCTCCTATTGTAACTTAATTTAAACACTATTCCAAGGCCAACTTCACTTGAGTCACAAACATTCGACAAAAGCTGATATATGTAATAAGTTGGCGAAAACAGATATTTTTGACAGAAATCACCACTTAAATATAACACCATAAAGTACTGTCACCTTTCTGATATACCTGTATATGTTGACTCATAACCATATCTGGGAGCTTTTGAGAAAAAAATGGTTTTATTTTATAATAAACCCTGTTTACAAAAAAACTGTTTAAGAAAACAACCTGTTGTTGAAAAAAAAACATTTTTCGGCCATACCTAGCCAGTGCACACTTAAACCCGTTTACACAGGGGTTTTTGTGACGACAGAAAATTTGTGTTGTCACAGACCATTTTGCGATGAGAATAGCTAATTTTACATGTGTGACGACAAATCGGCCTCGTTAATTCCGACAAAAATCGGTCTCGTTGCCGCCGACAAACAAACGACGCAGACTGAAAAGCTTGTATGTCAGTTCTTTTAATTTTAACGGTAATTAATTAGTTATATTTGCTCTGTGAATCATATTTCATCGACAATTTACAACTTGATTTGCAGAAATTGCATGTTTTTGCTCTAAGAATCATATTTCTCGACTATTTACAACTTGATTTGCAGAAATTGCATGTTTTTGCTCTAAGAATCATATTTCTCGACTATTTACAACTTGATTTGCAGAAATTGCATGTTTTTGCTGAGGAGACAATATAAATCATTTTGGAAGTGAACATGGATGCATTTGCATTGATGTATGATATGAGAACACATAGCATAACAATGCATACCTCCCATAATGATTAATAGACAGCATACTTTACACACGTAAAATTACACAGAAAATGGATGCTACACTACCAAATTTACTGTCAATCCATAAATAAAGCAATGGATGACGTGGTTGCATGAAACTGCGCTCTTGCATGCGAAATTTTTGCATTTTACCTAGTGCATGAGTACCAAAATTTTCTTCCAGCGATTTTTTTAATCGGACAAAGGGTTGCGATGTTTTTTTAAAAATCGGATTTAAAAAAAAATCTGTTAAAAAACGCTTGCCAACCCTAGGGCAGAGTTGCGAAAGTGTATTTACACTTACCCGAAATACCTGGGTAAATGGGTATTTATATTTACACTTACACTTACACTTTTATAAAATACCCATACACTTTTTTTACACTTTCCTCAGCAAAATACCCGGGTACAGAAAGTGTATTTTTTTCTTTCAGATGGCCCTGTTTTATGCTTTTGAGAAAGCATGAAATAGGGTCATGTACAAAAAATAACTGCACAGTGCACACATGCAGTTATGCATTGAATGTAGAAAATATGGAAAAGGTACAAACTAGCCTTTGATCTTCAACCTTTGATCAGTACTCATGGTATTCTACAGTTTCATCATACTTTTGTAAAAAGGACAAGATCAATGGAAATTCACCAGCTGGACACAAAGTCAACTGGCTTTGGCATTGACATTTGCTGCATGTCCATTCTTGCATTTAAACAGTGTGTATCGCATTGCATAATCAGTCAAATATCAACACTGAAAAAGTCCCATTATTAGGGAACTTTATACTACTACAGTATTTGTTACAGTCTGAAATATTTCATAAAATTCAATAAAATGTGAAATAATGCATGAAAATGACAAATAAATTGATCTAAATGTGAAAACAGTGATGTTTTCTAATGCTCAACAGTGAGAGCTCTTTCAAAAAAAAAAATTACACTTACACTTTTTTACACTTTCCTAGGTATTTTTAAAATACCTTACACTTTTAGTATCCATACTCAAAATTTGGAAAGTGTATTTACACTTACACTTACACTTTCCAAAAATACCGGTATTTTAACAACTCTGCCCTAGGGCTGTAATGACAAAACCTGTACCCTCCAGTACAGAGGCTCTCAGCTCTGGGGGTGGTAGATGTGTGAATTTTTGGGGGCATGTATTCAACACCACCCCCTACTTAGTTGAGGATATACAGGAGATAGTTTGAGTGCTACGGGTTTGATCCGCCACCGGCCACCAGCCCCCGCCACCACAGTATTTACATGGTATAATAACGTACTGGAGTGACAGAGGCAGGTGAACAAGTTGGGTGCTTTTTGCAAACCGGTTTTTTTACCAAGCAAAAGGCATTTTACGTTGGCGTTGTAGCTAGAATGGCGTTAGATTGAATCATTGCGTCATTGCAAAATACATTAAATGAATGACTTAAATGCGACTATGTTATTTTACAGGACTACATCTTGAAGAAGAAAAAAAATAGCAATTAAAAAAGCCTACTGTGAACAAAGCATTTTACAGAGCAAAGTGAAAAGCTAAGTAGATGGAGAGTTTCATTCCAAAGTGCATGAACGTCAAGTCTAGAACAAAAGTAGATTTATCACCATTTTGCACATTTTGCATTTTGCCATGCTTATATTCAAACGGAACTTTGTAGCCAAACTTTCATGAAAAACAAAATACCTAGTCAGCACATTTTGGAGGAAGATCCGACCGAAATTCTCTTTTTTAAATTCCAGTCTCAATAGAAACACTTTCATGATAAGTATGCAAAATTTCGGGCGTGCACTACGATTTTGGAAAGAAACTTTACGCATGGCAACTCAATTGTCATCTTAAATGACAAAATAATACCTTGAGAAGTCAATGCCTCGCGTGCGGCTTGGCGAAACACAGAAGTATGCGCAGAATTCTACCATAAGTTATACTCGGCGTACGTGATACTCTGCCCTCGCACTGATTTTTGTATCGTGTTGGAAGCGTGCCAATGGTTATTAAATCATGCGATTTCCGTAAAAATATGAAAAAAAATTCATAGATGTGAATATGTTAATGAATAACATAATAACAACAATTAATTTTGTCATCTTTTTATGAAACTCGGACGCGTTAACCATCGTTGGCACACTTCCAGCGGGAACCACGCGTGCAGGGTGAAAAGTAACCGGAGTATAAGAATAAAATTTTGTGAATTATTAAGTTTGTCCATGAAAAATGAAAAATACTATTATGAAAGTAATTTTGGTGATTCAGATGGTTATGGTGATGGCCCATGCTCAGTGCGGTGATATCCTCTGAGTACTTACCTATGAATAACAACATGAAGACACTAAGAATGGTAACAAAAGGAATGAGCTTTTATGCCAAACGAACCAGGGGTTAAGTGGATTTGGACCCCTCCAGGGGTTTATATAGATAGTAAATCACTTCTCCAGAGTAGGGATGGCCAAAGTCGTTTTTTAACGGTTGTTTTTTAAATGGCTTCTTTTTTTAAATGTCTTTTTTTTAAATGCAGAGACATCAAAACCGTCTTATTTAAAAAAAACATCAGCCAAAATTTTAGTACTTATGCACCATGTATTTTTGCAATTTTTGCGCACAAGTGTGCAATTTCACATGCACATTACCATTGGTGGTTGTTTTCACTGGTCTTTGAAGCATTTTTAGTGAAAATTTTCCATTTGTTCATGCTATTGCATGATAATAAGCTGTGATATGTTTGTGTAGTATATAATAGCCAGGCAATGTGCTCCCACATAAATACTTCTACAGTGTGAAACATCACTCACACTGTATTAGCCTTCTCTCACAACCTTATTTAAGCACTATTCCATGCCAAATTTCACGTGAGTCGCAAACATTTGACAAAAGGCAATATGCATAATGAGTCAACATAAAAATGGATTTTTTTGACAGAAATCACCACTTATAATGCTACCCCATTGCTCCACAGCCATTCTATGGCTATATTTAACAAAGTATCAAATTTATCAAACTATCAAACAAGCATTTATCACAAAAGTATCAAACATTTATCACAAAGTACTGGTACTTGTCTGATATACCTGTATATGTTGCCTCATAACAATTGGGAGCTTTTTAAAAAAGACAGTCTTTCCTTTAAAAAATGTCTTTTTTAAATGTCTTTTTTTAAAGACAGGGTCGTTAAAAAAGACATTTTTTGGCCATCCCTACTCCGGGGGGATAGATAGCTGAAAAAATTTGGGGGGGGGGGGTTTGCGCCGGTTCAATATATAGGCTTTTTCGCGGTGTAGAAGAAAAAAGGGTCAAAAATGGTTAAAAACACTAAAGATATGTGAAAAATCGCTTATTATAAGTGAAAAATGGGTAAATAGGCACCTGGGTAAATGGGTAAATAGGGTAATAAGGACACCAATGTGTACTGGTTCCTAAAAATGAGTAAGTTAGGAAAAGTTGACATGCAGGTTTACTCAGATGGGATATATATATATATATATATATATAACGCCATTGCCAAACGGCTAGGGCCCATTCCGCATCAAAGCCCATTCCGCATGTAGACCCATTATAGACACATTATGCCTGCACGGGTAACAAAGGGGGGTGGGTAACACCACCCCAAAACGCCCAGCTATCTATCCATCCTTGGCGCCAATTTTTTTGGCTACATTCCCCTGAACACCCCCACCCGCAAATTGCCTAGCTATCTAGCTATCTGGAGCGCTTTTGAGCAATTTTTCCCTAATTTTCACCAAAATTCCCTAATTTTCATACTTCTTATAGATTTTCACCTTCAAAATAACTAGTTCATGTGTTTAAATTACCTCTTTTCAACATTCCACGTATAATTTAATGTGTTTCGGGTCAACATGCGGGATGGGTTTACATGCGGAATAGTGCACTGCCTCGCCAAACGACCAACTAGGGTTCAAACGGGATTGACTTTTCGGGATCGGGATTGTTTTTTGAAATTTCGGGATCAAGATTGGCTTTTCAGGATCGGGATCAGGATTGGCTTTTTGAGATTTCGGGATCAGGATCAGGATTGACCTTTCGGGATTGGCGTTTTTATTGGGATTGGGATTTAGGCCTTAAAAATTAGTTTTCAGGGGTTTTTTTCCTGATATTTCACAAAATGACCCAAAACACCAAAAACAATGGATACCAGAAAAATTGAATTAAATTGGCATACAAAACAATGCTATAGATTCATTTAGGAACTGCGCAACTGGCTGCCTGGCATTGTCATTCGCACCACCGTGTACCATATATGCATGTGTAATATTAACCTTTAACTATGGTAGTGGGCACTGTAACGAGACCATTTGTAGTGGTGTCCATGCCCACGCAACAGAGATATAGAGGGAGGTGGGGAAATGAGCGGTTGCGCTCAAAATGCGCACTTGCAATCTGCATACAAAATGGTCCTTTAAAAGTGCCATTTCTGGCACCTTTTGTCTGTGAATTTTTCCGAGATCGGGATTGGGGCATTTTTTCGGGATCGGGATTGGGGTTTAAAATCTCGGGATCGGGATTGGCCTTTTCAAATTTCGGGATCGGGATTGAGGTCTCAGGATCGGGATCGGGACCACAAAATCCCGAAATTTCTCGGGATTCGGGACACCATTTGAACCCTACCACCAACTCAAGCAAACCCCCCCCCCCCGGGGGGACAAAACACACACACCTGTTGCGGCGCTGGAATAAATGCCGCAGTTGGGTGGCGACGGCAATCGGCCGACAAGCCACGCGAACTGCGCCGACGCGCTGAGCTGCACGCCGGCCGGTCGCAACTGCAGCGAGAAACGAACCCGCTGGCGTCGCGCCAACTGCCAGCGGCTGCACTGAGCGCCGCTAAATAGAAATCTGCGTTGAGGGGTGGGGATTTGTAGTTTTGTAATTTTTTCATGCGCTGGAGGTAAGTTGGAAATAAGTGTAGACGGCGCTAGGCGCCACGACAGAAGAGCGCCAGAAAAATGGCGCCTCGACAGTGTCTAGCCGCGACAGTGTCTAGACGAGTGCAATTGTCGAGATGAATGGCGCACCGCACATTTGAAATTGGCGAGAACGGTCAGAACTAGGGATGAAAAATAAACGTTTTTATCAACGACCCAGTTTAAAAAAAAAGTTTTTTTTTAACAAAACCGTTTTTCTTCCTCTCAAAAGCTCCCAGATATGATTATACATGGTTATGGGTCAACATTAGGGTGTCAACAAAAACTTTTTGGCGGAAAACGGAAACGGAAACGGAAAAATTTTAACACTTGCCGGAAAACGGAAACGGAAAAAAAATTGCACTTGGCGGAAAACGGAAAATGGAAAAATGAAAGGCAGGAAAACGGAAACGGAGAAATTTGCTGAAATGATGCCGAAAACAGAAAAAAAATTGCAGAAAGTTATCCAGAAAAAATTTTTTTTGCAGAAATCTTGCTAGAAATAGTAAAAATTCACATAATTGAGCACCTGCATGCATGTTTACCAGTTTGGTTGAAACAAAAAACAGCAAATTGAGCTGGAAAGTGAAAAAAGTTGGAAAAACAGACAATTGAACCAGAAAACGGAAAAACGGCGGAAAAACTGAAAATTTAGCCAGAAAACGGAAAATGGGCCGGAAAAACGGAAACGGAAAAAAAAATTTTGCAGTCGGAAAACGGAAACGGAAACGGAAAAAAAATTGCCTGCGGAAAGCGGAAACGGAAAACGGAAAGTTGACACCCTAGTCAACATATACAGGTACATTAGACAAATTGCAATACTTTGTGATGTTATATTTATATATATATATATATATATAGCCGTAGAATGGCTGTGGATCCAAAGGATAGCATTATAAGTGGTTATTTTTGTCAAAAATATCCGTTTTATGTCGACTTCTTACATATATCCAGAGTTGTTAAAATACCGGTATTTTTGGAAAGCGTAAGCGTAAGCGTAAATACACTTTCCAAATTTTCAGTATGGATACTTAAAGCGTAAGGTATTTTTAAAATACCTGGGAAAGCGTAAATAAAAGCGTAAGCGTAAAAAAATTTAAGAGATGTTTTATCAGTGAATTCTTTCCAAATCAAGCTTTCAGCGACATTTTTCGGATGTCCACTTAGTAGTCTGCCCTCATATGTTGTTTGGCAATTCATCGGCAGCGACACTTACCGTATTTCTTCTAATAGAAGAGCACCGTTCAATTTTTTTCGTCAACTTTATTTGCCTCCGTTCTATGGGAGGTGACGTTCTATTGGAGGCTGCCGTTCTATTAGAAGAAACACAGCAAGTCATCTTTTTATCTTCCAACTTGGAGTTATTGCTGTCAACAGCGACAACATTGTTGACGGTGACAACATCGTCGTCGGCGACAACATCGTCGTCGGAATCCATTTTCAGCCCAAAATTTCTTATCTGAAGCCCTGATTTTGCTCGACGACACAGTATTAGCAAGACATTCATACTGCGACACAATTTGTAAACGTGCCACTATTTCCACCACATTACTGCACGCACGCAGTAATTTTTTTGGTACGCAGTTTCGTTCACTCTTTTTTTGTGGTTTTATGCTTTTTCAAAGGTGTAAAACTGAACTGTGTGAAAAGCTTTTTTACGCTTTTAGTACCCGGGTATTTTGGCCGGAAAAGCGTAAAAAAGCGTACAGGTATTTTATGAAAGCGTAAGCGTAAGCGTAAGTATAAATACCCATTTACCCGGGTATTTCGGGTAAGCGTAAATACGCTTTCGCAACTCTGCATATATCACCATTTGTCAAATGTAAGTGACTTCAAGTTTGAAAACGTTAGAAAAAACGCCGGCCATCCCTAGTAGTGATGGAAAAGCACCAAAGAAAAGGGCACCAAGCGCCAAGGGCGCCATTAAGAAAGTGGGCGCCAAGCGCCGAGGGCGCCACAGAAAAAGGGCGCCATGACGCCATACGGAAAGCGGGCGCCAGGCGCCGAGGACACCACGGAATGAGGGCGCCAAGCGCCAAGGGCGCCAGGATAAATAAGTGCATACAACACCCTGCGTGTGCTAAAAGTGTTTCTACAGAACCCTAGAACACATTCACCACTTAATTTGTGTTCTCCAGGATGTAATGAACAAAAACAACACTAGCAACAAAAAATTCAAGTAAAATCCACATGATGAATTCAAACACAATGGATATTGTCATTTGACAACAATCCATTCACTTCAAATAGACTTTTCCAATCAATGTTTATTTGAAATGGACAAAAACGGAATTGCAACGATTTGAATCCGTTGATTTATGATTTTGCAAGTTCAACGGTCCATCATTCTCGTTTTCTGATCTGTCAGACACATCTGATGAACTGTTGCACAAAAGATTTCCACCCACTCACACCACTTCGTCCTTTTGTCTGGCGAATTAAGATCATCATGGATGCATTTTTCATCTTTTTTTTCATTTATACTAGGGTGTAAAAAAATTTTTTTTACGGAAAACGGAAAGGTAAATTTTTTTCACTTAACGGAAAATGGAAAGGTAAAAAAAGTTCACTCAATGGAAAACGGAAAGGTAAAAAAAATTATCAGCCAGAAAACGGAAAACAGAAAAATGAAATGCTGGAAAACGGAAAGCGAAATTTTCACAGAAACGGAAAAAAATAAAGTGAAATTTGCATGGAAATGGACAAACTTGCAGAAGGAAAACGTGCATGCAGGTTTGCCTGTTTGGCTTTGATGGTGGTAGCTGTTGTTGTAGTGCCACTACATTGTATTTATTCACATGTATTTACTCTGTATTTATTCACATTTACACTGCAATTGATTAGGTTTTGGGTTCACTTCTGAACCACTAAACTTTATATTTCAGCCAATCCTTTTTAAGTGGCTACTTGAGTGTATCAATCAGTTCAGTTGATTTTCCCTTTCCTTCACCTTCCCATTTCCCTCGCCCATAGAGTGCAAATGAAATGGAAACATTGACAGCGTGAAGCCTATGTCGCACAGCGACAGTTTGGACTGGAAATCACTGCACCCAACACAAATGTTCCTCCCCCTCAGCCACTGTCCTCTGAGAATCTGGCACTTGCTCGCCCAGAGTTCTCAGTGCCATTCTCTCGATCGGAACTTGGAACTAACTTCTACAATGGGTGTGAAGACTATGCCTGCCTGCTCTGGCACCCGTGTGTGCAACACTGTACATTCTGCAACTATAGATCATGCCAGTAACTTAACTTGTAGTTCAAGCTTAACTGAACCAGCATAAAATCACCAAAAGGTAGCAAAAGTACACTAGAACGACACAAGAACCTGGTAGTTAAAAACACCATAGTGGAAAACGATAAATACAGATTGGAAAAATAATGGAAAATTGCCAGAAAACTGAAAATCGAGCCAGTAAATGGAAAAATGGTCTGGAAAAATGGAAAACGTAAAGGTAAAAAAATTTCAGCTGGAAAACAAAAAAATGGGCCGGAAAAACAGAAACGGAAAGGTAAAAAAAATTTCAGCTGCCGGAAAACAGAAAGGTATAAAAATTTTGGCTGCCGGAAAAGGGCGCCAAGCACCAAGGGCGCCATGGCGCCTTTCAGAATGTGGGCGCCAGGCGTGCCACAGAAAAAGGGCGCAAAGCGCCTATGGCCAATGGGTTTTGTTTAAAAAAACTCCCAGATGCCTCAAAACCTATGAAACTTAACCCCCCTCCCCCTCGAAATACCCCCATCTTGTATGAGGTACATCATGTATACAATGTACATGATGTATTTATTGGGGCGAAATCTTATCACAGCTATAAATATACATACCGTATTTCCTCGAAATACCCCCCCCCTCGTTTGACCCCCCCCCTCTCGGGACCACTATGAAACAATCACCCCCCCCCCCTCGAAATACCCCCCCCCAAATTGAGTGTAAAGGGAACGTACATGACAAATACTGCAGTTTGTGTTCTGTGTACTGCAGAACACACGTTAAAACAATGTCGGTGTCACGTTAGAACAGTGTACATACCATCTACATACTAATATTAGTCTACAGAACCTTATAAATGGCGGTTTTTGTTGCATTTTTCGACGTCTGCGTACGTTTCAGACGACTATTTCGTACTTGGTTTTCAAAAAATTTCTTGTGAAATAATAACCCCCCCCCTCGAAATACCCACCCCCTCGTTTAACCCCCCCCCCTCTCGGGACCACTATGAAACAATCACCCCCCGGGGGGTGTTTCGAGGAAATACGGTAGAGTAGTTTGTATAGCTAAATATCTACTTTTGAATGTTCTAATACGTCCCATTTGGTGACGTTTATTACCACTTTTGGGTATGTAAAAGCCCACTCTTTACTACAATATTGACAAAACTTTCTGGCTAAATAAAACCCCACTTGAATAAGCCCCCCCTCGAAATGCCCCCCTCAAAATTTCCACTCTGAGGGTATTTCAAGGTATTTACCGTATATCCTCAAATAAGACCCCAGGGGAGTTATTTTTTCGTCGGAGTTTTTGAGGGGGGACTTATTCAAGGGGGAGGAGTTATTCAAGGGAGGGAGTTATTTTTTCCTCAGAAACTTGGACTGAATTCATCATATGAATGCATTCTGTCAACTCATGTAATCTATGTATTTAACAGTTCAAATACAACAAAAAGGTGTTTATACACTGCGTACATGTCATGTATCTGCTGTGGCTGCCATACGTTAACATTCTTTTGTATTTTCATCGATCATTTTTGTAAATTTTATGGCATATTATTCACCCAGAGGGGGGACTTATTCAAGAGGGGGGAGTTATTCAAGGGAGGGAGTTATTTTTTCGTCAGTGTTCTTGAGGGGGGAGTTATTCAAGGGGGAGGAGTTATTCGAGGGGGGGGTCTTATTCGAGGATATACGGTACCGTATTACCTCAAAATTCGACTTCTGACACTTTGCATGACATTCGACATTTTACAGAGTCTGATATGCCATCAAACAACACAAATTGAGAACTGTAACATTCTGCGGGTCACAAAATCGCAAAAACAAACATAAATCGGGGGTAACAATACCTAAATCCCAGGAGAATACAAACAGTGTATCAGAGTTGTTAGAATTACTGAACTTTTTTAAAAGTATATGTAAACGTAAAGTATTTTTTTTTACTCACCACAAAGTATAGAAAACGTAAAATACTTTTTTTTTACTCGTACGTACGCGTAAATGTGGGTACTTTTTTGTGAGTGTAGAAACGACTACTTTTCTTCATAGAATGTGTAAAAGTGGGCACTTTTTCATACGTGTACAGCACAATGTATGTTTTTCTAAAAGCAAATGAAAGATTATATAGTTTTCAAGGTCTCTTTTTTCTAGGAGATAAAAATTATCGTTCTTCCGACTCGTTTACCACATCCATTGTCTCCACAACCATTTCGATTTGGTTGCAAATTTTGAAATTTTTAAAGGCACTACCCCCGCATATCTAAAATATTCAATGGAAATACTTCTGAAAATACATAGCAGTGTAGTTACTTTATAAATATGTCCCACATTGAATTTTCATAAATACATTTTCCGTACACGTACGCTTTGAAAGTGTACGCGTACAAGTGCGTACGGTATTTTTTTGAAAAGTATGTAAATGTATTTACTGCGTACTCGCGTACGCGTATTTTTCGAGTAAACGTACGTACCTTTTAACAACTCTGCAGTGTATACATACTGTATCTCTTCTAATGGAAATTATATGCTTGTATAAAATTACTTACAGTCATCCCCGGGTTATCGGGTTGAGTGTAATTTCTGAAAACATAACCGATAGTGTGGGGAACCCGATAATCAGGGGACATGATGTAGAAGTGCCATGGTACTGGCGCCTAGAACTAGCACATAAATAAAAGAACCATCATTTACATCAGTAATCAGTGAAGATAAATGCTATTGAAATGCAAACTTTCAATGGTTACTGTGCATTTTTCAATGCTTGCACATGATGGTTTGGTTTGGGTTCATTCAATTATTTAAATAACCGATAACTGAAGTCATTTTATAAACACCTTCCCACCCAAGTCGGGCCCCCTATTTTTGACTTCACTTCAGATGCCCTATCTCTGGCTGTGGGCAGGGTGGAAAGCTAAAAGTTGGGTGGTATATAGGCACAAGCCCCCTCTACCATTCATGAATGGAAGGAGCCATGGCGACTCACTACAGGGTGGGTTGCCCTATATGTCAAAAAAAATTGTGGCGATTTTGCTGTCCCACCCAGTTCTGGCCCCCACTTGATTTGTTATACTGTGGTCTGGAAAAGGAGTGCCAGGTGCCTATTGTGCCACAGGAGAGGGGCACCATGGCGTGGCACCCTTTGGCACCCCCAAATGGCACCAGCACCATTCCATCGCTAATCTTGTGAGCCTCCCAGTAAGCAGCAGAGAAATTTTTTTATAAATTTGCTAATTTTAAGATTCACTTTTTGCATTTATTTTTTTACACACTTGACACGCTGGTTTAGGATGTTTTATAGAGGAGGGTTTAAGGTTCAAAGTTGTGTAAAAAACATTACCTTTAAAATGCCTCCATTAGAAAATTTACTGGGGGTGAATTTAAAATACTAAATTTTGACAATTTATGTTCCTGTGATGACATCATTATGATCTCATAAAATTCACTCCAAGTAAATTTTTTAATGGAGGCACTTTAAAGGTAATGTTTTTAATACAATTTTGAATCTTAAACCCTCCTCTATAAAACATCCTAAACCAGCGTGTCAAGTGTGTAAAAAAAATAAAACAAAAAGTGAATTTTAAAATTTGCAAATTTATAATTTTTTATCTGCTGCTTACTGGGAGGCCTCAAGATTAGCGATGGAATGGTGCTGGTGCCATTAGGGGTGCTGGTGCCATTAGGGGTGCCAAAAGGCGCCACACCATGGTGCCCTTTTTCCTGTGGTGCAATAAGTGCCTGGCACCCCTTTTCCAGACCACAGTATAACAAATCAAGTGGGGGCCGGGACTGGGTGGGACCGCAAAAACACCACAAATTTTTTTGACATAAAGGGCAACCAACCCTGTAGTGAGTCGCCATGGCCCCTTCCATTCATGAATGGTAGAGGGGGCTTGTGCTGCGCCTATATACCACCCAACTTTTAGCTTTCCACCCTGCCCACAGCTGGAAATAGGGCATCAGTAGTGAAGTCAAAAATAGGGGGCCAGACTTGGGTGGGAAGGTGTTTACATAAAAATTCCATTTGCTTTCAAAAATACAACATGATAACCGGGAATGCAGAGAAACCTTCAATCCGGGGAATTTAGTTCCCACATGTCCCCAGTTTTCAAAATTACACCCATTATCCCAGAGAACCCTATAACCTGGGGAACCGTTAACCCGGGGAAATACTTGTTTCTGACCAGGGAAGTTGCTTTCCAATCATTGCCTGACATTGGCTTTACATGTAATTTTCCGGGTAGTTTATGGATGACATTTTTCAATGGTTTTTAAAAAAAAACATAAACTGTTGGCATTTAGATTTCATTGAGTGTGTGTGAGAACATTGGTAGAGAAACCAGTATTTAAAATTTCTGTAAGGGTCATACCAAAAGTAACTTATCCAACATGACCTGAGATTGCTGTGATATTTGAGTTTTGTCTTCATTGGACACCAGTGGTCATAAATGTGCCTTCAAATATTTCCAAAAATATGTACCTATTCATGATTATTAAACATGTTGGCGGTGTGTCGACCTGATCTGCTGGGAGGCTGCTTGGATACTCCATGCTCACTGGTTGGTTTTTCATTGTTTTGTTCTCATTTTCAGAGCTGGGTGCTTTTGCAGACCTTGTCAAGTTGAGTCTTACCTGTGAAAGTCTGAATGTGAAGCAGTATCAAAAGTGACATAAAATGTAGAATGACTTAGTAACATCAACCATAATGTGTAACACAGTATTTGTCAACCGAAATTTTGATAAATCAGCTTTGAAAGCTCGTTTTCGTGATGCTGAGACATTGTGAATTTCCGTGTCTAAAACGCACCCATGTACAGAATGTACCTATGTACAGAATGCACCTATGGGTGCCTATGACAACGCTGATTGTTCCCGATCATTCTATACTCAGGTGCGTTGTGTGCGTGGATGCGTTACGTATATTTGCACAAGGTTTTACCATAATTTGATGAATAAAGTGGCATGAATGTAAATAAATTGTCAATAAATGATAAAGTAAAGTGTCAAATGTAAAGTCAAAACAAAAGAGAAAATATGATATTACTGGAACTTTGCATGACAATTGACAGTTTACCTACTTTGCATTTGACACTTTACTTTACAGGGCTTGGGAGTTTGGGACCAGGGTGTCAACAAAAACTTTTTGGCAGAAAACGGAAATGGAAAAATTTTTGCACTTACCGGAAAATGGAAACGGAACATTTTTTGCTTTTGCCAGAAAACATAAAACGGAAAAATGAAAGGCCGGAAAACGGAAACACAAAAATTAACTGAATATATGCTGGAAACAGAAAAAAATTTGCTGAAATTTTGCCAGAAATGGAAAAAAATTGCAGAAATTTATCCAGAAATAAAATAATTTGCAGAAATTTTGCTAAAATGGGAAAAAATCACATAATTGAGAGCCTGCATGCATGTTTACCAGTTTGGCTGAAACAGAAAACAAAAAAATTGAAAAAACAGAGCTGGAAAGTGAAAAGTTGGAAAAAAAGACAATTGAACCGGAAAACAGAAAAAAGTTGGCACACACTAGTTGACACCTGTGTGTCAACAGCTCGCTGGTTTTTCAGCTGTTCCGATGGTGGACTAATGCATCAATGAGCGCGATTCTTACAAATTGCTGTCGCTGGCCTCGCTGATTGCATGACATGACGGAGTTTGGCTTCATGTATCACACACAGTACAACTTTCCCCAGTTCCATTGCACTTGCAGTAATACCCATATATATTTTTCAACATTGCCGCAAGTGCATTTGAAGATTGTTCTGCAACATGAGAAGCCGAAATCTAAGTTGGCAGTGTCATGTGTCAACTACATAAATGTGTCAACTAGTGTGCGCGTGAGTCAGCAGCATAATCCAAGCAGGCATAATCCAAACACAAAATGGGGCATAATCCAAGCATAAGTGCAGCATAATCCAAACAAAATGGCGGAAAATGGGAAGGCCTGGCTTTTTGGGCACGGCGCCGACGACGTGATGATAATGGCGGTGCTGCTGGACAAGCGCGACCAGGCGTCCAGGCTCAGTGCCATCATCATGACGTCATCAGGGCCGTGACCAAAACATGAAGGAATGTAGTAATAGCACTGAATTGTCGGGAGATCACCTTGAGATAGATAGCCAATTAGGTAGATATTATGTAGATAGGTAGATAGATAGTACATAGGTAGCCTTCTCGCTGAACATTGTCTTGTAAACCAACCTGAAATTGGGAGGCGGTGATGAGGTCATGATCATGACGTGCTGCTGGACAAGCCCACCCAGGCGTCCAGGCTCGCCACCCAATTTGAGATTGGTTTACAATGAGGGAATCAAGTAAGAGTATCGAATGGACCGGGAGATTGCATTAAGAAATATAGCCAAGTAGGACATTTGTCCTCCTACTTGGCTATATTTCTTAAAGACATTTTTCCTGGAGTGTATCAATGCCTCGAATTACCTAAAAAAAATTCGAAAAGTCTTTTGGAATCTTTTGTTAAAAATTGATTTTTATGTATTTTTTCACCACGTGCTCAAAAATTTGAAAAGTCCAAAAAAATTCAGAAATAATTTCGAATTCTTGAATCTTTTTTGTAGTAAATCAACTTTTGTAGTAAATTGTTGAATCAACAAATAGTAAACGCTCAGGCGGGGTGGCAACTTCATCTTTGATGCTTTTAACCGATGAGTCAATTATCTCAGGGTTGTCTGGTGTCCCGCTTTTGATAGACTGCCGCCCACCCACACTGGAAGACATTTTCGCAGAATTCCGGAGATGGCCAACATTCATATTCAACTTTTATTTTTTATTTTCCGCGAAACGAGCTCAGTCGTACCCTAACCAAAAAATTCAGCACCTTGTTGCCATCATATACTCGGTCGGCAACCCTACATCAGTCGGAAACGTTTCCACTCTGTGGCTTTTCTAACATTCTGATCAATCTGCCATTGTTGTAAACAACAACATCGCACTGACCTTTTAACAACTCTGCAGTGTATACATACTGTATCTCTTCTAATGGAAATTATATGCTTGTATAAAATTACTTACAGTCATCCCCGGGTTATCGGGTTGAGTGTAATTTCTGAAAACGTAACCGATAGTGTGGGGAACCCGATAATCAGGGGACATGATGTAGAAGTGCAATGGTACTGGCGCCTAGAACTAGCACCTAAATAACAGAACCATCATTTACATCAGTAATCAGTGAAGATAAATGCTATTGAAATGCAAACTTTCAATGGTTACTGTGCATTTTTCAATGCTTGCACATGATGGTTTGGTTTGGGTTCATTCAATTATTTAAATAACTGATAACTGAAGTCATTTTATAAACACCTTCCCACCCAAGTTGGGCCCCCTATTTTTGACTTCACTTCAGATGCCCTATCTCCGGCTGTGGGCAGGGTGGAAAGCTAAAAGTTGGGTGGTATATAGGCACAAGCCCCCTCTACCATTCATGAATGGAAGGAGCCATGGCGACTCACTACAGGGTGGGTTGCCCTATATGTCAAAAAAAACTGTGGCGATTTTGCTGTCCCACCCAGTTCTGGCCCCCACTTGATTTGTTATACTGTGGTCTGGAAAAGGAGTGCCAGGTGCCTATTGTGCCACAGGAAAGGGGCACCATGGCGTGGCACCCTTTGGCACCCCCAAATGGCACCAGCACCATTCCATCGCTAATCTTGTGAGCCTCCCAGTAAGCAGCAGAGAATTTTTTTTATAAATTTGCTAATTTTAAGATTCACTTTTTGCATTTATTTTTTTACACACTTGACACACTGGTTTAGGATGTTTTATAGAGGAGGGTTTAAGGTTCAAAGTTGTGTAAAAAACATTACCTTTAAAATGCCTCCATTAGAAAATTTACTGGGGGTGAATTTAAAATACTAAATTTTGACAATTTATGTTCCTGTGATGACATCATTATGATCTCATAAAATTCACTCCAAGTAAATTTTTTAATGGAGGCACTTTAAAGGTAATGTTTTTTATACAATTTTGAATCTTAAACCCTCCTCTATAAAACATCCTAAACCAGCGTGTCAAGTGTGTAAAAAAAATAAAACAAAAAGTGAATTTTAAAATTTGCAAATTTATAATTTTTTATCTGCTGCTTACTGGGAGGCCTCAAGATTAGCGATGAAATGGTGCTGGTGCCATTAGGGGTGCTGGTGCCATTAGGGGTGCTGGTGCCATTAGGGGTGCCAAAAAGCGCCACACCATGGTGCCCTTTTTCCTGTGGTGCAATAAGTGCCTGGCACCCCTTTTCCAGACCACAGTATAACAAATCAAGTGGGGGCCGGGACTGGGTGGGACAGCAAAAACACCACAAATTTTTTTGACATAAAGGGCAACCAACCCTGTAGTGAGTCGCCATGGCCCCTTCCATTCATGAATGGTAGAGGGGGCTTGTGCTGCGCCTATATACCACCCAACTTTTAGCTTTCCACCCTGCCCACAGCTGGAAATAGGGCATCAGTAGTGAAATCAAAAATAGGGGGCCAGACTTGGGTGGGAAGGTGTTTACATAAAAATTCCATTTGCTTTCAAAAATACAACATGATAACCGGGAATGCAGGGAAACCTTCAATCCGGGGAATTTAGTTCCCACATGTCCCCAGTTTTCAAAATTACACCCATTATCCCAGAGAACCCTATAACCTGGGGAACCGTTAACCCGGGGAAATACTTGTTTCTGACCAGGGAAGTTGCTTTCCAATCATTGCCTGACATTGGCTTTACATGTAATTTTCCGGGTGGTTTATGGATGACATTTTTCAATGGTTTTTAAAAAAACATCAACTGTTGGCTTTATGGCATTTTCGCAGAATTCTGGAAATGGCCAAAATTCAAATTTGAATTTTATTTTTTATTTTCCGCGAAACGAGCTCGGTCGTACCCTAACCACATTTTGAATCCCATCAGAGGGAATAAATCTCCTTGTGCCTGTGCAGTTTGCATAAAATCAGCAGTGTCATCCTCCTGCAGTTTGTCACATTTGTCTGTAAAAAACTTCAGCACCTTGTTGCCATCATATACTCAGTCGGCAACCCTTCGTCAGTCGGAAACGTTTCCACTCTGCGGCTTTTCGAACATTCTGATCAATCTGCCATTGTTGTAAACAATGACATCGCACTGAAACTATCAAGCTGAAGGAATTGACAAAACAATTCAATCTTCTAACCCGAACTTCGCTCAGGCGGGGCGGAAACTTCATCTTTGATGCTTTCAACCGACGAGTCAATTATCTCAGGGTTGTCTGGTGTCCCGCTTTTGATAGACCACCACCCACCCGCACTGGAAGACATTTTCGCAGAATTCTGGAGATGGCCAACATTCGAATTCAAATTTTATTTTTTATTTTCCGCAAAACGAGCTTGGTCGTACCCTAACCACATATTTTGAATCCCATCAGAGGGAATAAATCTCCTTGTGCCTGTGCAGTTTGCATAAAATCAGCAGTGTCATCCTCCTGCAGTTTGTCACATTTGTCTTTTAAAAACTTCAGCACCTTGTTGCCATCATATACTCGGTCGGCAACCCTTCATCAGTTGGAAACGTTTCCACTCTGCGGCTTTTCGAACATTCTGATCAATCTGCCATTGTTGTAAACAATGACATCGCACTGAAACTATCAAGCTGAAGGAATTGACAAAACAATTCAATCTTCTAACCCGAACTTCGCTCAGGCGGGGCGGAAACTTCATCTTAGATGCTTTCAACCGACGAGTCAATTATCTCAGGGTTGTCTGGTGTCCCGCGTTTGATAGACTGCCTACCACTCGCACTGGAAGACATTTTCGCAGAATTCTGGAGATGGCCAAAATTCGAATTTGAATTTTATTTTTTTTTTTCCGCAAAATGAGCTCGGTCGTACCCTAACCACATTTTGAATCCCATCAGAGGGAATAAATCTCCTTGTGCCTGTGCAGTTTGCATAAAATCAGCAGTGTCATCCTCCTGCAGTTTGTCACATTTGTATTTTAAAAACTTCAGCACCTTGTTGCCATCATATACTCGGTCGGCAACCCTTCGTCAATCGGAAACGTTTCCACTCTGTGGCTTTTTGAACATTCTGATCAATCTGCCATTGTTGTAAACAACAACATTGCACTGAAACTATCAAGCTGAAGGAATTGACGAAACAATTCAATCTTCTAACCCGAACTTCGCTCACGTGGGGCGGAAACTTCATCTTTGATGCTTTCAACCGACGAGTCAATTAACTCAGGGTTGTCTGGTGTCCCACTTTTAATAGACCGCCCCCCACACTGGAAGACATTTTCGCAGAATTATGGAGATGGCCAAAATTCAAATTTTATTTTTTATTTTCCGCAAAACGAGCTCGGTTGTAGCCTAACCACATTTTGAATCCCATCAGAGGGAATAAATCTCCTTGTGCCTGTGCAGTTTGCATAAAATCAGCAGTGTCATCCTCCTGCAGTTTGTCACATTTGTCTGTAAAAAACTTAAGCACATTGTTGCCATCATATACTCGGTCAGCAACCCTTCGTCAGTCGGAAACGTTTCCACTCTGTGGCTTTTTGAACATTCTGATCAATCTGCTATTGTTGTAAACAATGACATCGCACTGAAACTATCAAGCTGAAGGAATTGACAAAACAATTCAATCTTCTAACCCGAACTTCGCTCAGGCGGGGCGGAAACTTCATCTTTGATGCTTTCAACCGACGAGTCAATTATCTCGGGGTTGTCTGGTGTCCCGCTTTTGATAGACCGCCACCAACCCGCACTGGAAGACATTTTCGCAGAATTCCGGAGATGGCCAACATTTGAATTCGAATTTTATTTTTTATTTTTCGCGAAACAAGCTCGGTTGTACCCTAACCACATATTATGAATCCCGTCAGAGGGAATAAATCTCCTTGTGCCTGTGCAGTTTGCGTAAAATCAGCAGTGTCATCCTCCTGCAGTTTGTCACATTTGTCTGTAAAAAACTTCAGCACCTTGTTGCCATCATATATACTTCATCGGCAACCCTTCATCAGTCAGAAATGTTTTCACTCTGTGGCTTTTCGAACATTCTGATCAATCTGCCATTGTTGTAAACAACAACATCGCACTGAAACTATCAAGCTGAAGGAATTGACGAAACAATTCAATCTTCTAACCCGAACTTCGCTCAGGCGGGGCGGAAACTTCATCTTTGATGCTTTCAACCAACGAGTCAATATTCTCAGGGTTGTCTGGTGTCCCGCTTTTGATAGACCGCCGCCCACCGCTTTTGATAGACTGCAGTTTGCATAAAATCAGCAGTGTCATCCTCCTGCAGTTTGTCACATTTGTCTGTAAAAAACTTCAGACCTTGTTGCCATCATATATACTTCATCGGCAACCCTTCATCAGTCAGAAATGTTTCCACTCTGTGGCTTTTTGAACATTCTGATCAATCTGCCATTGTTGTAAACAATGACATCGCACTGAAACTATCAAGCTGAAGGAATTGACAAAACAATTCAATCTTCTAACCCGAACTTCGCTCAGGCGGGGCGGAAACTTCATCTTTGATGCTTTCAACCGATGAGTCAATTATCTCAGGGTTGTCTGGTGTCCCGCTTTTGATAGACCACCACCCACCCGCACTGGAAGACATTTTCGCAGAATTCTGGAGATGGCCAACATTCGAATTCAAATTTTATTTTTTATTTTCCGCAAAACGAGCTTGGTCGTACCCTAACCACATATTTTGAATCCCATCAGAGGGAATAAATCTCCTTGTGCCTGTGCAGTTTGCATAAAATCAGCAGTGTCATCCTCCTGCAGTTTGTCACATTTGTCTTTTAAAAACTTCAGCACCTTGTTGCCATCATATACTCGGTCGGCAACCCTTCATCAGTTGGAAACGTTTCCACTCTGCGGCTTTTCGAACATTCTGATCAATCTGCCATTGTTGTAAACAATGACATCGCACTGAAACTATCAAGCTGAAGGAATTGACAAAACAATTCAATCTTCTAACCCGAACTTCGCTCAGGCGGGGCGGAAACTTCATCTTAGATGCTTTCAACCGACGAGTCAATTATCTCAGGGTTGTCTGGTGTCCCGCGTTTGATAGACTGCCTACCACTCGCACTGGAAGACATTTTCGCAGAATTCTGGAGATGGCCAAAATTCGAATTTGAATTTTATTTTTTATTTTCCGCAAAATGAGCTCGGTCGTACCCTAACCACATTTTGAATCCCATCAGAGGGAATAAATCTCCTTGTGCCTGTGCAGTTTGCATAAAATCAGCAGTGTCATCCTCCTGCAGTTTGTCACATTTGTCTTTTAAAAACTTCAGCACCTTGTTGCCATCATATACTCGGTCGGCAACCCTTCGTCAATCGGAAACGTTTCCACTCTGTGGCTTTTTGAACATTCTGATCAATCTGCCATTGTTGTAAACAACAACATTGCACTGAAACTATCAAGCTGAAGGAATTGACGAAACAATTCAATCTTCTAACCCGAACTTCGCTCACGTGGGGCGGAAACTTCATCTTTGATGCTTTCAACCGACGAGTCAATTAACTCAGGGTTGTCTGGTGTCCCGCTTTTAATAGACCGCCCCCCACACTGGAAGACATTTTCGCAGAATTATGGAGATGGCCAAAATTCAAATTTTATTTTTTATTTTCCGCAAAACGAGCTCGGTTGTAGCCTAACCACATTTTGAATCCCATCAGAGGGAATAAATCTCCTTGTGCCTGTGCAGTTTGCATAAAATCAGCAGTGTCATCCTCCTGCAGTTTGTCACATTTGTCTGTAAAAAACTTAAGCACATTGTTGCCATCATATACTCGGTCAGCAACCCTTCGTCAGTCGGAAACGTTTCCACTCTGTGGCTTTTTGAACATTCTGATCAATCTGCTATTGTTGTAAACAATGACATCGCACTGAAACTATCAAGCTGAAGGAATTGACAAAACAATTCAATCTTCTAACCCGAACTTCGCTCAGGCGGGGCGGAAACTTCATCTTTGATGCTTTCAACCGACGAGTCAATTATCTCGGGGTTGTCTGGTGTCCCGCTTTTGATAGACCGCCACCAACCCGCACTGGAAGACATTTTCGCAGAATTCCGGAGATGGCCAACATTTGAATTCGAATTTTATTTTTTATTTTCCGCGAAACAAGCTCGGTTGTACCCTAACCACATATTATGAATCCAGTCAGAGGGAATAAATCTCCTTGTGCCTGTGCAGTTTGCGTAAAATCAGCAGTGTCATCCTCCTGCAGTTTGTCACATTTGTCTGTAAAAAACTTCAGCACCTTGTTGCCATCATATATACTTCATCGGCAACCCTTCATCAGTCAGAAATGTTTTCACTCTGTGGCTTTTCGAACATTCTGATCAATCTGCCATTGTTGTAAACAACAACATCGCACTGAAACTATCAAGCTGAAGGAATTGACGAAACAATTCAATCTTCTAACCCGAACTTCGCTCAGGCGGGGCGGAAACTTCATCTTTGATGCTTTCAACCAACGAGTCAATATTCTCAGGGTTGTCTGGTGTCCCGCTTTTGATAGACCGCCGCCCACCGCTTTTGATAGACTGCAGTTTGCATAAAATCAGCAGTGTCATCCTCCTGCAGTTTGTCACATTTGTCTGTAAAAAACTTCAGACCTTGTTGCCATCATATATACTTCATCGGCAACCCTTCATCAGTCAGAAATGTTTCCACTCTGTGGCTTTTTGAACATTCTGATCAATCTGCCATTGTTGTAAACAACAACATCGCACTGAAACTATCAAGCTGAAGGAATTGACGAAACAATTCAATCTTCTAACCCGAACTTCGCTCAGGCAGGGCAGAAACTTCATCTTTGATGCTTTCAACTGACAAGTTAACTATCTCAGGGTTGTCTGGTGTCCCGCTTTTGATAGACCACCGCCCACCACTTTTGATAGACTGCAGTTTGCATAAAATCAGCAGTGTCATCCTCCTGCGGTTTGTCACATTTGTCTTTAAAAAACTTCAGCACCTTGTTGCCATCATATACTTGGTCAGCAACCCTTCCTCAGTTGGAAACGTTTCCACTCTGCGGCTTTTCGAACATTCTGATCAATATGCCATTGTTGTAAACAACGACATCGCACTGAAACTATCAAGCTGAAGGAATTGACGAAACAATTCAATCTTCTAACCCGAACTTCGCTCAGGCGGGGCGGAAACTTCATCTTTGATGCTTTCAACCAACGAGTCAATATTCTCAGGGTTGTCTGGTGTCCCGCTTTTGATAGACCGCCGCCCACCCGCACTGGAAGACATTTTCGCAGAATTCCGGAGATGGCCAACATTTGAATTCGAATTTTATTTTTTATTTTCCGCAAAACAAGCTCGGTTGTACCCTAACCACATATTATGAATCCCGTCAGAGGGAATAAATCTCCTTGTGCCTGTGCAGTTTGCGTAAAATCAGCAGTGTCATCCTCCTGCAGTTTGTCACATTTGTCTGTAAAAAACTTCAGCACCTTGTTGCCATCATATATACTTCATCGGCAACCCTTCATCAGTCAGAAATGTTTCCACTCTGTGGCTTTTCAAACATTCTGATCAATCTGCCATTGTTGTAAACAACAACATCGCACTGAAACTATCAAGCTGAAGGAATTGACGAAACAATTCAATCTTCTAACCCGAACTTCGCTCAGGTGGGGCGGAAACTTCATCTTTGATGCTTTCAACCAACGAGTCAATATTCTCAGGGTTGTCTGGTGTCCCGCTTTTGATAGACCACCGCCCACCGCTTTTGATAGACTGCAGTTTGCATAAAATCAGCAGTGTCATCCTCCTGCAGTTTGTCACATTTGTCTGTAAAAAACTTCAGCACCTTGTTGCCATCATATATACTTCATCGGCAACCCTTCATCAGTCAGAAATGTTTCCACTCTGTGGCTTTTCGAACATTCTGATCAATCTGCCATTGTTGTAAACAACAACATCGCACTGAAACTATCAAGCTGAAGGAATTGGCGAAACAATTCAATCTTCTAACCCGAACTTCGCTCAAGCGGGGCGGAAACTTCATCTTTGATGCTTTCAACCAACGAGTCAATATTCTCAGGGTTGTCTGGTGTCCCGCTTTTGATAGACCGCCGCCCACCCGCACTGGAAGACATTTTCGCAGAATTCCGGAGATGGCCAACATTTGAATTCAAATTTTATTTTTTATTTAATAAATCTCCTTGTGCCTGTGCAGTTTGCTTCACCATCCAGCCCCAAAATACCCCACATGCCAGCCTTTATGGAAGGGTCGAATAAATAATCACTTCTCCTTGGCGTCGTAAATGACCTTCTGACGCAGCACAGCGGCGCACGGATCGCCCTGCAAAACACATAGCGATCGTAAAAAGTAATCTATTGTTTTGCACATGCAAATGATCACATAATCAAAAGTTGACATCGACACATGCATGCATGGACATACAATTGGTGTGTCCAGTTATGGGGGATGGATATAATAAATGAGGCGTCTAATTCTAAAAGTTGACAAGTCCACAAAATGCAATTTTGAGTAAATGTCATTTTGTCTCTATCATGCTTTCCATCAAGTTCCATACGTTGACAAAAAAGTGTCAAATTTTCAGCCCCTAATCTCAACATATATGTGAAAAATGAGGTATCCATAAAATTCCATTCTGTCAGAGCAAAACTGTTTTGGGAGGGAAATGGACTATGGACTTGTCGCCTTCTTGCACGCGAGAACATTTTTGTTCCCGCCTGCATTGGTCCTCCCTTATGGGAAATTTATGCACTTGTCGACTTTTAGAAATCGGTGTCCATAGTGGACTTATCACATTTCTTGCGTTTTTTTCCCATAAAAAAAGGATGAAGAGGATAGACTTGTCGCCTTTTAGCCCAAAAGAAAGTGGACTGATTTTCTTCTTCGACTGTGGAGTCGACTTCTTGCCCAAATTTTTTGCATTTTTTCCCAAAAATGTCAAATTTGGCACTATGCCATATGGGCCTGTGAGGTCAAAATATTTATGGAAAATGATGAAAAATCTGCAGAAGTAGCCCCAGATGACGTTTCCGGGCCTAACTCAAAATTTTCATATTTTGGACTTGTCGACTTTTAGAATTGGCCTTGTCGCCTCAATTTAATTTGGCCATGTTGGATTTTCACGCGGTCAATGGTGTGTGCATACAAATACGTCTAAGTAACAATGTAAAAGCGCCATGGCTTTCAAAAGCGCCATGGAATTTTTTCCCTGGCGCCATTGGCGCTTTTGTCGCTTGGCGTCAAAGTGCAGATGCTTTTTACATCAATCACTACGTCCAGGTAAAAAATACGGGCCCCAGTTGAAATCCCACTGAAAAGTTGAGTCCACTAACCTGAAACAAGTCTATCATCGTAAAAACTGCAGCAGCAGCAATTATAATTCTGCCAACACCAAGACACAGGCATCCAATCATTTTGGCAAAATTCCAACCAAATGCCTCCACTGAGATTTTCAAACAATTAATAGGGTGGGAAATTGGTGAAATAGAATAGAGATTTTAATTTGTACCAAGTGTAGTTTTTGCCTGAAAGTGAGGGATACTTTTGAGAGAAATTAAAAACACAGTTGGTGGGGCAGGGGGGGGACACACAAATATCTAAAAGTTTCCACGTGGTAATCATGCCATATGATGTCTTGGCATCGTGCCAGGAGTTATAGACATAGCTGTAAAACTAAAAAAAATTCATATAAGTAAATTGAACTTAGGTCTATAAGCACTCATTCGTACATTTTTGAGTGAACCGCAGTTTATGATGTCATCCTTCTTGCTTTGGCACAAGCAACAAAATGCTTTGGTTAAGACAGAAAACTTTGTGAAATAAACAACAAACAAGATACTGATTGAAAGATTTCTAATACAAAAATGTGATTATCTCGCACAAAATGGAATAACCAACAGAAACACATAACTTTTGAAACATTGTACAGCAAAATGTTTGTTTACATTTATGGAAAAGAAAAAAAGTGAGTCAGCATCTTTGATAGTCTGACCACTCTGATCTGAGTCCTGATCCTGACTCCTGATCACCAGTCTGATTTCCAACTAAAATGTAAAATGTGTAAATTATGTTAAAATGTCATGCAAAGTGTCAAAAGTCATGTAAAATGCCCTATAAAATGTCAAATGTCATGCAAAGTGTCAAAAGTCATGTAAAATGTAAAATGCAAATGTAATTATGCATGTGCATGTGAAATGTAAACAACTTTTATGTACCGTATTTGCTTGAATAATCCCCCAGGGGGATTATTATGTCGTCAGACTTTTTTGAGGGGGAACTAATCAAGGGGGGAATTATTCCATAGATGAAATAGACTTTCCCATAGGGGAAATAGATGACATGGGCCCCTGCTGCGTGGCTGCGTACGTGTTTGCGTGCATTTGTATTTGTCATTTGTGTGTGCATATTTACCACCCGAATACATTTCCATTATTTGAATAATTCAATACACAAATAGGTACTTCTGTCTACTGCGCAGCACACGTTTTTATTGGTAAATTGTTACCGCAAATGCATAAATACTGTATTTTTTCTAATAGGATGCCAGAATGTGGGAAAGATGTGTGAAAAAATAGAACAGCAGCCTCCAATAAAATGGCAATTAAACATGTTGATGAAAAAATAGTATGGCACTGTTCTATTATACGGTATCCATAAAAAGCTACTGCGCAGCACCTGTTCTTATGTTTTTTTACAATTCATACAAACTGAATGTTAAAACAGGTGCATGGAAACAAAAAAGTGATGGTGGTGGTCAACATGAAATGTTCTCAAAAACGCGGCAAAATAATGGCAATAAAAGATTATTGCACAGATTTTTGTATGTTTGTATATATTTGCGTACTGCCAGTAGCAATGCCACGCCGATGGCGTTAGTTGCAACTAGGGTGTCAGAAAATATTTTTACAAGAATGCAAAATGGAAATTTGACAGCCAAGTTGGGACACCACAGCGTTGCTGCCAGTAGTGATGGCATGGCATTGGCACCAGTTGCAATGCCGATAAATATCAAACTTGCAACAATGGCATGGTGCCAATACCGCTATGTCAAATGTCTGGCTTAATGGAATTAGAGCGCCTATGATCGACACCGCGCAGACCCCTCACGGCTCACATGCAGCTCATTGACTGCAGCTGTAATTACGTAATTAATTGGCGCGTAAAATGTGATTGGCGCCTTGACATTTAAATTACTGCAATACATAAATTGCAACTGGCAACCACGCCATGGCGCCACAACTGGCACCAACGCCATGGTGACAAAAAATATTGATGTAAATATTTACATTTTTATAAGATATTTAGATGAATACAGTTGCGGCACCATGGCAACTGGTGCATAAATACATGAATCAATTGGAAGTTAATTTGTGCGGATTATCACTTGCCCCATAATCCCCCACTTGCCATGGCGGCAACGTCAAAGGTATTACATCACGTGCGTCGATCGATCGATTGCATGCGTCCCGATTTACCAATGTGTGTGAGGGGTGGGCTTTTTGGTGCCTGCGGATGTAAATGCATAGGGCAGACAGGCATCTACCAAACAGACGCGCATCATTGTGAGATTACTGTAGAATAATAAGTCCACTGAACCACTATAAGCGATACTGATAAGCGTCTACCTAGACGCAAAATGTTTGTTTACATCAACGGATAAGAAAAGAAAGCAGCGTCAGCGTCAACATCGTTTAGCGATGAGTCAGCGTCTTTGATCGTCTGCTGGCTCTGCACACTCTGGGATTGCCATTGTAAGATATAAGATTTCACGGGATCCAGGATTGGGATCCTGTTTGAACCCTAGCTTTAACCGACTGTTTTTTCTTCCTTTGTAGTCTTATGTACGTAATTCTGTTCGGTCTTTACGTACGTAGTTTGTTATTGATGTGATTTAATTTGGTTTGCAATGAAATATGCTGGGTGGAATAAGGGTCGCTCTAGGAAATTAGGAGTATGGTATCGTATGGTCACTTAAGCAATTAGATTCGCGGTCCAATGAGCGCTTTTGTTCACACATGTGATTTATACATAGATTAGAACATCTTAATGATCTTAGGCAAGTGATTATGGCGGCGTGTAGCTTTATTTTCATTGTGTATCGATCCAGTGTGGATCAGTAATAGATAGCTGAAACTCGTGAATATAGAATTACCCGCATTGTACCAGAGTGGCTGTTTTTTTCCATCACTACCTACACGCACTAGTTTTCCACACAAATTTCAAAATTTTTGGAAAACTCTTAATAAGGTTTGAATGCACTTGAGTTCTGTGAAATAACTTTATTGTTAATTTCGATCTACACCAACGAAAAACCTTTTAATTGTGTTTCTGAATTGTGAAAGTGAAATAAAAATTGGAAAGTCCAAAAAATTCACAAATTTGAAAAGGATGCCGTAGATGCACATTTTAGCAACAAAGTAAATGCCGCCAAGGGATTATACCGCATTAAAGTATTACCGGGCATGTGCAATGATCGTGGAGACGGGGTTGAAATTTGACCTCATTTAGTGCTGTCAATGTTACCACATCCCTTAATCTACCCAGCGTGTTTCCATATAACCAATTTAGTTGGCAAAAGTTACTGCATATGTTTTTCGCTTGCTTAACTGCATTCTTACTTTTCATTTTTACATTTTTTTCCACCCACTGGTTACTTGGTGACTGGTTTAGACTAAGAAACTAATGAGTGAGTTTGCATGCACTAACTCACTACCCTACCCTGTACCGGTGCCGATATTTGTGTTCCTTTTGCGCATATTTTTTTATCCTATCCAAGTAACAGTAAAGTTTATATATAACACCTAGGATGGAGGCCTGGGGGCAACAGCAGGGAGAGTTCGTCGTTGGTAGGTTTTGATTTTCTATTTTCCTTGCATACCGTATTACTTCTAATAGAACAGCAAACCTCCAATAGAACGGCACCTCCAATAGAACGGCAGGCGCTCTTCTATTAGAAGAAATATGGTACTTTTGTTGTCTACACGTCAGCCCATTTGTATTGTATTTGCACATTTGCTGATTGGTGGTGTTTGCACGCTTGCTGATTGGTGTTGTGTTTACAAATTTGTCGTTTTCAAACAGCGCTGGCACCAAGTTTCATTGACCCAAAACGCATACCAGGGAGGGGAGCCCAAGGGGGGGGGGTGAATTCGAGGGTAATACTGTATGCATGATTTTCGATCTTGTTCTCAAATCCCCATTTTTTGGTGGATTTTGCAGTCCCAATCCTGAATGAAACCATACCCTATTGCCTAGTTCTGTCACAAGTTTTATAATTAACACAAGTTCATAACACGGTCTAACCCGCAAAAAATATTTTCTGCAGGGTACAACTGATGATGTAGTAACACGATGTGTTCCAAATGATGCGTGTTAGTGAAAATAAGTACCACGCTCAACAGATTGACCCCTATTACGCGCGCACCCGTATAACTTGTAATGTGACAGGTTAGCGAAATTAGCGTAAACAATACCGCGCAAATAAATACTGGTGCGCGTTATGAAAAATTGTCGTTTGCATGGCAGTATACCACATATGTCAATATAACATGGGGTATACTTGTGGTCAGCCTGCCACCTAGGCGTATATGCATGTCAAATTGCAGATGAATCGTGCTTGTCATTCAACAGTTTTAGACATTTAAAATTTTTTGCCATTGTCACCATCTGTCAGGCTCCAACAATGGCAAAAAATTCTTCAAACATCTAACTCTTAAACGACAAGCACGATTCATCTGCAATTTGACATACACATACGCTTTGGTGGTATGTATACTTGGCCATTATGGCCATGATCTTTCATGAATTACTGAACTTTCATGTTGTCAGAGTCATCACAGAAAAAAGGTGTGAAAAGGGTCTAAGACTTGACCTGACATTGTCTGCAAAAGCACCCAGCTCTGAAAATGACAACAAAACAATGAAAACCCAACCAGTGAGCATGGAGTATCCAAGCAGCCTCCCAGCAGACCAGCTCAACACACCGCAAACATGTTAAATGGTCATGAATAGGTATATCTTTTTGGAAATATTTGAAGGCACATTTATGAGCACTGCTGTTCGATGAAGACAAAACTCAAAATCACAGCAAAATTGTCTCATCCCAGTCTCACACTGGCGGCACCAGAGGTAAAGCGCCATACCGTAGTCAACGATGGAAAAAACACAGAAATTGAACACAGAAACTCATTGAGTTTCTGTGTTTTTGTTTTACACAGAAACACGGAAACTCATAAATTTTGAAAAACTCAAAACTCAAATGAGTTTTTTTTGGAGAACACAGAAACACAGAAACACGGAAACACATAAAAGTTTTTTTGAGTTTTTGTGTTTTTTTCAGCGAAGCGGTTGAATGCACATTAATTCAGTTAAACTAAACAAGATAAGATAAGCATGTATAGTATGTAAATATGTACATAATGTATTCATATTTTATAACGTACAAAAAAGAAATTCAAGATAACATGCACATCTCATGGTGGATTTGACAATTTAAGTTTCGACATTTAAGTATTTCTTATTACCTCGAATTAACCCCCCCCCCTTGAATTAGCCCCCCTCAAAATGGACTGGTGAAATAATAACCCCCCCCCCTCGAAATAGCCCCCTCCGGGATGATGTGCATGATGTATTTATTACTGCTAATTTGCACTGCAGCTACACATACTGTACTAGGTTGTGTAGCTATCTACATGTTTATTTCAAATATATCCTGTTTGTACGCATTTATAACCTGTTTTGGTTACGTAAATGCCTACTATTTTCGATGATCCTTACAAAACTTTCTGATGAAATAATAGACCCCCATGGGGGTATTTCGATGTAAATGGTAGTTGTAGTTTAAATCAATTCCATAGTCTTCCATACAGTGCACATCCATTGAAGAATTTTGGAGTACTGCGTAAATTGTTGTTTCTGGGCATTTTGTTGCTGGTGTTGTGATGTTGATGTCCTCATTGTGGACATTTTTATGGATTTTTTGACACTTGAATGAATACACAGATGTTATGTGGGGTTAAAACATGTGTAAAACCAATATTTTATAAGAAAACCACTGTTTCCAGATTGAAATGCTGTAAATCGAAATTTTTTGGGGGAAAACTCGAGTTTTTTGGAAAAAACGAGTTTTTTAGAAAAAAACTCAAAAAATCGAGTTTTTACAAAAAACACAGAAATAAAAACAGAGTTACTCAAGTTTTTTTCGAGAAAAAAACTCAAAACACAGGTATTCATTTTTGAAAAACTCAAAACACAGAAAGTGTTTTCTTTTGGAGAACTTACCCATCGTTGACCGTAGTTCCTAGTAATACCCCCAGGGGATCTAATTATTTCGCCAGCAAATTTTGAGGGGGTTAATTTGAGTGGCCCTATTACTTCACCAGTAAGTTCAGGAAATTTGTCTAGGTATCTAACAATTGCTGGTGTAGAAATAATCAACAATAACACACGTCTATAGACATTAAATAAGTGTAAGCTGTCCCAATGGAAATATACAGACCTGCATTCAACATATCTACATTAAATATGCATTCTACAGACCTTAGACGCTTTGCAATACATTTTCCACAGCATTTTGCAGGTTGCGGGAGTGTGTCACCAAACCAGGAATGCCGAGCAGCGGGCGGACACAAGTGGGATGCTTCTGCTCATCCAACCAGTGCGCTGCCGCCTGACAAACCCGAGAACACAGACACCCAAAGCACCCGCCCCTCTGCTAGGCGAGTGGATCCAGGCGAGTGTTCTCTGTTGCAGTGGCTCCACGCACACTATAAATAAGCTTGGACGCTTTTGAGTTTTCCAGAATGAAGTGCCCATGAACTGCAATTGACGGAGATGAAAAGCGATAACTTCCGATAACTTCATTGAAACACAGGTGATCAGTTATTCACATCAGCAATTAAGTGACAAAAATCGAATACCGGGTGGCCCACGTCAGGCGCACGGTTTTGATTGGCCCCCAACACATCAATTTTGAATGAAAACCGCTCTAATTTGGTATGGGGGTAAATAAATGTACCCCATTTGCTGTGTTAAGTGCACGGTTTCATATTGCAAGATTTTGTGTCAGAATGTGAAAGAGTTTCATATTTACGTTTTTGAATGTGTCCCAGTGTATATGATCCTGTGGAGTGACGTTGTTTTGCATACAATGTGATAAATGTGAAAATTTAGTGATATTTATGAGTGTGCTTAACATACTAAATAGGGTACATTTATCTACAGGGTACATTTATCTACTGTCATGCCAAATTTGGACTATTTTTATGAATAATTGGTACTTTGGTAGACGATTGCCTGACATGCGCCACACTCAAACACCTATTAAACTTTGCTTCACGTTCTGACATGAATTTTTGTGATGTGGAACCATGCACTTAACACAACAAATGGGGTACATTTATTTACCCCCATACAAATTTGAGCAGTTTTCATTCAAAATTAACGTGTTGGGAGCCAATTGAAACCGTGCGCTTGACGTGGGCCACCGTATATATTTTCATATGGGGCAGACCACTCCGGATACAATTTGTAACTACTGGAAAACTGTTTTATGTAGAAATGCATGTAAAAATAATTAAAAATTGAGATATAGCTGAGATAATGAGCTCAGAGCTAAAAGATAAATATGAAATAAAAGCATGCTACGGTAAAGGTAAACCTGGGAAGAAAATCTGTTCGGCAAAAACCGTAGGAAAATCAATAAGCACCAATGCAATCAAACCACACCACAAACCAGTTTTATATTTTCAACACAACTAACGGCAAAAATCGTTGAAATTAAATATGACAAAGAAATAGAAATATTTGATAAATCGCAATATGAAATCGAACGAAGAGACCAATCGAGTGAAAAATTCCCGTAGAACGTATCTAAAGTCACAGCGCATGGATTCCGGGTATTTGACACTCGTTTCACACAGCTGAGACAGGTGTGGCGGCGCGGCGCAGAGAATTTCTGCACTGCGACAAATGTCTCCCATTTGAATCGGCCGCTGCCAGGCAGAAGTGGCTGGCATTGACTCATTCAAATGGCTAATGGCTAATAAACAAAGTAACAATTCACGTCATAATTCATTTACATAACCCTTTATACCCAGTTCAGCTACATATGAACAATACGAACAAGAAAGATATTTAATTTGTAACACGCCTTCGGAACCAGATAATCGGAAAGCACTATTCCGCACGAATCAAATCAGGGATTTTGTGGGCGGGAGGGGTCGTCTCCAAACGCTCCAGCTATGCATCCACACAAGGAAATGTCTATGGCTACCATCCCCAACCCCCCCCCCCCAATCGACCAGCTATCTATCTGGATGTGTGCTATATAACATTTCAGCGATTTTTCTCCCCTCTACATAGTGAGAAAGCCTACCGTATATATCGAACACCCCCAAACCCAAGTCTTTTGTTCTATCTATCCATTCGACAGAGGGATTTACTATCTATGTGAACGCCCGCGGGGGTAAAAATCTGAAAAAATCACTGAAAAAATGAACACCAAAATGTGCACCGATCTGATGGAGCGCAACAACAATAACAACTGCATAAATGGAACATCGACGCTGAGATTCTAGACAACACAACATACTGAATACTTTCTGCAGTCGGGCACCAAAAATAAGCAAAGCAAATCTTATTATACTCGGCGGACCGCACGCTATGCATTATTATGGGGAAAACACCACCGCTGTTTAAAAAAAAGGTTTCAGGAAAAAAGCATTAGTCGGTTGTACAGCGACTCCGCGCTTTATTTTTTGTGAAAGTGCGTGCATAAGTATCTGCTCGCGCGTTATCGACTAAGACACAAGTTCTTTTGGACGCACACATTGCGGCTCGCTGAGTATAGTTGTCGCCGTAGTAAACAGATTCAAAGAAGACAAACAAGTTTACCAAGTAATAAATCAATTTTTACCAAGTAAAAAAATCAATTTTTACCATCAATGGAACAATAATCCTAGAGAACTGTGAAAAAGGGTCACAAGTGTCAAAGCGGCCCTGTGTCTGGATGAGTGAAGGGGGTTGGGTGTTTACCCGCAGCCAGCCGAGCACTTGGCAGATCGCCAGCTGCGTCTGCGACAGGCGAAAACATCTCACAAGTTACACAACAAAAGTGAACCACTGAGCAGCAGGGGCCAAGAGCCAAGTAGAACGTAGTGCAGTTGACATCCATCTGAATGTCAACTGGTTGCTGTCAATTCATACTTTTGTACCCGCGTCTCGGAACGATCTTCAATCGCACTTGTCGCAATATCTGTTGTTGCAACATGTACATTTGAAGATCGTTCTGCGGCATGTGAACTAAAATCTGAATTGACACCAACTAGTTGACACCTGAATGTCAACTAGTGCATGCAGCGCTTTTAGCACACAGTTTCAAGTGTGTATTCAAGTGGCGGGCGCCTCATACACAAATGAATTTGTGATCAAGCTTCTTAAATTCAGGTTGTGAATTTGTGAAAATTAAAGCAACCTACCAAATGGAAAAAAACACAATGAAAACCGCAAGCACTAGTAGCGAAAGCGTACCTTGAGTTATGGCGTGTGGTCCTTATGCACCCTGCCCCAGCTGCCCGCAGAGTGGATGGCACATGTGACGGCAGCTAGTTAGCTGGGCACGCTGCCAAACGCAGAACATGCTGCGTTGTGTTGCCGTGTGCGACTTGAGTTGACCGTCATCAACTGCTACCACGGAGCTGACGAGTTGGCCAAATCGCTGCGGACAAAACAGACTAGCTTTGGAATCATATGTATTATCGAATATTGACCAATTTAGTCAGTATGTAGGGTGGCATTTTTTCTAATGGCGCGCGACACACTGAAACTGAACGTTCAGCATTCATCAATACGCTTAATTTCGCTTAGAATAACAATTGCTGTACAGATTAGTGATGGAAAAAATGTTTTTTTCAACGACCAGTTCTTTTGTTAAAACTGGGTTTCTCAACAGTTCCCAAATTGGATGATAAGTCAGCAAATACAGCTAATAAATATGAAAACTGGCAGTACTTTGTGATGTCATAGACTAGGGATGGTCGGTGTTTTTAAAATGTTTACTAAAAAATTGTTGTTTTAAACATGGGTATCGAAACCATTTTTTTAAATATCAGCCAAAAAAATGTGTACCTACTTATGAATTTTGTTGATGTTTTTTGCTCAAACGTTTGGCTCATTTTTACAAAAAAAAACGGTTTTGATGCTTCCATTGAAAAAGACGTTTAAAAAAACCTTTGAAAAAAACACCGACAATCCCTAATTCGGTTCATAGTTTATCCATTAGATCGCCAATCCCCAGCTTATTAACAAAAATGTTTAAAAACATTTTAAAACACAGAGGCCATCCCTTGGCACATTCAATCACCCCACAGAGCACAGACTAACATTGGGAAAAAAATTCACTCGGCCGCATCGAAATTAGGCCGCCTCAAAGCAGCAATTTAATAATCCTCGGCCACGTCAGGTCACTTTTTGTCAATTTGGGTTGCGGTTTTATCTGCGGCAGCGTGCAGCACGTCACAGGCAGGCAGTACTTTTCGTGCCCTAGTAGCACGATCTGCGATATTTTATCCGGTTTTAACGACAGAAACGTAGCTTTATTGGACGCTGAGTACCTACACTTGAAGTCGCTATCGCTGGGCATAGCATAAAAACACTGCTGCAACTCCACATAGGTATATACAAATCAACAGGGGTTCGTAATGGGGGGCTGAATAATAACGCACCCCCCACCCTAAATAGTCCTATCTACCCCGGATGCCGCTCAGCTATCTATTTATCGCGGAGGCAAAATTTTTGGCTACTATCCTTTGAACGCCCCCCCCCCTCCTATCGGTCAGCTATCTGTAGCGATTTTTTGAGAAATTACCCAAAGACATGTGGGGACTTTCATTCCAAAAGTTAACATATCCAGATTTTTCGATTTTTCAAAATCGCATTTTTAAGTTTCGCGCTGGCCCGGCAGCGCCATGTTTGTGCGACAAAGCTTGCCCTGCACTTTTCAGATATCTCGGACATTTGTCTACAATTTTTGTAACCCTAAATTTTGTCGGCTGGTAAATATTTTGGGAGTTATATCATATTTTGTAAACCACCCAAAATAAGGAGTAAATTTGAAAATTTGAACTTGAAATGTAAATAACTTCCTAACGGTGCATCGCAGGGCAAAACCAATTACACCACTGAGAAGCCCTTTTCGAGAAGTACACAAACCTAAATTTTCAGATCTATATTTATACCCGTACTCGATTTATAGAGCAAAATAAATTTGCAAATTCACGTATGCACATTTGGAAATGAAACTATTTTTTGGATATGTGCACTTATGAAATGAAACTCCAGTGGTCCGACATGGATATGTGCACTTACGAAATGAAAGTCCTGTTTTTCATAGGGGATCTGAGATGGATATGCGCACTTTCGATATGAAAATTGTGATTTTTCTGAAAAACGGTACCACTGTATCTCGGGAACAAAATGGACTATAACCCTGATTTTAGTACCAAAATGGGCAGAATTACAAGTGGATGTCGAATCCACAGCTAACTCGATTTTTCTGGATTTGGCGCTTGTGAACTTTTGGAACGGAAGTCACCATGTGAGCTATCAGCTAAGCCAAGAAAAAATGACCTTTACTCACCAAAAAATGCCAGGCATCCGCAATCAGACGAGCTACAATCTTCTTAAGTCGGATGCCGCGTCGCAAACCTCGCAGCAGCACAATGCGCAGCGGAAACGGACACATCACACGACTCTCTGTATTCTTTTTTTATTTTTCAAATAGACATTATACGATAAAAATCTCAGTTGAACACGCCTACTTCAACCTTGTAGTAATCTCTACCTATCATTTTGGGAATTTATTAGCAAAAAGGCGGAGCTAACCGGGACACGTATTTTTTTGTATTTAGACTTGGCCGAAAGAGTCCCGTATGTAATCTTGGCAGCTAGCCAAAACAGCTGTTTGGATACACTCGTTTGTACACATACATAAAATTACATGTGCCAATCATTGTAGTGTGTCGGCCGGAGGTAGCGTCACTTCATGACATACCAGTCATTTTAAATACACCCTCTGTATTGCGACAGTTTACATTCCACTGTACCTGTGTGTCTACCGCGCCAGTTTAAATCCTGTAAAAAAATACTTTCACATCCCATCCTACACTTTTTGTACAATTCACATTTCATTAAAAAGCGGCACTTTACATCCCATGTAAAAAACTCCAAATGTCAAGCAACAGAAGTCCGTATTATACTCGGCATGTGGAGTCACACATAGGTAAAGGTCAATGCATATGCTTGGTAAGCCAAGCGATTGGATTTAGTTTATGGAACAAACCGTGCAATTGAACTGTTTAATTATATGAATATCATCAAATGTAATTAGTATTTTATGAGTCAAAGTGATATGTATCACAATAGAGGAAATGAGGAAATGTCAATCAAGTGTGAGCTAGACTTATTGTTAATGGAATATCTAAGCTCTGATGAGCATAATGGAATATTTCAAGTGTTTCACAACAGAAATGATGGGAAAAAATTGGATCGCAGTTTTTTGTAGAACCATTGCAGTTCCTTCACTTTGTCATCATGGATGAAAATGAGGCATCGTATGGTGCTATCCATTTACCTACCGTATTTCCTCGAAATACCCCCCGGGGGGTGATTGTTTCATAGTGGTCCCGAGAGGGGGGGGGGTCAAACGAGGGGGGGTATTTCGAGGGGGGGGGGTTATTATTTCACAAGAAAATTTTTGAAAACCAAGTACGAAATTGTCGTCTGAAACGTACGCAGACGTCGAAAAATGCAACAAAAACTGCCATTTATAAGGTTCTGTAGACTAATATTAGTATGTAGATGGTATGTACACTGTTCTAACGTAACACCGTCATTGTTTTAACGTGTGTTCTGCACTACGTAGAACATAAACTGCCGTATTTGTCATGTACGTTCTCTTTACACTCAATTTGGGGGGGGGTATTTCGAGGGGGGGGGGTGATTGTTTCATAGTGGTCTCGAGAGGGGGGGGTCAAACGAGGGGGGGGGGTATTTCAAGGGGGGGTATTTCGAGGAAATACGGTATGTCTTTTTTTTCAAGTCACCCCTATCCAAACCACTACTACAAGGGGATTTATAGTCATAAAAATCTGTTAGTGATTTTTACCACTGCTTTTTGCTGCATCACATGTAACTAGTGATGTAAAAAGCGCCAGAGATTTGGCGCCAAGCGCCAAAAGCGCCACGGCGTTTTTCCGGAACTAGCGCCAAGCGCCAATGGCGCCACAGCAAAATGGCGCCAAGCGCCAAAAGCGCCATGGCGCTTTTCTGGACCTTAGCGCCAAGCGCCAAAGGCGCCAGGGGGCCATGGCGCCAAGCGCCAATGGCGCCAGCGCCAAAATGATATTGCCTTTAATGATACAGGTGAGACAAAGTACTATTTTCTTCAGTTTCAATAACTTAGATTGCCTCCAAAAAGACAAAAATGGTCAAATAATGGAAATCAATAAGTTTTCTTGCTCGACTGGTTCAAAAAGATAGCAAATTGCCTCTCTGAAGTGGTAGAAGCTGAAAGATTGTCTGGGAGTTGGGGGTTGCAGCGTTTCAATGTATTGGATATTTCAAGAGTTAAAGTGCAAACTGTGAGATAACAGGGTAAAAATAGCTAAATTACATACTGTATTTCCTCAACATACCCCCCCGGGGGTGATTGTTTCAGAGTGAGAATTTTGAGGGGGGTTAAACGAGGGGGGGGTATTTCCAGTAGGGTTCAAACGGGACCAGTATTCGGGAATGGGACCGGGACCGGGACCAGAAATTTTCCAATGTCGGGACCGGGACCGGGACTGGGACTGGGTGGTCAGGACCGGGACCGGGACCGGGACCAGGAATTTTTGAATATCGGGACCGGGATCGGGACCGGGACTGGGGTGTCGGGACCGGGATTGGGATTGTCGGGACCGGGACTGGGTCGTTAGAAATGTATTTTTTTGGCAGAAATCACCTTTTATAATGCTATACATAACATCACAAACTATTACTACCGCTTGTCTCGTATACCTATATTTGTTGACTCGCAACTATATTTAGGAGTGTTGGAAAAAAAATTTGTAGAAGGGATGGAAAAAAAACGACATTTTTCCATCACTTATCATCGAAGTTGGGACCACTGAAAAATTCCGGGACCAAGACTGGGTGGTCGGGACCAGGACCGGGACCGGGACCAGGATTTTTTGAATGTCGGGACCGGGACCGGGACTGGGGTGTCGGGACAGGGACAGGGACCACCCCAGTCCCGACTTTTTGCCGAACTGGGTACCGGGACCGCGGTCCCGTTTGAACCCTAATTTCGAGGAGGGCTTAATTTTTCGCCAGAAATTTTTTGAAATTCCAGTACTAAATTGTCGTACGCAGACGTAGAAAAATACAAGAATAACCGGTATATATAAGAGTCTATTGACTTTTTTAAGTGTGTAACACTGTTCTAACGTAACAATTCATTGTTTGAAACGTGTGTTTTGCATTGCCCGAATCACAAACTGATTGTCATGTATGTTCTCTATACACTCAATTTGGGGGGGGGGTATTTCGAGGGGATGGGTAATTATTTCATAGTGTCCATTTTGAGGGGGGTATTTCGAGGGGGGGGGAATTTCGAGGAAATACAGTATCTGAGTAAAATATCTATGTAAAATAATTACATACATGGCCAAAAATTGCTGAAAATAGGCAATAAGGCACGTGAACACCGCGGCGCAATTATCATTCTCTGGCGCTTTTTTGGCGCTTTAAAAAATGGTAGCGCCAAGCGCCAATGGCGCCACTGGAAAGTAGCGCCAAGCGCCAAAAGCGCCATAGCGCTTTTCGGAAACACGGCGCCAAGCGCCAATGGCGTCACAGCATTTTAGCGCCAAGCGCCAAAAGCGCCATGGCGCTTTTTGCTTTGGCGCTAGCGCCAGGCGCCAGCGCCATGGCGCTTTCACATCACTACATGTAACCATAACATACACATGTACAGAAAATGTATTTTTTGAAATTTCTAATAGGATTTTTTGTTGCTAAAATAAAGAAACCGTGAAGAATTCATATACTGTTGAGGTGCACAACTAGGGCTCAAAACTAATTTTTTCAAACTCGAGTTTGAGTCGCGACCCCAAAAATTTTCCGGTCAAGTCGGGCGAGTCAGTGATAAGTCTAGTCGAGTCAGGCAAAAATCTCGAGTCTCGAGTCAAGTCGGATGCGTTACTTTTTGGCATGATGCTTGCCCAAATTTATGATACTGGTTTCTCTACTAATGTTTTCAGACACACTTAATGTAGTCTAAATGCCAACAGTTCATTTTAATATCAAAATAAAGCAAAAATTTGACTTGCATTTTCACTTTCTTTATGTTGCCACAAATAAAGTTTCAAAAAACCGGCCTAGCGATGGAAATACAGCATATTTTAATGATCTGGTCTTTATTATATAAAAAAACTATGTCATTGAACCAATTGAAACCATTGAAAAATGCCATCCATAAACAAGCTGGTAAATTACATGTAAAGCCAATGTCAGGCAATGATTGGAAAGCAAGTTTGCTTGTCAGAAACAAGTATTTTTATACACAAAAGACTTATCAAATGAAGATGATCAGCGACAACCAGGGATTTATCCAGTCTTTTTGAATGTGAGTGTTTGTTTACCCTTTGTAATGGTTAATGACTGGTGGGGGCTCGCTTACCACACACACAAATGTCCATTAATAGGCACCACATCATGGCACCATTGGCATTAAGAAACTTAAATTTTAACATCATTCAATACATACCTAAATATGCCAAGCCAATCCATGATATATCATGCATGTTGTGTGGAAAAGCGCACTTGTGTGCAAAATTTTTGAAAATATGTCAAAAAAAGTCACATCAAAATTGATTTTTTTTGGACATTCTTCCGTGGGAACCCTGACTCGAAATTTGCCGAGTCAGGCCAAAACCTCGAGTCACGAGTCAGGGCCATAATTTTCTGGGCGAGTCGGGCGAGTCAAGTCGGTACCCAATTTTACCCTCGAGTCACGAGTCGAGTCGAGTTCGAGCCCTACAACACAAGTGACAAGTCGGCAAGTTGATAGAAGAAATAGATGAAAAATGTGAAAAATGACCACTGCGTGTTGAACTTGTGTGAGTTTGTAAGAGGGGTAGTTTTTATCTCACTTGGACTGGCATCATAATATTTCATAAAACTGCACATGAAGTAGTTTCAGGGAAATTAAATAAAAGCTTGAATCAAATTCAGTCTGCAATGCTGGTTACCACAGTTTATTTTTGATAATCAATCATAGCCAGGGTTGGTTTTATAAAAATCATTTGTATACAAATTGTATAAAAATTGTATAAAAATGTATTTTATTTGTATTTTATTCTTGTTTCATTTTATTTTATTTTATTTTATTTTATTCCAAAATCATAATAAAATAATAAAATGGAACCATTTTACAAAATTTTTACAAAAATGTACAGAAATTTTACAAAAAATCAAAATCTTGCTTCATGCAAGGCCAGAAAAACTTTATAATTAGACCTAAACATGATAAACGGGTGACAAATCTTTCCATTACTTTGCAGAACTTACATGCAGTAGGTAGTTGCATGCAATAGGTAGCAAGTGTAAAGTAACAATTATTGATAATAATGGTTTGCATTTTCAGTAGAACGAGTACTGGAGTGTGCGGGGACATTTGTAAAATGTCATGCAAAGTGTCAATTGTCATGATGAATGTATAGTAAAGAGTCAATTGACATCTCAAATGTCAAACAAAGTGTCAATTGTCATGATAAATGTCATGCAGTGTCAATTGTGTATCCGAATCTTGTGTTTTTGTATCCAAATCTATCTTTTTGTATCCAGATCTTTTTTTTTGTATCCAAATGTTGACATAAGATTTGGATACAAAACCAACAACAAGATTTGGATACAAAACAACATTTGAATACAATTTGCTTGACAGTTGCCCCTTTAACTGTTATTTGTCATGACAATTGACACTTAACTTAACATTTGTCATGACAATTGATGCTTTGCATGACATTTCATATGACATTTGACACTTTACAGGGTTTGGGACTGATCCAGCTCCATGGATAAACATGTTGAACCATAAGCAAGAAAAGAAAAAATTTTACAAAAATTATGAATTTTTATACAATTTTTACAAAAATATGAATTTGTATACAATTTTACAAAAAATTTACAAAAATTCGAATTTTTATACAATTTTTATTTTTATTTTGAAATTTTCCATTTTATTTTATTCTCAAATTTTTCATTTTATTTTTATTTTATTTTTATTTTTTTCTGAGATTTTGCCAACCCTGATCATAGCTCACTCACATTGATCTCCATTCACAATCATTTTTTCAACTCTCTGATGAATTCTTCAAACTTTAAACGCACTTGAAAAACATGCCTGTCTGTCTGTCTCGTTTTATAGTTTCAATGCATTTTGCATCTGGACCGACTTTGTTGCAGATTCTGTACGCATCTGACATGTGACAGCGGGTTTTTTTACACCGGGGTTTTTGGTTCCTGATATTCACCTTTGTGAAGCCTGGGGTGGGATGTTTTGTTACTTTTGGTGTCTGGTGATGAGTTTGCAAATTCATGTGTGGAAATGCACAGCAAAGTGCTAGTGAAGTGTTATCAAGTGGCCTGAAGTCCCCCCCATTGCTATACAAAATTATTTTAGTGTTTAGAAATTTGTGAAGCATGTGTCTGCATGAGTGTACTTCACCGAAGATCACAGCAGATCACCAGTATTGTTTTTGCTATGATGCAAAAACACACAAGACGCACGAGCTACCGTATTTCTTCTAATAGAAGGGCGGGTCTCCAATAGAAGGATGTCTCCAACTCCAATACAAAACTTGATGGAAAGAAAAGGGCACCAATCTATTTGAATAAATACGGTAATGCATTTTGACTCACTAATGCCATTCACTCAGCAAAATACACGAACCGACCGATTTCACACTCGACATCGCCGTGGTCACCACACAAAGTCCCACTTCGGTAGTCGTCTCTGCAGTATTTTGAGCATGCTGTCTCTTCCAGTATTTCGTAGGAAGCTGCAGGGTCATAGTCGCGTGGATGGTAGCTGAGTGAATGTGGGGAATCAGTTTTCAAGGTGTTGATTACAGTGTGCTTTGTGCACTTACGTTTGGAAGTTGCACATCTACTTACCGCAAATCCTCGAATAAGCCCCACCTCTTGAATAACTCCGCCTGCCTTGAATAACTTCCCTTGATAAACCCCACCCTGTTCGCCAGGTGAGGAAAAATAACTCCCCTTGAATAACTCCCCCGCCCCCCGAAACGTTGCGGCAAAAATTGAAAAAAAGTTTAAAATTTAAAAAATTTAAAAAACGGACAGGCAAATTTAAGCTATTTACCTTGATTCATCGAATGCAAATGCAGTGTGTAAAACGAAAAATACAAAAGAATGCCTGCGGCGGTGCTCATGTGTATTTGAATAAATCGATGCCGATTAGCATTGAAAAAATCATCAATTTTTTAGAAAATATACCTACCGTATTACCTCGAATTATTCCCCCCCCCCTTGAATTACCCCCCCCCCTCGAAATACCCCCCCTAAAATTCGGCTGAGGAAATAATAAACCCCCCTCGAAATACCCCCCCCCCTAAAATTGAGTGTAAAGGGAACGTGGCGCAGTTTGGCAGTTTGGCGCAGTTTGTGATCTGTACAATGCAGAACACACGTTAAAACTGATGATCGAGTGATGTTAGGGTAGGGTTTATGTGTACAAACAGTTATATATGCCTATACCCACATATCTTTCTATGTAATTGTTTGATTTTTCTATGTCTGAGTATGGGGAATTTCCGAAAATTTCCGGCGAAATAATAGACCCCCCCCCCTTGAATAAACCCCCCAACCCCCCCCCCGTCGAATTATCCCCCCCCCCTAAAATTTTGCTGGCGAAATAATAAACCCCCTGGGGGTATTTCGAGGTAATACGGTAACTAAATATAACCTCAGAAAATCTCTCAAGAAAAAAATATAGGTAATTAAATCTCTCAAAAACCCTGGAAAAAATATAAATAAATATAAATACCGTATTACCTCGAATTATCCCCCCTCGAATTAACCCCCCCCCCTCGAATTAACCCCCCCCCCCTCAAAATGGGCTGGGGAAATAATAACCCCCCCCCCTTGAATTAACCCCCCCCCCCCTCAAAATGGGCTGGGGAAATAATAACCCCCCCCCCCTCGAAATACCCCCCCTCCGGAATGATGCATATCATGTATGCAATGTACATGATATATTTATTACTACTTATTTGCATCGCAGCTACTCTTATACGCTCATTTGTGTACAGATGTACATCTATAGCCCCAATATAACCTATATTCTCACATGTATTACCGTTTTTGTGTAAGAAATAGCGTTTACTTTACTACGAATTCCACGAAATTTTCTGGCGAAGTAATAATAAAAAAACCTCGAAAAAAAAAACCCTCGAATTAACCCCCCCTCAAATTTTGCTGGCGAAATAATAAACCCCCATGGGGGTATTTCGAGGTAATACGGTATCAGAATTTAAGAGATTTTTCTTATATTTTTAAAATCTCAGAAAATCTCTCAAAAATAAAATATAATTTAATCTCCTAGAAAATCGGGGGGAATATAAATCTCAGAAAACCTTATATTTTCTAAGATTTTTTAAATATAAATCTCCCAGGGATTATTTCAATGCTAATGCCGATGAACATCAAATTTAGTCCTGTTGGATACTTACCGTATTACCTCTAATATAAGGCATACCTTATATTGTTTTCGTCAGATTTTTAGAGCCAAAAGTTATACCTTGTAATATAGGGTACCTTATATTAGACGGTACCTAGGGTTCAAACGATATGACTTTTAGATATCGATATTCGATATTCGATATTTTTTCAAAATTTTCGATATCGATATTCGATATTTTTTTCTGAAACTTGATATTCGATATCGATACGATATGGAACCTCGATATCGATATTCGATATTCGATATTGAAAAATGGTCGATATTCGATATTCGATATTTCGATATTTTTGATATTCGATATTGCGATATGCTTTTGGTATAGCACCGCATATTTCAAGTGGCATATTGTATTTTCATGTGGTTGCACACATGTTTAATCATCTCTTTACTGAAATTTGAATGGTGCGAGTGATTTTAACAAGCTTTACATCACTCAATGGTAGGAAATAGAAGAAAAACATAATGAATCAAAGTGTATCAGACAAAAAACAATTGGTAGCTATTACAGTTCATCCTAACCTAATTGCTTAAGGGCATGTTGCACAAAAAAGTATATCAGCGTTTTCTGGCTTCAGATTTAGCACTCCAACAACAATGACATTATAAATACTGTACTTTTATACATCAAATACAATACTTTAAGCACATCACATCAACCATAAACATCTCAAAATGAAAATGAAAAGTAAATTTGGGGACAATACAGGTTCGATATATCGAAAAAATGGTCGATATTCGATATTTTTTCAAAATTTTCGATATTGATATTCGATATTTTTTCAAAATTTTCGATATCAATATTCGATATTCGATATTAAAAAATGGTCGATATCCGATATTCGATATTCGATACGATATATCGTTTGAACCCTAACGGTACCTTTAATCTTTTCGCCAGATTTTCGTCTGGTAAACAATTCAAAGTTTCTCGTCGAGTGAATAGTGCCGCCGTAAACTGACACACTAACTGACACACTTTTCAGCGGCGGAAGTCGACGAAGAGTCATCGCAGTGCTCTTCGGCACCATTTTCATCATTTTCCGCCATGTTTAGCAACTATTTTTATTATTTTGCGTGTTTTGGCACGCAGCCAGCGGTGCCTTATTAGAGGTATGCCTTATATTAGAGGGTACCTTTTATTTATTTCGTCCCGTTCAAAATAGCCAAAAGTTATACCTTATATTAGAGGGTACCTTATATTAGAGGGATGCCTTATATTAGAGGTAATACGGTAGCTTTTGTTGTCGTTGAACTGTTTAAAATCTGGATTTTATGAGTTGATGGAATGAATTCATACAATGAATAAGGTCCATGGTTTCCTGAAACTTGAGAGGAAAAACAACTCCCCTATTGAAAAAATCCCCCCTCAAAAACTCTGACGAAAAAATGTTCCAGCAGGAGACTTATTCGAGGATTTAGGGGGGGTGCACTGATACGCACACGTGCCCGTTACGCACCTATGCCCGTTTTTTTCACTTGACACTTTTTTAAGTGATTTTCAGATATGAGTGAAATGAAAAACGCTGCGCAATGACATTAGTGAACTTTTTTCACTTCACTCATATCTGAAAATCACTTGAAAAAGTGTCAAGTGAAAAAAATGGGCATATGTGCGTAACGGGCACATGTGCGTATCAGGCCTGCCCCGATTTAGGGTACATTCAAAGCGCGGAGTCAGTCACGATTATAAACTAACAAATATCGATTGCACATCGGGAAGCCAGCTCTATTGCAATGAAATCGCTGGTTGTCGACGCACTGGCTGCTGCAGTCGCATCCGAAAAACATGTCCGCACACGATATATTTGCATGCAGCCAAATACTGAAGGACAGACGAGAAAAAAGCTATTGGCATTAAACTAGTGATGGAAAAGCGCCAGAAAAAATGGCGCCAGGCGCCAAGGGCGCCATGGCGCCATTCGGAAAGTGGGCGCCAAGCGCCAAGGGCGCCACAGAAAAAGGGCGCCAGGCGCCAAGGGCGCCATGGCGCCATTCAGAAAGTGGGCGCCAGGCGCCAGGGGCGCCACGGAAAGAGGGCGCCAAGCGCCAAGGGCGCCATGGCGCCATTTGGAAAATAGGGCGCCAGGCGCCAAGGGCGCCAGGATAAAAAAGTGCCTACAACACCATGTGTGTGCTAAAAATGTTTCTACAGCACCACTGTACGCGCATTCACTTCTTAATTCGCGTTCTCCAAAATGTAATGAACAAAAACAAGGCTAGCAACAAATTTTTTTTGAATTCAATCCACATGACGAATTCAAACGCAATGGAAATTGTCATTTGACAACAATCCCTTCATTACAAATAGACCTTTCCAAACAATGTTTCCTAATTGCAAACGGTTTATTTATGATTTTGCAAGTTAACGATCCATCATTCTTGTCTTCTGATCCGTCAGACACATCTGATGAACCATTGGACAAAAGATTTCCACCCACTC